>JAWMRA010000130.1:54927777-54955568 GCA_035584735.1 Pseudotriccus pelzelni
GGCGGGGGAGGACGCGCGTCGCCACTTGCCTGCTCCTTCCCCGCCGCGGTGCGGCCGCCGGTCCCGCAGAGCGCCCCCCTCGTTCCCGTGCGCAGGGCAGGGGCTGCGCTGCCGAGCGGGGACGGGCGGGCGGGCGGGGATGGCGAGGGCGCCCGGCGCTGGCGATCCGGTGCCGGGGTCTGTAGCGCGGCCCGTCCCCGGTGGCGGCGGCGGCGGCGGCGGCGGCGGCGGAGTGAGCGCGCGCACGTGACCGGCCCCGGCCCCCTCGGTGCCGCCGCGAACGGCCGCGCTCGCACACGCACAGACACGCGGTACCCGGCACCTCCATCCGCCCGTCCCTCCGTCCTTCCAGCCCCGCTGCCCCGCACGCACCGCGCCGCGCCGCACCGCGCCCCGCCGGCCGCCGCCAGCGCGAAGCTGTCGGCACCGCTCCGCGGGGGCAGCGCCAGCGGCGGCGGCGGCGGCAGCAGCGACCCCGCAAGAGGCAAGAGTTTGCGAGGGCTGCTCGCGCCTTCCCGAAGAGGTTTTGCTCCCAGAGGATGGCTGGCTGCGGGCTGTCGGAAGACGCTTGCTTCTCCTCCTTCTTTTACAACTACACCTCCTCCTGGGAGACCTCCTACAACCAGGTAAGAGGTGGCCGGTGCTGCGCGCTCGCCGCCGCTGCGCCCGCCCGGCTGCTCGGGGGAGACGAAGGTGGTGCCAGTGTGTGCAGGAAGGGTCTGGAAGTGTTTCTGTTCGGCGTGTACGTGTGTTGTGGGGACGCGGGGCGGGGGGGCTGTTGAATTTGCCGAGAAATGAGAGAAAAGAGCCTTTTCCCTTGAGCCTTTCGGGCCCCTTCCCTCCGCCCCCGCTCCTCCCGTGAGGAAGAGGAGCGTGAGGAGGGGGAGCCGTAGCCCGCGGAGTGCTGCGCGATGCCCGGGAGCAACTCGGTGCTCAGCCGGGCAACTCGAGCGGAGTGCCCCGAGCCTGCCCTCGGCTGCGCTGAGGGACCGCACCGAGGCAGGCGGGCGAGTTTGCCGGGCGGAGGGAGCAGGGTGCGAGTGACAGGCTGCGTGCGAGGGGGACCCCACCGCACCCGTGTCCCCCTCCCTTGGAAATGAATCCATACGCATTCCGCCCCGTAAAAATTTCGGATCCTGCCTAGGTGGAAATAGTTCTGCTCACCCGTCTCTCCTCCTGATTCAGCCCCGATCCCCCCTCCCCGCACTTAACTTTGATGACTGTGCAATGCGGAGCGCGCAGCCGGCTACCGCCGGCCGGTCCGTCCGTGCCGCCCGCGCCGGGGCTCGGGCAGCGGGGGGCGGCTGGCGAGGCAGTGGGGGAGAGCAGGGGGAAACCAGAATTCGCGCCTCAGAGGTAGAGAGCTATTCTGGGAGCCTCTGAAGCGTCTTTAATTAAATAACTGTTGTAGTCTGCTGCCCCCGCTGCTTGTCTGGTGAAAGTCTACAGGCAACTGTCATTTATAAACTACACCGGTGTGTGTGTGTGTGTGCGTGCGTGTGCGTGTGCGTGGGGAAGGGGGTTTCTGGCGCTGGCATGACAGGAAAAGTTGGGCAGCGGATGGAAGCGGGCAGCGGAGCGGGCTAGAGGCGCCCTGGGCTGTGCGGGCAGCGGTGCCCGCGGGGGGGCGGGAGAGCCGGAGGGTGAGTGAGGGGGTCCCTTCCCTTCTCCCTCTTTGCGGGGACAGAGCCCGCTGAGCTCGGGGGAAAATGTGCGGCCCACGGCCCGGCTTTCCAGGGAACTGACCCCCCCGACTAGTAGTTGGCGGTCTGAGGTCGCTGCTCAGGGCGAGGCGTCGGGCAGCCGGGCGCACCTCCCCGCTCCAGGAGTTGCGAACGCCGAGCGGCGAGGAGCGGGGCCGCCCTCCGGCAGCGGTCGGGAGCGGTGGGGCTCCAGAGCCCTGACAACCGGCTCGTCCGAAGCAGGCGAATAAATAAATAAGTAAATAAATAAATATCGGTGTCTGTGTCCCGGGTGCGAGCTGACCCCCGCCGGGCCCATGTCGGCAGGCGCCCGCCCCGTGCCGGGCGCAGCTGCCGGGTGTGCCGCCCCGGCCGGGCAGAGCCTTCCCGGCGGGGAACAAGTCAGGCTGGCGTGCGCCGAGCACTGGGGGGCTCGTGTGGGGACCAAGCGCTCCTCAAACGCAGAGCCAGCGCTGAACCGCCGTCTCCCGGGCGCGCCGGAGCCTCTGTGGCTCGGCGAAGCCGCCCGGGGCCGCCGGTGGCCCCGCACCTGGCGGGGCGGGGGGGCGGCCCGGGCGCTCGGCCCCGGCGCTCGGCTGCCCGGACTCTCGGTCCCCCGTACTCTCGGCCCCGGCGCTCGGCTGCCCGGCCCACCGGGGCCGGCGGCGGCGGGTGGTCGCGCCGCGCTCGCCACGGCTCGGGATGGCCGGTGCGACCGAGCCCGCGCCGGGTGTGTGTTCCTCTGCACGTACCGAGGGCACACACCGGTGCCAGCGCGTTTATGTGAGCACAGAACGTACGTTATCGTCCTGCTAAAATGCGAGCCCGTGCAAGTCAGTGGGATTTAAGAAAGGCTCATGCCGGGTACAAAAGGCAGGCAGTCACAGGGAGGACTCCTTTGAAGCCATCAGAGGGAGAAAATGGTTAGGAACACAGACAATAAAATCAGGTTTAAACCAGCTCCTTTATCTAAAGTTAGTTTCATTCTGTAGCGAAACAGTTCGGTGAAAGGATAGCATTGTGAAATGATAGGTTCCCTTGCATCCCCTTTCAGGGGAGCAAGCCCGTATCACAATGGAAACAGGAAGAATTGCTGGCAAATCCAGAGTTGATCTGTTCTAAATACCAGTGTTGAACTGTATCTAAGGGAAAACGCGGGAGGTAATTCAGGATGCAGAAGGTCTATTTATAGAAGGACTATACAAACTGTAGGGTATATACACAAAGTTGAATTAAATATGCATGATTAGGAAAGGCGTTTCGAAGGAGAAGGTGTAATCATTACATAGCATTATAACGGGAACAGATGAGCTTGCAAGACTTTCCAGGGTGCAGATGAGAAGAATTTTTAAGACACATATTCTTTCTGGTGCTCAAGGCTCCTTTCTATTTTCATCTTTTGCGTATTACGTTAGCATTTACATCAGTCAAATTCACCAGCTGAGGATTAGCAGTAGATGTTAGTCTGAATATGAAATAAAAATGAATATGGGATTTTGCTGCAAATAGCTTTTTCTCACAAGTTTTAACACTTAAAAAGGCAGAGTTGGCTTAGGTTTGACAGTCAGCCATATTCGTGTTTGTTTGTTTTTACCTGAATTGCATCAAAAAAAAAAAAAAAAAGCTTGTAAACCGTTTCTTCTTGCTAAATATAGCAACATAGCCAAAATAGATTTTGTCTTCTATACTCTGTTTAAAACAAAGCAGCAAACAGAAAAACTTTAAAACAAAGTGCTGAGATGAGAAGATGGGTTGACTACTGGAAAAATAGTTTTTTATTCCTAGATCAATATGATGCACTCTCAACATCTAGTACGAGGTAAAAGGATCCCTTGTATAATATCAATAGTGGCTCAGTCATAGCTTACTAAAAAGAATCTTTTCTTGGCATCTCAAGGCTTTAATGAGAGTATAAGTAAGCAAAATAAGGCTTAACAATGGAACCAGTCAGGTCAAAGAGAACAGCGACATCTTCTAGAAGCGTAATATACGATCCAGCATCTTTTAAAGAGAGCTAAAATGTTTGCTTTATAATTCTGGGAGGTTGAGAGATGTATTTCAACTTTTATATTTTTGGTGCATTATTGCAGTTCATTTTTAAGCTCAAACTTATATGTGTGATTTGTTGGCAGTATTCTTGGAAGGAACTTTTCCATTGCATGTTAAACCCCAAAGTGCATTACAAAAAAGCTTATATTGGAAAATTGTGTCTAGAAACTTTATGAAGTCTGGTTTGGATCAATTTCTGAGATAGTCTTCCAGAATATAAGAATAATAGTTAGTAAAAATATTAGTTACAGATAAGACTTTGCATTACTAAGGATAACTCAAAAAATATGGAGTATTCTCCTGAAGTTTTCTGTCTTTTTTTTGTGGTTATAGTACAGGGACTTCACCATTATGCTACATTCTGGACTTGACAGACTTGTAGACTTACATCTTGAGATCTTTGAAGTGTGGTTGCATAAGCTTACTTGTATTGTCTTGCCAATGTGTGTAAACCTGAGGTGAACCAATATCCATCAGATTTCCTGTTGATTCATTCAGTGAACTGCATTTTTAGACCAGCAGTAAACATTCTTCTTTTAGTTCTTTATTTTTGCCGGAACCTTCCTGAGTGTATCTTCTGGAAATTTTCTTTACATCTGTTTCTTAATTAGTAGTCCTGAGTAAAGAGCAGCAATTCTTAACTACTGCAGAGAGGGTATTCAGCCTTGCAAGAGCAGTAATATTCTTGGGCATAACCTGTCCATGCTGAACTGGCAGCATTATTTGTATTAATTATTTCTCATTCTCCAGTTCAGAATTGGATATGTTACTGTGTTACTAATCTGTGTGGTTGGGAAGTGCTTGAAAATCATTTGAAATGTAGTTCATGAATGAAATCCTATGACTGACATATAAATCTGGATACTTATTTTAATTTGACCTCAAAATCCTTGCAGTATAGAAGTAAATTGAGAGGTGTATGCTGCCTGATTGATGCCATTATTTCAGAGATTTTTCCCTGAAACATTCAGCTGTGGACTTATTACCTGGCACCATGTCTTTGTCCTGTGTTTTCAGACATGGCAGTATGTTATACAACAATACAAAATGTATTCTGCACGTATGAGTAAGTCAGTGAAAGACAAAGCTGAGAGCCAGCCTTGTGGCTCCGCTCTTTGTCTTTACATATGCAGGGACAAAAGTACCCCAGTGCAGCCACAGCTTTCTGCCAGTATTTTTGGGGAGCTGGACTGAGTGTAGTACATTGCTTTTATGCATTTTCTTCTGTTAACTAGAGTAAGTCCAATGGCCACTTCTGTTTTGGTCCGTAGTCAGTGAGACTTTTTGACTTACTTTTGTTTCCATGTTTCTGGATTTTTTTTTTTTTAAAATTTAAATAGTAGAACTCTGGAGTCTGTGCAGGTTTGCAAATATGCTAAATTAGTTGTGTTAATGCACTGCGTGTATATAGCATATACTAAAAGTGTGTGTGTATGGTGATGTTGAATGAGAGATACCAATCTGCACAAGATTGGACTGTGCACTTCATGATTTTTGAAGATGTTTTTCTTCAGTGGAAGAACACTCAGTCAATAGTTGCACATTGTTTGGCCGTGAAAACCAATGGAATAAACCCGTCATTCTACTTCAGTTATGTTTTAGCAGAGCCTGTAACATCTCTGCAAATTAAAAGAATGCTGATAAAAGAAAAAAGGCAATCCTGATTTAGTATTAACAGAAAATGAATGGTAATTTTTAAAAAGAGTGAATCCTGGATTTGAAATTTTTCTGACTTTTCTGTTTCCAAGGGTGTTCATTCACAGAGCTGAGAAAACAGCAGTAAAAATGAAAGTGAAACTGAAGAGACCTGTTTTCTTGACATTCCAGCAGAAGATAAATGACAGGATAATGAGAAAGATGTAGTTTAATAAAAGCAGGTAATAGACTTAAAAAAAAATATTGTTAAACATGATTCTCCTTCTTTCAGAGATTAATGTCTTGATTGATCATTTAACACAGTAACTTTGAAAACTGTATTCCAACAGTAGGCTTGTTTAGCAAAAAAAGCATTGTTTAAACTGGGAAAAAAAACATTTCTCATGGCCCAGAGCAAACCAGCTAAATATACAGTAGAGTGCAATAATGCAAGTTTAAAGCACATGCAGAAAATGGTCAAGATATTTTTGTCATATCTTAGTTTAGAGGAAAAGCTCATGTGAAAAACGTAAGTTACAGTTGCGGCTGTGATGAACTAATGCAGTTTAGTGCTTTATACATAAGATGGGATTTTCAAAAATACAGTTGTGTTCAGGAGAAAATGTCAGTAGTTCTAGCGATGTGTTCTGAAGGAAGAGGGCAGGGAGTTCTTAGCTGGTCAAATGCTCATGTGGTCTAAGCAGAAATGTAAAAGTGCAGGGTTTGCATTGGAATGAGAATGGGGTCATCCACCCTTTGTACTCATCATCAGGGAAGCAGAACCTTCTTCCAGAGAGACCATAGGAAATCAATGAGTACACTTTGCTAGTGTAGAGATAAATGTGTACTGCAGAAGGGTATTAAATATAAAAGGGCAGCAGTAAAATGATTTACTACATGAAGCAGTGGAACTTTCTTTTGGTCATCTAAAAGGCAATTTTCATTTTTTGATAACATAATTGTATTTTTTTAATACTAATAACTGAAAAAGGCTGGCAAATCAGCTCTTTTACAGGGATTTGAGCCCTAATGTAATATAATAATGTAAGCTAGGAGAGGCTTGTTTACAAATGTCAGCTTATTTACAAACATATACCTGTTTTTTTAACATATTATCTGGCATTTATAATTTAGACTGTAATGATCTGATCTGACTTCCCAAAAGTTAATGGGGTTTTTAATGTTTTTTCCTGAGGCAGTGTGGATGCCTGTGATCCAGTTTGTCTCGCCATGACCAGAAGGTATCACTGAGGGATACCAGCACAACGGATGCACATAGGAGAGAACCTGATGTATGTTTAGGTATAGAGGCTTAATGAAATGTGGAAGAGCAGGTGCACAGTCCTAATGTGTTGGTGGTTTTTTAAATTTCCTGTGATGTGTCTGTTTGCTGTGTGAGCAAATCTTTGTGTATATTTAAAACTTATAGGACTGTGAAATTGCTAAAAAGGACAGAAACCAAATAGTTCTACAGTATTTGTTGTCCTGGACCCTTTGTTCTCTACAAGTGGCAGTTAAGATTCTCCTTCTGCTACAAAGCTATGTGTTACTACCTTGTCTCTAAAGGTAAAATTAAGGTGAAGAGAGATTAATAGCAGAGTGACCCTTGCTCTAGATATAGCACTTGTGACACTGTAGTGCTAATTTTGGAAGGAGAAATTGGGTATTTGCGGTTCCATATGAACTCACTGTGACCCAAAATGATGAGAGATGTGTCTAGGCTGGCACTTCTTTTGGAGGCGGGAGTGTGCTGTGTTCATCCCGACTCTGCTGTGCTTTGGTTAGTGTTGTAGGTTGATCTTGTTGCAGATGAACGGAATTCCTTTCTGATAAAGCTGGGCTGCAAGGTGTGTTCCAGGAGTACCCTTAGTGCATTTGAGCTAGGAATTGATTATCAGCCGATGAGATGAGGCCAGATCTAGGATGAAGTTAAATAATCAGCCATACCCTGAAGTGCGTGGTACAAAGCGTGTCATGTAGATGTCGGATCCTCAGCACCAGCTGTCTGACTGTTCCAGTCTTACCGTTCCACGCTGCTTGCTTGTGTAGACAGCTCCTGCATACAGTCAGGGTTGCCTAGCAGGGGGCACATGGAAGCCCATTTTTGGGAAGCTCTTTGGAGACTCGTGGGTAGAATGGGTCACTTGACATTCATCCTCATGTTGCAATCATAAGGCCATTATTCTTTCCCTCAAAAAGGAGTGGTTTGTGTTGGCAGGAAGAGGAAGGGTTCGTTTGATCCCTTGTAATATAACACACAAGCGAGTAAGAGGCACTGGTACTTCGACTAGCAAAAGCCCTCCACATTTTTAACCCATTTTATTATTTGCAAGAGCAATTTAGTTCCTAATGTTAACAATGAGTGATTATGATTCTGTACTTCCGTTTACAGCATAAATTAGCATTTTGTTTTCCATTACAGCTTTTGAATGAGGAATTATAATGTATAATTTGCTGCAAATAGATGTTATCATCTCTTTGGATGTGAACAACCACATAAACTTGAGCAAATGATAAAAATGGAATCAATTACTTCTCAAATGGAAGTAGTTTACAAACCTTCACAAACAAAATGGCAATAGTTGCTGGTTATTGTAACAAATAATTAGGGTTCTTTTTTAAACAACATTTATTGAATTCTATTGACAATTTAGTAATTGCTTATAGAATATTTAATCACCCCCCTCACAAAATAAATGCTACACAATATATGCATTTTTTAAACTGCAGATTGCCTCTGTAGTCCTTGTTTGAAGCTTTACTCATGTATATTCACCTGTACAAATGTTCCAGAACGGGAGCACTGAGCACAAATCATGCTGATGATGATTAGAGAGCTTCACAATATTATGGAATTAGTAGATTAGGATTGAAATTGTAGAGAAGAGAAGAATGAAGAGTATGTGTTGTAGGCTGTATCCAAAGCCTGCTGAAGGTGATGTGAATTTTTCTGCCACTTTTGAACTCGTGGTCTACGTCCTGGTTATTAGAAGGATAAAGAAGAGACAAGGTGTTATTACAGGAGCTTGAATGAGTGAATGCTGTAAGTCTCTACTGTAGGGGAAGATAATAACTTGTACTTTAATGAGTTTACTAGTTTGAATTTCACAAAACAAGTTTTCACTGTCAGTAGCTGCGATATGTTTCTGTATTATACGGAGTTATTCATGCTTGGAAAAATACCATTCCATAGCCAAAATGAATGTGAAAAGCAGTCCAGAATCACTCCCATTCTCTTCCCATTGTAGGATTTCTTCATATCACTAAAGGACATAATCCAAGCATCATTTTCAACCCCTTCCTTTCAAAGAGGCTGTCTAAATTTTGATGATTTTCTACATACTGGTTTGCATATATGTTTATTTTTGATCCCTGAAAGCTCTGACCGTGAAGTCACCACCTACATCATCTCCTGTCAACCTGAATTCATCCCCCTTTTTCTCACAGTCGTCCCTGGTAACCCCATTTTATCCATCCAGTCTGTATGCAATATAAACCCTGATTGTACATACTGTCTTGATTGCCCCTAGTGTGTGTCTTACCCTTATGTAAAAATACAAATTAAAGTCCATTCTTTGCCTCACATAATGCTTTAGTTTTTAGGCCTCTTGTTGTCCTTTCAAAGCCTTCACATAATTGAGTTGTTCCCTGTTTACTGTTACCACCATGCCTTTTTGTTTATGACTGATGCTAGATTTGATGCTTGCTGGGTTGCTTCTCTCAATGAGCAGTTTTTTTGCTATCCCCACACTTTTCCCTTTGACTCTGGGAAGTCATGAGCCCATTGAAAGCCATTGTTGCCTAATTATTAAAAATGGATAATCTTATTTTGTGCTTGAAAAACTATGGAACAAAAGTGACTAGACTCCATCATCACCCTGCTGCATTTCACTCTATTCATCTGTTGCCTGTTTCTTTAGGATGATGTCTGCTGCCATACTTGGATCAGTCCGTAGATTGATAAACAATAGCTTTTTATTCTTCTAATAATTGGAAAAAGACTAATGATGTATCTTCTCATTTGCTGCAGTCTACCAAACATTGAAGTAATTGAGGGGGAAAAAACCCAGATAGAATGGGAATAACATAACTTGCAATTCAGGGTGCTGTGTTCAGCCTTAGAGCCTTCTTTTGAGAACACGGAGCTGATTGTTTAGGATGGAGCTTTCTCATAATTTTATTTTTGAGGCAGCTGTTGGTTGTGAAAATTTACTGCTTTCTCAATTTGACTATAAGTCTGTTTGTCTTTTTTTTTCTTTCTGAACAAACTGTCTTGGGCTGGAGCAGAAGGGGAATGTTATGACACTGCATATTTGCAGTGAAGTTTTTTGAAATTTTGAATCTGGTGTAATGATTCCTGAAGGGCTGATGGAACTTGATTTTAGAAATGTGTGCATGGCTTCATAAAACATATCCACAGTTGTCACAGGCTTCTTGGACTGAGCAACTCACAATGTTAGAAGTTTATCTGGTTTGCAGAAACTCACAAACTCACTCCAACAAGGTAACTCACTTCAACCATTTCTGTTTTTTTTTTTTAAATTATTTTTTTGAGTGCAGCGGCACATTGTGACTTGAAGTATCTGCTAACCTTTGACTTTTTATTCCTGAAGCTTGTTATATCTGCCTGCTACCTCTCTGTGCTCATAGTTTGCTTAGGCCTTGATCCAGCAGACCACTTAATTGCCCAACTGTAAACAGGTGAAGTCAAGGGAACTGCTTACAGGTTTAAAATGAATGTGTGGTGTACTGAACTGTGGCCTTAAACAGCTGTATCTTAAGGACAGAGAACCTTCCTTCCATCTTGTTTGTCAAGTACTTGCCATACTTCCAATGCATCAGAAATATTGATGGTGGTTATGGCAGCGGGAGGAAGAAAGCAATGAGGAGATCAAGGAGACCTGGTAATGGTAAAGGAAACCTGCCAATTGTCCATTGGCAGTGAAGTCTCTTAGTTTGTTAAATGGATTTGCATATAAAAGGTGATTCCTCTTCTCCCAAGCAAAAACCTGTGAATTGGAAGTTCTCTAAAAATGCAAAATTATGTGCAGTGGCAGAAAGCTATGCATGAAATATACTTGAGGATAGGAAATTCCTTGGATGGTAAACAAGGTTTTTAAAAAAAAAGGAAAAATATGGCAGAAAACATGTAACGGTAAGAAAAAAGACTAAATAGGACATGCACACACTTTAAATATTTAGCCATGTGAAACAATGAGTTGAATGAACTACTGACCAAATAGATTAGCAAAACAAAAGTAAGGTTGCACTTCTAGCCTTTTTTTATTTTCATCCAAAAGACTGTTAATTGCTGGAGGATTAAAATAATTCATGTTCAAGGATAGAAAGTGATAACAATGTGCAGAGCTTGGATGCTCCAGCTATATAAGAAACAGTGAAAGGAATACTTTTCTCTCTGTGTGATGTCAAAGCCAAAAGAGGGGTGGGGGGGAGAAGGAGGGGATTGTGGCTCTTTGATGTCACTTTCAGAATAAAAATAATGCTGTAAAAGAAATAACATAATCTTTTTCTATTTATCTAAGTCCTTTTTTTTTTTTCCTAAAGAGTTAGGGCAGCATTGTTAATTGATTTTTCTGACACTCATAATAACAGTTGTATTAAAAAATAATTTACAAAGGATTTTTTTTTTCCAGAAGCTGAGCCCTGCAGAATCTGTTATAGGAAAGTGGGTAGAGCGTGGATTATTGTACATCACTGTTCTCACATAATTATAATCTGCTTGATTGGTAAAATGCATGTTGTGCTTTTGCATTGTCCATTTTCAACGAGTGGTGTCTTTCCAATAAGATTTGCTGGTTTAGTAGTAATAGCATCAGTATCTCTCATGCCCTTTCAGTATGAATAAAGGTTGTCCTACCAGCTGCTCAGATTGTGCTGGCATGGTAGCCATCTTTGCTGGAGTGTCAGTTTTTGGCTAGAATATTTTAACACACTGGGGCTTTTCTCTGGTTACGAATGGTTGAATCATTTCCAGCTGTGAAAACAGATGTGTGGCTTTTTTGGGAAGTAAAGTTAATTAGGGGAGGCTTATGAATTGATTTTTTTTTTTTTTATGGTGGGGTTAGAGGATGCCTTTAGAAAAGAAGTAGGTTTTTTTAATGAATGTGAATCTGGACAGACCAATGCAAACAGCATTATAAGGAAAATTTTGGGCATTTCCATGACAAAAGGAACCTTTCCATTGCACAATAACTTTTAAAACCATGATAAAAATGAAAAGAAGAAATACTATTTACATGGATAACTAATGAAGTTGAGACAAAAATGGCAAATAAAAAGAACTAGTTAATTTTGGTGCATATTGTGTATTAGTTTTGTTGTTTGGCTGTTTTGTAAGGCAGCTCACAGTCGTTTTAGATCTGTTTGGGCCAACACTTCACAGACATCTCATTAAATTTTTTGTTTTCTTCATCTTTGACTTCCGTCTTTGAAAGGAATTCTCCAGGTGAAAACTGGAAAATATTTGCCATGTTTCAAACATTCTGTTCCCTTTTGTGTTTAGCATAGTGATTTGTACCTTTAACATTGATGTCTGTCTATTTTTAAGTCTGCTGGTAGGCACAACCCAGTTTTCAGGAAAAGGGAGCTTTTCATGTGAAGAAACTCTTAGTTTTGTGATTTCTTTCTTACGCTTCTTGTTCTTGATTGTTACATAAAATAAATGGCAAGGGATGGAAAAAAGCAAAACAGCTGCAGTTGCTGTTAAAATGAATAAAAAAATAAATTTTATAAATGACAAAAATTGCTGTCAAAAATTAAACAAGCAAACTTGTTTAATTGTTGTTATTCTTGTTGAAAATAAGCGTCATATGGAAATCTATTCATTAGAACATCCTGTAGCAAGGATGTTGTCCCTGGGCATGTGCTGGGACTGCGTAGTGTGTGGAGCACTGAACCCCCAGATGTACAGAAGTGTCTGTGGGATTATCAGTAAACCTTCGTGTCTGAATGAACTATAAACTCACTGAGTAGCGTTCAGCTTTTCTAAGGCTACTGCAGCTGTAAACTAACAATGAAAACAGGAAAAAAAATGGATTGTTTACACTTTTATTTTGCATTTTTTTTCCCCATGGGAAAAATGAATATTTGGAAAGGTCATGGAGAGACCATTATAAAAAAATTATGCTTTTGGAGGTCACAGACATGTATCCATGGGACAACTGACCTTCTCTTCTCCCATGAGTAGGTTGAACTATAGGACTTGTTTGGTGCTTTGGATGCATTCCCTCTTAGAGAGCCTCGATGAACAGCTTTGCGTGTTTAGAAGAGTGTGTTGTCGATGTGGGATTTGTAGAGAATGAGGACATGATGTGCTTCTGTTTTAAATGTCCAGGAACTGGGACAGTGGTTTAGGTGTTTATTGGAAGGGGCATTGCCCATTATTTAAGCAGAGTCTTAGAAGCAGCGGAGGCAGCAGACTGTCTGCCTTTGGATTAGTAGTTGCCCAGGATGAAGAACGGACGTGGCAATGCTACCTGCAAGTCTCTGAGGCTTTAACATGTTAGATTCCTGGTTTTGGATATAATTTTGCCAGATATTAACTATATGAACTGGATTTTGCCACAGTTGTATGTCTCAAGCTAGAGTTTGTGTTTGGTTAGTTTTGCTTCTTCGTGGTTTTTTTTTCATGCAGGTATCAATAAACATGATTTTGATGTCTTCAGGAATGTTATTAGATTAAGAAAAAAACATGTAAAATTTCATACTACAATGTATAATTAAATCTTGCCGCTAGGGAAGGCAGTATGAAGTGTAGAACTAGGTTTTTTTTTTGTCTTGGTTTTTTTTGTTTTTTTTTTAGTAAAAGATGTGTTATTTTTATTTTTTCTTGGTGAAGAATTATTAAGTATAAGACAAAAAGCAAATGAGAATAAAAGGACTGGCATATTGAGAATATTTTATAAAAATATTAATTCTTTTGTAGTTTAGAAGATGTAAAGCAAAGTGGCAGCAAAAGTCAAAGCTGTATTTGATTAGAAATCAAAAGGTTATTAATAGTGCTGATTACTTCAGCTTAGTTATATCTGCTCTAGTATTACTCTTATTTGTTTGCAACACTAATCAAGCTCACTGTAAGCCCTTATCTTTGACCAGCCAGAAGAAATCATAAAAGGAAATAATTGTTTAGTGAGAAAGACTTTGATAACAGCATGACTCTTGTGTGGGAGACAAGGAGATAACACTGTCTGAATGAAATGATATAACCAAGGTAACTAAGGTGATAAATTCTTTAGCTGTCCCGTCCTCAGCAGTAAAATATACAGCAAATTAAAGGTGTCTTCTCCAGAATCATTTTAAGAACTGATTGTATTTGTAATTTACATGTTTCACATTTGCATGTGTTGAGGAAGTGGAGGAGATTTGGTGTTGGGAATAATACGATTTCGTAAATCCACAAATTTAGCCACAGAGTTTGACCAGATGATTCAGCCCCTACTTACTATCCAGTTATTTCTCTGTTGAATTGAAAACTGTGATTAGTGTTTGACTTTTGACCAAAATATTTCCCAAAATTTAAGTATTTATCTGAAGGAAGGCATCAAGCATTCAGTAAAGCTTTTGCTGCTTACTCTATGTTAATCATTCTCATTCTTTGCTTTCCTTAGAAAGCCTTGTTTTTCATTACAGTTGTTCAGAATTAATTTTCTAGGCGAAATTCTCTTTGTGACTTGACCTGGTAGGTTGGGAAGCCCTTCAGTGTCTTTTTGTTTCTGCCTCTGAAAAATACTTTTACTCAAGACACCAGCGTGTCTTCTTTTTTTTAAGCTAATCAGAGTGACCTCTTTAAGACTCTTACTGGAGGACATTTTTTGCAGAGTTAAGTATATTTGCATAACTTCTCTGTTTTCCTTCCTGTTTTTTGATTACCCTTTAAGAAAATCAGGTGCCAGAGGCACGAGATGTTATTTCAGTATTGGTCTCTACAATTGTCAGTACTACAGAGAAGGATGTACTTACCTGCTTCTCTTCATTACATTGAAGGTTCAAATTAATTCTTTTTGCTGCAATATCACGATGAGAGTTCACACTGAGTAACTTGTGCACTTCAATACTTGTCTTAACTGAGTCACGATTATCCAGGTTACAGTCTCCCATCCTGTACACATGTTACATTTCCTGTTCATTGATCTGCACCTCTGTACTTATTTTATCCAAACAGGCTCCAGAGCAAGCAGGCAAGGAAGAGGCAAGTCCATGTATTTTAGCATCAGCGATGGCCCGTAGTGGTTTCAGCATGGTGTAATGTGCAGTCAGGTGCGCTAAGGAAGTTACCATGCCAGTTGTTCACCTTTACTGCCCCTTTGTGTTAGTGTGGCTTTTGTGACAGAAGGCCCTCCATCCAAATTTTCAAGCTTAACTGCACACCAAATTGCTCCCTAACCTGGTTCTTCCAAAATGACCTGAATTAATATAAACATTGAAAAAATTCTGCTGTTATGAATCTTAACAACCACAAGCAAACCTGCCTTAATTTTGAAAGAGCTTGGGTACAGTACAGTAGTGCTATGCTGTCATGCTGGGTGATCGTCAAGAAGTGATGATGAGCAACTAGAGGTCTGTAGGGGTGGTAGCCTGGGTCAGCTGCAGCCTCAAGAGACTCTCTGAATTCAGCCTGTTTGCTGTAAAAGCACTAAATTTGGAGAGGTACTAAGTAAGTAAGAATTAAGTGCTTTTTCTGTGAAAGATTCGAGATGGAAACACAGTGGGAGCTTCTGGGTTTCAATAGGCATGGATTTTTCCTCTGAAGAGCTATGGATAATGAATGCATCTTTATATAGGTGTGTATTAAGGTTGTGATTCTTATTTTTTCACCTACACCTTTTCAAGGAAGTAACGATTTTGAGTGATCAGGTTTTTGAAGGCTCAGTTTCAGACATCGTAAATCGGGTTGACTTTCAACAGCTAATTGTTTATCATTTACTGTGTTTTTGGGCTTTTAGAGCAACTAAATCTTGAACAGCAAGAATCAATGTCTCTTGACATGCGTGTCTCTAATATTTAATGCGTGAAGACAGCTTGCAGCCACATTGCGGGGAAAGCTATGGAAACCTTGCTAGGCTGAATTATGCAGAGAATTGCAAGTAGTCACAGAAATTGATTACTGTAACTGATGTCTCTTTTTAATAATGTATTCTTATGATGTTTGTAAATCACAGGCAGGACTTTGAAGGCCTGAATACCTGCTGTGTAACTTTTTGAAAACACACCTAGTATGGTCAGTCTCTTATGTAGTTCCACAGTGCAGGGCCCTGAACTTCATGCATAACATCCATCTGTTCCCCAGTCTGATTTGATGGCATATGTTTTGCTTGCAGATTTTTATAAGGTGAAACTGAAGATTGTAACAAGCTGTCCTGATACATGTGTCAAACTTAAGTGAGATAAAACACAGCCTGAAATAATTCCCTATAAACTGTCAGTGACCACCAAGAGTTTTCATTCGGCACTGATGATTGTATTTAGAGCTGAGCCCAGGGGACTTAATGTAACAATTGTCAAAGGCTTGTTTTCTGAAGGTGTATGGATGCGAGAAGTAAGATGCCTTTCAGTAAGACTTTAGTTACATTCTCGTAAAATATATAGTGCTGTGTGGGAATATTTGAGATGATGTAAAATTAAGTGGCTCAGATAACAAAGGCAACAGCGCTATGTTGCGCTTCAGTCTTCTAGTGGATTAGTTACTACATGTCGACAAGCATGTTGGTGTTCATTCTGTCTGCTGTGCAGATCACAGAATTGTTAGGGTTGGAAGGGACCTCTGCGGATCATCCAGTCCAACACCTCTGCCAAGGCAGGGTCACCTAGAGTAGGTTACAGAGGAACATATCCAGGTGGGTTTTGAATCTCTCCAGGGAGACCAACTCCACAACCTCCCTGCGCAGCCTGTTCCAGTGCTCTGCCACTCTCAATGTAAAGAAGTTTTTTCTCGTGTCGAAGTGTAACTTCTTGTGTGTTAGTTTATGGCCATTACTCCTTGTCTTCTCACTGAGCACCACCAAAAACAGTCTGGCACCATCTTCTTGGCACCTGCCTTTGAGATATTTGTATACATTAATGAGATCCTCTCAGTCTTCTCTTCTCTACACTAAAGAGACCCTGTAGTCTTGTCACATAAGAGAGATACTCCAGACCCCTGATCATTTTAGTGGCCCTCTGCTGGACCCCCCTAGTAGCTCCTTGTGTTTCTTGGAGTATGGAGATCAGAACTGGACACTGTACTCTGGATGTGGCCTCAGTAGAGCTGAGTCGAGGGGAAGGATTATCTCCCTCAACCTGCTGGCCCCACTCTCCCCAATACAGGGTACCACTGACCCTCCTGGCTGCAGGTCACACTGCTGATTCACAGTCAGCTTGTCATCCGCCAAGACAGCCAGGTCCTTCCCTGCAGAGCTGCTCTCTGGTAGACCAATTTCCAAAGCCTGTGCTGGTATTTTGGGTTTTTCCTCCCCAGGTGCATTTGCCCTTGTTGAACCTTGATTAGGTTTCTCTCTGCCCAGTTCTCCAGCCTATCAAGTTGCCTGTGAATGGCAGCCACAGCCTTCAGGTGTGCAGATGGAAGGCTGTGTTGGATATCTCTGTTCAGCATTGCAGTTCCTACGTACTATAATGCATACTTCTAAACTGATGTGAGTAGCAACTGAACATTGAATGAGGGGGTTTCCGAGAATTTTATTCTTAGGAGGAGATTTAAGAAATCTTTGTCAGGACAGACTTAAAAGATGATACCTGAAGGTCAGGTTGAAAAGTTTAGGACTTATATTACCTGAAGAAAAAAGTGTTGTTCACAGGTGTACCTTTTCTAAAAAAAAATACTAAACTTTAAAACCAAAATAAACATACACATCGAGATGCCTAATTTTACATTAAATTAGATGTGTTTGTCTGTCTAGAAACCCTAAATACCCTACTGCCAATCATTAGAAATTCCATCTACGGCATTTTCTACAGTAAGTTTTATATGTATGCCTTAATGATGTAAGAGAGATGACTACTTTTGTAGTGTAAAGTACACTGATTTCAAATGAGCAAAAAATACGTAATTCTCTGAAACAGAAGAGGTATGCACCATAAAAACACCTAACTCAGAGTTAACTTAAAGAGTGGCAAAATATGTTTAATAGAGTTGTGTATAGCCAGTGCTCTGGTAGGGGAGCACACAGAAATTTCCATTTTAAGAAATTAAACTAAATGGAAAGGTTAGCAACGATTGGAACAGGCTGCCCAGGGAAGTGTTTGAGTCACCGCCTGGAGATACTTAAAAGTTGTGTAGATGTGGTGCTGGGTTAGTAGTCAGACTTGATGATCTTAAAGGTCTTTTCCAACTTAAACAATTCTGTGATTCTGTGGAAGTGTTAAGCATTGTCCTGCTCTTCCTGTATTTCTTGTTCTCCTCAGCATCTTCCTGTTAAGAAGTAGCACAAATGTGGCATTTAGTATGTGTTTAATCTCTCTTTTGTTTTTAAACAGATCTTCTTCAGCTGATAGCAGCTTTAAGAATTAAGTGAGGAGAATTGTGGAAATAAAAGCAAATGAGAGAAGCCAGTATAATGATGCTTCATACTTACATATAAGTTTTCTGTTATTTGGAAACTGAAGGCTGTTGCTCTTGGTTGCCAAATGTTAGGCTGATTGCTTTCAAGGTGAAGCTGTACTGTGCTGCTTTGAACTGATACTGCATGATTAGGGTAATAAGTAAGTGCCACTTAATTGGAACAGGCCTGATCAGAAGACATTCCAGGTAACTGATTTAAGCCAAACAATACTTAATTGCAATGACTGTTGCTTAATGGGGATGGTAATTATGTGCATTGGGGATACCTTCAAATGATTCATTGGTGGTTGGGTCTTTTGTGTCTCCCTCACTGTTGGCTCTTTTTCCTGTTACTCTAAACAGCTTTCAGCATCTTCATAAATAGCCATGATTCATTCAGAAAGCAGATAAAACCATGGTTGGCTTTTAATAAATCTGTGCCAGAGGTTTAAAATAAGCTTGTTTAAAATCATGATGCCTCTAAAGATTTTCGAAGACTTTTTTTTATTTGCTTTCAAGATTTTGAACTGTTTGGTTTGCTTTTTCAGTTTTCTGTGTGATCAGGAATGTTAGAAATGGAAATAAGGAAAAACAAGTCACATAATTTCTTGGCTTCTGGATCAGGGCAGGCTCTAACATTATGAGACTTACTAAATCATAGAAGTTGATACGTTCTCTGCCCTTGGCAAATCATGGACTTGCTTTAGTTTTGTCATATTTTCTTCCCAGGATTGCTTGTTTTCTTCTGCACAAACCTACCTGATGTGTTACAAAATAAATTTTACACCTGAGGACCCCCCCTTTATAGTTA
This sequence comes from Pseudotriccus pelzelni, assembly GCA_035584735.1. Classification (NCBI taxonomy): domain Eukaryota; kingdom Metazoa; phylum Chordata; class Aves; order Passeriformes; family Tyrannidae; genus Pseudotriccus; species Pseudotriccus pelzelni. The sequence continues at coordinate 54,946,508 of JAWMRA010000130.1, forward strand.
AAACTGAATGAAGAAAAAACCAGGTCCTTTACCCACTTTTTCTCAAACTTTGGTCTGCAGATCCATGTTTGCACCTTCATAATTTAGCCTTGTTCTGCCTGCCTTCTCTGTTGCTTTGTTATATTGTCAGTATGGGGTGCTGATGTTTCCAGCTTCAATTGCTTTGTGCCTGTCCATTTTTTCCATACTCATTTTCATACTTCTACACTGAGTTTTTGCAGCAGATCCAGGTGTTTATATGGAATATTGTGGAGAGATGTGGTATTTTCGGATTAGTCTGGCAGATGAGTTTTCTTCTGATGCTAATCTTGCAATTAATTTTTAATTCCAAAAATCTCATGCTTCCATAGTTTTCAGTTTTCTGTCTTGTTTATAGAGTGATCATGTTGGATTAACAGAAATAAAAGTGTTTCAGTTTAAAAGACTTAAAATATTTTTGTTTATTATTTCTAGAATAATGTGTGCTTTTATGTTCTCCCCCCTGCCTTACCACATCCGGAACTTGACATGTGGGTAGATTTTGACAGTGGCTCCTGCAAGAAGTGATTTTCAGTGACAGGAACATGTTTAAGACATTTTCATTATTTAAAAACCAGACGTGTTTCTCTGTCAGCAAATTCACTGCACATAAGAAAGCAGGACAGTATTTTTATCATGAACCTCAAGAACACTATATTACAGAGTCACAGATCACAGAATATTCTGATTTGAAAGGGACCCACAAGAATCATGAAGTCCAACTCTGTGACTGGCCTGTACAGGGATCAAACCCACAACCTCGGTGTTATTAGCACTGTGCTCTAACCAACTGAGTTAATCCCAAATTACATTTTTGAAAACTGAAAGGATACTTCAGATTTGTAGGAATACACTTCCTTCTGTTCTTTCTCATTATGTCTTCCCTTTAGGAACACTTGAGAAGGAAATTTAGGGAGACACACAGAAAAGGTGGCACAGGGTATTTGTTGGCATAACCAGAACTACATATCTCCAGAGAGCCAAAATTGTCTCTGACTCCTGACACAAGTGGCCTACATATTGTATGGTAGCTGTTTATTTTAACTGGTTGATAATATTTAGCCCCACTTACTTTGTATGAAAACATGTTAGAAATATGAAACATTACCTTTATCTGCATTTCCAGTATGTTTATAGGGATGTTGAGAAGCTCTCAGGCATTATTTAAACTACCTAATTTATTAGCCAGTACTTAATAGAAGGGATAGTTAATAATTGTTTGGTGTGGTGTTTGTTTTTTCTTCACTCTGCACCTCTAAAATGGTAGACAGCATTTTCAAATTGTCTCTCTATTTTGGTGCTTTTATTATACTTCCACCCTGCCTTGAGATTTACTGAAGGGCTTGATTTGCAGTGGGTAGAGCTGTAGTACTTTCAGAAAGTGTAGTCTTCTTTGAAGTGTCTAGAGGTTGGTATCGTTTTTCTGTAGAAATTAAAAATGAAACCAGAATTGTTTAAAACACACTTGCAAGACTTCAGTAAATTTCCTGTCTCTAAAGCACATTAGGGAGATCTAGACCCTTATTTTGCTAGGCATTGTACTTACTAATATCATCTCTTTTAAGTCAAGCACTTGTGTTAAAAAACCCCAAACAAGTAAATTAATAAATAACAAAACCATAAATCTAATTTAAAACATAAATCCAACATTGCCAATGTAATAGCCTATTATTCTATTTCTCTGATGTATAAATAAACACACATTTTTATCACAGCATGACTTTCAGTTCAGTGCAACATAAATGCAATTCTTTCATCAGTAATTTCCACTTACATACACAAATCTTGAAGTAAAAGCAGTCATAAAATATAGCTGAGTTAAATCTGTTGACCAGTCTACAGAATATCTGTACTTCTTTTTGTAGCTGGTTTTATAGTTTTTCCCTTTTGCTGTACTAAATATTGCTATTAAGGAGAGCAGTAATTTTAAATATTTTGAGTAAAATTAGGAATAGTTACAATGTTCCTCATTTAGTAACATATCAAAATAAAGGTCAAAATTGTTAGAGAGTTAAAAAGTAAAATAGTTTGTTTTAAGCTAGCAGAACTAGTAAATAGGTTGTCGTTTGCTGATTTGGCCAGAGTACAGTTAATGTAGGCAGAGATGGCTGACTTCTACTGAGGACCTACCCACTACCTTTATGGGAATTAGAGTTCCTTCACTTGTGGGTGTGCTGTGGAGCTGTTTCAATGAAATGCTGCAATTTATTTTTAAGGTGTTCAGACTCTGTATCAAAACCTGTCCCTTATTGGTTGGAGTATCTGTTGAGACGAAGTTACCTGACTCAGCCTGGAGGACACAAGAGGAATGACCTGAGGTTGCTCCTGGTGGCATGAAACTGTTACAAGATGTGGTCCCGTACCTAGCTGTCAGTATTTTAAAGGTCCTTTTGCCTCTCACCCAAAAGGAGGGTGCTTCCATCTCTCTTACCTTCCTCCTACTCCTGGATATTTTATTACTCGTGTGCTGCTGTGGGGGAGTGGCTGCAGTTGTGGCTACAGGCCATTGAGGCTGTAGCAGAGGTGCTGTTTTCATCACTGTGCTCCATCTCTTGTCTTACGATGCAGACATCGTAAGATGTGTTTCTCACTTGTGCTGTTGCTGATGCAGTTGTTCTGGGATTTGAAGCCTTTCATTTTTTCCTAGCCATCATAATCTTTCTCTTTTTATCCTCCCTTGGCATGTCAGAGTCCAGGAAGGAAGAGTGGATGCCCAGAGGACCTTGTAGTGTGACTGGTACGTGCATGATTTATGTAGTACCCTGCAGAGCTGTGTACACGGAGGTGGAGAGTGCGGGTTACCATGACTGCCTTGGTTCCTCTTATTCAGAGGAGAGGTGACCGCATATCTTCATGGGGGGCAGTGGGGGAAGAGCAGACAATAGGCTTTCTGTGTTGGTTTCAGGTTGTTTACTATGGGAATTGTAGCTGAATAGAATCTTTTGAAAGCTTTGTTATGTGAGAGAAGATAAGTGCTCTCGTGAAACACTAGTAAGGATGTAAGAAAAAACCACGAAGGGCTGTGTAGAAAAAATGGAGAAATGGGCCATCTGTAATATAAGAGACACTACTACTAGGTTGTGGTAGTGCTTCTAAAGTCATAAATTGATAATGGTATGAGTGTTAGATACCGGAACTGCTGTTGGTGTCCAACAGCAGGACTGATTTTCCCACTGGGAGAGAGAGCCCTGCCGTCCCTGTGGAGAGAAATTTATTAAAAAATATGAAAACCAGTGAATTATGTTGTTGTTTAGAAAATGCTGACATATACTTTACACAATGTCTGCACTAGAGCATTTCAAACACGTTCAGATATGTAACCTAGAGCAAATTAGGAGAGTGTACAGTAGTGGTTTGTATTAGGCACTAAGATGGTATGTAGAAGGGCATACAAAGGAAGGGAAAGGAAACAGACAAAGGATTTGAGGTGTTGATAGCTAAAGGATAAATGAGAGCTGGTTTTCCATTGGGGATGTCACCACTCAAGTAGGAGAGTGTGATAAGTGTCTTCTCCTTCAGGGAAGAACAAGCTCTGCTTAGTGATATTTCTTGCTTAAGTAACAGACCCAATTGTATGTGGACACCCTCTTAAAATAGGCCACACACAAATGCCAAAGGAAAGGCAGTACCTGCCTGATAGAGCTTACCCTGCAAATATAATAGAAGATATGATAGGTGAGTGCAGGGAGTGAGGGTGGGGAGGTGCAAGGAGACATTGAAACAGTCATCTCTAATCTCTGTATTCATTAATGTAGTGGTCCTGCTCTGCAAACACACAGGGCAGAGACCTGGTGCCGCTTACAGTAGTTGTTCTCTCTGTGCCACAGAGGGGGTTACTTGGGGAATGTGTCAGAGCTGCTCAAGCTTTTAGGAGAGACATATGATAAGGAGATTTCTGACAGAGCCCTGAGACTTAAGTCAGCACCTACCTGTACCAGTGGCACAACTAAGACTTGTATCGATATAATGACCACCTCAGTAAGGCAAGTAGAGTTGGGGAGGTGTCATAGGACAACAGGTGAAATAACAGTTTGAGGACTCTGTACTCTCAGAGAAGTATTGCTTCGGTGATGTAATAATAATTTTTTTGTGGTTATACAACATACTTTAGAGCAATGAAGCAGAGCATTCCACAAACATTGTGATTTCAGTATAGTGTATCCCTTTGTAACTTGAACTTATACTTCTGTGTTATTCTAAAACAATGTGTCAAACTTTACAGAAGGTGTCATATATATCAACAGTTGTGTACTGAAGAAATGCTGTCTGGCTCCCAAAAGAGCAGTCTCTATTAAAACAGGCACCAGAAGGTCGCCTTGGGTCATAACTGTGTGCAAAACGTAAAACCATTCAGACTTTTCCGAAAGTTTTTATATACAAACAAGTAACAGGGTAAGGTATTCAATATATTTGATTCCATTTCAGACTTCTGTAAACAAAAAGCCTGCAACCTCAATCTGGTAATCTGATAGTATACAAAAAACCCCTGTCAGCATGCATCATCTCTCCCCCCCTTCCCTAATTAGGTACTAAAATCTCAGTTTTCTTCATGTTAATATCAGGTAAACCCTCTGCATTGACAACCTTACAATGTAGTGTTACACAAAGAACCAAGTTCATTTTGGGACATTCTCGTATTACAAAAGGGTGAAAATATTGTTGTGTGTTTGACAGCAGATAATCTGGTGACATTTGGGTAACTTTGTTTACCACTCAGGGGGTCAGTGCAAGCAGCTAAGCAGTTGGTTCCATGTACAAGTAAGTAGATCCCATGTGGCTAAAAGACAGTGATAGAGTGTTGCAGATTGGACCTCATTTTTCATTTCCTGCTTTTAGAATAGCTCTATTCAAATCCCTTCTTTTTTAGGATTTGATGTATTGCAACCCATGTATTTGCAAGTTAAATAATGAATATCTGTGAAAATTAGGTATGAGCAAATCAAGTGGAGAGCATTTGAAAAATGTAAAATGGTTTTTAGATTTACAGAATTTATCAACTTTTTGGAATGTTTTATTTTTACTCCCAAGAATAAGCACTATATTATGTCCAAGAAACATCAGTTGTGGCGGGGAATGGGAGAGTCAAGGGGAGAAGAATAGGTTTATCTGAATAAAAGTTCTGTGCAGATGCTGAAGAAAACGAAAGATGATGTTGCTTGGCAGAGTTAATCTGTTTCAGCAAGTATATATGCTGTAGATGGAGTAGCAGCTGAATTGCTGTAGAAATTAATTTGCCCCACACAGAATAAGTTGAATAATTTACTAGAATAAACATGCAGGGCCATGATGGGAGGCCATCTATTCAGTGTATCTGTAAAGAGACAAAAAATGAAAGTAGTCTTGTAACATGCTCTTTGCAAGCAGAGAGGGAAGACATAAAAAGATTTCTTCGGCTGTGTGTATGACAGGATAGAGAAGCAGAATGGAGAGAAGTCATGCTGCCATCTTGAGCAAATATAGATACCCATAAAAATGGACTCACCAGCTCTGGCTTCTGATAATATAAAGGAAGAGTTTTCAGTGTCGTTCCTCATATCAATGGATGTTTCTTTTGCCTGGAGGAGGCAAGAACTGGAAGCTTAAGCAGTCTGTCCCTGGAGCAATGCAGCTGTGTGCTGTTCCTAACACAGGACCTGTGGCAGTTATATCTGGGCTCTTTGTGATGGCCACAAACCTTGTATGGTTACTGCCAATATGCAGTGGTGGAATATGGTGTTAAGTTAGAGTAACTTCCAATTTTATTTTCCTTCTCAGCAAAGTAATGGAATGTCCCAGGTCTCCAGCAAAAGCCTGAGAGAGGGGGAGTGAACTCCTTGTGTAGGTGTATGTGTATCATCTGTGGAATGAGGCCTTCACCTGCCATCCCCAGCAGAGCAGCGCGCTAGTGCATTCCCAGTCACTGGGACTGGGGAGCAGCGGGAGCAACCTGACAGAGGAGAGAAAACTGTGATGGCTTTCATTTGGTCTGTATCAGAAGATGCTTATGTCTTTTGCAAAGTATTGAGTGGTTAATTTCCATTGGGACCAGTTGAATCAGTATCTTGTTAAGGACATGGAACCCTTATTTCTTTTGATACAGCCTGATGTCACGTCAATAAGAACAGATGCAGCTGTCTCCAGTTTTCTCCAGAACATTATGGAAGTGTTATATTGGGATTGGCTGTGCATATAAAACATACCCTGCGAGACACGAAGTTTTTGTGGTGCTGGAGAGCTTTTCTGGCAGCTGAATTTGGGGATGTGTATTTACTTGAGGTGGAATGCATCTTGGGAGATGTTAACCAGGAGTCTGTACACAGCTGTTTGGGCTCCCTTAGTAGCCTCAGAAAAAGAGATGTGTCCATTGGGCAACTGACCCTCAACCAGTGGTTGAATTTTAATGCACTTGTTAAAATGCATTACTTCTAGATGGCTGAAAGTGACATAAAATTCATCTTTACTGGTATGATGGCAAATAGTTTCATCACAGTGACTCTTTGAACTGGACACTCCTGTGCAGGTAAGCATGTTTGCCTTCAGACACACTGTAACTGAGAGATGAGAGCTGATGTTACCAGTATTGGACTGCGTGCTGGAAGAGTTGGCAGAAATATTCTCTGAAGTTACAGAAAGGTCTTCGTTAATGATCACAGTCTGGTTTTCTGACTTTGTGACATTTCCCACCATACCAAGTCATTTGCAATTTGGGCTTCCATACAGATGGGAAGTAGTTTGTGGTAAGTCGGCAGAAAGGATACTAGAGTATCCAGATCTTCAGATGCTTGATTTCAGTAAGGTAGCTGTGTGCCATTTTCCTTCTGCTTGTTTTGCTATTGAAAGAGGAACAGCCAGATTTCTTCTGCTGCTGATGCCTATAAAATTCTGACTCGCAGAACTGCTTCTCTAACCACTGCTGGGAAATGAGTTCAGTGGGGTGGTTGATGGAGCAGCTGCTCCCTGTGCCTTGCCCATCTGAGAAGATTATTCTGCTGTCAGTTGATTTGCCTTAACTGCCTACCTGAAGTTCTTCCACTGTCCTTACATGGATCATCTTCCGGTGAATTTGCGAAGCCTCATACCTTGGATCCATTAGTGAAGCAGACTTTCTTGTGCGCACTTAATTTGTTGTGCCCTCATGAGAACAGTTCCGTGCTACCCACGGCTTATGATTAGTCTGGCTTTTGAAGGCTGATTCAGCAGACATATCTCCTATAGTAGTCTCAAGTGCAGCAAGTATTATGCATATCTGCTGTATCAAATTCCATGGAGCTTGTGGGTGGTTTGAAAATAATGTGAGCTAAGCAGTTTTTGAGCACAGCTTGCTTCTGTAGATGAAGGCACAATAGCTTCTACAGAGTGCACATTTTTAATTTTTTTTTGTCATGTACACTAATCAGGAGCTGAGAAGTAGGAAGTTTCAGTGAGAACTACTCTTTCTTTATGATCTAGGTGAAGTGGGAGAACCCAATTTTCAGTGTTAAGGAATTGCTGGAAAATACGTAAGTAGAAACTGTTTGAAAGACAGTGCCATAACAGAGATGTACAGCAAGTTTTAATAATTTTATGTGTGTTATGATAGATGTACATGTGTGTAGTGATTCCACTCTGTAGCATTAAGAGCTTAAGGTTTGTCTCAGTTTATATTGAACTTCTCAAAAAAGAGCTAGTAGCCCTGGATAGTGAAGAAATACCTGCAAGTGATTTTTTTGAAATTTTAATATGAGGGATGATGACATACTATTTTCTTTTATGTAGGATCAGTGGTTCCACAGAAGGGTGGTAAATGACTTTAAAAAAAAAAAAAAAGAAAACTGACTTTCTTTTCTAAGTTCAGGTTTGTACTTTTAGAAGGGGTATTGCTGCTGTTTAGTTCTGTTCTCATCACTAGCATTTACTTCTGTAAGGGAAGCTGTTTATCATGTCCTTTCCTATCTTTATACTTTTGAAAAGGGAAAGCTTCCTGTGCAGGCAGCATATTGTTCCTCTCGCGTGGAACCTCTGAACAAATAATACCGGGGGCAGGAAGGGCGCAGCTCGCAGTAGTATGACAGGGACCTGTCCTTCAGCCTCCCTGTGATCGTAATGCAATGAACAGTAGAAGGGAACGCACCATGGGTAGTGAAGCTTGGTAATTTTACCTTGTCTTACATATCCATTAGCTCCGTAGCTGCTGATCTTTTGTGGGAGGATCTGAAGGCAGGCATGGTATAGCCTGAGTAGTGTTCCTGAAGGTAGAGGCACACTGCCGGTGCTCTGTTCTGTGTACATCTCTGTTGCTGTGTTGTTAAATGCAGGAGTTTGCATGGAAAACCTTGTGCTCCTTCAAAGAATCTACACCTAAGAGTACTTAACAATTCCCTGTGTTACCTTTGCATCCGACTGCGGATGTGTCAGCCCTTCTGCTGAAAACGACAGAATCTGGAGGTAGTAGAGAGCAGAATTGCAAGCTTGCTTATGTTATAATCCAGTTGGTTTGTAATGCTTCTCTGTAACCAGCTGATGTTTCCTCTTTGAGCAACAGTCTTTGATGGGTGTTTGACATTTTTGCTTTTGCTGATGCTGACATCTGACACTACCACTGGCCCTTTGATTGCTTGTGCAAATATCATGGAGTTTCCTCTAATACACACCCTTTTTTGTGAATTTGATGTATCTTTTTTCCGCGTGTATGAGTGACTTGTGAGAAGAGGCCGTTACTTTAGCACAGGGAAGCAAGTTCAGAGGAATGGCTGTTAGGGCAATATTGTAGATGTGTCAGTGGGCAGTTCTTAGGAGCAATAGGGCAGCAACTTTCAGTAGAACAATAGGTGATAAAGCACGTGCTAAAGAGGCAGAACAACTTGGCCTCTTAGGCCTAGAAAAGCCGAAGTTAATACTTGAGGACCGTATTTGGGGAATCAGAATTGTCTGTCAGTGGCAAATGTCCTGTTAGAGGCATGGACTGTGTAACACAGGAGCAGCACCATGCCCTTTAACATGTGATAATGATAATGGCCAGTCTTCGTGAACGAAGATCCGGGGAAGGTCTTTACACCTTCCAGCCTGCGCATTGGATTTTTTAGGT
>JAWMRA010000130.1:54955668-54990555 GCA_035584735.1 Pseudotriccus pelzelni
TAGGTGGATTGCCTTACAGGGCTAACGAGCTCCACCTGCCCGGGGAGTGTCCCTGGCTGGGAATCGAACCCGGGCCTTGGCGGTGAAGGTCCTGCGATCTAACCACTAGGCCACCAGGGGCTCCCTTTAACATGTATCGTGCTCCTAAAATCAGTTGCCTCTTTGAATGCCAAAGGACAATACACTGGCAGAAGATTTAGTTGAGTGTAGTCTAACTGAGGTGCCTCCTTAATGTTGTGAACAGTGTTATTTGATGCAAGAGAAGACTGAACCAGCAGAGCAGCAGCTGGCAAGACAGGCCAGGAAAGGCTGAACCCTATGTCTGTTTGAAGGAGGGACAAACACTGTTTCAGTGAAAACAGTTCAACCTTATCCTAGGCATTAGAGACAAAAAGTATAGGTAGAGATCTTTGTAATCTGAGCAAAGAAGTGCTTGGCCATAACATTTTATGAGCATAAACATGAAGTCTTTGTAGTGATGTCAGCAGCATACTAACCTGGAGTCTTCTGAATGTGTTCTGTCTTTTGATTACTTTCTATTTTGCTGAAAAAATATCACCCCACTCAGGTTTCTTAAGGATCTTCTGCTTTGTAGAGTAAGTTCTTTCTGAACTAAGAAAGGTGTATTGACAGTGCCTAATTTCTGTGTTAATTTGTAGGTGATGGTTATTTCCATATTCTGATGAGTCAGACCTTGGTTATCAGAGTCATTCTAGCCCAGGTGCCTCAGTTATCAAAGTATTAGTACTGATCACAGAGGTTTGACATGAAAATATAAGCCTTCAAGTGTTGGTGCACTGATTATGCTCTTAGCACATAAATCTTCCTGTGCACTGGCAGATAAATGAACTTGGTGACCTACTAGGTCCTTTCCATCTCTCTTACGTGATTGTCCATGTTGAAGCCCTAGAGCATCACCATTGTTGGCTCCTTCTGAGCCAGCTGGCCTCAGGGAAGGGATCTGTCTGTCAGTGACTAGCAGAGCTCGCCAACTGGCCGTGAGTTGTGTGCTGGCTCAGGAGACCCCTCCTTCATACTTTTATAGCCTGCAGAAATGGGCCTCTCTATTACCTGAGCCTGTGATTGTTTGGAGATTGCTGGGCTTTCCAACGACCCAGGGATAATAGCCTTGTGCTTTATAGTGTTCTGCTGCCCTTTGAATTTGAAGTGCAGTGAGAGCAAAGTGTGGCAGTTCTTGAAATAGCAGGAAGTGGAGTCAGCCTGGGATCTCTGTGGAGATCAAAAGCAAGTGGAGTGCAGTCCCAGCATACCGTACTGCTGGACCAGTGTATCCCTTTGCAGCCTTCACAGTAACTTAAATATGTTCTGTCCTATTGCAGCTAAAGAGGAAAGATAACTGTGGCATTACAGCTGGCACTCAGCCTGTGAGATGGATCCCGTGTGACATGAGGCTTTCAAGCAGAGGGAGCACGTGTCTCCCCTGTCATCAGTGCAGTGAGATTAAGATAGTGTGCAGCTCATAAGCTGGGAGTATGAATATTTATCCTTTGCTCCTCGGGGCCAAGCGTAACAATGGCTTCTAGAACATGACTACAGTGGAAGAAGAAGCTTTTTAGTCCAAAATACCATCTTTTCTTTTTGGTGTGTACACAGACTTCCAGGTGTTACAGGGGAAAGGGTAAATGTGTGAAGAGATGAATCTCTTGTAAAAAGGGTGAAGAAAAGAGATAATTAGGTTAGATAAACAAGAGGATGCAGACTTAGGAGAACAAACAAATGAAAAATATGTGAAGAAAGTGAAGAGAGAAGCTGATATCTGGAGAAATGGCCATATTCTCAGAAATGACTAGGAGTTTTGGGACACTCTCCCAGTTTCACTTTATTTCTCTTGAAGATTAAGCTTCTGGGAGTATAAGCCACTATTGGAAAGGCTCTTCTAGATTCCTGAGTCACTTCTTACAGTTTTAAAAATTTTAACCTGAGTCTGACATACTAGGAGAAGCTTCTCATTGTCACTGAAACTATACAGTATTGGGGAATACGTATGTGGGTTGCCTGTGTGCTATCTGTATAGGATGCTGAGGGAAGCGAGATGAAGGTGCACTGTCAGTAAGGAGCCAGGTGGAATGTGATGTACTTTCAACTTCAAGATGACAGAAGGAAGAGTATTGAGTTTTGAAGTGCCTGGTCACAAAGGCCTAACAGACAAGTAGGTGCGCAGAGTCAGAATGAAGGTTTATACAGCCTTGCATGAACATCTTGGAATCTGATTTACAAATCTGTATTTATTACCTCCTTCCCCTTCCCGTGCTGAAGTGTAACATGTCTTCTGTCAACAGGTGCTCTGAGAATATCCTTCTGTGTCTTGTGAGCAACAAAAGCTGTCTGATATGTCTTATATGCCACAATAATATCTAGACTTACTGTGATATGAAGCACTTTTGGATGCTGAGTTCGTATTCAAAGAAAACCACAAAGTCAGCTTACATCAGGGTATGTTAGTGTAAGACTGTGTCTTTGAATAGCTGATTTCCTGTGCACCACTCTGCACTGCCCTGATACCTGATGATTAAATAGCATTCTTTAAAGTGGCACTAATATTGTGCATCTTCTGGCAGAAGTTCTTAAAATCTGTACTGATTGTAGTTGTTCAGTAAAAGGTAAGTATGCCCCTTAGGAGAGCTGCAAGGGAAAACAGCTTATCTGCACACACCTGAAACTGGAAGAGGCAATTCACTGGAACTTAATTGGCTGCATGCTGGAAAGACTAATGATGATTCTGCATTCCATTGGCAAAGAAATGAGGTAGATGGCAAAAAAAGCTCTTATTATAGTGCCTGGGTAGTAGAAATTTATGAGAAGCTCGTTCTGCTTTTGCAACCCATGACGTCATTTCAAAATCTTGCCGTAGGATTTTAAGGAAGAAAGCTGCAATACTGTATGTAACCTAAAGAAAAAGGACACCTGCACCAAATCTGACAATGACTTCATTTCTGTCATATCACATCCTAACTACTGCAAATGTTGCTGTAAAAGAGTTATTTAATCTTATTTGCAGTGTTTTCATAGCAAAAGGATGTAGAGTGGGAAAAGGAAGGAGAAGCAGCTGTTTCAGGTTGATGTAATACTGCCAGTAGTAGTGTTTGATTAGCCGTGAGCGCTGAGCTTAATTTCATCAGGTTTCTACTATAACCCTAAAATTTGTCATGCGCCATGTCAGCTATTTCAGATCCCATCCACATGTATGTCGTGTGGGATTGTTTTAAGCAGTTATTAAGAATAGATTTCATCTGTCCTTTTGTCATGATATTGTAAGTCATTGATTACTCTTGTCAAGTAGCGTTTGTTTTTTACTTTCTTGAATAACTTGATGACATCTAGAAACCTTAATGTTTGACTTCAAAATAAGGGTCATTTCATCCTTTTCCTGGATCATTTGGTACTATGTTGGACAGCTACAGCTATAGATCTAGAATAAGTTCCTGCAGGACTTCACTGAATCCCTCCTTTGAAAAAACTACCCTCTTACTTCTTTTTAACTGTATTTCTGCTGACCACCCCCTACTGCCCCCCTGCCCAAGACACTTCTAGTCTTCATCCAGAGCAATGTAAATGAGGAAATTTTCTGGAATTCAAGAAGACTTCTTCACAGTGATCACTCACGCCTGCATGTGCAGCTATTTGAGATCTCTCATGTATGAAAAGCACGTGTTCTTCTACAAAACCTGTTTCAGCCTTCCTACAAGAAGAGAGGTCATTAGATTGTTGGCAGTAAGGGCATTCAAAAACTGCAATTTCAATGGCAATTAAAAACTACAGTTAATGAAAAACAAGTTGTGAAGCAGGATTCTGTACTTTTTTGTTACAGAGCTGTGGCTTTAAGAAGCACACCAAATATTTGGGCAGTGACAGCAGGGACTCTGTTAATTTCGGATGCTTATTTTAAAATGTTTTGGATTTTGATTTGGGGAAAACCTGCTTATAATGCAGACTTTATTTGAATGCCAAGTCCAAAATTTCAGCACTAAACCGGTTTTTAGTTGTTCAGCCTCCTGGCAGAAACAATGGTTACTTTAGTTTACACTTCCATAGCTTCCATATATCTGAGAGGATTTTGGCCAAAAGAGTGCATTGCCAAAAAAGCTCTGTGCTAGGGGACAGAAAAAACATAGAACCTTCTGATACAGGAGGTGATGGTATGTCATCCTCTAGATATATATTTTTTTTTCCTCCCATAATTCCACACCTACGAGAGCTGCACGGGATTACTTAGGAAGTCTGTGCCCCTTCAGTGTCTGCTGGGGAAGTGGTACCATGGTTTCTTCATGTTGTTTTAAAGCTGTTCTGGGGGAACTGCTTTATTCAATCTGTAGATGTTCTTTTTCAAAAGACAGGAGGTATCTCTCTCCATTCTCTCCCAAATGCTAATGATATTTAAAAAAAACCAAAATCAAACAACAAAAAATCCCAAACAAGGATTGAAAGATAGATTGTATCTACTTAAAGATGGTTTTTTGCTATCTGGCCCTGTTTGTTGAACTGACCTGGAAGTCACAGACGAGTAGTCCTTTGAGCTGTCTTCCCCTGTGGATGGAGCAGCAGATAACTAGTAGCAATGAATAGCGTGCAGGAGGATTTTTTGATGAGAAACTACTGTACAGTGAAAACCAGTCCTATGAAAATGCACTCCATGGTAGCAGAGCAGCAATTAATTCCTGTCTCTTCCCACTGGGAGATGACTAATATTTAGGTTATTGCCAGACTTTTAATAAAAAATAAAAAGCAAACCCATTCCAAGAGACTGAGGTTCTGATGAGCTTTCTCATTAAATTAAACTTTTTATTATTTTACATATTAGATATAGGAAGCCGTTTTAATTATTTCGATACCTGCAATTAGAAGAAATGCCATGAGACTACTGTAACATTTGGAGTGGAGATGTACTCAGCATTTCTGGCGTTCCAATATATTGGCATGTGACTGTCCATGCTGTGCATTAAGGCTGTGCTGGAGGATAGGTGGCTAACTAGGTGGGCTGAGGAGTCATTATGTAAGCTAACTTGCTTCTGTGTCATTTTGTCAATAGAGGTGTTATAAAAATCAGTAGTAAGCTGTTTGGGGACTGGGGCTTTGCCAAACTAAAAGAATTAACACCTTCTTGAATATCAGCAATAGCAATTGGGTCATCTGAGGAGCCAGCCATGTGCTCAGATTTAGATGGTAACTGTAGTTTATTGAATAAGAGAATGTAAGATGATTGTGAAGAAGGCTGTGGGAGTAAGTGTGTTTCTTGCAAATATACAAAAAGGATTAATGTAGATTTTTTAGGGAACAAATTGGCTGTCTGCTCCATCTTAAGCATCAAAACGTGCTTTGCTACTGAAATCGTTCTTCTTTTTAGCTTCCTTATTTTATACAACGCATCTTTTTGATAACTTATCTCCTACTCTGGCTACATCTGAAGTATCCCACTGGCTTGCTCAACTTTTGAAGAGGCGTATCATCTTGACTGGTGAAATTGCTTCCTGTTATAGAGAGTGGTGCTACATTCCAAATCATACCAGGACATACTGAAACTTGGTGTCTTGTTTCAGAAAATTAAATGAGAAATTGGTTGCTCCTTAGAGATTCAAGTCATGGGAATAATCCAGAACAAGGAAAAATCCATGATTTCCCATTACAGTAGGAGAACAAAATGGTAAGGTTGTGGTTTGAACTATTGATGCTTTATATCAACAGAAAGCTGCAACGGAAAAGTAGGTTTTATGTATGCAGAAATCTTGGAAAAACTGTTGTGTGCCGTCAGTTCTGTTTGTCGGCATTCAAAAGCCTTTTTAATGGCTGATTTCCAGAGAAGTGAGCTGTGTGGTCCAGCAGCTAGAACAATGACTGATCTTGCTTGAATATTTCACCACTGAACCATTCTGCTTTTCTCTGTTGTAATTTTCTTGTTTCCTTACTTGTTTATCTTGCCAACCATTGTGAACTGGTTTGTGATAATTAGCGTAGAAAAAAAATGTTTTAAGCATTGCTGTGTTTTGTGGAAGACCTGACCGATGTAAGAAGCCCCGAGCAGGTGAGAGAAACATTGAGAAGTATTAGTGCAAATGTGGATTGTATATTTGTACATCTACTTTGTAGACTCTGTGCCATTCGATTTGATTATGTTTGAATAGGTAATTCTGTAATTCTTGTAAAGAGGTAGGTAGGAGTGTCAGTGTGAGCTTTGGAAATGTTCATGACCTGTAATCACAGATGGTGAGAAAGGGTTTTTCCTCATAAATTCATAGGCATGAAGAAGCCAGACCTTTCCTTCTGGAAGAAAGGATGAACTTTACACAGCTTCACTGTATTTCTTCCTTTCAAGAACATATTTGGCCAGATTTTAAAAGAGCTCAGCTCCCATTTGGGCACCTAAATTACGTGCCTGGATTTGCAAAAGTGTTTAGCATTCAGCAGCTACTTTTATTCCCACATATGTACCCAAACGGGAGATGAGTTGTTTTGACAGTGTGGCCCATTATTTGTCAAGTTGGTTGTGATTAAGACTCAGAGCATTCTAGGAGCACTCTATTAAAATACTCAGAGAGCAGACAACCTTATGGAGCCATTTATAAAGCCATACTGCCGAGCCAGTAGAAATGAAATTCTGAAGTTGTGCAACCACATCTTGTAAATGGAGAGGATAAATGCTGGTGGTTGTTCGTTTCCTCTGTTCAGAGATGGCAGCTGAAAATGAGAGGAAATTCAGGCAGTTGCAGCCACAAAAAAACCCCAATACTGAGTGTTCCCAGAGCAGGAACTGTTAAGGTGTGCAGAGTTTCCAGCCTGTGTTAGGTAAGCAGGGAGGGTAAATTCAAGGAGTATCCTTCAGGAACAGAGCACAGATGAACAGCATACATCTTAGGTAATTTGTCCTTGTTCATGGCAGAGGGTTTGGATGTAGATAATCTTTAAGGTTCCTTCCAAGCTAAACCATGCTAAGATTCTATTTCTGGTAGTCTTTCTCATTTTAAGCTTTCATTTAAAAAAAAATAATTTTGACCAGTCATTTATCCCTTTTTGCCTTGAGACATTATGTATCTGAAGAAGCACCTGAACATCATTTGAATCTCAGTTTATACTCGCGCTGGGTATTTCCTGCTCTCCTCAGCATGTACAGAAGTCGTAGAGGGGTGCATTACCCTTCTTGTTGGAGCCTAGCAGTGGGGAGGCAGTCGCTGATTTCAGGACTGGGCTGCTCCTGGAATGTTACATGCTGTGGACCAGGATGGTAGCAGTCGAGGTAATGCTGCTTGGCACCTGGTGACAAGAGCATCTGTTGTCTGAAGAGAAGAGTGAAGTTATAAATTACAACTTCAATAATATGAAGCATTCTTCTTCCCTGTTGCCTTAGTGCTCAGTGTCTGCTCCTCGACATGGTATTTTAGACTTCAAAGTGAAAAGAGATCTGTCTCTTTACAATGTCTGTATTGGTTTAGCAGACTCAGAACTGTATTGTTGTCAGTTCAAGATACTAAAGGTGTCCTTCATTCAAGAAAATGCAAAATGGTCATAATAAGAACCTTTATGTCTCAGTCTTAGAACTGTAAACAAAAATGTGAGATGTATGTTGCTTCTCAGTGACCTTGTTTTCTTCCTTATCACCAAAGACGTTGTTCAGGTGGGATGCCTGGAGGTGGAGGGCACCTGCTCCAGTTGCTGGGGAGTCTCCTCTGTCCTCTGTGTTGTCATCTTGCTCAGGGTTAAGAGATTCTGACTGCATGGTTAACACTTGTCCCTACTTAAATTCCGTTGTGATGATTGCAAAAGATTTGTCTCTTTTGTGGCTGATCCGCTGTCCCCAGATTTGTATCAAAAGACCTAAAGGTACTGTGGGTGTGACTAATTCAGAATTTATTTTTTTTAAATCGGTCTGAATGTGCGATTACCTAGCTGAATCCCTTTCCCCACATCTTAACATTTCTATTGAGGCACAACTGTATTGCAAGCACCAGAACTTTCATTTTAGGGAAGTCATTGTTTTTTAGAAACTTTCAGCAGGGTGGCTAAGGTGGACAGCTCTCAGAATAAATAATTATTTTGTGGGTGAATCTTGTCCCTAAAGGTAAAGAAGAGAACTGAACCTTTTCATTTGCTAACCACTATGGGGGGGGGGTTTGAAAAGTTTGTGAGGGAGCTTGAGAAGTGTGCTGAATTGTGTGTTTTCAATAAGTTGCATATTGATATCCTAAATTTTAAGTTGCCAAAACTGAGCTTTATTGCTTAAGTCCATACTATGCTTACAGATCCTGTGAATCTGCGCTTTGAACAATCTGTTTTGCTAGGAATTTGCATGTACCCTGCCTTCACTCAAATTTTGTGCTAGAAGCTTACATAGGTATTTTAAAATCATGTTAGCTGTGGCCTCCCCAAGCACCAGTGCAAGTGTATTTACAATGTGTCTGCTTTATTGGTGTGGACAAAATAGATTAATGTCCTGAGTTGGGTGTGTCTGCATGGCACAGTGAAATGTGTACTGACATGTCTGAGCTGGTGCTCCCTTGTGGAGACAGTTTAATTACATCAGTGTAGTGATTGCACCAGGTGGATAATGTAGGATTTTATAGTTTAGGAATAGCCTGATTCTCTCTGCAGAGGGTGGAGCAATGTTGTGGATGTAGAACTAAGGCTGGTAGAGCTAGGAATTAAATCTGAATATCTCTTGGATTTCAGGCCAGTGTCCAAATTAGCGTAGTGGGATTTTTGGCTTGTTTGTTTCTTTAACACTTTTTGACTCCTACAGTAGCAGCCAGAAAATTCGTTCATTGTCAGAGTTCAACTAATTAGGGCCTTTCCAGGCATTTCAGTGGTGACCTATTAACCTTCACAGTCAGTGGAAAGATTCAGCTTCTCACACTTTTTTGCTAGAAGTGGATTGGATTCTTACTGAGATACAGTGCTCTTTCTGAGTGATTGCAGTTACAGATAGCAGTAGAGTTGGGGGAAGCAGCAGTGAGGAATTTTCAGAGTAGTACACAGTGAAATACATTGAAGAGTGTGTACAAGGGGCTGCTGTTTCTCTTGAAGGGATATGGGAGGTGAGCATGCTGACATCTGTACAACGTGTGTTGTCTAAAAATTGAGTCAGCATACTGGACTTGATGTTCCCCCTTCCAGTGCAGCACTGCTATTCAAGGCATGTATTTTTTAGATGATTATAAAGCTGCCTGGTGGGATAACATTGGAGAGGAGGAGAAATCCATGTGTGCAAACTAACTTTGTAACAGTGTGAGTGTTTATGGCAAGATTGCATCACTTACTTACTAGCTATGGAACTGCTGTGAGCATCATACCATACCTCAGCTATAATATATAGTTTAAAGTCACTGCTGGTCATTATCTGGTAGTTAATGCCCGCGGAAACTATATATTATTCCTACTATGAATTGTTTCTTTACTGGTTTTGGTTTCCTGTTTTGCTGAATATCTGCTGACAGCATCCTGAGTCCCTTCAAAGCTGGATTATAGTGGCTGACACAGAGGACAATTTTATGGCTTTGTTGTATATATGTATGTTTTAGGAGAGTGCACATACACCTACTGCATTATTAATGCATGTATTTCAAAAAAGTTCAAGGATAATAGGAAATTATCTGCATTATGCCACAACTTTTACTACTGATGCACGTTTTGGAAGTATCTCAAGATAGTTAAACCAATGTTTTTATTTTCTCATTTTAGCAGTCGAGTATTTGTGGTTCTCAGTGATTCTCATATCATACAGCTAGGGTTGTTCAGCCTGGAGAAAAGAAAGCTCTGGGGACACCTTATAGCAACCTTCCAGTACATAAGGGGGTGCTACAAGAAATCCATAGAGGGACTTTTTACAAGGGCATGTAGTGATAGGACAAGGGTAAGGGCTTCAAACTGCAACAGAGTAGGTTTAGATAGACCTAAGGAAGAAATTCTTTACAGTGAAGATGCTGAGACTCTGGAGCGGGTTGCCTAGGGAAGATGTTGATGCCCATCCCAGGAAGTGTTTAAGGCCAGATTGGATAGGGCTTTGAGCAACAAGGTCTAGTGGAAGGTGCCTCTGTCCATGGCAGGAGATTTAGAACTAGGATATTCTGTAAGGTCCCTCTCAGCCCAAACCATTCTATGATTCTATGATATGAAATGTGCCTAGTATCAAAAGATCTGTATAAAAGTAAAGCATTTTAATCCTGCTATGTAATTTTTGTAGTTCTATTACTCTTTTTTCCTAAATGTTGAATATTTAATTTTATCAGATTTTCAAAATTTATTTCTGGAAGTTACTTTTCTATATTGTACAGTTTTGAAACTGCAAGCA
Source organism: Pseudotriccus pelzelni (assembly GCA_035584735.1). Taxonomy (NCBI): domain Eukaryota; kingdom Metazoa; phylum Chordata; class Aves; order Passeriformes; family Tyrannidae; genus Pseudotriccus; species Pseudotriccus pelzelni. The sequence continues at coordinate 54,965,963 of JAWMRA010000130.1, forward strand.
ATATCATATGTTGAAATGTGGCTATTTATTATATATTCTGATTTTCTGTGTGAAAGGATTACTCACAAGAAAGAGATAAGGGAAAAAATGGAAGAACATAATGATTTGCTTCGAGATGTGAATTCTTTTTCCCCTCAAGGTATATGCGTGAAATGACAGATACTCAACTGAACAGTGGATAAAAAGGTCTTAATATTAAAACCAAAATATGACAGGAAATACACCTTACAAGCATAGTCTCTTGGATATTTATCCTTGCTTTCACTTGCCACCCTGAATTAATATTTTAACTTAATAAGATCTGCAAGAGTTGTGTAGTTGATTTTCATTTGTCTTTGTGTGCTGCAATGCTGCTGTATGGAAAGCTATATTAATGTTTATAACAGGCAATTTTGTCAAGAGCTACTATAGAATGTAAATCTGCATTAATTATTGCCCTTGTTGAAAGTGAAGCGATAAACCATCCTAGATTAGCAATAAACCATCCTGTTTGTTTATGTATCTGCTAGACAGTTGGTAACTTTGGCCAGGTTGCTCTGTGTGTGTGTGAAATAAAAAACCAAAGTCCAAACACATACTCAGCTTTATTATTAAGTAAAGGACGGTGAGAGACTTAGATTTCGAACCACAGCATATAAAAAGGTTTGCTCCTATTACAAAAGAAGAACAATTTCATGATGTATATTGGTGGGTCCAGCTATTGCATAATAGCCCCAGCTAGCCATCGTACATATAATTATGATATATATCTCATAATCTCTATTACCATATTTTTCTTCTACAAGAGAAATTAGATGCATAGCGCTCTGTGGCTCATGATTTTACCATCTTAAAGAGATGCTTAGTATTTGAGTGATGGTTGAATCACCTATTTTATACTTAAGTACATAATCCCAAGAAGGTTTAAATCAATGTGTTAATTGGTAAGTGATACTGTAATTATACGTATAATCATGGAAATTTTGGATCCAGATTATTTACTTGCTCTCAGGAAATTAATCTGCAGAGGTCATATATTAGATTGCTTGTTTATTAAGTGGAACCCCTGTAGTTACAAAGTACTGATTGGCTATAAGCTGAATGAAGCATTCTTACAGCTGTATTCAGCAGGTGTCAACAGTTCAAATCTTTGAGTGCGTATTGATCCAGATTCAAACAGTTCATTAATCTAAGCACACATTATATAGATTTTTCAGTGCAATTTTGAAAGAGTTGAAAAATCGTATTGAATGATGAGAGATGATACTCAAATTATGTTTTTATGGCAAATCTCCCTTGTGCTTGTGACATACTGAGATGGGGTTGGATGCTAAAACTGACAGTGCGTCTTGATTTTTATTTTCAGATGTACTTTTCTGGCTTTAGAGTAGCTTCAGTGGGTGAAGTAGTCTTTGCCTGCTGGCAGTGCAAACCATCTGTTTTTCTCGCATCAGTTTTGTCACATACAGCCTCTGCTTCCTTTTAATTTGCTTGGACAGAAATAGCGTTGGTACCGCTTAAGAATCCCAGAGACATCCAGGTATTTCTTTGTTTGTTCTCCAGGGTCTTTTCTTCTCTTGTTCTGATTCTTCTTCTGGAATCCTCTGGCAAGGCCATTTAGCACAGGTTTCAAAATGAGATGGCTGTAATGAAATCATCTAACTGCTTTGAACCTCTAAAGCTAATGCATGTGCTTAGGTGCTTTGTTGTTTCATGGGGAAAAATGCCATGGAGAGCATGCTAGGAGAAGCATTCAAAGGTATTTGACTGGATTTTTCCTTCATCCACAATGTTGTACCTGAGAACAGAAATCAGGTTGTCATTCAGATTACTTGTCAAATACTGTTTTCTCACATATGAGGTTAGGAGGAGAAATAATGTTCCCTTTCTTGATGAATTCTCACTCAGCTTTATCAGTTGGCGGATCTGTAGGCTTTTAGTTCGGCAGTTGTAAGATTCCACTCGCTTTCTCTTCTCTGCTAATTGCCAGTATCTTTGCTGATGTAGAGAACAAAGAAAGAAAAAGAAGAGATGTTTCTGCCGTTACTAGTGAGACAAAAAAGGGGGAAAGATTGTTCAGTTTTAAGGGGAAAAAATGCTGTATATAGAAACAGATTGAGGTTTTCAGGAGTTATTGTATTTTCTCCTTACTGTAATGATAAAGCTAAAGATATACTTCAGTCTTGCTGACCAGTTTTGATTATATTGCTGTAATACCTAGCACCATGTATTAGGATAGCAGGAATGCCTACTTAATCAGTTATAAATAGTAAGAGGTTTTTATTCTTTTTCTTACTCCTTGCGGTTTTCAATTTTATTTTTTTTTTTGCAATATTATAGAAGTTATGATACCTCTCTCATACACTTGTAATTCATATAATATGAATTGGAAAGCTGCAAAGAAGGTAACAATTGTGCAATAGAGTCTTATAGATCTGATGCAATAAAGATACTGTGCAAAATCTGACCCAATTATCTTGAGGTTTATGCTCCTTTTATATTGGCAATGCTGTTATTTCCTGGTGCTAATAACTAACTTTACAGTAGTTTAATTTCATAAAGTACAACTTGTATTGTAGAGCTTGCATATCTAATAAAAATGCAAAATTGCAATAAAGTTTATGAAATACTGGATAGGAATTTTTCAGAAGAGTTGACATGCCTGTCAAGATAATGCTGATAGAATTTCATACGTCTGCAGTAGGACACAAAATTAATTACCAAAGAATCTGACATTGTTAGTCCTTTTTATTCAGTTATGTGATAGCTTCAGTGCTCTGGAAAAAAAATAATCAAAGCAGAATTTAAAACTGTTCTCAGAATGGCAGGTTTTCATCTAGAAATGTTAATGTATGTTAAACTTTAATTAAAAAGACTGCATATCATATCTTAACCTTTTTTTAATATAGCATAATTATGTACGCTACAGATCCTATTCCAAGGTATATTATTTTGTTGAAAGACTCTATTTTAATGTAAAGGATTTCTACTTTTCAGCAAATTATTGTCGTCTTGTAATTTTGTCGAGCTGAGTGTACACACAATGGTGCAATCTGCAGTCTTCCAGAAAGTCCAAGGGTGTAATTCAGTCGCAAAGGTTGGTGACATTTCCAACAAGAAATATAGATTGAGCAATTCAGACAAATATAAAATACCAAGGTTCCTGTGTAACCTTTGTGTTTTTAAAGATATTTTATCCAGATACCCCACCACTATTGGAAGATGGGTGCAGAGTTCCAAGACCTGTTTTTGCATCAGGCTGCCTTTCCCGTGCCCCTCCTGATTCCTGTGGGTGGTTGCATCAACATAACATCTCCTTTCTCCGTCTTTCACCCCGGACTGAGGCACACAGGATGTCTCAAGCAGAAGTGGCTTGGGGCCATGGTGGTGTGCTGGAGGAGAGGCCCTTGGTGCCCAGGTGTGCTGTGTCCCCTGGCAGCTGGCGAGCGGAGCCCGCGGAGGCACCGGGCACTAGATGTCACTGTTCCTCCACGGTGGAACCGCCGCCTGTGCATTTTTTGGGCTGTGAGTGTAAAGTAACTGTAGGTGGCAAAGGTCTGTAAATTTAGTTTGTATAGTGCCACTTCAGATCATACCGTCACGAACTTTGAGACAAACAGCAGCTGGATTACTAAGCATTTTTTCATGCCATTTAAACATTGGGTGTATAGTTGAGAGAGTGGCACCGTCAAGCCATTTTTAGCTGGGTTGGTGTAAGCCAATTGTGGTCTGCTATTTTTGAACCACCAAAACCTTAATACCCAACAAAAAAACCAGATTACTCATCTCCATTTTATTTATCAGCAAAGGAATGCCTTTATTTTGTAGCTCACTGAAAGAACTGAATGAGAACTTTACTTCATAGATGAAGGTTGGTGAGATAGTCTCTTCAGTCACTGAAGCTCACTCTCTTTACTGCCAAGAGTAAGCTATAAGGGGGAAAATACAGGGCCAACACTTGCAATATGCTCTTATGCCTGCATTTAGACCAGAATTTATTTGAGAAGTACCAGTGACAAAAGTGAGTGCAGAAGTTGCCCGTTGGTGCTGCATATATTAAATTAAGATCTTAAGAATAGCTTCAGTAACCTCCAAAACCCTGTGTTGGATACCTCTCCATCTTTATATTTAGAAGGTATTTTCTCTAAGTCTTTCCTTCCTTCCATCAGGAGAGGATTTCTACCAGGAGGGAGTTCTTTTATCTGGAAATAAAAATATAGCTCTTAACATCCAGTAGCTGAAGTTAGAAAACTGTAACTACTTGTGCTGTATTTTTACATATCAGTTTATCATCAAATCTAATTACTTCATCATGTAGCGACTCCTGTGTCAGCTGACATCTTTAAATCAAGTCAGAATGTTTTTCTAGCAAGTAGCTTATAAGGTATGGGCTTTGTGCAGGAATTAACAAGTCAATTTTTGCAGACTGTCTATTACGTGAGACCTAAGGCTTTACATCAGTGTTACTCCTTCACCTCCTGGTAATCTTAGGTGGTGTGCTGGTGTGTGACCTTTCCGCTTTTTCTGTTCTTCTGAGTAGGAATCTCAGGTAGTATTCTGGTAGGTTATAAGACTGAAAATCATTTGTCTAATGTGAGTAAAAATTTCAATCATATTTGTGATGTTTGTGTTCAGAAAAATAATACTCTATAGAGCCAGGTTTCTTATTTATTGTCCTGGTGAGTAGTGTACAACAGGTACTTCAATTACAAGAATATTTTTTATTTTTTAATTTGGCAAATGAAACTTCGGCTTATTCTTTTTAACATTTCATCCCGTTTATTAAGGCGGTCGAGCAAACAGATCCATTCTATCCATTTTGGGCTTGCATAGAGGTAACTGAGTTTATTTAGCAGGCAGTTCTGGTGATGACCTAAAAGGTGCAACTAATTGAATTCTCTTGGCTAGGTCAGCTTTTCAGAGCTCAGAGGAGCAAAAGGCATTTCATCATTAACACCACAGACAGGACTGGATAGTCACAGGATTGCGGTAGAGTCACGTTAGTCGCGTGTAGAGGTGCATTTTCAAGTAGCAAGGATATAGTTGGTTAATTAAAAGTGCAGAGTAGGCAGCTCAGCAGGTCTCCATTTGACAGCTAATGGATTACTAAGGGGATCCCCTTGCAAACTAAAAGGGGGACTGCTTTCACCACAGGCAGATTTAGAAATGAAAGTATTATGTTGTAGCCAATTAAATCTGTTCAACACACCTGCTCTGAGTAAAGCCTTAGTAGCTAAGGTACTACTATTGTATATATGGTATTACAAATTGTATATATGGAGACTATCCATCAACCAACGGAATTTTGGCCCACCGAGCATTGGATTGTCCTGTCCTGCGTGCTGCTGATGCTGTGTTAGAGGAAGAACAGATTCAATGTGAAAACTAAATACTGTAATAACAGAAGCTGGAAATTGGTTAGGCCTCCTCTCAGAGGATGTATAGAGAAACAACTTCTGTAGTATGGATGTGATTTAAACTCAAAGGTCATTGTGGTGTGGCCACCCATGTTGCTGTTTCGCTGGACAGGCCAGCTGCTGTCCTGCATGATCTGGGGATGCCCATTCTGTGAGCTGCACTACTAAAATCTGCACGTGGCTGATCAGGATCCATAAGATGCCTATCAGTGGAACCAGCAAAATTGGCCTCATCAGTCTCGCCCAGCCTTGTTTCCCTCCGCAGCCAGCGGTGTTGGTTGCTCAGCGGCCCGTGCGGCAGCACAGAGCTCGGAGCGGTCACAGGTGAAGTGCCCATAACTTGGAAGCCGCAGATAAGCTGCCACTGTTGCACAGTCATGCTTTGTCTGGAAAGGACATCATCTATATCCTTTTGCAAGATGTTACAGTTTAATGACCTGATTCTCTCTCTCATCCCTCTAGACAGCTGTAGGTTTGGGGCAATATTAGAAGCTAAGAATGGGTTCTGTATGCCTTGGACCCCAGTTTTTGGCCCCAACTTCCAAGCCTGGCGAAGAGCAGACTTCAGCTTAATAGGGTCAGAGCTGGTCAAATTTTCTGCCCTGTCTCTCTAAATAGACAAGTTCTGTTGCAGGTATTTTAAGTAGTGTAAGTCAGGGTAGAGTTGTTAAAGGAGCATTGATCCTGTAAAAGCTTTTCCTTTCATTTATGGCTGGACTTTGGAAAGTAGAAAGGAATATCTGTGTGGATTCCTCCAGCCTGTAATGGATCTTTTAGGAATCAGCAAATTCTGCGTTCAGAATCTCCACACAGGCAAGTCTTGCTCCCTGTTTCCTGACTGACCTGAATTTAGCTGTGAAATGTGGCACTTCCTCTCTTGCACGAAGGAGTTTTTCCCCATTCAGAAACCTACGGGTCAGAAGGAAAGAAAGAGGAGTGTTGTGTTCCAAGCATGGGGAATAAAATACTGCTGATACTTACGTGTTGCAAGAGTGGCTAGGAACTACTGAGCTGTGAGATAGCAATCGAGGGACCCACTTCACTCAAACACTTGCTTTTTATTTAACATTTATTTAAATAGTGAAACTCTTTGACTGTTAAATGAGTATTAAAGCAGGCTGAAAACTGGTTTACAGTCTCTGGAAAGCAGCCACACATCATCAGTGTCATAAATTACGTCCTTTTTTACCAAGATATTGGCTGCCAGCTGAAAGGTTAGAAATAACTTATTTTATTTTCAAATGCCATTTGCAGTTTATCCATGGAGAGAAATGAACAAAATGGATGCAGCTGTTTTTTATATTAACCCCACAGAGTTGTCAGGCTTGGAGTTCCCAGAGAAGTGCAATGCGTTCAGTATTGTCCCTACAGAACAGGAAACCCCACCTCTTTGTGGCATCTGAGAGTTAGAGGTGGAGGGACATGAGCCCTTCACGGCAGAGAGCCCAGGTTGTCCTAATGACAAACCCCCAGACGAAAGCAGACGAAACTCAGGACATCAATTCGACAGTAAAATGATGTGTTTAGGTGATGCAAACACAGTTCGATGATGTAAGAAAAGGTGGAGCATAGTTTTTAAAGAAGTTTTTAGTGCTGATGAGCAACATAAAATTTTATTTCTCTGGGTAAGGTGGGCTATCTCACTTCAGCCTTTGAGGAAATTTCATCTTTTGAAGAAAAGACAACTCCTGTTTTGGAAACTGTTGTGCCTCACACAAGTGCCAAAGATACGACTATCTGAAGAACTCCCATGAATTGCAGAGGTTATGGCATTTTTTCAATATATTTTGTGTTTGGTTTTTTCCAATGCAGTTTGTACATTTCTGTAAGTCTCTTTGTCAGGGAAAAGTGTAACATAGGAGAGTAAATCTTGAATTAATAGATCCTGTGGCTTAGCATTCGTGTCAGGTTACCTAAAGTTATTTTAAAATGATATATAAAATGATTTTTAAAAACAGTGAGCCCCCTAGGTTGTTTAATTTTCAAATCCATCACTCAAGCTGAGACGGTTTACAGTGCATGTGACACAGCAGAAGAAGGATTACTGTACGTGTGAAGCATGAGGACAAAGATTACTGAGCAAACACTAGAGTCAGATGTAGGTGGGAATCGTTTTGTGTATAGGAGGTGTTATTTATTTACAGTATAACTCCCTTTGATTTGACAGTGAGACTGGGTCCTACATCCAGAACTCAGGTTAAGGCTGAAGTACAGTCTGTGTGGCATAGACGCATGTGTTTTGTTTGGTGTTTTTTTTTGGTCCCACAGCTGCATCATTAGTGACATTTTATGTGTAGAACTGCAGCAGTCGCTTACTTCATAAAATGCCTTCCTCTGGCATGTGCCTTTTTAATGTTCAAGGGAAATTCAAGCAATATCTGCTATCTTGATGTTTTGTGACCTGGGAACAGAGCTTATTGTATAAAAACAGCAAGCAGAAACTGAAGCCTTGCAGTGAGAATGTGCAGTTCAAGTCCAGTTGCATGAATCGTTGTTAAATTTTTTTTATAGGGTCACTTACTGCTGCAGATTTTTAAATGGAAAATACAAAATCGTGCAGTCACTCCTGTATAATTTCCCTGCATGTTAGTGGCGTATTCCTCGTGCTCAGGAAATCAATGCCAGTGATGTAATGGGAGTTTCTACATCATAGTGGTATGTCATTCACACGAAGAGAGCATCGTGGGAGCTTGTGAGATTGATGTCCTCTCTAAGAATAGCACTGATTATAGAACAGATTTTCCCATATACAGAGCCATTTTTAATTCACTGCCTACTGCAGCTGCCAGCCTGCGGAGATAATTCCTTCTAGCAGAATAGCTCTAGATTATTATAGGGAAATCAAATTTGCATAAAAGCATTTTATCTCTCCCTTTTTTTTTCATGTCAAAGTTACCAAACATTCACTGTCAGTTACTTTTTTGCGTGTAGGAGGAACTTTGTTAGAATTACATCTTAAGTGAATTTTGTTAAGCTGTTTCTGACTCTTTGTTGTTTTATGTAGTTTAGAATAAATACTAAGCAGCTACAAAGAAATGTTGTTAGGGAACAAGCAAGATTTTTAGAAAACTGAATATTAAGAGCTGTTTTTGCACACCTTGAGAAGCCCAAGCAGCCCCATTCACATCTGCTTAATTACATGATCCCTGTGGCCTGGGCAGATCTTGCAGGATGGGTTTGAAAGTGTGATGTAGTCAGCCATTGCTTAGAGTGCTGTGTACATCTGAGTGGGTACTGTGATTTACTGATGAGGAAACTGAGGCACAGATAAGTTAAATGACTTGCTTGGGGTTACAAACTTAGCAGAATAGACTTGTAGTCTCCTGAACTTCAAGTGGTTGCCCCCATAGTTGGACTGTTCCCCACATGCTTGTGTTCTTCTAATTCAAACATATCTTTGAGGTTCAATTGCAAGAGCATTTTTTTGGGTTTGGGGCTGATATTTTTAATTCACTTGTATAATTAACCGCAGCTAAGTACTGGGTATTTTAGAATTTGTATAAAACCCATTTTTTCAAAGGTTGAGGGAAATATTATAGTGAGGTCTTAGAGCAGAGAAGGAAATTTTCCTCCCATTTTGAAATCTAAGGTCGAAATTCTGCTTAATTTGTCTTTGCTTCAGCCTTGTTCCCAGGTGCATGGAGCACCATTTAAAAGTATTACTGTACTTTGTCTCCTTCTCTGTTGAAATTTCTGGTGTGACTGGTAAAATTCTAAAACTGTACTGCTAAATACTTGAAGAAATCACCAAGGCATCACTCAGTTGCCTGAACTGAGGTGGTTAATGCCATTTGATAGAGGCTAGGACAGCCTCCGCTTTCTGGCCCAGAAAGGTGTTGGATCTAGCCTTGTGGGAATGCTCTCAGATAGGTGCTTTGGTGTGGGCAACTGAGCTGGCATGCCAGGTTGACTGCAGAGCTAAATAGTTTTTAAAAAACCAAGCATGACAGCAAGAATGTGGCCTAGCACGCTGACTATAAAGGTAAGATTGTGGCTTATATCTGTGTGAAAGCAGTCAGAAGACCATTCAGTACATAAGACTAGTTTCAGAATTTGCTGCCTTCCTCCTTTGAAAAGCCTTTGAAGAGGAATGGTAGGTATGAACAGACCCTGGCCACAACTGGGAATTGCTTGGTATGAGAGAGCAGAGAGGCTGCATGGGAATTGATGTCTGTTCCTTGTGTTTAAAGTCTGATCCTTAGGTAGAGCAGGGGCACCTGGAGCCTAAGCTTATCTGGCCATGGCCCAGTGGGACCTTCTACCAGTTAAAAGCCAAAGTGCTGAATGCTCCAGGAAGGTCCACTGTGGTCTTCTAGCACATGCTCTGTAGGAAGTCTCGGTGGTTTGGGTTGGAGTGGCCAGGAGTGGGATGAATATTTATGTTGGTAGTTATGAGATCATGATCTATTATACACAAACAATTAATTGATGACCTCGATGCCTCTTCTGGCTTCATTGATTTTGGTAGGTGGGGCTTGTAGAGGTCTTGGTCACTCTGTGCACTACCAGCAGTAGAAATTATGAATTCCCTTAACAGCGTGCGGAGTTATATTTTTCCCAAGAACTGAGGTAGTCTGCTTAAGTACTGTGCTCCCTCTGCTATCAGGTGCTAACGCAGAGTTTATGGTTGTAACAGGCAAAATGACTTTGGAGGATTGTGCTGTAACCTGATAGTTTTTCCCCTACCCTCAGTGTTATAACATGATTTGGTCTTGCCTGTGGATGGAAGTAAATCATATTTTACCCTCACTGTTAAATTGTATTATGGCCCTGACCTTTATAGGTGAGACAAAACTGCATTATAATGTGGTTATAGGACTGCTGTGTTATACAGGGAAAATGTGGTTGTCTGAGAGTCTCAAGAGACTGTCCTAAACCAGAAGATAATTAGGAGTTTGGATAACCAGGAATTTCAGTCTCACAGATGCATTAAGCTAAATCAAAGCTCACTGCTGAAGCTGGGGGACAAATGTGAGTCTAGTAAATATGCATTAAAATGTAACATAATATTAAACATGATGAAATGGAGTGGAGCAGGCCCTCAGCTCAGCTGCTGTGAGTTGTCATGGCACTGTAGTCAATCTATGACAACTAACACCATCTGGGATCTTCCTGTCTTCCCAGACTGGCCCTCCAGTGTGTTTTTCCTAGTATGATTCATTCTAAAAATAGAAAAATTAGAAAAGTCAAGCCAACAGGCAGTATAAGGTCCCCTTTGACAGAAAAGTAGAGGTAAAAAAATCGTGCTAACAACAGCTGGGCTGGGTACATGGTTGTAATATATTATGTGAAATGCTGGTTTGGTATGCCGGGGTTTCAAGCAGTGCAGTTGAGAACCCCTTTGAGAAGAAGAATATGCTAGAAAATACATACCTCTGCACGTCCCTGAAGATCACAGCTGACACGTGGTACTGCCTTCTGAATGACCCGTTCTGTGGGTTCTGTCCGAAGGGGTGGTCACAGATGCCTCACAGAGACAACCACTGGCTGTATATGCTGCCTCCACGTAGGAGCACTGTGTGCAGACACTGCTCCGAGCAGCCTTAGCGATCCCTCGTCACAGGAAACACAGTCAGCGGGAGGGAAGGTGGGGCTGGACTGGGAGTGTGGGTCTGTTCTGTCCCATTTCTCTGATTGTCTCTAAGAACCCGAGTGAAGCCTTCAAATCTAGGTGTGCATCTCCAGACCCTGCTAATTCACAGCTAAAGATTGGTTTAGCTTGAGTGTTTCTTGCACCTTGTGTCTAAGGGTGAGCCTTCACTTTATGATATGGAGCTGCGTAAAGCACTCTGCAGGATGTTGTGATGATTGCTTACCTAATGTATTCAAGTTATTAAATGAAATCTAAAATTAATTGGAATTCTCACAGCATCTTCAGGGATAAGGGTTTAACAGTGTGCAGACCTTAAATTGTTTGCACAGTTGTGCCTTACGAAAGGGATGTGTAATGTTAGCAAACACCTTCATGTTCCCTTTTGCAGACAACTTCTGTCTTTCTGCAGCAGAAGCCTGACAGTGGGGACTGCCATCCTGCAGTCTTACAGATGGCACTTCACTGGGTCTTTATAAAAGTGTGTGTATATGTGTGAGTGTATTTAGGTCTGTGTGTGTATATATAGAGAGAATTTTTTTTGGTGTGTGTATACATTATAGTAGAGTTAAAAAGTAATCCATTATGCCAAGGAATTCACTCTCTCTGCCCTTACCACCATGACCGTTTCCAACTCTGATGGGTTTCCTGTTCACCTGAACTGAGTATACAAGTGGATGAAAAGGTGGTTTCATGAGCCCCCAAGAAAAGCGTATTTCATTTTTAGTGTATGCTAAGGATTGGGCATCGGTATTCAGTTCTGGCTTTCTCCTTCATAACAAAGAAGGATGGAGGCATTTTGATAACACTGAAGTTTAGTTTCTGCAGAACCTTGGTAGTGTATGAGATGACAGAGCATCAGATTCTTCGGCAGTATTTTTTGTTGATGTGAATGAGGCTACCCTGGGTTTACAGAGGATCTAGCTGTGTAAATCCTTCAAACTTACAATTTGCTACATCAAGGGATTTCTGCTGCTTCATCTCATAAGTCATAAGAAATACTACTGTGATTTTTTTTTTCCCTGCTAACATTTGAAGCCCCAAATACAAACTCATCTTTCACTCTGACATTATACCAGGCAGGTCACCATGTGATTGAAATGTAAAATAATATCGTATAATCAAAATAAATTTCTTACGAACCAGTCAGCCCCCCCCCCATCATGTTGACTAACATAATAGAGCCTGTAGTTATATGCTTGCAATTTTGATATGGTTCCAGCAGACATCAAAATTTATTATGTCAAAGTTGTTAAAAGAAAAAATTCTGTAAGGAAGCATAATTACTGTCTTTCTGCAGACTGTGTTAGCTTGCATATGATCATTATCTGTAAATAAAAAATAGGCTTGGATAGATTCTATTAAGAAAAGTCTGAATTTCATTTGGGCTTTTACTGTCTAGTGTACATGACAATCTTGACAACTGTGTACCAATCATTATGTTCTTATAACAATCAGGTAAGAGACTGATCAATTGAAGACATAATAAATTAAGGGTATAATAATGTTGCTTGTCAAGGTATTACTAACTAAATAAGATCTGGCTTGCAATTTATCTGGTATATTTATATTAAGTGGGAATTACACTTAGAGATTTGTATAATTGACTTGCTTTGCAGCTTTTTAAAAAAACAGATTAACTTTTAAATTGCGTGTTATTTGCTGTAAATAACAATGATTAGTTTGGTTCAGGCATAGGATGAGGGAACCAACAAACTGGAACAAGAACCCTGTCAGATGAGCAGCACCATCATCCTTTACAGTTTACGTTGGCAATTAAATTAAGAGGTTTGCTGTTCCCCATGGAGAGTTCCTCATCTCTGGGTTTCCAGTAGAGAGTTAGTGTGTTCTTAGTGATGTACGTTTAAGCTTGCCATTATCAGCAGTTTTCTGAAGCAGCTGTACAACACACAATGTTCTTCTGCATAAGCATTTTGCAGGGAAGGTTACAGAAGCATCGAGAGCCACTCATGAGGAAGCTAACCTTAGGCTGAAGTAAAAGAGGGGCAGAAATGGTTTTTTATTGATGATGCACTAACCTACTGGTTTTAAATTGTGCCTTCTGGTTGACTACTTGCTTTGTTTGCAGTCCAAAAGATGAAACTCACTGACCAAACATAATGGTAATCTAGCAATGAGAAAGGTGAATAAAATACATGGAGTTTTTATCCTTCAGCACTTCGGTTATCCTTGTTGGAGTTATAGCTAAGGAGCTTTGCACAATCCAAACAGGTGCTGGTGTTGGAAGAAAGTGCATGGAATTAGAACAGCAAATTTTTTGTTTGTTTGATTTTTTTTTTAATTTATTTTTTGTTGTTGTTTTGTTTGTGGGTTTTTTTCTTTTCTTTTTTTGGAGAGAAGTCAACTTCTGTTGCAGGTGTAAGTTTTGAAAAATATAAACAAAAAGCAGACTCCATGTAACTGTACCATCAATTAAGTTAGCTTAATAGCATTTCAACTTGTTGTTAATAAAGCAAACATTTACTAATCTTATCTCTTGTAAGCAGGAAGGAAGTTACAGTGCACAGTAATGCACATTGCTGTCAGGAGAAGTGGCTTATAGTATCATACGATATAATTTGCAGTGAAGCAAAACCAGCAAATTGCTATGTGGGAGCACTCTTTATCCTCTTGATTTAACTTCTTCGCCACCCTTCCCCCTTGCTAACTTTGTTGTTGTTGTTGTTCATTTCCCTAGGTTTGTGCATCCTTAGCATTTCCTTCTGTAATCTGCTATATCAACAGCCTGACTGTTCCAAGATCATACTACTGGAGAACGGATGAGATAGGGGATAAATAGTGTGAACTCTTCTTCCCTTGGGTTTTTTCTTTGCTTTCTCCCTGGATTGAGCTACTTTGAGGAGCAATCAGCGTTAATGTTTAATAGCACTTCAAGGAATGCTCTGGTATCAGCCAAACTGACAAATGATGGTCTGAGGAGTGAGGGCACTTGCTGAAAAATTTAATTTGTCTGTCATTTTTAAAAAGTTGAATGTTACTGATTGATAATGAAATGAATATCTATTTTCCTGTCTCGTGTGTCTTCCCTTTTTGCCCTCGAATCTTCTCGCACCATTCTCGGTACTGCTCAGTGAGAGGAAGGCTCTTTGCTTTTAAGAGGAGTCTAACTCTTGACTGAATGGAGGCTCTTAACGTGATGTTTAGCATCCTAAATAAGCAGACTTCCTGGAGCTGTTACATGCTTAGCACTTCACAAGTCAGCTTGCTAATATTTAAATATATCTAACTTCAGGATCCTGTTAAAAATTAATAGCCAAGAGCGTGCGGGAGGAGTTTGGAGTGCTGGAGTGACAATGGCTGCAGTGTCCCGCTGCTGTTGTGTTGAAGAGAATGAATTGCTGTTTAATTCTATAGTTTTGCATGCAATAGTGATTTCTGAAAATATTCCCCACCTCCTTTGTCTGGAACCGATCCCATAGTCTGCTGACATTTGAAAGAGTATACGGCTTATCTGTTGTGAAGTCCACTGAAAAATAATTTACTATTCACATGTTAAATATAGGGCCAGTTGGTCTTTTTATACTACTGCAGTAATTCTGTGAGGAAAATTTCAATGATGAAAATGAAAAAAAAAAGTTAAAATAGTAATAATTTACTGCTTTAGTCTGCAGGGCAGCTGTTTTCTGCCTCTATCTGTATTCTAATAAGTCTTTTAAATGAAGAGATTTATGAGATTATTTTAATTTTGATGTCTTTTTAATGCTTCATGCATTTTAAATACAACCTTTTAATAGTTTTTGAGATTGAAGAATTTAATTTTATTTTATACTGCAGAAATAAATGTATTCTCAGGAGACTGCACCATTATTACAGCTTCTTAAATTTTTTTTTTAAAAAATCCAGCATGTCTGGCATGTACAACTATAGTACCAACCAGCAGCACTACCGTTGGCATCAAATGTGAGGCAGTGTTAGAGTTTGAGAGGGCACTCTGGCTAGTAAGTATATTTAAAAGAAAAATCAGCAAAAGTCTGCTTGGTATGGGCAATAACCTTCTGTTGACAGAGTCACACAGGAAGCTCCTGCTGTAAAGGTAGGATTCAGGATATTCTGAGTGCAGCAAAACAGGCGTGGTTGTGCTGTGTAAGGCATCTGCACATCCCCACTATCTGCTGCTGCAGGACGTGTGCTGAAGGTGAGCCGTGGAGTGTGCTGCGTATGTCTGGAGTGGAACAGCCCCAGCCTGGTGTCATCTCTCAGGTGTATGGCTGTGCAGAAATCTGATTCTTCCTGAACTAATACAGAGCCCCTCTCTGCAAAATCATGGCACCTTCTGCTCTTGTTTTGGTTGCAGGTTGTTAAAAGCAGGCATATCATGTATTCTACGTAAGAGCAAAATAAAAAGGATTAAGGGCTTTAATGGAGTAGAAGGGAGTGGCAGACTCTTGCCTAGTTTTAGCCCTCTGAAAATGAAGATCTCTTCTACTACCACTGAGGTAGCAGGCCTTTCATGGAAGAGTATGGTGCATGATTTAAATGTACTTGGGAAAGGTAAGGTAGATGAAAACTGACAAGACTAGCAGCAAGGAGAGAGTGGCAGGTAACACAGAGGCTGGCAGGGCACAAACAGTGCAGTCCGCAGTGGCAGGTCTGTGCTGCTGATTACCTAGTCCTACCTCTGCACTCTTAAAAGTAGTAGCAGGAGTGGCTCTTTGTACCTAGAACCTGTTCCCACAGTCCTCAGTGTTACAGGGGTCGGCATGTCTGATTATTACATAGTAAATCCAGCTTTGCAACATGAGAAGATCTGCATGTGCTCTTCAGGCTCCATCAGTTCTGATTGCTGCAGAGGGCATGGGACTTTGCTTAGCTCCATGCTGGTCCCATGCGTAGCTAACATCTCTGCGGGTACCTGGGAAAGGTGCGAATGCAGCACTTGGAGCCACTGTTAGCATAGTGACTCACATGAACGCCCTTATGTCCGGCATAAGCACTGCTCTTCTCCTAAAATACCTTGGTTGACATTTGCCGAGGTCCAAGCTGTTAGGCACGTGAGAGATCGGGAAAGAACTCGTAAGCATTTCAAAAGAACGTCTTCCAGATAATACTTTATACCTCACCTTTGAGGAGAGAATTGGATGAGAACTTAGGAGATCCATTGGGATTTAATAATTAAACCAACTCCATCACATTCAGGAAATGTTTTGAACTGCAACTGTTAAAAACTCCTAGAGGAAGGGAGGAAAGGCCATGTATTCTTCTGAAGGGCCAACACATCTGGCCACTGTTGGAAATAAAATCAGATAGACACTTGTCCTGAAGCAGTAGACTGGTCTCTGTGTCATTCTTACGAGTAGTCTCATCACTGTAGGTTTTTGAGTCAAGAGCGTTGCAGGGTTACAAGAGTAAAGATCAGCAATAGGAGCTCAAACTTGAATTTGCATTTGCTCTGTGGTGACATTAGAGAAATGGGAATTTGTGCATGACTTGATGCTCACAGCACCTGGATGTCCTACTTCACATGCATCTGCCCTGTGACAGCAGTTACCTGGATCAGTTATTGACAGCAAATACACAAATGATTTTATCATGAAACACAAGTGCTAAGTCAGTCAACTGAATGTCCCTGGTTTTGTACTAATTCTCTGTTGCAGTATTTCAGGTTTCTGAGATTTCTAGAAGGTTAAAACATAAGGCTTGGGAAAAGTAATCTGGTAATTATCAGAGAAGGAAAAAAAATAGGAAGTGAGTAAAAGCAGGCAAGAGCCAGTATCTGTCTTTCCAGCTGGTTCTCCATATTTTGAGCATTTCTGCCTTGATCTGCCTTGTGTTAGTCAGGCTAAAGCAACAATCTTGGCTGTGCATGCATGTGAGATTTCAACTACCACACTTTAGGTTTGTAATTAAGAAATTAATTAAAATACTGTACAGTTTACTGCACAGTCTATCAAGAGAAGGGCAGTTTACAAGATTTTCCACATGTGTGCTATAAATTGAGTGCTACAGATATATAGTCATATTCACACTGACATTAAAAGTTATCCTCCTCCTGCAGAGGAGTATCATGAAAAATTATTGTGAAGGACTAGTTATAAAGTAATTGTTTCAGCAGAAACTGAACCAGTAAGAATGAACATTTCAACACTGAAAGACCAGTGTGAAATCTGAAGTGAGAGGTACAAAGAGGAGATATAGAAAAACCCAACAAACGATGCTCAAACGTCTGAATTTGCCTGCAGTTTTCTGAGGTTACCGATGAGCTGGTGTCAGACCCTCTGCTGATGCCCCTTCAATTGCAATATGTCAGAATTCAAAAGTACAAGCCTTGAAGTTGTAGGTCAGTGGTAATGTGTCTTACCATTACCAGATCCAGTGATACCATTATCAGTTACGTGTTGTGACTCTGGCAGTTTCAATGAGTTTAAGTAAGCTGAAGGCAATGAAAAAGACACCTTTTTGCAAAGTCCAGGTTGAGACTGATTTCACTTCGATTAAAATTATGGATTTCCCCCTTTTATGTGTTACCAGGCAAGATAATGGAGAAGTACTTGAGGTAATACTGCTTATTAAAGTAGTGCCTCATAATGTTTAAGGTAACTTTTTAGAAAACAATATGCATGAAAATATTTGCATAAAACTTGTGTTTCCAGCGAAGGTAAGAAAGGAAGGAGGCAAAAAGGAGATTTGTGATTTAGTACTGAATGGTATTAATGAAACTTTTCTCTGTTGCCCTATTAAAAATGTCAGGTGTATGTGCCTGCCTTGAGAGATATTGCCAGAAATCATGCTGCAAAGGCAGGAGAAAAAGTGGAATAAAATAGTACCAGTAGGAAGATTTAAATTAAAAAAAACCACACAAAGTGGGGCAGACAAAAATCAAACATTATCCTCCTGTATCTTCTTGTTATCAACAGAAATTGAATTAAATTTTGCAGCATAGCAAATTACTGATCTCTTTTTCAAGGAAGCTTCATCAAAGGGTTGAAGCTTTTGTAGATTTCTTAAGAAAGGTTAAGTGTGTGAATTGGGATAATCACCTCAAATACAAGGTGGCTTCTACCTTCCCACTTTATCTCAGTAGCAGCACAGTTGAGTGATGCCAGTCCTGGAGAGTGAATTGGAGGAAACCGATGGATTGTTACAGGAAGGGCATTGGTGTTAAACTGAAACCTGCCACCTGTGTGCACAGTCAATTAATGACTGGAATTACTTTTTTTTTGGTGAGTGACAGCAGTGTGCCATGGGGCAGATTTTTACTTTCTGAGTGAAATCATACTGCAACAAAACACCGTCCCTTATTCCCTGAAAACGCCCCCCTAGACTGTTTGGGAATTGTGCTACTGTCAGTAATGTTGCATAAAATGTCCTAAAACAGTCAGGCAGATTGCAACACCCGAGTGGGGGATTCTCTCCTTGGCAGCATAGATAAACTAGTCTGTTTTTGTAGAAGTGACGTTGATGTATAAGAGGGGAATCATGAGCTCCTTCTGTGAGGACATTCCTGTGGATGCTGGGGTACAGCCAGATGCCAGAATTGGTTGTTTTATATGATTAGTCTTTATTTCTACTTGAATATTGAGCTTTTGCTGTTCCAGAGCCTGTGTCCTCACTATTAGAGTTGTCTTCTGTGCACCATTGTGATTTCTGTCAATGTTAAGACATACGTGGAAAGGAAACAAACAATAAGTGTAAGATCAGATGCATTAGTGTAGGCTGCATAGAGAGTGAGGAGGAAATGGGGATTGTGTGGATTATTTCATGTCTGGGTCCAGACCTACTGCTCCTTCTCTCACGGGAGCAGACACAGAAGGAGAGGTGGCTTAGGAACAGAATCTTGCTTGTTTTCTTTAGATGCTAGGAAAGCAAACTTGCTGAAGTATATTTTTCAGCCCTTAGAACCCTGGGGGAAGTAAGGAGGAAGGATGTTACAACATTATGGCTGACACTGCTGCAGATGCATGGTTCTTACTGGGGCAATGCCTTGATTTTTAAAGACTTATTATGATCTGTCGTTAAATTCATGTAAGAAATGTATAATGCAGAAAATGGTAGAGTACTGTGTGTTTTCTGCAACTTGCAAAGTCCTAAGTACCTGCCTTTCCTCTTCTGTCTTGCTTTCAGTTTGGATCAGTTGGGTGTTTGACTTGCTGTGAAGGCAGGAAATGTCCAAATGATAAAATAACCTCATCAAGAGTCCCTTTATTTTGGAATATCTTTGCCTTCCACTGGGGCTCTTACTGGCTCAGATGGTTGCTCATTAAGTGGCAAAAGAGATGGAAGTTGTCAGGATCCATTTATTGTGTGTCTCCTTGCCATAAATATGATTCGAAAGCTCCGCTTTGGGTTTGATGAACTTCTTTTTGGAGCTTTTGTAAGGCCGAAGTACTCCCAAGCAAATCAAATTCCATCCGACATGATGAAATATAAATGAACACACTGAGCATCAGAAACCTGATAGCTATTTGTGAAACAGTTGAGGAACCTTTGTTATGTACTACACTCTCCACTACATTACGAGACGTATTTATTTCATGTGCATTTAATAATGCAGTAAAGATGATGCCTGAAACACTGAAGTACAGTGAGGAATTATTATTGTTCTGCAAGCAAGGTAAAGGCACTATTTGCATGATTGCCCCAGACGATATGCAAGATACGGAAAATGAAATGAAATAAATAAAAAGTGGCAGATGACTGGGTTCTGGATATTGCTAGGTGAATTTATTAATTGCTAATAGAGCACCAAGCCATGAATTACTCAGTCATTGCCATTGTTTCAATTTTATGACTTTCCTCTTAAATACAGGTTTGTTAGGAAGGAATCAAATGTCACTGGGCAGTGAATTATACAGAAACAAATTTATGCTTGTGAATGCTGATTTTCCATAATAAGTTATGACTTTTAAAGGACACCATCAAGGTATTTTTTCATAGTTTCACCATGACTTTTCTTTGCTGTTGTCTATGATAACCCCTTGTACTCTGAATAAGGAAAGCTGTCATATACATTTCTTCTTTTTGCTTGATCATGTGTGAAACAAAACTGTCATTGTTAGTTTTCATACCATAAAGTTCCTATATTTTAGTAAAAAAGCAATAGAATAGTTTGCTTGCTTTAACATATTTATGTTAGAACTACCTACAGATATAACTAGACATAACAACCTTCTGATCACCTTAAGCACGTTACTGTCTTTGAGAAAGGCTTACCTTGGAAACCTCAGTGTATCTATTGGTCTTAAACACAGTCCCTGTCCAGCTATAATCATGGATCTGGCTAGATCGTGTCTGGCCTGTCAAAATGAGTTTCATGCTCTGATGGGCTGTGTAAAGTGGTTCTTGTGCTTGTGGATTCGTACCTCATATTCCATGTTTGATCACTAAAACGTACTTTATAATGGTTTAAAACATAAACTAACGAAGAAAATCAAGAAACAGCTTAGCTCCAAGAACTCGCCTGTTTGTGCAAATACCTCCAGTGCCTTTGGTTTCACGTGGAAGGTCGTTTTTACTATATTGAGAGAAAAATAAAGCTAAGAATCTAAAGTAAATTTTCTGGACTAGTCTTGGCAGCTTTTTTAAACAACGGAGGGATAAGTGTGTCTCCTTGGGGCTAAGCATGGTAAAAGTGGGAACTAGAGACTCCTTTGAGTGTTAATGTTTAGTTTTTAGAACTGTGTGCAGACAGCAGTGATGTAGGTCTTGGCACTCTGCTGTGTATGTTTCTAGTACAGGTTTTCATTTAAGCATGATACTGTGTTGGTTGCTTAATATGCAGTGTCACAAAAGGCAAGATTTTCCTTTTGATTTAGTTTTTCATGCTGTGACCTGGAGGTTAAAATGTAAGCCAATTGTAAATGTAAAGAAAGAAATTTCTGCTTTTTCTTTCTGTATCTGTTTGGTTTTGGGCATGATCACATTTCTCAAATACTGCTATTTATGCTGCTCAGACGTTTGTAGACATCTTAACACCATTTGTAATGGTGTTAAGCCTGCTTTAGGCCTTGTCTGGATGAACTATATGCAACCAACTCTTGTATGTTTCCTTTATATGTCATATAGTAATGCCAAAATGAAGGTAGAATGTGGCCTTCCCTGCATCATCCCTTCGGTGTCTACCCTGCCATCAGTCTGTTCTCTTGCAGCTATAAGTGTGTTAGTAATCCTGGCCTCCTTTGTGCCAGGCTGTACCTGGGCAGCCACAGGGAGCCCCGCCAAACTGATGAGCTGTGAGTTGTTGCCAAGAAGCCCAGCATGTCTCTGGAAGCAGATAGATTAAAGGCCAGATTTGTAAAGGTGTGAGTGAGGCACCTATGAGCGCTTCTAGGCACCTCACAGGAGTTGAGAGATAGGGCTTATGGATGCTGAGGTACCTGAATAGATAGTGCCTGTCTGTGAAGTGCTGTGTCCAGATCTTTCATGGCCCAAATCAGAGCCAGATGTGCGACAGAGCCAGAGTGAACCTCTCCCCAGTTTCTTCATGAAACTGAAGTGTTGTTGGATTCACTCTCTTCAGGAGAATTAACCTGTTTTTATAAATTTGGGTGTTTAAATGAATGAATACGTAACCTGAATTGGATTACAGTTGTGTGGGGAACATGAACAGCTTGGAGATGAGTAGGACTGAACTTGGGGAAATATGTCCATTAAGTTAATTTGAGGGAGACACTAATACCAGCTGGGGTCCATTGCATTAGGGGCTTTGCAAATGCTTAACAAGGCTGTCTCTTCACCTTTCTTACTGTTTTCTTTCCTTGAATCTTTCTGAGTGGACTGAATTGCAGTATTACTTGGATTGCTACTGTGATCAGGGCAAGCTGTTTTCTGACAGTTTCATATGGCATTTCTCCAAGCTGATTTTGGGATGGAGAAATTCCTTTTTTAGCAGTCAATTCTTTTCCATGATCAGCTGAAAAGCTGATGAGGAAAAGAGAGCCATTAGGTGTGGAGAGCCAGCAGTAGCATCATCCATACAGAAAATCGCAGGGGTAATATATAGATCTCAGAGAAGACATGAATAAAATTTTACAGGAATTACAAAAACATGTGCCTTTCCATATTAGTTAAGTGCTTGTAATTTTTTCTTGTAGCGCTTTGTGCCTCAGCATAATTTTTCATAAGCAAATCACATCTGAAATGGCATGAGAACAGGACATTACAGTGCAGTGACTCAGGGTGGAAACATGCAGTGTGATTCCTTTCAGAAATGTCTTCACAGGCTGCGTTGTCTGTGTTAGAAATAACCCACCAGTCTTTCCATTGGACACCACCTGAATGTATATGGACAGCTGATCTGTCCCTGCACTGTGGGAAACTGCTGTAGACAGTCTACTGGATGCTTTGAAAACATGTTTAATCTTGAGGGGTTTTTTTTTAGTTTAAAGAAGGTGAATGTATCCTGAAGACTTTGCTCTTTGAAATCTTGTCTTCTGAAAAAACAATATTTAGTCAAGTCAGTTTTTAAAGTCACCACGTTAGTCAGCCTGGTGATTACATAAGGAACACTTCAGGAGCCTTTCACATACCATCAGCCCTTGGCAGGGAATAACAATGAGGGTGAAGTATTAAAAACTGTGTGCTCATAAAGACAAACACGGCTGGATTGTTACACAGAGAGATCGTCTCAGTATTTGGTGTTGAATATATCTTTGCATTAATTCAGCTCGTTTCTGAGAACACACTGGAAGAAAACATAATTTGAATTAATTATTTGCGCATATGGCATATGCCTGATGTCAGCTAATGCTGCATTAAGGATAGGCATGCTGGGCACACATTAAATAATAGAGTAAATATTTGTATTGTTTATAATAAACTAGTTCCTTCTGCAGATCTTCTTTCTTTGTATCTCAGTAAACATTCCCATTGGGCTTATTTACTGTGATTCATATAGTGCAATATGTTAAGTGTTATAAAAAGTATGTGTTTAAATTCTACTGCAAGACCTCACTGTGTTTTCAGAGCAATTGACGTTTTAGTAACACTTTAAAATAACATTGAAACCATTATGGCACCTTACTATTATATGGAATGTTTTGTTAGCATTAATCACAAGGGTTCATTTTGTGTCAGAAATGCTTCTATAGAAGTTCCATTGTGATCTAACTGTAATGAAACATACATTTATCTCAATGCATTTTGAAATATTTATGTCAAGTGGTTATTTTAGGAAAGAGAATTGGATGCCCTAAAGTTGTGCAGCAGTGGAAGAAAGGAGGATTCTTAAAAAAACAAACAACCCAAAACAAACAAACAAACAAACCCCAACCCAAACAAAACCACCAACCCCCAAACCAACAAACCCCTTAAAAAAAAAAAAAAAGCTAAAATTAAGGACCCTCCATAAGAAATTTAGGCACAAACCTCTACCTTAATGAACATAAAAATGTATAGGAACAAATCATTTAGTTTTAGAGGATGGGAGAAATTAAGAGTAGAAGTCCAGAAAGTCAGCTAAATTTGGAGAGAAATTTCAAGTTGAGCTTTATGTTTGCTACTGCTGCTGATTTGTTGTGCTGTAGATGTAGAGTTGCTCTATACAGGCACAGGAGCCATTTGTGGAGGATTTCATAAGTTACTGTGAATCCAGAAATATGGCGAATGACCCAAACTGAAAGGAGATAAGTTACTACTAAAGGCAAGTGTCTTTCCCTTACATCAGGGATAGGTGTGCTGAATGGAGTTGATTCGTAGGGATAGTTCACACTCTCTGAGCTGCCTGTCCAAGTGTTCTTCTTCAGCTGGGTGAGCGCGTGTGGCGCAGGGTCAGTGTACCAGCATCTGTTGTCTTTGTTGACAAAGGCTCTCAAGAAAAGAAGCCCAAGAATCCAGGAGGGGCCTTTAGTTTTTGAGAAAGGAGGATCTGGGATCTTTGGCTACAAGATGATTTGGTGGATGTTTTCACATCTCTTACCCTGCTGAAGATCATGATATTGTGTGAGTGAATGTTGATGTGTGAACTGCCTTTACTGCTCCCTCTTATTTTTGTGTGCATATTTTCAAATGTGTAATACCTTAAAATTTGTTTATCAGAAGATGCCACCTGGCAGAACATGTGTCTAGATACTGAAACAAAATACCAAAAATGACAATTCCCAAACAGAACAGAAATAAATCCAGCAGCATAATTTACTTACTATCAAAAGAATAGGCATTAAAATAGGAGCAGTGCTATGATGACCTTGACTGCAGACTCTGCAGTCCAGCCTTGTAAGTAATTTTTAGAAGCAGTGTAACTATTGAGATCAAACTGAGGTCTTAAAATGTAGAATAGAATCAACTGGGTTGGAAAAGACCTTCGAGATCAAGTGCAACCCTTGATCCAACACTGCCGTGGTTACTAGACCATGGCACTCAGTGCCACATCTGGAGTCTCATCTTAAAAACCTTTCAGGACCACCTCCCTGGGCAGGCTATTCCATTGCCTGATTACTCTTTCTGTAAAAAATTTCTTCCTAATATCCAACCTAAACCTCCCCTGGCAGAGCTTAAGGTCGTGCCCTCTTGTCCTACTGCTGATTGCCTGGGAGAAGAGACCGACCCCCGTCTGGCTACAACCTCCTCTCAGGTAGTTGTAGAGAGTGATGAGGTCTCCCCTGAACCTTCTCTTCTCCAGGCTAAACAACCCCAGCTCCCTCAGCCTCTCC
>JAWMRA010000130.1:54990655-55009797 GCA_035584735.1 Pseudotriccus pelzelni
CTTCTCTTCTCCAGACTAAACAACCCCAGCTCCCTCAGCCTCTCCTCACAGGACTTGTGCTCAAGTCCCTTCACCAGTCTCGTTGCTCTTCTCTGGACCTGCTCCAGCACCTCAATATCCTTCCTGACCTGGGGGGCCCAGAACTGGACACAGCATTCAAGGTGTAGCCTCACCAGCACTGAGTACAGGGGAAGAATCACTCCCTGGTCCTGCTGCCCACACTGTTCCTGATGCAGTCCAGGATGCCATTGGCCTTCTTGGCCACTTGGGCTCACTGCTGGCTCAATGTATGTATATAATATATAGATAGATAAATGCAGTCTTCCCCTTTTCCATTATTGGGTCCCCCTTTTTTCCAGGCTGATACTCTTTAGGGTATTGACATCAGTATCACGATGTGCCTAAGATCTGCATTCCCGAAGAGCGGTGTAGCCATTAGACTTCCAGTTAATACAAACAACAAAAGCTCCCTGATAAGTAGTTTGGCTTTCACTTTGCAGGCAGAATGAGGAGAGGTATAAGGAGGAGTTTGTGATGTTTGGTGTTAGTCATTTCATCTTCCCAAGAGCTTTTGAACTATTGAAGATCCGCAGCACACATTTGGCAAGGCAGACGTCATTCTAAATCAGTTCTGTAGTCTCTGAATTTTGGAAGAAGAGTTTGATTTTGCAGTGTGAAGCTTTTCTGAATTTGCTGCTTCTGACTGTGGAGGAACAGGAAAGAGCATGCCCTGGTACCTGGGAATGGGAGTAGGGACTTCCAGGTAGGGGAGAGGATGATTGTCTGTGAGTGCCAAAGGCTGATCAAATTTGAGGATAAGTGAAGAACAATGACAAATATGCTGTGTAGAACAATCTCTCTCTATTTCTGTATTTGGTCTGTGGTAAAGTTGATTGTGTTCCAGTTTTTTGATATTTAGCCATGACTGGTATAAACGTGACAATTATATTTGCTTCCATAATTTATTCTTTATCATCAAAGCATTTTGTTCCCCAGGTTTTGTTCAGAACCTTATTAAAAATTGTCCATCAGGGAAGTTGGGAAACGTGTCCGTCCTTTTAAGAACGCATGGAAACAACTGTGTTGAGTCTCCAAGTAAAATGCTGATAGGCAGCTTTGTACATGGAGACATTAAACACAGAGCAATCTGTGTGACTGACCTGGCAAGGCACTGATGTGGATAGCCCCTGGTTTCTGTTTTGCTTCACAGCCAGCCAGGCACTTCAGCTCCTCATGCCCATTTGCTAATTTTGCTCACCAGTCAGCTACAGTGTGTGGCCTGCAGAATAGGCACCTCATCAGTTTGTAAAGGAATCAGAGTTTGTTATTTAGGGGAAAATGGGGATTAAAATAAAAAAAGATTGATTTTTTTTTCAGTGTCATTTGGGACTGACTTATAATAAGATCCTGCTGCATTAGACAGTCTTTGCTTCAATTCTTGGCAGCGCTAGTTGGATTAGGAATGTCTAGCATGCAACTCAAATCCGGAGATTGTGTGCCAGGTATTAAGTAGTGGCATAAAACTAGTGAAAAGTGGGAAAGCTCTGTCTAATAAATGACCTGTTACTTCCTTCAAAATGCAGGAATACATTTTGTTGATTGAGGTTTGGATGTGTTAATGAGCTTTCAGTTGAGATGAAATGATTTTGTAAAATAATTCTCTTAACACATCAGAAATATAGGCAATCAATTTGTATTGAAACATCACATGTTAAGGCTCTTTTTAATGTTACAAATTACCTATCCTTGGAATATTATCAGCTATCTCTTGAATTATAAAAAATTTATTCTGTGTTATTCTTGATTGGCTAGTTTCTGTTGGGATGTACGACTTCCAGAACATATACTTATATATACCAGGGACTGTGATACACTATGTGCTGTTACCCCTTTTCATCTGGATTGTCACTGATTAATAATATTTAGTCATTTTTCTGCCATCTGCAGTTCTGAGCTCTCTTCACATGAACATCCCAAATGTTGCACCTTGGTTCATGTAATGGCTCACAGCTAAGGGCAGCCGCAGAAATGGTGATGCACAGCAGAGATGGTGATGTGCCAGTTTTGTGATGCATCTGGTGAGTGATTTGGCCTCTAGGATAAATTTGAGAGATTGTAGGTTGTCTTCAATTCATTCCTGCTCTAATGGCCTCGTATGGGTGCTTTCTGCCAACCCACATTTACAGAAGAGTGATATGCTGTGGCTGTTCTTGCTCTTCACTCGAGATCCAGGTCAGGGGCTGCACCAGCCCTTTATCTTCAGGAGGATCTTCTTGATGCACTACAGGCATTGAAACCAAGCCAGTGGGCTGGGAAATGTAATAGCAGACTTTCCAGAGAGTGTGTGATGGTTCTTAAGACAACCAGATGTATCTGTATCAAAGCCGATCATTCCGCAAAAAAAATCTGTAGCTATTTTTAAGAACTGAGAACATGAGTATATTTTGAATATAACACAGTAAAAGAGAATAGAAGCAGGAGGTCATGCACTTGTTCCTGTAGAAGAAATGTATATTTGGTGACCACAGAGCTGTTTGTGGGAAGCAGTCATATAGGCAGGAGCACTCTAGGATGATTTCCAAATTTTGAAAGAAAAGGAGAAATGTGATTTTGTTGAAGTTTAGCAATTACTTACCATAGTTAATTAATCATATAATTAAGTAAAATGAGACCATATTTCTTGAAATGTGTCAGATAATTATGATACATTTTGGTAATTATGTGTAATAAAATTAATTAAACATATAATTCAAAGAATCAGGAAAATTATTACTTGAAGTGATTTATCCCGTACGTAGGTCAGAAAGATCTGTTTTGTTTTTCTTGTGCTCAATCATAACCTTATAATCTGGTCTTTTCGGCTTTTGAAGACATTGCAGATTTCCAGTATTAGCTTTTTGCCTTAATTTTAGTTCTTGGTCAGAATTTCTCTTGGGATTCTTTAATCCTGATAATAGTATTGGTCATCCAGTATGAAAATCCTTGGATCTCTCTTTTTAGATCATTACTCAGAAAACAGATGTGACTGCTACATTGCACTGATTCTTGCACATGCAGAGTATTTGTAAAGGAAGAGAAAGGAAAAGGTAATGAGGGAAACAAATATTACCCCAGTGTAAGCCAGTGTGCTTGAAGCTCAAAGGTGTTTTAATACGTTTTACTGGCATTTGCCTGAAGCATCAAGCACACAAATACTCTCCCTTGGTATGGAAGTCTAAACTGACCTCCCTTTCAAGTTGCAACATTTTTTATAGTTAGTTCTCGTTTCCATTACTGCTGAGAGGAAATTCTGCTGCCACTGCAGATGAGATACTCTAAGAAGGGGAAGCGATATAAGAAAACCCTATAAAATCATGCTTGTGATATTAATTTTCTCACCTCAGGCTTAATAATAATTTTATGGTCATTTTTGAAAAGTTTTTTAGCCATAATGTTTTATCTATTTTTATGGCCCCTTACGCTGTATTTAATCAGTGTAATTATAGAAGGATAATTAAATATAATGCTACTTAGTTCTTAAGATTTTAGCACTATTACTAATAATGTAACTAAAAAAGCCCTTGTAAATCTTGATGTCTACACAAAGCAAAATATTTGATATGCCATTAAAAAGGAAGTGGTGGTGCATTTTTGTTGGTGCGGCAGCACATGTCCTAATGCATTAGTTCATTGCTGGTTGAAGAGAATTTTTAGCAACATGAGATCAACTGAAGTGAAAAATACTCATTTGTTTTAGGATACTGGGATGTCTCAGACTTTTCAGAAATAGCATAGGCCACAATTTAGAAAGCTACTTAGGCTTATGATTAAATTAACCTTTAGTGAGTAGAACTCCTGAGTCCTTGTGTTTATGTTACAGGTTAACGTGGCCAAATGGACTGTCTTGGCTGTTTTTGCACATCTTGTAGTATCTTTTGGAAAGCAAGTCTTGGATCTGCTGCCAGTATGATCAGTTGTCATCATGTTTAAATTGAGGTGAAAGAATTCTGTGTAGGTAGGAGGAGAGGTTGGGGTAAAGGGTGTAAGGGGGTGTGTTTCAGCGCTCTCAAACCTGCTCATGGTATGAACAGGATGCAGGATGAATATATAAATTTTGCTCTGAATGTATTCCTTTGTCCATTAAAAGTTCACATTCCTGAATTTCCATCAGGTGAGAAACTTCTAGATTGAAAGGCTGGGTAATGCTCTGCTATGATAAGCATCACCATTTACTTCCTCTGTTTTCAAACAGATGAAAGTGTTATGATATTTTAAAGTGTCCTGTAAGTATCAAGAACATAGTTTGATATCAGTATAAAAACATTTCACTGTATGCACGATAATCAATGCACACTAATTGTCAAGCTTGTCAGAAGACAGCCAAGACTGAATGTGCTTATCCTTTCCCAGCTCAGAGCTGAGGCATCTTGGCAAGGCTGAGTAAAGATAATGCCTTGATTTTGTCATGCAGCACCACTTGTCTCTGCTTCTCCACAGTATCTGTCAATTAGACACCTCTGCAATCACTGTCTTTGGCATTTCTCTGGGGAACTCTGGAAGCAGCTTTTCAGTGTAATGGTGCTAGCTCCAGTCATGCCAAAAATTACATGTATGCTTTTGGATGGTGGATGGTCCTGTATTTGCACATGCAGGTGTCAAACATGCAAGTTTGGGCCTTAGATTGGCGCTGGACTTTATGGATAAAGTGGGATAATAATTTTCACTCATGTTGTTTTGTTAGCCCTAAGCTGTATTTACACTCAGTGGCCAACGTAAGTGATTCGGCATTGATCTGCCATGCAAATACAAACATTAAAAAAGTAAAATTGTGCTCCATGTTCATATCCTGGCAGTGATACCACATGATTTCATGCCTTTGAGAAAAATAGGGGAAATATATGCTAGAAAAACATATGTAAACCTGGTGATTTTTTACTGTGAATGTCAGATATGAGTAGCTGTCACTGGCAGAAGTATTTTCCAGTGGCAGTTTCCCAAGGCAGGGAGCAAAGGATTCAGGCCATGCCTTTGCCAGTGTAGTTGAGGAGTCTGAAATCATTCTGGGGTGGAGACTTGCAGACTGACTTGTAAATGAAATGTAAAACTTCCCTCCTGTCTTCTCATTCTTGTTATAGAATTAATTTTAAAAACTAGAACCCTTTTCCATTTCATTCTCCTAAAGGAAATGTGTCTTATGTGGGGGAAATGCTTCTTTTTCAGAGAGCCTAAACAGAGGTGGTGTACTGCCTGAATGCTTCCTCTGCTTCATGTGACAGTGATTAATGCTTCGTGGGATTTTCATAGTGCTGATACTAAGCCAAGTATCGTGGTAGCACAAAGCATGAGTGGTAGTAGTATATTGATTTGAAAAGTAGTGCAAGACAGTATGCAGGGTGGGGATGGTCAGAGTTTTGTGTAACTCATATTAAATCCCTTTTGTTCCACTTATCCTTGCCAGAAGAGAAGGAACAGCAGAGTTTTAAAGTGCTCAGCCACGTCCTAAGTGGTTTTAAAGCAGACAAGCAGCTGCCACTCTCCTTTCCCTTCCAAGAAGACTCCTGGCACCCTTTCCCGTGCTCCATTACAAATGCTGATACTTCTGTCTTGATGCAGCTTCATGGCTTAGGTTGGGCATAGGACCATCAGTATTCTTGGAAGAGTGAACAAGGTCTGAAAAGCATACAGTGGTACTCAGAGGTGGCTTTTAAGAAGCAAAGCAGGTGCCAAAAGCATGAAAGTATCAGCATATAATACTGGTACCATCTATTACAGTGGTTGTTCACTATTCATAGCATTGGGTGTACATTCCTTTACTATGTTGGAGGTTGCAGTGGACTGGAAATGTTGCATCTGCCTTGTAATAGTGCTCTGCACAAAATTACATTGCATTTGGTATCTCCATTTTTATAGAATGAAGTCAGAGTTCACGGGGGTGTATATTCCCTTGGGTTTAGATTCAGAGTGCCTTGACCAATATCCCCAGCTGTTCTATTTTAAAAAACCCCTAAACTTTTGTTTTTCCAAATGTATGAATATCTCTGTGGTTACTGCTTTGGTACATGTACAACTTAAGTAGTGTTGCTTCTCCTCCCGTTTTAATGAAATACAAGATGGCAGCTTCTCAGAGATTACTCTTCTTGCAATAAAATGTGTATCACTTCATTTATTCCTTAGGAAAGTGCTGATCCTGAATATTTTGTTGGTGGACTCATGAAGAAGACACTGGATATCACTGTATGGTATTAGAACTTTAACGAGTGGAAAGGGTGTTAGAAACCGTTTTTCACATTTAGAATATGAACAGAAGCTCTCAGGTTGCCTCTCCTTCCTTGTTCAATTAGTTGTTTCTTATAAAGGATTCTTTGTCTTAAAAGAGTTTCTTTTACAGCACATAGGGGAATTCCTCAAAACAGCAACAACAAAAATAGGCTAACTAATGAAAGAAATGATTTTTAAAAGGTCAGGTAATTCTTGGATGGTTGAGTTACAATCATGCTTAGCAAAGGTGTAATAAAGGAACTGCTTTAATTATAAATAAAAGAATTGGTAAGCAAGATGAATTTCTGCCAAGTAGGGAGCTTAGTCCAGATTTGACTTTCAGCAGAAGCCTGTCGTTCTTTCTCATTTTTATTAGTGTGATTTGTTTTAATAATGTGCTTTGCTTTTCAGTGGCTGAATGAAAGAATCATTAAGAAGACAATTCATTAATATGGATTTGCATTTTTGAAACTCTTGGGTAGTGAAGTCCATTAAAAACAAACAAAATCCAATGAAATGCCCAAGGGAACTACCTTTACAAGTTAGTGGTGGTGTCCTTCTAATGGCACCAGGACCCTCGTGGCTACAGCCAGATTTTTTCTCTTCATGTACTTGATTGTGTCAGATGGAGGTAGCTTCTTATTGGTGCTCAAATACATTTCAGAATACATAGGTTTGTATTGTGTCTCTTCTCTGGAAATCCATTATCAGAAAGCAAAGAATCGCAACTCATGACACTGGATTCAAGATAGGAAAGTGACTGTCCTTGTAGAGCATGGAGACTTTTCTGGATAACCCTGTGGTCCCCCCTGCCCCCAGTGTTTAAGGCAAATCTGTTTTAAGTGTTCATGTGCTCTTAGGCTATGGCCATTCTCTTCTGCAGCTTCCGGCTCAGGACTTAGAATCAAGGAGTCATTAAGGTTGGGAATGACCTCTAAGACCGTTGAGTCCAGCTATTAACCCAGCACTGACCTGTTCGCCCCTAAGCCAAGTCCCCAGTTGCTTGTCATCAGCACTGGAGAAGATGCAGTGGATATGCCTATGGGATTCTTCCATTCAGCCTTATCCCTTTTACATCAGCAGTATTTATCTCCGTCAGGCCTTGTGGGTGAAAAGTTGACTCCCTGTTTTTGTCCTAGAATTTGCACACCTTTTCTTACCCAGTCATTCTGTAAATATTTTCTTACCACTTCTCAGAAGCAGCTCACCTGCCTTTCCAGTAGGATGTAGTCAGTGCTCAAAACATGTTGGTACAAGGATCGAGACATTGCCTATAAACATTAATTTCTTCGAGTGCTACTCACTGGCATTTATTTTCCTTTTTTCCCACCAAGCCATCTTTTTTACATTTTCCTGCCTTCTCTTTGCTCATCCTGCAAGCCATTCTTAAGATAGGCTCATTGCCCCATAATGGCTATTAAAACATGACTGCTGTTCTGTCATTTCTCACCCTGCTGCTTTACCTCCTCGGTAAATTTCCCATTCTCCTACTTGGCTGTTTGCCTCTCCAAAATTTGCTGCATTCGGCTGAAATGCTGTCTTACATTCAAAGGATGGTTCCATGACTGATGTGGCCTCCATAACAGTCTCGGAAGGTAAAAGGTTGTGATAGATGGACACAGTAAAAAAAGATATTTTTTTTCAGAAAGCGGGAGCATGTTTTTACTGTGCTGTCTCTACTGGTCCATTTACCACCGAGAGAAGAAAGAAGTGGAGATTAGAAGCTGTTCTGCTAAATTAACCCTAGCTGGTCTCAGGTGATTAGTCACTAATACATTTTTGCATGAACACCTTGGGTTGACAAATTCTGACTCCTAGCACCAGGTGGCTAAGAGCTTTCCTACAGAAATACGTGAGCATCCAGTAATGTCTGCTTGTGAATTCTTTTTTTAGTTAATAGGAACTGGCATCTTCTGCCATCAACTGTAATTCAAGTAAATGATACTCTTTGTGACAGAAGAAATTAAACTATGCTGTACAGCACATGGCCCCAACACAAATTCATGATTTCGACATCCCAAATTATATAAGCAATGTCTTTACAGTCAAGTTTTTAAAGGCAGATTAGTCGTTCATGTCAATGTGTATTTTTTGAGATATTTGTGATTTCATTATCCAGTTTTTCTTACCTCACCAGCATTACTTAGGGCATATTTTCATTAGAGACTGGTGGACAGAAGTTCTGAATTTCGTATTTGATGTTTAATTTGGGACACTTCTGCATACTTGGCAGTTTGGAAAGTCAGGTGTCTCAGTAAGGAATTGGAAGACTATTTTTAGATAACCATGTTTTGGAAATCTTGCTTGTAATTTTCTTCCATAATAAAATGTGGTCCATTTAATCTGTTCTGCATAATTTCCAATCATGATACTACTCCTTGTGCATAAATAATTAACTAGAGTGTCTGAGGTCATTTGTATCTTTTGCTCTATGGAACAAACGACATAATGACCACTACTCGGGATTAGGGATAAGATGGCCTTGAAGTTTTAATATTGCTGTATTCTGTTAGCTGACTCAAGCCAAGATGCCAAATAATGTTGCTAACCTGCAGAGACAACTTCAGATGTTGAAAATAATGCCAGACGGAGTTGTGAGGCTGTCTAAAACCTCCGCCCGGAAGGGGCTGTGTTAACCGGTCACTGGAACAGCTCGTTTAATGAAACCCTTTGGCAGTTTAGGTCTTTATTTCTTTTGTTCCTCCTTTTCTGCCTGAGAATGGGGCAGCCAATATTTATCTGCTTGACAAGAATGCTGTGGAGGGTAAGGAACGCCTGTGAAGTGCTTTGAAGTTGTGATGTGCGGCAAAGTAACACTTCTATGAATAATATTTTCTGCTTCATTTTTCATGATAGCCAATTAATGTATCAAAAAGAGTATAACGTTCAGAATCGTGGTAGTTGATAGAAATGCACAGAATGTTTATCTTTAAGATGTAATAAAGAAAAGTAAATGATGAATATGGCAAAAATCACTTGGAAGAGAAATGTGTGAGTGAGTGTTCATCTTCCCAAATTAATGAGTAGCTTCCTTGAGATGGAAGATTTGACTATTTCAGGTCTACTTGTCATAACTATGATATCAGCCAAGTTTCAATGTTTTGAAATGTTTTTTAATTAATTTTCTCCTCCACTTTAAAGTGGAGGAAAATATATTACTTCGTGGTGTTAGCGCTGTGCAAAACCATTGCTGTATCTTTAGTTACAGGACTTAACCAACTGTAGCACGTGGGTGCTTAGATGGATTGTGGTTTTTTTCTGCTCTGTCTGCTTGGGTGTGTAGAACTGAAATGAGTCCACGTCTGCAGAGAGAGAACCGTACAACCCTAAGCAAGCCACAACAACTCAGCAGTACAAAACCCCCTGTAAATGCTGTTATCAGCTCTGTGTCTTCTAATGCTAGTTTTAGTGTGGAACCAAACAAATTTCATTAAGCCCCATGGACAGAGGTAATTGTGATTTAAATTTCTGTTTTTTTTCAGCTGTAACTGGCAGAAAGGTCAGTATATTTTTATAGGGTTACAACTAAGTAAAACCCAGATTGTTGATTAACCCTCTGACATTTTTTTTTATGCAACTTTTCTTCTGATTAAGAGGTTGAGTAGGTGACAGAGAAAGGCTAAGCCATAAATTAGGGTTTTATTATCTATCTGCCTAGTCTTTAAAAGTTCCAGAAGAGTTGAGGAAATGTTTAGCTTAGAAAATTTCAAAATAAAGTATCTCAAATTTTTCAGTGCTGGAGTGTTTTTTTTCTTTCCTTTTTGTTTGTTTGTTTGTTTGTTTTGTTTTGATCGCTTACAAGCTTTTTGTGAATTGCTTACAATAGAAGTGTAGTATTTGAGGCCAAACAAACTGTATCATTCTCAGTCTAAAGGTTATTTTTTGGCTATTTAATTTTCAAAATTTTTTGAATAATATTTCTGGTTTGACCTGAAAAAAATTATGGCTGAAGAAGATACTCTTTGTTACTGATACTTTTTGTTTTCAGACTGAAAATCTGTTATTTGCCTACCTCAGCTGTTTAAATTGGTCAGACCTAAAATTTTGTAGGAACTTTCCATTCTCGAATAAGGAAATAAATAGATCTGAATTTGATCTGTCATGGTCTCTGGATTTAACCATTTCAGATCAGTTTTGCTATTCGACCAGGTAGCAGGCCCATTGCAGATACAAGATTTTGGTGTGTCATTCTCATGATCAGTATGCATAGAGGTGTACGTATCTGTATATCTAGCATATTTGTGTGCTTCTGCATATAATTTATTTATTCAGCAGCACTTCAATTTGTTCTAGGATTGTTAAGAACTTCAAGCTTGGTATTGTATGGCTTCAGTAATTTTAACATAAATTATTCTTTGTTTGAAATTAGCTCTAGATTTCCGCTGGGAAAAGAATAGTATCACCCATTTAGAAAATTAGCCTGGGGTTATACATATCAGAGGAGTCAAACCCTTGAGGAATCACTGTGTTCAACATTGCAGAGCAATGCTGTGTATTGGGGGACAGATTCAAAAGGAGTTGTAGATTTATAAATCAAGTCAAATTTGAGTGACTTTTTAAATGCTGTCAGCTTCAAAGTCTTGCTTTTCAAAGTCTTTGATGATATCTGTTTGATTACATTGGTTCCCATCTTTTGTACTGCTTTTGGTCTTTCTTGCTCTCACATTGTCAGTAGTGTTGGCATTTTACTGATTGTCAGCTGAATGTCCCTTCCCCCCTGATATGTACTCTTTATATTTAGAAAATTTACATCATTGCTGTCAGATTTTGCATCCCAAGCAAGATTCATCTGCAGAGTGACCTCTCTGGCCTTTGTGATACTTTTCAATACCTAATGTCTTTTAAAAAACCCCAATCCTGACAGCAAACATAAAATTTTTAGATCTCATGCCCATTCAGAAAACCTTCATTAAGTAAATTCATTGCAACATAGTGGAATTTTACCTGCCAGGATACCTGGGACATTAATTCCAGAAAAAAAGTGACAGGTTGTGCAGCAGATCTCAGTACTCTTGAGTCAAGCACAGGGAACAGATGTGTTCACTAATAAACTCTGAGAAGTTCTGAGTATTTTTGAAGATAAGTCTTGTACCTAAGGACCTACTTTTGATGTGCTCAGGGGATTTGGGACCCCATCTCAAACTGGTCATGTATAGGTGTTTAAGCCAAATGTTTTCCTTCATTTATGAACTGCTTGGATAGGGGAGGAAAGGCAGAGAAAGATGTGGGTGAACAAAGCCAGTTCTGTGCCGACTGAGTGTTGTTTTCTAGGAAACAGAGCACTTGCACAGCTTTGCTGTTGCTGGGTCACTACTGCTACAGGTCAGAGCAAATCCATGTTTTTACACTTAGTCATACATTTTAATTTCCAGAATTTGTTTGGTATAGGTGGAAACTTTAGAATTGAATGAAGATGAATTAATGGGAATGAAGGTAAAATAGGGGCAAAATGTTTACTACTGAGATACTCTGTGGAACAGTGTTTCTTTTCTAATAATACTAGGTTTTTAAAAAAGAGAATGTGTTTAAAAAACCATTCTTTTTCAATGTCCTATCCTCATGCGTATGATGAAACTTAAAAATCATTAAAGGGCTAAAGAAATTAAAAGTTAAAGATGACATTTCATCTTTATCACTAATGGAAAGTAGTGCATTACAATGAAATAAAATAAGGAAAATGTGTGAATAAAATTTTGTGTTTTCTGAATTTCATGATTTTTCTATTCTGTGTCTTGTAATCTGGAGCATTATTTGACTATATATCAAAATTTCCAGTTCATGAACAAGCCTTTGTTATGAACACATACAAGGTACAAGCTTTTGACGATGCAAAACCTAATGATCCACAGCAAGAAAAGTGAGGGAAAGCAAGCAATAACACATGGCAGTGAATTTACTCATTTCTTCATCGTAAAGATAATCATGGTTCTGATGCAGTGAGACAAGATGATGTTGAGATGCTGTGGTTAATGGGGGCCATATAAAACTGAAGTAGATGGAAGAGAAGAGATGGAAACTTGAGGAGGGGAAATAGCCTGTCCAGAGCTCTGCTTGCAGCTGTCGTTTGAAATCCCTAAGGTTTGGTGCTGTATAGAAATGTAATTTCCTTGGGGTTCCAGGTACTTGGATGCTGTAAATGCACTGCTTCACCACATTGTAATAGTGATAGAGAAAGAACTACTTAGAATCATATATTACTTAAGGTTGGAAAAGAGCTCTAAGATGGAGTCCAACTGTTAACCCAGACTTCCATGTTCGCCACTAAACCATGTCTCCAAGTGCCACATCTGCTTGCTTTCTGAACATTTCCAGAGGTGGTGGTGAATCACAGGATAATTTGGTCTGCAAAAGTCGTAGGAGATCTCTTGTCCAACCTTACATAGTGTGGCCAGGTCAGACCAGGTTGCTCAGGTACTGACCCAGTTGAATCTTCAAAGCCTCTGAACAACCTTTCAGGGCAGCCCATTCCACTGCTGGACTGTCCTTACAGGTAAAGTTTTTTACTGTATATCCAATCTGAACCTCTCTTATTTTGCCTTAAGCCCATTGTCTTTTGTCCCATCATGCTCTGCTGTGAAGAGCCTGACTTCATCTCTTCAGTGACCCTCCTCATCCTTGCAGGGGACTCTTGTTAGATGCCCTCAAAGCCATCTCTTTCCCAGGCTGAACATGCCTTGTTCCTTCAGCCTCTTCTCACAGAGCACTGTACTCCAGACCCCAGCCAGTATTGAAACCCTCTGCTGAAATTGCCCTCAGTTCACTGATGTGTTTCTTGTATTTGTGGGCGAGAGTCATGGTGTTCTGGATGTGGTCTGATGAGTGCTGAGTAGAGAGATCATTCCTTCTCTCTGCTGCCTACAGTCCTGTTCACAAGGCCAAGGAAGCTGTTAGCCCGTGCTGCAAAGGCACACTGCTGGCTCGGACACCAAGATTTCCCACCAGGCTACTTCCCAGTCAGGCCCAGCCTGTATTGTGTACTCCTTCCTAAATGCAGGATGGGGCATTTGTCTTTGTTGAATTTCAGGACATTCCTGCTGGTTCTTTCTGAAGACCGGTGCAAGATTTGCCTTCTTCTAGTTCTTGGGGGCCTGTCCTGCTCCTTTTGAAGGTGCCCCTTAAAAAGGCAGCAGCCAGTGCTGTGAGCAGCCTTGGATGCAGCCTGCCAGGTCCCATGGACACCTGTGGGCTGAGTTCTGAGATACCCCAGTCAGTCCTCAGCCGCTGACGGTCCTCTCCTTCTCCAACTGTGCCTCTCAGTGCTGAGGCCTGGGGAATATTTTGGTGAAGACTGGGGCAATGAAGTCATGGAGTACATCAGCCTTACCTGTGTCCGTAGTCACTAAGTCACCTGCCTCTGTTGCTGTGTTCTCTGAAAATTAGGTTGTTATTTTTAAACATTCTAATTACAAGCATGGGCACTGTCCTGTGACCAAAGGTCAGTGTCTTCTGGCCTGGTATCTTGTTTCTGTTGTTGGGTATTCTGTACTCCTTCAGAGGATGGAGGCTGACATGAACGACAGTGGACTAATCTGTCCACAAGGAAACTTTCTTTTTCAACTGCTTTAGAGACCCTCTTCTCCTGTGATGCAGGAGGGTTTTTATCCTTGATGTCCTTTGGACTATTTTTTCATGTCCTTCTTGACAGAGGTAATGTATTCAAGGGGAGTATATGTCATTAATTTACAGTGATGGCAATATAAATGGCAGTATATTAATATTTTTCATATTCTGTATTCCCTTCTCAATACATCATGGCATCCCATTCACTTTTTTTGACCCCTCATGTGTATTGAGCAAATGTCTTCGTTGAAGTGCCCGTGATGAATCTTGCATCTTTTTTCCTGAGAGGTTATAACTAATTCAGAACCCATCAGTATGTACAAGTGGCTTTAAATTTGTTCCTTCTAGTGTACCCTACTCTGCACTTTTTTCACAGTGAATTTCATCTGCTGTCAGGTTGTCCAATTACCTAGTTTTTTAAAGGTCCTTCTGGAGTTCCTCACAATACTTTCTAGTCTTGACTACTCTAAGTAGTTCTCTGTAGTCAGCAAATTTTGCATTCTTATTACTTATAGCATGTCAGCTTTCAGTTATTAGTAAATATGAATAACTATGCCTTGCATAGTATTGATCCTTTGGAAATGCTTTCTTCCCGCACTGGTTATTTTTTCCTCCTTGTTCCTACTTCCAGTAATTTAGTTAGTCTTTCAGGCTGTGGCAGCAATGCACCTGTAAGTGACTGGATCACACTGTGAATACTCACAGAGACTCATAGTAGCTAAACAGGAGTGGTCTCCAAGGTGTCCTCAATGAAGTGAGGTTGCCTTTGAGAGCAGAATATAATCTTAGGTTCTCTGAATTCCTTTGGAGGTCTTCCCCACTCCTCCAGAATATTTTACTTTCAGGACTGCATGTCCAAGTTTTCTAAGTAAATTAATACAAAGAAGCTTCTAGAAAGTCTGTATAATGCTCCTTTCCTCTCTTTTTTTTTCACTCAGACTGTTATGAATGGATTCTCAGGGCACTCCTGATGGGATGAGGATACCTTTCTTCTGAGGAATTCTGCTCCACTCCATTTGTTTTGTGACTCATGGCTTCTGTTGTAGGTAATAACCAATGCTCCTTCTGATTGAAGAGTAGAAGTTGTGTACCTCTAGTTACATGAAGTGAGCACAACTTCTCGCCTTTATCCTTGAGGTTGGAAATATAATAATGCAGTTGTGTAAGTAGCTCTAATATCTTGATCCTTTCTTGTTTCAGCACTTGTTCAGGGTTTCATAGCCCAACTTTGGGTTTGGAAACTGCTAAACCCAAGATAGTGTTCAGGGAACATCTGTTGTGAAAAATTGATGAGGTTTGGGGCACAAAAAGGTTTACAGTGGTTCAAGGTTATATTGAGCAAGTAATTAGAAGAGAGTTGAGAGTAACAAAATAGGCAGACAGCATCAAGAACAGAATATTTCATCAACTGGAAGTAGCCATGGTGGGGTGAGGACTTTGAAAGGAGGGAGATATCATATATTCGTGCTCAGTTCTGGCTTCCCTAGAGATTGAGCACTGAGGACGTGGTAAAAAACAGGTAAGAGCTCACACTGGTTCTGCACCAGCCCAGCTGCTCTTACCTTCTTTGAAATGATAAAAATGAATCCAAACTCCATACAGAGCATATGATGTTGGAGCGTTCAAAATAGGATCTTTTTCTTCAGCTTGACCTTCAAATAGTGTCTCTGTTTCTGCTGTGAGAGTCATATGATGACAGATGGGTTGTAAGTGGGGTCAAATTTGCAAAAGATTTTGAAACTGAGGAAAGCTCTTGGTCCTGAGGAGAGTAGACAGTTGCATTTGTCAAATTTTACCCTCTTTAATCATCCTGTCTCTGACCAATATGATGGAGAGTTGCCCATTTCAAGTAATATTAATTGTGATGAATAGTGATTCCAAGAAAAATTCTAGCTTCCTGGCCAATTCCTTTGTTTAACTCGACTGTTGATACCCAGGTGGCCTGATAGGCACAGAGGTCTTTCTGGAAGCTCTGTTTCCAGAACCTCATACTTGTATGATGTAGTTAACTGTTTTGTGGGCTTTGTTCACCCTTTTAATCTCACGTTTTACACTTTGTATGATGAAGTTTTGATTTGCCTATTGGCTTGTCTTACTACCTTTTTTTTTATTCTTTGTGCTTTATTATTTAGCCATACTATTTTGTTCTTCACTTTTTACTTACTTTTAAAATATATATATGTAAGTTTCCCATGATGCTAATAAGGTATTTTTTAGTAGATTTCTGTGGATTTTAATTTTCTAGCTCTCCCCGTTAGGCTTTATACCTAATTTTCACATATAGGGAAAAAAAAAACCCCTCTCATGCTTCAAGTTTAATGCACTGTCTCTTGATGTGATGACCCCAAGAGGGATCCAGTTTAATTACACGTTGACCACTGCAACTTAATGGCTTAATCTCACTTCCTGAACCAGTTTCGCGGTGTTACAGGAAACACGTATTTTGTGACTTCTGTGAGCTCTGCAATGCGTTTCCATAGAAAGAAATAAATACTGCGTATTTTTCTTTGCTCTCTAACCTAATGTGACACTCGGGCCAGTTGGCAGTGGCATAGCTGAGAATGTCCATTGTGTCTCTTGCAACTGATACTGTTTGTGGCACCTCTGGCTGCCAAACACATTTGAATTGCAGCTCTGGCTTCCCCTCCGAATCGAAGGGCAGTGCAGGGCCAGTCTTTTCCCACATCAAGCAATGATGGCTTTGTCCTTCTTGTCTTCATGGGGAGGACAAGATGTGGAGTTGGAGTCATGGTGCTTTTTCTCGTTTTATCAAGCTGGTTTTTTTGGCCTCCTATGTTTAGAAAAGAGAGGTAGTTTTGGTGCTTAAGACTCCAATGCCAAATCTTCCTTCTGCTCTGCATCAGGGCAGGCTTCTGTCAAACTCGGGCTCTTGTGCTAGTAAAACAGAATTGTTATTTCCAAGATCTGCCATAAAGATTTCAAATATAGATTTCAGATTTCTTCATTTTCTGTCCTTGCCCTGGCAGTGTCTTAAATGAGAGGGTACTCCTGAATCCACGAAAGTCTTATATTTCTGAAGAATGTTTCATCCTGCCCATGTATATTTTTGTCCCTATCTAAGAGGACAGTAGGGCCCTTTCTTTCTGAAAAGCTTCTTTACTATTTGCCTCAATCTCTTGAAGGCTCCTGATAAAATCCCTTTCTTTTTACAGTGGCTGATCCAGTGTGATAAACTCTTGATGCAGTGATTACTGATGCTTACTTGGGTTTCTGATCTTGTGGTGCAGTCAGAAGGCTAGGAAACCTGGTGGTCTGTAGGTCAGTTGGGCAGTGTGAGTCTTCTGTGCCAAAACAGTACAATGTATCAGCAGATGAATTTCATAATTCTTTATAAACACCATGTCTTTCCCCTTTTTGCTAAACCTCAGTACTATACAATGGTATTTTTTAGGTCAGATGATGTACTTTGCTCCAAAACATTAATATGGGAAAAAATGAACAATTGTGATTAAAATTGATTTTTTCCCTTTGGGAAGTTAGAATAAAAAATGGTTACCTGCTCATTTATGAAACAGATTTATTCTGTTGACATGGAGGCTTGTTTGAAATGTAATTGAATTTCTGTTACCTAATGGAAAGTGACAGTTAACAGTATTTATTTTCCATTTGTGTCTCAGTAGATAACATAACACAATTTTGATTTGTAGTTAGCTTTGGAATCTGAGATTGTTCTATCTCTGTAATTGAAAAGATGGGAGCACGATGGCCTATTACAATTCTGGTTTTGTTTTTTTACACCAGGAGAGGCAACATTAATACAGTAAACAGCATCTATTCCAGCTTAATAGTTGTACTGAGATGTTATTTTTGCATCCTGCCTTTCTCATTAGAAACTGCCACATCATGATCTGGATTGATAATTCTTCCATTTAGACACTCTCTGCAGCAGCTAATTTCTATGAGCAATGCCTCTCTTTCCTTGTGCACCTCAAAATAACTTTTTAACCTTTCAGCTGGAACATTTTTCTTAGCCATAAAATTAAGATTATATTTTCACACATTTCTTTTGCCAGTTATTTTCATGACATGTATCTTGCTCACTTTGTATGGGAAGTGCCATCACTCAGCATGTAGAGGATAGCCCCAGGATCAGGCCCAACCAGCATGGTTTCATGAAAGGCAGGTCCTGCGTGACTAACCTGGTCTGTGACAAGGTGACCCAGTTAGTGGATGAGGGAAAGGCTGTGGATGTTGTCTGGCTGGACTTTCGTAAAGTCTTGATACCATTTCTCATGGCATTCTCCTGAGGAATCTGGCCGCTCATGGCTTGGACAGGGGCACTGTTCCCCCGATGACGCAGGGAGTGGTGGTGAGTGGAGCTGTATCTGAGATTATCTGTTCCTGGTTGAAAAGATGGGAGCAGAATGGCCTAATACACTTCTGGTTTTGTCTGGTGATCACCCCACTGTGCTTGATGCTGGTGAGGCTGCACCTCGAATCCTGTGTTCAGTTTTGGGCCCCTCACAGTAAGAAAGATACTGAACTGCTGATTTGTATTCAGAGAACAGCATAGAGGCAACAAAGCTGGGGGAACGGTCTGGAGCACAAGTCTTACGAGGAGCAGCTGAGGGAGCTGGGATTGTTTAGCCTGGAGAAAAGGAGGTTCAGGAGGGGTCTTATTGCTCTCTGTGACTTACCTGAAAGGAGATGGTAGCGAGGAGGGGATCAGTCTTTTCTCCCAAGTAACAAGCGATAGGATGAGGAAAATCCCTCAATTTGCACCAGGTGGGAGTTGAGATTGGGTATTAGCATTTTTTTTTCACTGAAAGAGTGGTCAGGCTTTGAAACAGGCTGTCCAGGGAAGTGGTCTCTGGAAGTGTTCTAAAGGTATGTGGATGTAACATTTGGGGATATAAGTGGTGAACATGATGGTGCTGGGTTAGCAGTTCAACTCAATGGCCTTAGAGGTCTTTTCCAACCTTAACAGTTCTATGATTCTGTGAAAGCCATTGCTTCATCATTAATTTTAAAAGCAATAGGTAACAACTTGGTTCCTATATTGTTACATGCCTTATGCTGCAATTTCCCTGCTGCTTTTTTAGAATTCTGCTTAACTAAAAATGATTAGACAGCCTCTTGGCTCAAGGGAAGTTATTTCTCTTTGAAGCCAGAGTCTACCTATTTCTACTGGTACCCTTAAGTGTGGTGACACTGAAGGTGGAACACCTTTTGGAGAGGCAGTTAGTCTGTTCTTTCTTTTCCGATGAAACCTTTACTTGGCAAGGCCTGGTCCCCATTTTATTATAAATAAGGGCCAGTCTTCGCGAACAAAGATCCGGGGAAGGTCTTTACACCTTCGAGCCTGCGCATTGGATTTTTTAGGT
>JAWMRA010000130.1:55009897-55061263 GCA_035584735.1 Pseudotriccus pelzelni
TAGAACGTAGGTGGATTGCCTTACAGGGCTAACGAGCTCCACCTGCCCGGGGAGTATCCCTGGCTGGGATCAAACCCGGGCCTTGGCAGTGAAAGCGCCGCATTCTAACCACTAGGCCACCAGGGGCAAGGCCTGGTCCCCATTTAATTGCCTTATAACTTACAGAGTTGTAACTAATTATGCCTGTGAAAAATATCCGAAGTGAGTGTTATGCAACAGGACCAAACATTGTAGAGGAGCCTGTTTTCTCTGAAGTGCAGAAGAAGAATAATCAAGAAGATTGTTTGATCTAAGATGGTACAAGATGGTGTTTCTTCAAAACAAGAAGATGGCTGTCAGAGCACAGCCTCCGTTCTTCCAGCCTGCTTTCCGGATGGGCCAGAAGCAGGACACTAACC
The DNA here is from genome assembly GCA_035584735.1 of Pseudotriccus pelzelni. Lineage (NCBI taxonomy): Eukaryota > Metazoa > Chordata > Aves > Passeriformes > Tyrannidae > Pseudotriccus > Pseudotriccus pelzelni. The sequence continues at coordinate 55,010,296 of JAWMRA010000130.1, forward strand.
ACCCATATTGATCTATGGGCTTCCAATGCCAGTTTTGCTACAGTATTTTAAACTAGGAGGTTTTAAAACAGCAGTTGTGCACTGTCCTATTGCAGCATTTGGGAAGGGGTATGATTCAGATCATATTTTTGGTATACTCAAGTGTTATGTGCTCATGAATTCAAGCTTTTTATAGTGTATCAGATATAACAACTATTAATTATTCTACCACCAGCTTTTTTTCTTTGAGCTGATGAATAAATTAAGAAGTCGGGTTTTTATGAGTCTTCAGTCTTAAGTTGATTCAGAAATAGAAAATAGAAACATGGTTCTGTGGTTTCCAAAATGGAAAGTGAGTAGAGCTCATATGTATCAGTAGCATGCTATCAAGAAGGATTGTTTCATTGGGATTATTTTAAGGGATTGTGTGCATGAAAACCACAGAAAATGGATACAGATTTTTGAAAATCCACAAATAGTTCCTGAAAATAGAAAAGCAGTTTTATAGCTCCTGTCTTTAGGTTTTAAAGTTTTAATTCAAATAAAAATCTGTATATTTTCAAAGTGTACTTCATGAAAACCTCAGTGATTGCTGATATGAGCTTTGTAGAAGTTGAATTTATTTATTCAATAAACAGATGAAACAATAAATAATAACAGTGCATAAGATACCCTAAATTGACAAAACCCCAAATTAAACTGAGCATGAGACTTGCTGCATTGAATATGAACAAAAAGTATTTCAATAAGAAGTGTGAAATGTGTTGTATCTTTGTAGCAGCCTTGAGCTGCTCTGTAGTACTCACAAACCACAGATTTCATCCTTGTCCACTGGTTGGCCTAAAATAGTCAAAATTTCAGACTTCCCCTGGTTTAAACTTACTAATGAACAGGTATTTCATAAACAGTTTTTAATTGTACTATTTTAATGTGTAAATATGCAGTTTCAAGTGATGGATATCCAAGCCTATAAGGGCTAAGTATTTCAAGACATTTTAATCAGACCTGGAGTGGAGATTTCAGTAGGTACTTCCATATGCAAAAATACGTGTCTGCATACAGAGGTACACATCTGCATTGTCTATATAAATTGGTATGTGCATGCATAAATCAGGGAGTCTGTTGTGACATTGGTTATCAAATACAGATGATAACCAACTCAGGAGCATAGATATTTTCAGTGATACAGCGTGGGTGCCACATGGGTGAGAGAGCTTTTTCACAGACACAAAAGCTTAATGTTCAGTACTGGTTTGTACTGAAAATATTAAAGTTAATGCAAAATGGAATTTGTAAATTTTGAAGGTTTAGAGGACTGTCACTTTTTTTCCTTTCCAGATACTCAACTGTCCCTGGCAGGCAAGGTTTTTCAGTATTTGTTCTTTTTTAACCCTAAATTATGACTCTGTGCTGACCTTTATTGACCTCTCCTACATGACATATTCTGATTATCCAATCTGGGAGAGAAATTTCTGCTAATTTTGTTATAGCTGGAAGATAAACCAAAGTAATTAACAGAGCATTTTGTGAAATAAGCAACCTTTTGCTGGAAGGATGGCATTTGAGTAGGCTTGATGTGGCAAACTTTGTGTGTGAAATACACAGCAATGCCGTCTGTGAGAAGGAAATATGCATGCTGTTTCATCAGTTGTTTATGTTTGATTGGTATGTTCCTGCAGGAAGTGTGCTGATCTCTGCTGATAATGGTGTAAAACAGAAGTTTCAGGCATAAATGTGTACTTCAAAATAGCTATGTAGCATAAATGAAAATATGTTTTATAAGTAACTAGATCTGTGGAAAGACTTCCAGTGGAGAAAAATTGAAAAGCTGGAATCACTTAGTTTTGAGCAGAGATTAATGGTAGAAGCAGTAGGAAATAATGGTACAAGGAAAGCCTGGGGAGATTCCTTACTTACGTTTCTTCATCATCTAAGAATGGTGAAAGGGGGGAAGCATCCTATTGGAATTGACGTATTTATCCAGGTATTTATTCGTCACTGTACAGTTTGACTTGTCAGTGTGCTAATGGTTTTATTTTTATATTGCAGTTGTCAAGGAGGGAAGTGTAATTATTCCCATTTAAAAGGACAGTGACTTGTGCAGGACACCAGAAACAGAAGCCTGTTACTGAATCCATGTGCTCACTACTGGTATGGTTTTATTCTGAGACATAAACATTTCAAGTAAAATTTAGTAAATATAAAATAGCTGCAGTTAGCACATACAGTGCATGTATTTTGTACCCCAAACAATGAAGGAGTAGGCCTTGGTTTCTCTGATAATGATAATTGCGGCTTAGCTGAAGAGAAGGGTGTGTGGTGTACACAGATATCCTTGAGGAGTTCTTGCAGTAGAGTGGATAGCACTGGAAACCTGTTATGACTTATGTGTATTGTTCCTTTTAGCAGGTACATGGAACCTGTTGCGTTTTGGATGCATACACCTGATGTAGAATGTGACCAGAATGTGGCCTACCAGTTAAAATATCAGTTCTAACCAACACTTCTGTGTTCTTTACCATGAACAGCTTTGTCAGCTATAGCGCTTTTAGGAGTCAGATGAACAGGGCTGCAGATGAGCTCACACGAGATGATGCCAAGCCCCCAGCCCAGGGATAGATCCCAATCTGCCCATGGGGAGGTGCAGCTCTTGTAGTCCTGAGATGCTTTCTTTCATTAGTCTGCCTCCTGTGCTATTTCTCCCTCCTGACTCACCTCGCATCTCTTAGGGCAAACTGAAACTGAAGCAGAAGCAGAAGGGAATAAACTCAGAGGTTGGAATGGATATGCTCCCTCCTTCCAACTCTATTCCTGACTACAGCAGGGGGGGCTTCTGTCCTCCCAGCTTCCCACATCTTCCCTGCAAAAAGACAAAGGGTGATGGTTTTAAACTAAAAGTGGGGACATTGAGACTGGATTTAAGGAAGAAATGTCTTATGATGAGTGTGGTGAAACACTGGAATAGGTTACCCAGAGTGCCCAGGTTGCTCCATCCCTGGAAACATTTCAGATCAGGTTGGATGGGGCTTTCAGCAGCCGACCTAGTTGAGATGTCCCTGCTCATTGCAGGGGGGTTGAATCTGTGTTTTTGTATAAACATGCAGGCTCCCAAAAGTTGTGTTTTTGTGTTGTCCTAGAAGTGCCTCAGCTTACATTCTTGAAAAAATTGGTGACAGGGATTCCTGTCTGAGATCTTGCCTATTAAAACCTCTGCTCTTCCCTTTGTTAAGCTACATACATGGATCTGCATGAAATGAAGGAAAATTTGTGGAAAGGTTTACTAGAGATGTTGTTAATAGTAAATGCTTGTTCTTAAGAGTGCATTTTATTGCAGAGGTTTCAGTGAATATTGTGTGCAGACATACTTTGAAACAGTGGTAAGCCATCTTCTGACAGGGCCTGAAGTTTCTACGTACATTACATCTGTTCTCTGAAATTGTTATTGTAAGCTCAGCAGCGTAAAAGTAGCGGTGGATTCTTGCTCCAGCTTTGATGTGCTGTGCTGAGCTGCAAAAAGGTTTGTAGAGGGAGACTTCACTTAGCTGTGCTCAGACTGGAAAGCAGAACTGGATCCAGATCGGCAAGAGTTTCAGAGGAGAAATAAAGAGCTAAGGAGTGAAGACTCCTTTAAAAAACCCACAACACAAACCCCAAACAAACAAAAAGCCTGTTGTGGATATCACGGTTGGGTACTCCAGCTAGATGGTTTTGAAAGCTAGAGAAACTGTCCAGAGGAATGGAAAGAAATGTGGGGAAGTATTAGGAGTAACAATATAAATGCAGGAAATTCTAAGTTGCTGCATTCAAACTCTTTTTTTTTTTTTTTAGTGCCTTTCATTGAACTTTCTGATGGTTCATGAACCAAATCGTATGTATTTGATCCCAAACAGCCCTTTTTTCTATATCTGCAGTGCTGTTGAAATAGTTTTTCTACTAACTCCCATTATCAAATACATGTGCTAAAATGTCCCTAATTTTCTACTGAAATCTCAAATTATGTATTTGGAGGGTGTTTCCCTAATAGCTATAGGCTGCTAAGAATTGCATCTAAGATTGATGTGTATTTCAGATTGTTTATATTAAGGGTTTACTTACTGTAAGTTTAACATTAGCTTTACAAGTCACAACACAGAGTTTATTGGCCCAGCACAGAATTTCACAGAGCAGGGGTATTGTCTGAGTCTAATAATTTTTATGTGTAAAAAATGATACATTTATTTTTAAATTCCACGTCCTGCATGTGCAGGAGGGACTCTGGTAATTAAAGTACAGAGAAGTTAGCTTTGGTATATAAAACCTTTGATTGTAACAGCATGCAATATTGTTTGCCAGACCTCACCTATGGCTACAGTGACATGTCTTCATAGGAGAAAAACTGTGGGTATTGCCAGCAATCATTTTTCTTTCAGTTGGGAAAGCAAAGATTTGGTTGAAGGCATGTATTTTTGTTTAAGACCACTGGTGCCTCAAACCGTGAAAATGGCAAAATGTTTGTGATAGCTTTTTTTACTGTATAATTTAATGTAGTTATTTTTCAGTACAGGAATGTGAGCAAAAAAGAATACTGGGAAAAAGAAAAAGCATACTGGAATAATATGATTTAAACTTTGACAGTGTGCCATCATTTTTAGCTGATAATGCTAATGAAAATGTTGGAGACCCTATTCTTCCTGCAGAATAATGGAAAATAAGAATGAATATATGCTTCCGTCTAATTGCAGTGCTCGTAACTCTGTGATTCCATGTAGCAGGAGAGAGTACACTGCATGTCATTCACCAGCTGCTTTTAAAAGTGTAGGAATAATTCTCAGTCTCTTTTCTGTGTGTGACAAGAGAGTTTTAAAATTGCAGAAGATATGTCAGTTTGCCAACCTTTAAGTGAGGAGTAGCTTTTATCAAAGAGCTAAGGACAAGTATTTGGCTATAAATGCATCTGTTATTTGAAAACACATGGCAAAACAAAATGGTGAAAAGGAATTTCATTCATTAGTGTATGCCAGGCAGCTCTCAAATACCCGTGTCACGTTTGATGCTGGCAAGCAGAACTGCCTTTACTTAATTAGATACCTTTCTCTGAAAATATGTGAATTATTCCTAAACATTACTAACAGTGAAATTTGACAGAAGTTTGCATTTTTCTGAATGAGAAAAAGCTTTGTACTGGCACATTCAGTAGTTGTGTCTGTACTTCAAGACTTGATATCAAGGAACGGTTATGTATTCAGTCTTCTTTCAAGTTCTTACAAATTGTGGAGATTATCGTGTCAGCAAATTCAGCATTGAATAATATATATCCTGTGTGTTGGTAGATTTTAACAGATAGAAAAAGAGTGGTAAATGCTCTTTCCAGTAAGAACTACCTTAAGGTAAAAATGTTTGTCTATGAAGGGATCTGGGAACTGACCAAAGTAAGAGAGAAGCATTAAAATTTAGAATAGTTGCCATTTGAAAGAATAAATCAAAATTTATTAGAATTGAATTGTTCTTTTGAAAGTAGTAGAGTGGACAGTAATCTTAAAGTGACCACGTCTGTTGTGGCTGGAGCTAAGCCTGGTAATGCAGGATGTGAGGGCAGCGGCCACCACGAAGCTCCACATCTGTCTTGGCATCCCTGTGCCACAGGTGAAGGTGTGGCCTGTTCAGTATTCCTGGCTGAAGCAACAATTCTAGTTGTGGTTGTCTGAGTATTTGCAATATTTAAAATAAGTGGTATGTTTCTTACAAAATTTTAATCGAAGCACAACACCACAAGGCTTTGTTAAGCAGGAGCAGGAGTCTTTTCTGTAGCAGATCAGTGGTGCAGAATTATAAAGGTTTTATAGAACAGGGCAGTTCAGTAACACTCAGGTGTCAGCTTAATACAAAAGGCTGATCCCAGAGTGGTCAGAGATGGTATCAGACCATTTAAGTATTCAAAGCTGACTTTCATTTTGGGATAACAGTATCTTGTTAGTGCTTTGACAGTGGATTTCTTCCCCCTGAGAACAACCACCATTGGTGAATATGAATATACCAGGATGTTTGTTTTAAATTGTGTAGATAGGCAAATTAGAAAAAAAAAAAGAATAAAAGCGGCCAAGGATTCTTACAGAAAATATTTCTGATTCTGAGAAGAGCCCACATTTGTTCTCCTTCAGGAAAAAATAACTTTCTTACTTTAATCCATTTGGATTTGCTCATTCATTTCTCTGTTCCAAAACTCTTGACCTGAACTGTGCAGTCCTGAGATTCAGAAGAGCCTACGGTATTAATGAAGGCAAACCTTGGAAAATGTTCAAACAATGGAAGTACATGAATGTTACTGTGGAGAGCTTAAGGGCTGCATGTTGTATGTGTAAATGTACTGATTACTCATATATTAGGTGTCATTAAAGCTTCACAAGTCAGTACTGTTCATTGAGCAAAGTTGTAATTTTGGTCTTATTTGAACCTGCATTGAGAAACAAAGGGTATATCATGTAGTTATTTCCTGGCTAGATGGACTTGATCTTGTGAGATATTTAGCACCTACCCATCCCATTGATCTCGTAGGTGACAAACATGCTTCATGAAATTGCTAGCAATTGAAAGGATATGCTGCGTTCTTACAGTTACTTATACTGAAGTCAATGGGATCTTTTAGGTGCTCAGTACTTTCTGAAATCAGGTCACATCTTTAGATTTCTAAATAAAGATTTTCAAAAAGACCTTGGCTCCATGACTCTGTCAGGTCAGAGCCCAAATCTGTTACTCCTTTCTCAGCAGCTTTGAGGATCCTTTCATTGTTACTTTTTTTTTTTCCCCCATTATTTGCGTTCCTCAGTTTCTGGTGAGATCAGCCAATGGCATCCAAACTATCACAGGACCAAAGATGTAAGGACCCATCTACCCTTTGTACAACTGTGTGTCTCAGTTCTATTACTTTCTTGCTTTTTCATTTCAATTGTCATATTTGCCCATGTATAACAATCTGACTTGTCACTACATGTTCATAAAACAGTCTGTCACACTTAAGTTGCCCTCTTTTGTGATCTGATTCTCAAATATTAAAAATAATAATTCTTGAGGCTGTTTTTAGGTGGGATGTCATATAAACAGCAGTGCTGTTGATACAGTGGTTAGAGATTGATTTAAATCTTTTCATTACCATGCGCTGGTCCTACTTCTTCTGAAAGATTAGGTCATTTTTGCTTTAGGTAACTGCTTTGAGTTCCAGCTGAATAACAGAAATGAACATCTTTTCCATGCTATCAGCATGTAAAATTCCTCAAGTGAGAGTCGACTTTTGAAGATAAACCTGTGCCCCAGTACCATCAGGGTTGTGAAATACTAATTATCTGTGTGTGCATGTGCAGGTCAGATATCTGTGCATGCACATCTGCTATTTGCATGCCTAAGTTAGGCTAGCCCAATTGCACATGCCTGACTTGGAGAATCTGCCCTGCAGTTATTAGAAGATGTCATACATTTTTCTGGCACGTTACGCAATTCAGGGAGATGAACTCTTCCCCTTGCTACCCAAGACACAAGCACAGACACACATGTGCTCCAGAGGTTTGTGTCCCCTAAGGAGAAGTGCTTTATTTTCTTTGTAGGTGTTTTCTGTCTGGGGAGGGACAGGAGTTTGAGAGCAGGTGTGAGAAATCAGGTATGTTTTGGCTCTCTTTACCACAGCCACAAGAAACAGATGGCTTAGGTTGGTGCTTGCTGAACATACGGAGCGAACACACTACTTACCAAGCTAGAACCTCAGCTGCAGTAGCCAGTGCTTTCTGCTTGCCATTTAGCTGTGAACGCTTATTAGGTATCAAGAGTATTGCATCCTTTCTTCGGTTTGTGGTGTTTACTGCCCTTTTCCCTTCGGCTGTCTTTCCTCCTGTATCTAACACTCTCTTCTTTGCTGCAGTCTCCTCCTTTATTTTGTTCCTCATCTAAATGCATGGCTATTTTTTCGCTGTAGGCATTGCATGGCCATGTTGCTAACAGAAAGGAGTGTGCCTCAAGTTTGCATTCATGTCTGCTTCTAAGGCTAAAGGGTGAAAAAAAATCCCGAGATATAAAAAGGATAACAAGCATACCTGCTAATATTTGGAACTTGGATGCAGGTGTACCAGAGTACAATAGATGGTATCAAAATCTTCCTCTTAAATGTTACGGACTTTTAAACTTACCAGCCATTGGGGGAGAAGAAAAGTAAAAGGAGCGAAAATGGTCATAAAGCAAAAAACGTTCATAGAGTAAAATAGAAGTGATTTGAGCTGTGAACTCAAGCTCATTGACTAAATTCTTTTGTATGTCCACATGTAAAAATCTACAGATGCAGTACGATTTTGAGGCAATCCATTATCTCCAGTGGGAATTCCGAGGCTCTCAGTACCACTTACTGTAAATCAGTCTGATTGACTGGAGTCCGAACCATGAGTATTAGTGCCTGAGGCACCCATGGATGAGAAACCTGGACTCTGTTCTTACCAGCTGTTTCTCTGCTGAAATAATGCTGTGATTAGTATGTTGGTGCAAAGGATTGGGCAAGATGTTCTCCTGAGGTTCCTGCCTTTCTGCAATCCTTCAATATTTGAAAGAGTTGAGAGAGACAGTAGGAGAGAGTGGCCTCAGGCCATAGTGTAGAACGTTTGGTCCTTGGGCCGTATTTGCCTGTTTGTTTTTACTTAAAAGAAAAACCCCAGCAAATCTGGCTATTAATGAAAGTCTTAAAATCAAGTGATAAAAAGTTGGCAAGGAAATAGTAAGGCAGTGAAGGTTTTGAGCCCAACTCTCCTCCAGCAGTTCTAAATTTGGGAGCATTTCTCATGGGAAGGACTGATGAGGGTGCAGGAGCTGAGCTTATCAAGGGCTGGCTTTGTGGGTGCAGAACTGCACCCCTTCAACTTGTACTCCACTGTTTGCTCCTGGGAGGGCTGGCTCGCATGTACAGCTTTATCTCCCCGACTGTTGGAGTGGCCCCTTTTTACTGTGCACATATGCTGGAGACCTGATTTATAATTAAGAGCAGCTGGCCATGCTGCTGTCCAAAATCATTTCCCCTAGTGAAGGATCAGTGGAGAAAAATGCAGACAGGTTTTAGCCTTTTGTCGAAAGAAAGAAGAGAAGCCTTCATGCTGCGCACGGCCGGGGGAAGTTTATTGCTTGCCTGAAGAACCAAGAGCTGGGGATCTTCCATTTTATGAGTCCCTCCTGTGCTGTACCTGTGGTGACAAAAAGAAGTTAAAGTTGCCTGAAGGCAGCTTATGGGTATTCCCCGTATAATTATTTAACGTGTGCTGGGGACTACTTCTGCTGTGATAGACTTCAGAAATGCAAAGAGCAGAAAGATGGTAAGGAAACACAAAATAAAAAAAAGTAGGATCTTCCCACCCTCCGCTTTTATCCCCATTTCCCCAGATGTATTTGCACTTCTCTAGTATGTCTAGGGACTTAATAACCTGAGCATTATTATTATAAAGGTGATGGAAAAAGATTTTACATCAAGTCTCATATGGCTAACTGGACTCAAATGGACTCCATGCATAATGTTGGTTTTTAGAAGTATAAGGGAAGTTAATCTCACACTGCATTTCCCCCCCTCAAATATATATTTTTAGAGTGAGTAAAGCAGATAAAATAGTGAGATGTCTAGAAACAGTTTTGGGTAGTCCACTTGGAATTCCTCCTGTTGCAACCTTACCTCCCTGAGAGATGGTGGGAGTGCGAAGCCTGTCCTTGTCAGTGCTCTGCCACTGTCCTGGATGTATTTAGCCAAACTTTTCTTTTTTGCCTTGCTGTCTCTGAAGCAGTGCAGAAGATGTGGGAAGAGGATGAGGCTGGCAGAGTCCAACTCATCCAGGGGAAGAGTCCTCTGGGGTATTGAATTAGAGAAGAGCAGTGCTGATAGTTGTTGGACTTCTTCACACCCTTGCCCCCTCCTCCGTTGCGTGATGGCTGTGTTCCTGCCGACCACGCTCTTCGGCCTCCTGTTTCTTTTCTTAGCTGACACAAAACCTGCCGCAGGGTTTGCGAGCACGGGAGCAGCAGAGGGGAGCTCCTGCTGCCATGGGGCTGGTCACTGCCTGGCTGCAAGGAGGCAGCAGCACGGGGCCTGTGGCCTTCAGCGGCTGGTGGAGGATGTGAGGGGACATCATAGGAGGGCAAGTACGGGACAAGCCTTTGACCTCCTGAAGGAAGATAACAATAAGCTAGTTTTTAAGAGAAACTTTAGGCATATATTAATGAGGAGTAGGAGGTAGCATCTCTCTAATCAGTGATTCTGTGGAATATGCATTTCTGATAAGGTACTGCAGGTTTTTGGAGAAAAGGGAATTACCTAATTATCACTCTTGTCTTGTCTTGGACAGCAGCCTTTCATCTTCTTTTGAGAGTTTTTACTCAGAGTAAATACTATTGCAAGTGAAGTGTGATTTTTAAAGTCAACCAGGTATATCCTGTGCTCTCTAACACAGTGACACCATGAAGAGTAACAGAGTTGACCAGTTTCTGTCTCTGTGGCTTGGACTTCCAAATAGGGGAATTTCACCTACTTTGTGATTGAGTGCACCTAAGCACACAAACAAATGCTGTGCATGAGATAATGACCCTCTCATAGCAACCTCAGTACAACTTTTCACTTAGAGTGAATTGTTTGTCTAAGTGAAAGAATTTGACTACTCAGCAGGGTTAAATCAACCTACACACACACACACACACACACACACACACACACACACACACACACACACACACATATATATATATAAATTTTTTTTGTGGTGTGTGCCACTGATGCCCCCTGGCAGTCACTGGAGCATGATGGTCAGTGACTGTCTCTGGTGTGCTGATTGCCAGGTGGAGGCTGAAAGCTTGGACTGCAGCACAACTCAAGCAATAGGTTATGCATTTACTGTAATATGATTTATGCAGGCCTCCACAGTGGGTATTAAGTTGGCTAAGAACAGATGCTGTCCTTTTTCTGGGCGTTCAGCTCTGCCATATAAATATGCTATTCAGGTCTACTAAGTTTTTATAAACTGCTCTTTCTGCCAGAATAGCTAACAGGGCTTATCCAGCAGTGACACTTCAATAGCAAAATGTTTTGTGAATGATTTTAGCCTATTTGTTTTCTCTCCGGCTGTGATTCTAAATATTTTTACAAAACTGTATTTCAGAGATGTATTCACTTGGAAGGGCGTAGAAAAGGCAAATTAAGAGGTAAATTTGATATTCACTGACATAGTCTATTTTCATTAACTTGAAAGTTACGATGTTTATATTAAAATGGCTTGTTCACAAATACTGCTATAAAGCTCAATTCTTCAATTCACTTAAAGAAAGGAGTTCTTAAAGGTGCCTGACAAGAAGGCAGCAGTTTGTCCACCTGCTGCTGTACTGTGGAACTAATAGCATTAATAGAAGGAGCATTTTCAGCTTGCACAGCTAATGTAAAATACTAGATTTGGTAATAATTGAATCCTGAAACAAACAGTCCAATTACTAAGGCAGTGTAGCTTTTGTTCATGTGATGGGCAGGCAACAGCTCCTGCTTGTACCTGTCCCTACTGATTATTATTATGCGAACTTAAAGTTCCTCTTTATTTTTCCCATTTTCATAACAACTGCATTATGATGTGACATATCTTTTCCAGATATTTTGCTTGAATAAATAAGTAGGATATTAAATTCAGCTAGGGTATTAGATTATAAATTAGTTCTGTAACAGCCGTCATAATGTTATTTAGATTTTCAGTTTACACAGACCTTGTAGCAACTCCCAAGAGCTATGCTACAGAATTAGGGGAAGATGTGAGTTGATGTAAGAAAATTGGTTTTGGTAATATGCTGATGTCGGTAGAGTTTTTCTGTGTGGAAAGATATTTAAATTAACGTTTTTACTTACTCCATTGTACAGACTAAGGTTTGGTAATGATTTCAGATTACTCATGAGTTGGTGTTTGGACTATGCAAACATGACCATGAATGTCTTTTCCTTAGTAGGGTAATATTTATATTATGAGTTTGTGTATGGGGCGTATTTTTTAATAAACAGATTAACGTGTTCTAGTCTTCCCTGTAAAATAACTGTTTCACTTATGTCAGGTGAATGAAAAAATTTAAGAGCATTTTTGGTTAAAAAACCCCCACAACCTGGATAACAGGTACAGAGCTCTTTGTGTCAAGGAAGAAAGCACAGACTTGCTGGTCTTGAATAATTGTATCATGATTAGCAAGCACAGTGACACCATACTGGTGAGAGAGATGTGAAAACATGCACATTTATAAGTACATTTATTAGTCAGATGGATGGTAATGGTAACCTGAAGAGAGAGCTTCTAAATAAAAGGATTTATAGCTGCTTACATCGGTATTCTGTAAATATGGGAATCCATACCCACTGTGATGTTTTATACATTCAGCGAAAGAGTAAAGGTGAAAAATAACTGTGAAAGGAAGTAGATGTCCTCCTAAGCCATTTTCTGAGATGATGGACAGCATTCCTGGTAGCCGTGTTAATTAAAATCAAACCAAACAAAACCTACCCTGGTTGCTTTTAATAATGAGGAGTACTGGAGTAAGGGAACAGACCATCTCCTTCTCCAGAGAAAATTGACAGATGGAGAAAATGTATGTGCAGGTATCAGCAAGATTGCCTTGAAACCCCCTCTGCTGCCTGTCACTGAGGTGCTATTTCAGAGTACTATTTTATCAGGGCAGTGGTGAGGCATATCAGTACCCAGGGCTGAAAGCTGATGTTGTGCCTCTTCTCCCTTTTCTTTTGCCTCCTCCCAGCCCCTGCTAAACAGGCCAAAGTGGAAGTCCAAGCCAAGTGGGATGTTGTGATGTTGTTCAGGACACCTCTTTATGTGTTTGAACAGCAGATTATAATAGCTAAATCTTTGTTTCCTGAAAAATATTGTGGTTTTCCCCATGAAGAGGAGTTGGTAGTGGAGCTACATGTCTTTTGTCCCCAGCTGTGGTTGTGTATATACCTCCCATAACCTTGGGAGCATTCAGCCCCAGCTTACTGCATTCCCATGTGGTGCCAAACGGAAAAATCAGTCTGAATTGGAAGTAATTCTTATGTGAAAGAACCTGAGAATTTTTGAAGCAGGAATGAGAACAGGCTCAGGTTTGACATTTTACTATACAGGTCCTTGTCATTTCATCTGCCACTGCCCAGAAGTGTGGATGTCTTTTCTCATGGACTCCTAGAGGTATCCCAGTCTGTGAGGGCTTTTTTCTGCAGCTCTCACCTTGCCTTTTGGGGTCAATCCTTCTTCCTGAGGAAGCGATTCCCCTTTCACTGGCTGACCGCTGTGATTTTATAGGTGGTTGCAGCAGCTTAGACCCTGCTTGCATATGGTACATGTGGTTTTTCTTTTCTTTGGTGCCTGCTAAAATTCACTCTGTACACATAAACAAATAGTACAGTTAACGAGTGCTGCCAGCTACATGACCGTTAATGACCGGGCTGCTTATTTAAGTGTCTGAAATCTGAATTCTGGAGCTAAGAATAAGTGTTTTGAGTTTGGTTTTGTTTTTTTAATGTCAGAAGGATATCCTTATGCTGCATATCAGTTGATAGTGCAGGCATGCTCCTGTCTAGTGTTTCTGTACAAGTTCATGAGTCTGGGCAGGTTTTTATATGCAAAACATGTCTGGAGTCCATATTCCTTGCCTCATGACGGACATGCAGTGTACATCTGCTACTTGGAATGTGATTTGTCATCTAAATGTGTTAAAGTCTGAATGTCTCGTTACTGTGAAACATTTTTCTGCTTTTAGAACAACTTGAACAAAGAGAGCCCTTCATACTGCGCTGTGATGTGTGTCTTTATTGAAAAAGCTCCTCTCCATTGCTGAGGCACTGAGGCGTTTGCATTAAGTGATACAGGAGATGCCATAGCAATTTCATGAGAATTACCCTTTGCAATGAATGTTAGATTAAACATCTAAGTAAAATCCCTTGCAAGTGGCCAGAAGATGAATTAGAGCAGAGCTGTACCTGGGTACAATTGAATTATGTACCTTCTTTTAAAAATTGTTTTTAATTGATTTGGTGCATAGTCTTAGTTAATAAAAAGTGTTGTACCTGTGGCTGTATCATCACTCGTGTGAGTTAGATTTACAGCACTAAAACTCCCTTTATCAAAGAAAACAATTTCATGAAGGGGCAGTCCCCTCTCACTGCTCTGTTGCTGATAATGTATCTGGACTGTTTTCTGATTAGTGCTCCAGTCTTACACTAATATTGAAGATGTTCTTTAGCAGATAAATGTGGGATTATCACATCATTTTAGCAATGTAATTTGTTTCTTGCTTGCACACTACAGCAGCTTTCATGTCTCAAACACCTCCTCTCCTTTAGGGCTTCTACAGCACTGCAAAAATGAAGTTAGGTGAGCATTAGAGAAGAGGACAAAGATGCATGATACAAAATTGTGGAGGAAGTAGTTGCAAACAGCTGGAAACTTTTGCCAGTTTAGAATTTCCTCCTATTTTCCCTGTGAGGAAGCTTGAATCTAATCAGTCCTTATAACTCTCGGTGTACTAAGAATTACAGATCTTAAGTACCCATCAGTACTGCACATAACCATCATTTGAAAGTTGTAATATTTAGGTAGGTACTAATTTTTACCTTTGGCTCGACTTCTCTATGTTACCTTCCAGTCTGCAGTTGTTACCATTTTACCAAACATACACCTAAGCTGATATCTGAGGTTAGAGTTTTCAAAGCCCTGTATCTGAAGTTAAACACTGGGAAATGTTGTGGTGATCAGCAGAGAGAGAGAGAGGTCTTGCCTTAGCAAGAGACACATATACCACAGAACAAAAGAAAAAGAGGTACAGAACCTGGAAAGAGAGTAAGGGTCTGAGGTGGGCAGCCATCAGTGCTCACCCAAGTCCTGCCACAGGAGAAGGATGAGAGGCCCACAAGAAGCCAGCTGCAGCCTCAGGTGGATGTTGCACAGCCGCTTTCAAGTAGTTTTCTCCACAAAAGTCCGAAGAGGTCACACTGGCAAGATGATGTCTTTGAGGCTGGTGTTACAAATTGTGATGACTGATTCTGGTTGCAAGTTTGTGAGCTATAATGGTTATGACCCATCGTGCCGATTGGGCAAGGAATGGATTCCTCTTTGTCCGGGGAAATCGCCTCAAAGTTTTTCTCTTCATAGCCCTGTTTGGATGGCCGTGTGTATGAGCATTGCCTCAAATAGCCATTTGGACTCAATGAGGACATGTTTCTTGTCTTCATTCCCCCTTGGATTTTAAAAAAAACCTTTGAGTTAGACATTTAGAAAAATTTTCAGATAATGATCTCAAACTCTAAAAGGAGAATCTAAATAAATAAAAAAAAATTTTGACCTAACAATTAGATAGTTAATGTTTGCATAATTTTAATTATCACATATTGCAATTATTTCTAATTCATTTCAGTACACAAATCACTATTTTATATATGGCATGTTGTGAATGTTTATGTCTATAATTACTAATTTGCAATATAAGGCAGCAATTTTATAGTTATTCAGTTATGTATAATTATTATGTCAAATAGGAGATGGCAATTAACACTGAAATATATTAGAAATTATTGTACTAAAATCAGTCTAAGAATATTTGACACATAATTGTCATGTAGTGCATGGACTGCATTTTCCTTCTCTTTTCCCCCTAACCATGCTTTTAGACGATGTATTTATTTGAAAGCCCAAAGGATTTAATCCTGCAGAAATTCCTGTTTCACCATCATATTTACTGAAAGGTTAGAGCTAGAACTAACAAGCAAAATCCAGAATCTTTTGTAGCTAAATCTTGTGTGAGGTTTCAGAGTTTAGGTGCCTTGTTCTATGTAAGCATTTCAGAAAGTCCCTGCTTTGGTGGCTGCTTAAAAATGAGATGTTTAAGTTTTTCAGCTGCCCATAGCTCCAAGTCTTTTAAAAGAGATGTTCAGGGAGAGTTTTGAGCTATAATGCTGACAGTGCCATGTGAGGAAGGTGCCAGAGGAACCCTGAGCCTGCAGCTGGTGTTGCTGGGTGCTGCGTGGAGCTGAGCAGCCAGGGAGTTGCCCCTGTGTGATGGCAGAAAGAGTCAGGGGGAAGAAAGTACCAAAGCTGTTCACAGTGGCCCACAGTGTGACTCTTACATTCCTCTGAGGCCACCCAAAGCAGGAAGTGCCATACACTGCACCTTCAAAACTCCATTGGTACTGCTGTGTGGAAACTCGGATCAGAATTTGGGGAAGCTGAGGTCTGGGTCCTCTTCCGGAAGGAGGGAATCAGAGCGGCATCTGCTGTCCCATGGTTTTAGTTACAAGTTACTTCTTCCTTTGTGAAGCTGGGTTGCCCTGCTGTCAAGTCTGAGAGTTGAGAGCCAGGAGAAAGCAGACATCTGAGGGGTTGTGGCACTTCTGGGATAAGAGAGACTTGGGCTGGGGTGCATTTGGAACATCCTCACTCTACTGATAAGAGTGCAAAAGATGGGAACAAAGCTCTTTTTACCATATAAAAAATTGTAAGCTGACGTTATCTAGAGAATCCTTAAGGAGGGGAAAAATCCTGATTCACAGAGAATCTAAATTAGCGCTATCACTTAAACCAGCTTTCTTTGTGGTAAAATAGTTCTCTGTGACAATTTCTTTTTTTGCCAGGGATTTAAAATCTGGGCAGCTCTAAGCCCTGCTAAACAAAATTCATGGCTGTACATCTTAATAAAGCAAAGAAAAGTGCACAGCATGTCAAACAAATTCACCTCCTTGGTGTAAGTGTAAGGCTGCTATAATGGCACATGGCAGCGGGAGATTCAGATAGGGCCCTCGGTGTGTTAGCAGAGCATATTGACTTATATCAGTCCTTTTGCCTGGTTTAAAATTGATCCCCTTAGAAAAGTTAAATATCACCTATGTTTGTAGATTGCTAGACAGCTATTAAGATAATGCTTTTATAAATACAGATGGTGCCCTTATCAAAATTACATGGCAGTAAATAGATGCCAGTAGAAATAATATGACACTTTGATTAGCTAATAAAACGAAGCACAAATAGAATGGGGATGCTAAGTTGCTTTGACAGTTTTCATACTGTCTTATTTATTGCTTATTTAGCTTTGATAAGTTTCTATTACAGTCTCGGCTTCTTAAGCAATTCATTTGAACTTTTAATTTTTAAACAGTAATCTGTATTTTATTGACTAGGGTGAAAAATCCTCACTGTCAATAAGCTCTTCATCGTGATAGTAAATATTATCATTCTTTTTAAAGTAAATTGATAGGCCAAATTGCATAATGGAAGTCGTGGAGATAAAAATGGCAAAGGATGCCAGTTAATGTTACATGAAAATTATTGATTAGAGCAAATTATTGCTGGAAGTTTGGCAAGCAGTATTGGTTCACTGATGTGGTCGATTTTTATGCCACAATGAAAGACTTGTATCAGTACACTGGATGACAACAGGAAAATTGTATAGGAGCACTATTATGCTTTGGGGACAGACTTGCACTGTAGTCTAAGTACTTAAGGTGAGAGGCTCAGTTGTTCAAAACTGGTGTAACTCCATCAGCTTCAGTGGGATTGAGACACTTTTAAATCTGCTGATCTTGGATGTGAGGGAAATGCTGCCTGACATTTGAGGCGTATCAGAAAAATGTGCTCATTGATGCACTTGTTATTGGAATGGTTAATGTCAGTGATAATCAAGAAACGGAGAGCAGCTGAGAAGAGTACAAGTGGTGTGCGGGTCATTAGATGATCTGAACAGCATAATGCTGACCAATATTTCTGCCTTTTTGGTGCTTAACAAAACTTGACTTAGTAAGTTGAAAGCAGAAAATTAGTATAACCTGCCACAAGTTTTAAAATCTACCTAGAAGCTTTTGGTTGCCCCAACTTTCTTGGAGAGTACAAAGCTCAGTTTTAGTCTTTTGGTGCAGGCAACCTGTTGCTAATGCTAAGCCTGTGTTGTAACAGCGCTCCCGGTAAATGTGGTGAGCTAGATCTCCTCTTCCATTTCTGCAGAGAAATAACAGTCCTTGTGCCTATGTTCATGTGCACAGTATGTTCCTCTGCACCTTGTGAAGCAGTGGTGCTGTGGTTAAACATGACACCCAGTTCTCCTCAGTGTTACTCAATAATTACTGCTCTGATGGGATCGCTCTGCCAGTAGCCAGCCAGATTGGCACAACATTCAGGGGATCAACTGTCAGCCAGATGGACAGTGGGAACAAGCATCCCAGCTGTCATGCTCTTCTGAGCCACACTGAGCATCCCAGTTCTGATTTCTGTGGCACAACTCTAGCTCCACTTGCCTAGGCACAGCATTGTTCTTCTGCCTTTATAGGCCCTACCTGCCACCAGGGCTGGGCTTGGGGGACAGAAATCCATCTTCTCAAATTTAGGCAGTTGGTGTGAGAAGGATGCACAACTTGTGTAAAGGCTGTGGGCTGTATGGGAAGTTTCCAGCTGTTGCATCCTCACTGGGAAGTGTCAGTGGAAAAGGCAAAGGCATCTTAGATTATTTCTCTTAAGCTCTCTGCCTTCAAGGTTCCTGGTGAAAGAACTAAGAACTTTTTAACCCCTGATTAATCCTATAGATTTAGTCTAAATGTTGCAAATAGCTCACTGTCAGAGGGCAGGTGGGACACATACATAGTTGCCAGATGGAAAAAATCCTTTTAGGTGTCCAGGCCCCAAACTGTGTGGGTTTAGTGTAATCTTCTTGTTGTTTGTGCTTTCACCTTTTGTTATAAAAATTTAAAAACCTGTTTTCCAAATAAATAAATTTAAGAAATCCCAAACCATAACACCCCCCCCTTCAGATTTCACATCTTTATGGCTGTATTGTCAACTTGATGCATGAGGTTTTAGCTGTGCAAATCCCTTTAATGCAAGTGGGAGTTGTACAGCTAAAGATTTATACATTGACTTTAGAATAACATTACTTCATCTCTCTTTCTCTCATTTCTTTTTCTTTTTTCTTTCCCACTGCCGATTCCCTCCCCAGATTTCCCCACTGCTCTGTAATGAAAACCACAGGCTCCCTCTGTGCTTCTCTTTCTGTAGTGTAGTGAGAAGCAGGCATGATGATCCTTTCCTACTCACTGAACAGGCATAAGTCCAAGGGAGTTATATGTGAAGGTAGTGATAATATGTGAGTATTAAGGTTGCAGTGAAAATCCTTTATCTCATCAGTGATTTCCCATTGAAAGAAAAAGAAGTGTGAAACAGTGAGTACTGCAGAACCCCATCTGAGTGAAAAAACTTTTTTTTTTTTAGGATGAGTATGTCAGCCTTTCTGGCTAAAATTTCCTTCACTGCTTATAAGTAATGTGGTTGACACAAACAGATGTACATAAATCTAATATTTCAAGGAAGATCATGCCATATCCTATCTATATGACAGGGCAGAATTTGAACAGTCTTGTGCTAGCCTGTGGGCGTAATGCAAATTCCCTGGGCTGGAGAGTCTTGGTTTTGCTCCAGAATTTCAATTGGTTATCACCCCATTTTAAAAAAATGGGCTCATTCCACATGGCTGGGTTATGGTGGTTTCCTTCCTTATATCAGGAGGGGACAACTGACTTAAGCATGGAATCTTTAGGAACTGTGAACAATAAAAATCCCTTTGTCCCCAGTTTATATTAGAAAGTGCATTCTCTCAATATTCTTTTGTCTGGAGAATTTGCATTGCTTCCCATTATACAACTTGGGAACAGTGTATTGTCCCTGTAGAAGGATATGTGGTTGTGTGTCTTCTTTTTTAATCTAAGGGTAAAAAGGCAGGAATTGTCACCCTTCTGGGTGGGGGTGATACAGAGCCCCAATCCCTGTCAAAGTGAGACTGCAACCCAGGTGGAATTCAGAATACCGTAAGGAAGGCATGTAGCCAAAATCTTTGTCTACAGAATGGCTGAGATTAAAGCCCTTCCAGCTCTGATTGGATTACCATGGACCAGAAGCGCTTTAATCTCCACCAGTGTGGCTTTGGGGGAAGCCAGTGATTGAGACGTGTGGTGGGACCATGCTGAAGAATCGGATGGCTGCACTTAGCTCTTTAATCTTCTAGTCCTGTGGCTGTCATAGAAAAAACATTTAACTGTTGCAGCAGAGAGAGAGAAATAGGTAGTGAGTAGTTATTTTAGGTTTTACCATGTGAACAAATAAAAACCACACATTCTGTCCTCCAAAGCTGTTGGAAACAGCCTATGTGCAATAGCTTGACTCGGAGCAGCCTGAATCCCTGCTCAAAACACAATATTGGTAAGCTGGTGGTTGAGATTAATGTAAGTACATAATAGCCGATACTGCAAAACCAAAGGTCTCTGAAACCTAGTACCATGTCTCAGACCAGCAGCAGATGCCAGTGGAAAGGTATTAACACAGAGTATATTTCAAGTGACTTTTTTTTTCCCCAAGGCTGACAGTAGCCAGTATTTTCTGGACACTTCTTGAATAATTTATGTTTAAACGCTCTGTTTTTTGCATAAGAGTGGCTGCAAAACAGAGCTATTCAAGAATGATTCTAAGTATAGGAATGCCCTTTTGGAGAAAGGAAGAACACAGAAGCATGAAATACTAAACCCCAATTTTCGAAGGAATGCAGGTCAGTAAAGAGATAGGAATAACAGTGGATAGTAAATGGGGATCTAAGCAATTTCTCTTGCTCAAGTCTCAGTCAAGAAAAGACACTTTTAATAAGGATACAAGATATGGGTGAGGTAGTGAAAATTGTTGTGAGAGGTGTAAAATGTCTGACCTAGAACATGCTGTCTGACCAGTGGGAGACAGGATGCTGTAGGACCTGAAGGTTGTCCTTCTCACATATGTAAGGATCCCCAACACAACTCAGCTTTGTGCACCTAAGTTTTTCAGGTGTTTTTACATCAGACTACCCGATTTCCCAGGAAAGAAGCTGGAGAATGCTGCAATATTGGTGGAGTCTCCGAAACCTGCTGGTAAGGTTGGGTATTTGTTGATCATCAAGTGGCTTTCCACACAAGGAAAGAACCATCCTGGCTAGCAGTTTCTGGAGCTTCATGAAGAACAAAAGCCTCACCTCTTGTTCAGCTGGTGGTGGGGTGGCAGGCCTGGAGAGGAGAAAGGAGGAGTCACCTGTATTGGGAATAGGACTGAAGTCTCCACAAGCCTGAGATGGACTATACTCAAACAGGCAGGAAGTTGTGGGGCTGTTAGCTTCAGCAGAGCTTAGGCCATCATAAAAACACGGCTCTCAAAATCAGAAGTCGTCTTAATGCCCATTATCATTTATCATTAGGAGTCCAGTCCATCAGTGTACTGGCTGCACAATCAGCCTTTGTAAAAATATGGACAACTTCAACTGGAAGTGTGTCTAAGGCCACATAAATGTCTTCAATTTTTAAATGATCCTTCAGACTAGGAGAGTAAAGCTGTGTAATCCATATGTTTTATATGCTATAGTGCCAGCCTTTCATGGTGAGAAGCTAAATATTTTTGTCATTTTAGTTAGTTTATATACACTGCTCTTGGTTTGCTGGCAGAATGAAATGTCTGATGTGTCCCACCCCTGATGTCTGCATTTGGATGCAGGATGAAGTGAAATGAGCCTTATAAGCCAAACACTGAGTTCCTTTCCATTCTTTTATTAGCTTTTACTTGGCAAATTCTAGTGGCTTTTGTATAGAGAACATAACATTGTAAAAACAGTGGATGTTTATGGAAGGCACAGCATAACTTAATAAATACAGCATACATGTTACGAGAATGGATGCTCTTTCGCTAAGTACAGAAGCTACATATGGTGCTGATAGCAAACGCCATATGTTTGTAGAAGACGCTACATTTGTACGGTGCCTTTTTCTCAGACCTGCTAATCTGTGAAAAATAACAATTCTGTTTAATACTGCTGGTTTTGGCCTCTTGGTTTTGTCTTTTAACTTCTGTGATGTATACACAGAATGAACCTGGAAGTGTAGGTCTGCACTCACTCCTCTTCAAGGCCACTTAATCCTAATAGTACCCATCTGAAAGATGCAAAATGCCCCTTACTCTAATCATGGTACTGTGGAATTAGACTGTCCTTTGTATTGCAGTTCCTGATACTCCAAATCCTGGGTGCCTGCCTCCCCGGTGACACAGCTTCCAAAGCTGCTGTCACCTATGGCCTGCTGACGGTGACGCTGTCACAGCAGACATATGCTTGAATCCAAGCTCAGGAGAGGGTTCTGGCCTGTGGATGGAGGCAACCACCTGGTACCTTGTTTCAGGGAGTTTTGGAAGGGGATGAGACTTTGAATATCTTCAGCTTTCCTCTTTGATTCTGTACCTGTGTGCTTGATATGAGTCTTCTGAGGATTGTCACACTCCAACGCTGCCTTCTGTATGCCCTTGGAGCCAATATGTATACCTCTGTGTTTCAGATTCCCTTTTGGGACCAACTTTCTAAAAATGCAAGGCCCAATTGTAGGTGCCCAAACCTTTTATGGGATCCAACCTGCAGTTTAAGCCTGCTTAGTTAGAGAGCTGATTAGGTAGCAGCCATACCTTGTATGATTGCTGCTTTCAGGAATATCCCTGGCTCTTTAATCTGAAGATGTTTAGCTTAACTAGATCTCTCTCTCTGAATGTACCAGTCATAAATGAACCATGCACAGCCATTGGTAATTCCTGGTATTTTAAAAATCATTATTATTTTTATTTGTTCAGTGAAGAAAAGCATTTGGAACTATTGTGTAAGTAACTTAGTCGGGCAGGTGTTTTAGCAGTAGGCAATAGAGAGTTAATTCTGTGTGTTGTCAGCTGCTTTCAGTTTTAAACACGTTTTGGATTCAGAAGACAGCCATATAGAAAAGAACGTTATGCTAATGTGACAGCAATCACAGACACCGCTATTGAAAACTCACTGTTGCTCTCCCCTCCAAAATTAACATCATAACCTTATGTCAGTGACTCTCTATTATCCTAATACCTGTTTTTGGATTCTGTCCAGTCCCATTAGATATCCCTGTGTTGATTGCTCTGTTACTGGTGAATGTTAATTGCCTCCAAATCTCAGCGGAGTTCAAAAGCTTGGGGGAAAAAGTACTGACTGGTAAAGCTGCTGGTTTTATTAACAGGGAACTAAATAATAAATCTGTTCAGAGATATGAGTGAAGTGCCTGAGACATGAGATATAAACAGCTGATGTTACATCTTTCTTTGCATGTCTGTCATATGTTAGTAATGAGATAACAGGGTAAGCCATTCCAACTTTGAACACTGAAATGGTATCAGTAGTGCCTGTCCACAGTCTGTGTAGTTTAAGAGGTAGTCAGGCTCCATGTCCTTCCCATTGGGATTCTTATCAGCTCGACATTAAATAATGCCCCTTACTACATTTTAAGATGCCTTTTAGAGTTAGTGGAACTATTTAATTGAAACAATGATGTCAAAATATGGTTATAGGAAGGCTTGTCACATGTTGTTTAATATTTTTTCCTCTGCCTCATAGGTTTTTTACAGAGAGAAACTGCTCTTTTGCTTTGCTTTCAAGGAGAACTGACATCTTTATTACTTCTATGCCTTTTTTGGTTTGTTTTAACCATAGAGTTTTAAACAAGATCCCTGCATGCTCCCATTTTCAACACCAGAAACCTCTAGATGGAAAATCCCTAGTGTAATCCCATTGTGATTTTGCTTCTTACAGTGTATTTCTGGTTTAGGTGTCTCTCCTGGTAGTTTTTACTTTGTAAAAAAAAGGTTGGTAGCACTTACAAAGCTGAAATAAGTTGTGATGTGAAGAATATACTGTAATCACATCCTGCAGAATAATTACGTATTTTATATAACTGGTTTTCAGTTGGTAGATAATATTTAATCTCGTAGTAGAGATCTGTAATGACTCATTTTAGACACTGACCCTCTAACTTCATTTCAGGAGTGAAATATTTCCTAATCCAGTAATTTCTGTCTATGTCATCATGTCATGTAGATAAAGAAAAGCAACTGCAGGCACCCACTGTCAGATTGCAGCTGAAGTCAAGTGTGTCCTGAACCTGTGTTATGGCTTTTTGAAATCTGTATTAGGGTAGGTAAAGGGAAGTTGCTATTTTTGTTATTTTAAGTGGTTGTTAGGCTGTTATAATGAAAAGCATACCCAATCTTAACTTGTATGACATTGATCTGATAAGCATAGTGTGTCCAGATGAACATGAGTTTTTAAAGCAGTATAAACATGATTCAGTAACCATGCCACTGGTGAGAACGTGAACAGAACCCAATAATTTAATTGTAAGGCTCACTCCAGAAGAAAGAAGGTGAGAGAGAGAAGCATGATAATAAATATAATATTTTATTTTTTGTGGAAATGAATTTGATAGACAAGCAATGTTTATTACTAAAATACTGAGCATTTGAAACTTGTCCACATTTTCACCAGATGTACTAAAAAATAAAGGTAGCAAATGAGTACAGCGCCAAACACAGTGTGTTTGGAAGGTCTCTAAGGTAAAGGTGGTGGATGACTAAATAAGCTCATTTAGCCACGCTGAAGCACATAACAGGTTGCCAGGACTTCGCAGCTTCTGAGCATTAAGAACATACCATTCATTTCCAAGCTGAAAATGTTGGTTATGATCTTCTCTAGGTGGTCAGTATCTCTCACTGTGAAAATACACTTTTCCTATAGAGCCCTGTTTCACTGCATCCTTCTATTTCTGTTCACATTTTTGAAGAATTTCAGGAAGAGGAAGGACTCTGCATTTTATATCTTGTAAACAGTTTTGCATTTCATTTTTTGTTTTTAGAGTTCGTGATAACACAGACTGTGTGCCAAGGCATGAAAAAAAAGATTGAATAAAATATTATTTAGTATTTATTTGATTTTACCAAGTTAGTACCTTGCTTTGTATATATAAAAATGTATTCATGTTTATTATTGCATTGTGTTTCTGTATCTCTTCTGTAGCCCTGAAGCGTGTGCTTGTCCATGATGTCAGAGGAATTTCGTTTCTCTAAGCGGCATAAAGTGGGGCTTTATATGCTTATGGTAGGTTGTGCATCACAGATCTAGTTCCCATTTCCCTTCCTGGATTCAGACGGCCCTAGGATCTTCATTTTTCCTTGTGCCCTGCTACTGAAAGGTCCCTGGCTGAAATGAATTTGCTGTTTCTGTCATGGCTGTGCTGGCGGAAGAAGAAAGTGTTATGTCTTTGTGTGTGTGCAGCAGGTAAGGTAACAAGGAGGCACTGCTCATCTCTGCTTGCATTCCTGTGTCCTCTCAGCTGGCAGGTGTTAGCTCAAGCCCGGGAGTTTCAGGAAAAGCCTGCTCCAGACTAAAAGGGAGGACAGTGGTATGTGCTACTTGCCCACCAGCAGGGCATGGAGATGTAGCATCAGTTTGATCAGTAGGAGTTTGATGCTTAGAAATTGCGTACTTTCCACTGAGACCAAGCACTGGATTCAAGCACTCTGCAGTGCAGTGAACACTTGACTTGGTGCAAAAAATGTGTGGTGGTTTGGTGTGGGTCAAATTCATCTTAGATGTAAACATCACCACCCTGCACTTGCATAAATAAGAGCTTATGCTAGGGATTATTTTGGCCTGCTGACTCTGCTAAGATGAAATTCTTTGTGTGCTTGTGAATTTTGGTGTCAAGAGAGGGGATCACTGTTGCTGGAGAGTGTTTAAGAGAAATAAGCCAAAAATAGAATAATTTCCATAGTCTAAGAACCCCCCACCCCCCTCAGAATCATAAAAAATAATCAGCTGTTGGAAAGAACGAATTTTGTGCTCCTAATTTGCAGAAATGCCAGTAGTTGCTACTGTGCCCAACCACTCACTAATACAATAAAATATAATTACATAATTAAATACAATATAGGATTTCCATAATAGGGAATTTTATTTCCTTGTCACAATATGCAAGTTGCTGTGGTTGAAGCTCATAGTTCAACACTGTAACTATTATTAGATGCAAACGTATCACCACGTACTAGGCAGGATTCTCCTACACAGGCATTTCTCAGTCTGGGTGAAAATTGTTTGCTGCAGACAGTAGAAGCAGCTTTGTAGGAGGTTGCCTAAGATGCACTTTGGGGATGAATAAGTATCCTACGACAGTGTTTTGTTTTGTTAAAACAAAGCTTCCGTCTCCCATTGCTGTTTGTTCGGATTGGTGCCATCTGTCTTTTGCGAAGTTCAGAACTTGCTAAGATTAAATTCAAGCCAATGAGTGACTTACAGGGTAGAAATTTTC
This sequence comes from Pseudotriccus pelzelni, assembly GCA_035584735.1. NCBI lineage: Eukaryota > Metazoa > Chordata > Aves > Passeriformes > Tyrannidae > Pseudotriccus > Pseudotriccus pelzelni. Next base: position 55,036,451 of record JAWMRA010000130.1, read on the forward strand.
TCAGAACCTGATTGCCCATTGCTGATGCCATTGGAAACTTGAGTAATTAGAACTGTAGAGACAGACACTTAACCTTAGGTACGGCCGAGTCTCTTTTCAGGTGCATACTGTCCATGTGAGACAGAAGCCTCAATCCTAGTTTCATTGATGTATTTCCATTTGGACGGTCATTTGGGTGAAATATGAGATTGCTTTGTTAGCTACAAACAGTAGCAGAAACACAGAAGCATCTGGATCCAGTGCTGGGCAATGCTGTCAGGAAAGATAATCATGAAAGTGCAGTCCTTGAAGCTTCTAGAACTTGAAGGCGTGAAGCAATATTGGTGTTTGTATACTTGAGGACAGGAGGAATTATCTGACCTTTAGGATATTTGGATTTTTTTAATACAAGATACAGACATAATGAAAAGGAGAGAGTTTAGGAAATAGATTTTGGATGAATGAAATGAAACTATGTAAGTTGTAAGACAGTGTTCAAATAATCAGGTATGTAGCATCATCATGAAAAATATGTGTCTTTTTGTGTTCAACCATACGCACATAAAGTCAAACATGAAGTGCTAGGTTGAGACAGAGAGCCATTTTGATTATCTGCAGGGCAGCCATTGGTGACAATTTTGATTTTGTTCTCAATTTTATCTTCCAGTCCCTTTGTTCCACTCAAACTTCTGCTCTTGTCCCTTTCCACTCTGATTTGGCTTGCCTTCATTTATTGCAGTTCATCAGTGGCCTAGTCCTCATCTCATTAAAATCAATGGCAGGGCTATTACTGACCTTAGTGAGGCAGGAAAAATCCCAGGTCTTACTTATCCTAATCAGTCAGAACATCATAATTAATTTAATGATCTTAAATCCATCAAAACATAGCATACTTTTAGTTTACCTGCTGACATACAAAGTGCATCACCCTGAGCCTTCAAGCAGGGGCTTGTGTTCTGAGTTTCTCCCTAGCCCAGCAGATGCCTCGCTTGTATTTTAGCTTTTCTGAAAGTAAGAGTTTGAAGAACTATGAAGACTTTAAGGTTGGCATGTTCTGTTTGTGGGCTACAGAATCTACTGACTTCTGAGTAATCTGTGTAGATGGGCGTGTAGAGTACTTTCACAGTCATAATCTTGAATAGTTCAAATTTAATTATGATGAGAGAGCCTGTATTTCATTTATATGTAAAATTAAAAGAAAATATGCAGAAGCTAATCCTATTCAGAGACTGACTCCAAATATTTCTGAGCTAAAATGTTTGTAACATAGAAGTCTTATTAAAATTCCTGTTTCTACACATTTTAGTAGTAATTTGGTTTAAAAATTGCAAGACTGTAGTTTCATTTGACTGAGAGAAGAATTATGAGACTGTAGATGGACTAACTGCAGTTTTAACAAAGCTAAAATCCATTATAAATCAGAAAAGGAGGGAAAAGTACACATGCCATAATAATAATTTATTTGACAGTGCTTTTGAATATACATACAGCTCACAGATTATGTGTTTCTAGTACACTAAAAATAAGAAGGCTAAGCACAGAAACATTATTTTTAATATGAGGATGCAGTGCTAAAGAGGAGAGAAGTTTTTGGAATGATAATCAGGCTGCTGGAGCACCATGGAATACTGGCTCCTGCTTATGCAGCCTCCTGCACCGGCTGCAATAAAAACCAACAACAAAAGTTAGAAAAGCAAAGAAGGCCCTGTAATTGGCGTCTCTGTATATTTTTCTCTTTCCCTCCCCCCTCCCCCCCCCAATCTTCTTACTAGGGAAATCCTCCAAATTGCATACATGTTTCTTGAGTTGTTGCTTTCTGAAGTCCAGTGTCAGAAATACCAAGCTCTAGGATGGATTAGAAAATGTGTGGTGGCTCGGCTGTGTCCTGCTGGTATGGTTTAGTGGGGGTGTGGAGTGAGTGATTGTATGATTGCCTCTTGTCAAACCTGAAGAGTGAAAATGTAGCTATTATCCTGTCCTCTGAATTCCTCAAGGGTCACTTAAATCCCAGTGGTCACTACTGGGATGTATTTTGGTAGGGAAATTTTGTATCAGGGGTTAGAAGTACAGCTGTGATACTCAGACTATAGAGGTAATGGATTTCAGATGTATGGGAACATAAGTTGGGCATTTTTGACGTCTTTTGGATTTACAAAATTGGTTGGAGCTTTCCTTTTGACTGTCAGTGATAGTATATGTCTACCAGTAATATGCTTCTTGTCGTAGTCCTTTTTTCAGGTGTAACTCTGTTTCTGAAGTATTAATCTTCGCACCATTGCAGTTACAGATAAGAATATGATGGGCTTTCCTCAGAATGAGTCACAAAGTCTGGTCAAGGTACAGATTTATCTGGCTTCTTTATCTGTATTTAAAAATTCCATTTAATAGGAGCAGTAATAAGTACCAACCAAAAGATAATTGTGCTCATAGTTCAGTTGCAATCGGTTGTCCTGAATGTAATACTGGTCTGTGCTCTAACTGCTCAGAAATGCACTGTGGTGTGTTATTGCCTAATTGGTGAACTGTAATTGCCTATATTGAGAACTGATCTTAAAAGTTAATCTATGCTGGAGTCAGGGAGATTAATTGGGGCAATCACCATCCCATAGATTTCTAGTAAAGTGACACCCCCTTAAAACGGTTTGTTGCAAGTGCAGTGCAGTCCGAAATGAAAGATGGACAACACATGCCTTCCACGTGTGCTCTTTCTTGTCCAAAAGCTTGTCTGTAACTCAGTATGCCTTCTCCAAGTTGTCTGGTCACAAGATTTTAGAGGAATTTTGGCTGAGAAAAAGCGCAGAAGATTTGAATTACACTTTTCTATGCAAAATCTGTGATCACATTGGTGGGGACTATGGCTTCTGTCTCTTTCAGATTTGCTTTAGCCATGTGTTTAGATTTGAGGGATGTTCTGTAGGCGGCTTTACAGCACGTGAGACTAAGACCCAGCCATGCTTCCACCTAGCTGTGTGCCTGGAGTACCCTTGCAGCAAACTGCTGACCACCTGGGGCCAGCTGGCCAGGCACTGCCTGCTGTAGTTCAGTTTGACAAGCACTGCCCCTAAAACACCTCTGTCTGTGTTTGGTCGAGTACCTTCTGGTGCTCTGGAGTTAGCTGCATAGGCTTCTCCAGATGCCTCATGGAATGCCTGCACGAGCTGAGTAGTGCAAGTGGTGTGGGCAGCAGTGCACCCTTCTCGTGCTGCACTGTGGTTTGTCCTGTTAGCACCACTGGAATAGATGGTCACAGTTAAAACTTGGCTGTGAAGCAGAGTTTCTGAAGATGCACTGAAAGTTTTACATAGATGGGAGACTGCCTTCACACAATTTGAAATCCAGCCCTACTATGTGTTTCCATTACTGCAGCTGAAGCATGGAAATGTAAAGCTAAAAGGTGTTGGATCATGTAGCTTTGGGAGGAGATGGACTCAGTGTACTGTAGTAAAATGTCACATTCCAAAAGGTCCTGAAATTAGTAGTCTCCATGTCACACCACACTACAGTCTCTGATCACATGATGCAAGTCCTGTTTAAATTATCTGTCCTGAAGTAAGGAAGACGCTTTATTTATGAGGGTTGCACCGCCATTGCAGTGTGGAGTGGAACATCATTTGATTGCCTTGGTGAGCTTTCACTTCTTGCTCCTCAGTGGAGTAAAAACCTTTACCTGATTGAGATGACCATGCTGACTTGAAACAGCCTCTTGTGCTGGCTTGTGGGCTATGTAACATGTAACGTGATCCAGCTGCTGAACTTTATAAGGTTTCTATTTCTGACTTTAACTGCTCTTCATTCTTTAGAAGAATTTAGGCCTCATTTCAGAGCTAACAGGATGTAACTAAATATCAGGAAGTGAGGTGCAGTCTGGGCCTGGCTGTGGAAAGTTGGAGAGGTGGGGATGGCTGGCAGAGATGCTGCTCAGCATTACTGGGGCAGTCAGTGTACCTGGTGCTGGATTTTAATGTACAAGACCCATCATCAGACCTCTTGTCAGGGAGTCATGTCATCTCCACAGCTTATCCACAGGAATTTCTGCTTGTTACAGGAATTTAGCAAAGCATAAGAGCAAAATCCATGTTGATAAAATGCTGCAGGTTTCTGGTGCTGTTGTCTCTTTGTTGAAGATCTGGTTCTTGCTCTCCTTGAAGTGCACAAGCAATTGGGAGCTAGGTCACAGGAAAGGTTGCATGTTGATCTGTGATGGTGATGTCTGCAAGGAACACTTTTGGCTATCTGGTTTGATCCATAACATAAGCACACTACTTGAGCTGACCAGAATCAATTCATAGTTGTGCTAGAGGCTCTCTCTTAGGGAAAATGTCTGATACTGAAACTGCTCATGACAGGGAGTGTACCACAGCTTGTGGTAATTGCTCTAGCAGCTAATTACCCACAAAATCTATTCTGATTTGGTGTGGCTTCATCCTCCTGTCATTAGATCTTCCTTTTATTTTACTTGCAGAGATAATTTTCATGTCCCAGCTACAGATCACCACTGGACAAAGCCACACTATGTGTCATGGGTGGTGGGAGGGAGAGGGAGAGTAGTGGGGATGGCCGCAGTGTGGGTGGAAATGAGCCTGGCCTGAACCCAGGAGACAAAAACCTTTGAATTTTGTGTTACATTATCTTTGTATAGATTTCTGGCTTAGGTCTATCTTCAGCTGTTGAAAAGAGTCATCTTGGAATACCATCCTCTTGGCACGTGTGCAAATATCTTTGGCTTTAACTTAAACTCTTTGTTAAGCATACGTTTTATTATAGGGTCGGAAGCAATATTTCTCAATTACCATTCATTCATTCTTATGAAGGAAAAGTGAATTTCATTTCAATGGAAAAAGAAGGCAGTCGGTTTTCCAGGTTTACATTAGACCTAAATCAAAAATCCAATACAGTTCTTGGTGCAAAGAGTAAGAAAATTGTATGGGAGCGCCTGTGTTTTTGAGCCCTACTCTTCTGTTTCACAGAAACAGCAGAGGCTGCAGGTCACGATTCCGTAGCTCAGTGTCTGGCCTCTTAGTTGTCACACAACTTCTTCCAAGCTGGGAACTGTACCTGGGCACTTCAAAAACTAATATTGGTGTTTGCCCATCCCAACTGGTCTGTTTGGGTTCCTGGCCCAGTGCAGAGGCTGTGATGTCACAACCACAGCTCACCACTGCCAGGTACATCTTCAGGCCCTCTGCCAGCCAGTGGAGCCACAAGAAGGGGCAGCCCAGAGAGAGGGAGAGCAAACCACTGACTTCTGCAAATAAGTCAGTAAGTGAGCAAAAAGAAAGAAGAACGGTGAAGTCCTTGCAGCCCGTTGCAGGCATGAAGAGGTAATGGAGATTCTCCTGCGCAACAGTTTATGATTTACTAAGCAGCCACCAGTGCTCCAAGTGTTGGTGCACTTCATTCATCTCTTAAAAAAAAAAGGACCAGTAAGCAGACTGCAGCCTTCCTGCCAGACTTCAGTCTGATAGAGAAATGCTTCTTTCCACAGGAGAAAGGCAAATGAAATAAGTAACTGTGGAAAAGCTGAGCTGTACGTTACAAACTGCATCAGTAAAAAGAATTTCATGGTCAAGGGTCTACACTGAAGAAGCTTTCCCTGGGTCCAATTCGTTTTGCTCATCCGAGAGGAAACAAGGGCATCCCAACTGCTTTCAATTGCTGTATGGAATACAGGGTGAAAGACAATCTTGAGAGTGGCTTGCTGCTACGTTATTAAGGATGTTGTATCTAATGAGACCTTGTACTTGCAAGACCTTGAAATGCACCAGTGCCTTGCGTGCTGACTGCCAATGTGAGGTGGGGAAGTCTGCATGGTCCAGGTTTTAATTTTTCACTTTGATTCTTGTTATAAAGGCGCCAAAAAGAGAGCTCTGTGTATCTGTAGCTCATTTTTTAGGCTAGCTAAGCTTAATCAGTTCCATGAGCTTCCATAAACTCATAAGGTTGTGATACAAGTTGTGTAATCAACCATGACTAGATTGTTGCTTGTCTTCAGGTGTATTTAGATTGACTTTTTAGGCGACTTGGATGTTAAGTATTGAGTTTTTTCTAAGTCATATTGTCAGGAGAAAAATTTATCTTGAACAGCTGGTTGAAATGAAAATGTATCGTCTATTAAAATTTAAATGATCATTTCTGAATAAAAGTGACTTTTAAGCTTGCTCCTGGCACTGTGGTAGGTGATCAGTTTATTTCTCTCATGAACACCACTTTTCTGTTAGGAGTCCATGTAATATAATGGCCATTTAACCCTTTACAGACCCTTCCTGATGTCTCATAACTCACAGAATTCCAATATTATGACTGGCATAAAATGTTCTGATCCAGATACAAAAAGGGCTGTGTATGTCTTGCTCCTAGCTTCCTATGCTGGCAAATTTTTTTTGAGACTGGAAGTATAATGCTACTGTCTTTCTGTAAAAGCGAGAGAGCTTGCTGGTGTCCTGAAACTGCTGTACTAGTATCAGATTGGAGTCTTTAAGTAGTAAGTACAACATTGTGGTTTTTACCAAGTTTTGATGATACTAGCAAATATATGTAAATAGGGTATAAAATTAATCAGCTGCTGTTCAATAAAAAAGTATCATGTTTACCTCAGCCTTGTAGCTACTTTGCCCTCCTACAGGGACTATTTTAATTAGCAGCATGAATTTTGGATAGTTTAATTTATATTGTGATTGTGTAAAAATACGCTTTTGGAAGGGTTTATTTATAAACTGCCCAGGTATTTAGCAAAAGCGTTTCAGCAGCATCTGTAAAAATGGAGTATCATAACACACAACTTTTTGCTCTTTTTTTTTTGCTGCTCTTTAGCCTTCCCAAGAGGGTAGTTTCTGGGGTGTCTTATTTTCATGCTGCTCTTCACCAGTGACAGCAGAGTGAATCAAATGAGGATCAGATAATTAAATGAAAAAAGAAACATTTGCTCAGTTGTCTCCCGAGGAATTTTTCTGTGTAAAATGCTCATAATCGCACCATATGTTGGTGGTGACTTCCATTGCAGCAGACTGTGGTAGACTTTCCAAACTTGAGGATCTGCTCGTTGGATTCCGTGATCAGGTGATGGAAAGCACAGCAGAGTTTCGGTACAGCTCGGTGTTTGTAGCACTGAGTGATACGCGCCACGTGGCTGCAGTTCTGCACCATTTTGTGTTACGCTGCTCTTCTGTGGAGCTGATAATGTGTAATGTCTTAGAGAGGCGAGCCTAGGTACACTCGGTCCTTACACGCTTGCATAACCCGCATATGCCCAGTGAGATTCTTGCATTAGAAATGTGAGCAAGTGTTTGAATATTTAGACCAACACAGACATTATTTTGTCTATAATTGAACAAATTCCCTTTCAAATACCATAAGTGCCATTGGATTAGTAACTGGGTTTAAGCTTTGTAATTAAACTAGGGAATGTATGAAAAATTTCCTTGGGATCTAGTTATACCATGCCAAATACATTTAACTCATGAAGTTTATTTAGCTTTGTTTGCACAGTGAGTGAAAAGAACATTGTAGATGGATGGTGCCACCTTTAAAGTGTTTGCAGAGAGTCATGAATGTGAGAAGCAGATGGATTAGGTACTTAGGCTTGTATAGTACACGTAAGGTTGTATTCCAGAGACCTTTCATATGGAAAGCTCTTGCTGATCTGTATGAAACTGTCTGAAGAAAGAGTAGAGCCACCCACGAAGTTCAGAGCTTTGTCTAGTGAGTGCCAGCATTTCCAGTGCAGAGACACTTCCAAGAGGGAGCATTTGGTAGATGTCTGGAAAGGAAGATTTTGGGTTTGAGAATGTTCTCTGCAAGACTCTGCGTGGAAAGTTTTGCAAACTGGTACAGCCGTTAAGTAATTAGACTAATCAAGTGTTCCATCGCTGTAATTTCCTGACAGGACGTACTGTACATATGGTGACCCTTTCAAGAAGATAGATAAAAAAGTTACAAAAAATAAGAAACTCTCTTTGAATGTACTGGTTTTCAAAATCACATTTAAAAATATGTCCTACAAAGACATAATCCCCAAATGAATGTGACGTCAGTATGAGAACAAGCTTTTTTGGACGACATCTGATAATCAATATACTGTAATGAATGAATGATGTCACTCTCAGTTTCTGTCTGCCTTGCTTTTCCCATAAATTAGGACTATGGTTTATTAATAAATATTTGGATGCTTATTTAAACATTGAGGTCTCTTTTAAAAAACAGACCATTTTTCTCATAAAAATGACATAGCATGGACAATACTGTGGTTCCTACTGTTAGAAAAGAGTAATTACCTACAGCTACTCTTATAATATGCTTGCTTGCTAAATGCATAAATCTAATAATGCAACAATACAATGCTACAATGAGCTTCATGAATTGGAAAAAGATAGAATTTAAATGCTTTTGGCACCTGACATACATTTCTCACAGAGGGTCTGTAATTTCCTGTATTAGAGCTAGTTGTATCCTTTAATGAATGCAGCTGGAAAGAAGAGTAAAGGATATTTGGAGAGCCATGTATTTAGTTCAGGCTTCTAGGTACTATTTTGCTTGTTACTTTTGATTTTAAAGCTATCAGCCTTATTTGGGCAGTTCATTCTTTTTGTAGGGAAGAAATGGAAGCAGAGGGTGGCAAATTGTGTTTGGAAATTAAGACTCAGTAATGCAAGGTTAAAATTACTGTCCCCATCCGTTGTCACTGGAAGTGTGTTTCAAGCGTTTCAGCATCACTTATCAGCATTTTGAGTCTGAGTTTGTAAGTGTTAATGAATGCTTGCCTGGCTCCCCGTGCACTTACGAAAAAGCAGCAGATTGTATTGTAGCTCGCTGCGGTTTCTTTGACCTAAGCATCAGCCATGAAAGTTTAATGGAATGTTCTCTAGTGTACCCAGCAATCATACAGGTGTGAGCACGAGTCATCGTTCCTGGAAGGATCAGTTCAGCACTGATGCTGGACTTTCTTATGCCAGACATAGGTTTGGTTTACAGAAGCAGCATCAATGGTAAAAATGAGCACTGCATCCTCAACAACACCACTTAAAAATTTTTACAGAGCACTGGAAAAATGTAGTATTTTAAACCTATAGCTGGTGTTAAAGGTGGCTGTAGAATGTAAGTGAGAGTTTGTGGTTCTAGAGGCTGGTTTAAGATACTGGAGAACAGATTCAGCCATTTTGGAAACGTGTTTTGCTTGATTCAAGGCTGCGTTAGTTCTCTACTAGATAACACTGTGATCTGTACAGGTTTCTTGGTCCCCAGAGGATCTCCAGCACGTGGGCTGCTCCCCCCTGACCTGAGCCAAACATGCTGCTGTCCGATATGGTGCTCTTGCTTATTCCACGTTCGTTGTTGCCAAAGGCGGAAGCTAGTGGAGAGCAACGTAAGAGGAGCTGGCTGCTGACGGAGCTGAGGCTTGACAAGGCAGAAATGTTTTGAGCAGACATATCAAAGCAGTGCACATCATTGCTTTTTTGAGAAAACTGCTGTGTTTCACATACCTGTATTTCACAGCCTTCTCCAATTTGAGTCTTTCCTAAGTAATTTTGAACCTGTGTTTCTGAAGTGTTGAAAACCTGAGTCCAGTGGAAAGGCTTCTCAAGAAAGTCATAATAATCTTGAGAGTTAAGCCTTCTCCTTTCCTTATGTCATTGCCTGTCCTTCATGCGTGGAGGTCATGTCAATCCTCTGGCCTGATCAAGAGAAATTACTTAAATATTTCATGAGCAGAGTACCCTTTTGTGTTGACCATTCCATGCAAGCTATCAAATGATTTTGCCTCCCTTTTGTCCTTAGTCTCATTTAATTAGATCCAAGTTTATGTACAATTCAGTCCAACTAGTCTCTCATTGTAAGTTGTGGTTTCTCTTTTTGGCTTACTCTCTACTTCTTCTGTGATTGAAGCTGTGGAATCTTGTAATTCATTTTGTTCCACCATTATTGATTTGGTGGCAACAGTCCAAATGTTGAAAAATATTTTCCAGGTGGTTGTTGCCCTTGATTTCCAAAGACATTGCATACAATGAAGCATGTGGATCAGGAATTGACGTATCCATAGTGTCACCAGCCTTTGAGGGTGCATTTTCAATTGTAAAAGCAGTTTATTGTTAATTAGAGAGACTCCCAAGGGCATCATGATCTCCTGATAGTCTGTGAAGAGTACCTTCAGTACACTGTACTATGTGAGGGTTTGCCAAGACCATCACTTGCGTAAATCCTGAATTGATTCCCTGCTGAAGAAGAGTTGTTAGAGCCTCCAAGTTGCAGTCGTGAATAAGATTAATATTAAATTTTAAATTATCCTCTTTTATTAGTGGATTTTGGTTTGTGATTCTTGTAAAAGAAAAAAAACACAAGTGCTTAACAGATGCATATGCTGTGCATTATGGCATAAAAGTCCTACCCTTCTGGCTATTGTCTGTGCAATGAAAGTATCTGTGTTTCAGTGGCAACCCAAAATTTAAGCGTATTTCCTTAACTAATTGGACTCTTAGAGTGTTAACCTTCCTCTGGGAAGATTTTGGATGGCATGCAATATGACTAGTGAAAGGTTATGGAATTGCATCCTACTGCACATTTTTTCCTGCTTTAATACCTTCTGTCTGATTAACATGTTTAAAGGTTGTGGCTAGAAAACCCAGTGACTTCCCTTTATAGACAAATACTTCATCTCTCACTTTGCTCTTAGATGTCTGCAGATATCCCAGAAAACAACCTTCTGGGGACCCTCTGCTGTGTTGCATGAGGATGTGATGGCATGCAGTCCATTTTCTTCACTCTCTGGACTGTATTTCCACAGTGCATATTTTGGTATCCAGCCTGAATTAGAGTAAAATGACATAATTCTTCATTTTAGCTGTCCAGTCTTTAATTTGTGGTACCCCCTTCCTTTATTAACAAAATGTGTTTGTGTTTGCCTGTCTATGCTTGTATGTAAAAATAATTTTTACGAAGATGAAGGCTTTTTCTTGCGTCTCTGCAAGTGTGCTTTGCTGTAATGGAATGACGAACTGTAAATAGAATTGACTTGGAGGCTCAATCAGTTGTTGGTATTTTGTTAATAATAATAATAATAATAATAATAATAATAATAATAATAATAATAATAATAATACTAGCTGCCCCCCATCAGGTAGTGCGAATATAAATTCTGAGTTGTTATGAATGCCAAATAATTTTGTGAAGATTACTAACTCAGTTTATGAAATCTCTTTTGTCATACATCAGTCATTTTGACCTGCTATATGATATGTATTTTTATTAACTAACCTTGTTGTCTGTCACGCAGACATGAATGTCTTTTAAAAATCAAGGCAAGCCCTGGACAGCTTGTCCTGCATTGTACCTGCAGATGCTTGTCTTGTTTATGTCGTAAAATAGTGAACACCCTCTGTCGTTCTCCTGTGTTTTATTTTTGTTGAATTTCTGAGAGTGTGAACAGCTTAGTGCAGAATTACACAGCTAAGGTGCTAGTATGTACTAGCTTTGTGCAGAACATACTCCACTCCTTCTTCTGCCATTGCATTGCCTTTTACTTGTGTGCTGGGCTGAGTTTTAAATCCTGATCCTGACATTCATTGGATTATATGGATCAGCTCTTTCCTGTCTTTCTGATTTACCAAACTATTAAATGCTGAACCTCCATCATTCCTGTGTCAGGACAGATTTTGTCTGTCATGAGCATCTAGGTTAGATGTGTTTGAATTCCACTCCTGTGTGTATCTCTTCTGTTTTGAAATGCTCTCCCTGTTGAGGTGTTTGACTTAAAAAAAAAAAATATAAAAAAGGGGACTATGAATCCCTTTCTTTTTGGGGGAGTTAGGGGTTATTTTGGTTTGATTTATTTTGCCTAGAGGGAATTCAAAGGGTAAGTTTCCAGATTTGAGTGGGGGCTGAAACATTTTTGCTCTGAGGACATTTTGTCTTTTTGTCAGAACAGACCTTTCTCTGCAAAGCTGACAGTGGTGAAATAAGGTGTTGTATTAGCTTTGTTGTGGCCCCCTTTGCTCCGTACAGTCCTACGCAGTCCTGGCAAGCTGTTGATGGGACATACTTGGGTATGGGCAGCTCGCAGATCTTCATGCCAAGAGGCGGATACGAACTGCCTCTGCAGAGGTGTGTGCACCTAGTCTGAGGTGAGCTTGATGCCAAGGGTCATGAGACACTGCTAGCCCCCATTCAGGGGAAGAACACTACTGCGAGGATGAAATAGACGCCGGGAGAGGCTGAGGAATTCACTGGATGATTGATCAGGCTTTTCATTGTAGCTCGGTGAAAATGCTCTGAGGTGGTGGTTCCCTGTGGTTCTGTGAAAAAACTCCACTTTGGGAAAGAGGAAATTATGATGGGCAGCATGAAGAGGAAAGATCTCTTATACCTCTATAGTCATACATATTCATTATTCCTTTTTGTGGTGGTTTAAATGTTAACTGTCAGGCCTTCGTGGGTGACAGCTTTAAAGTACACAGGGAACTGATAGTTAACCTTCTCCACATCTCCTCAGTTTCCCTTTCCAGTTCTTCTATCTTGGTGGCTCACAAGACCCCATATTAAAACTTAAAAAGGCTAATCTGTTGTCTTCCTTCTGGCTGTAAATGGAAGGCCCAAGCATTTGTTAGGTCTCCATCCCTGCTGAGCGCATTAAGAAATAGTATGAATAAGCTTTGTAACCATCCACACTGAAAGGAACAGCAGGGCTTTAAGGCAAAAGGCGGCCTTGAGACCACTCATGGACTGACTTTGGTTGGCCTGGTTGGCTGTGAAAGCACATTTTTCATTAAAATTAAAATGCTGTCAGACCACCAGCTGATAGTAAGTGGGGTTTTTGTTTGTTTAAAAGAGATGAGACATACTATTTTTACCCAGGAAGTAAGAACGTGTGACTGCCATTTTACATCTGTCTTAAGAAATAACACTTCCTTCTCTTAATTAATGAAAGTGAATGGCCTGCTTATTGATTACAGCAGTTACTGAATTTTTATGTGCCATATCTGCATGTTCTTATTTGGCTTATCAAATATTCAAAGACATTCGATCAATTTTTTTTTTTCCCCCTCAAAAGGCAAAGTCTTTCTGCCTCTCATTAGGCGGATTAACACTTTTAAGATAAGTCACTGTGGGCCTCAGGGTAAAGCCAGGTATGTATTTTTAATGGAATCAGGGAATTACGAGTGTACTAGCTTACACTACAGGAATGGGATTAGTCTCTGCTTGGTTCATCGTGAGCTCTAGTGAGTTAATTCTGGCCTACGGAAGAACATAGGTACTGTAATTCAAGCTGGTCAATAAACTTGTGAGCACTGGGGACTATTGTAAGCTTTTTCTTCAGTTTTGCTGGGCTTTTAAAAAGTAGTAGCAACCAGGTCAGAACTGGGGGCCCTGGAAAGGTGCAGTCAGTGTTCTGTGACATACAGTTTTGATGTGACTTTTATTCTAAAAGGAAGAATGAGAATGGTGGAGACAGAAAGAATTGAGGTAAAAGTGGGAGGCAGGCTTTAGCTGACACTTCACAAATTTAGAAAAACGTGTACTTTGGATGGAACCCCTGGTCTGTGGCTCAGAGTAAGGATTGTCTTTGCTCTCCCATGTTGTATGTGAAATGCCTAATAGGGTGATGGAATCTTATTGCTGTTGTGGTACATTATTGCTCCCTTTGCAGAGTCCACAGAAGTTCTAGACTTGTTTTCCAGACTGTAAGTTCATAATTTCTTAGTTATTGCAATCATGTGGTAGAAATAACTATTTTTTGTTTACAGCAGTGTTTGTCTTACTCTGTCTTTCACTGGTAAACAATGCCTGTCACAAGTGTTTGTAGTACTTTATAACTACTTGGAACATTTTCTTTGCCTTTTTGTGCTGTACTGTTAGAGCAGAATATGAAACTTAAAAATAAGCACTTTCCTGTTTTCAAGGTTGATTACATTGGTTTATGGTTATAATGGCTCAGAATAACCAATAACAGCATTCCCTGTAAGAGAAATCCGAATAACTGGGTGCTGATATATCCAAGAAAAGGAGGGCATTATTTTCAGCATTTTGGCATCATTCTTTTGTGCTTTTCAGTGTGTTTTAATTCTGTCATGCTTCCTTTCTAATGTTATATGCAAATTTAAATAATAGAACTCGTACATAAATACACAGTCATGCAAGAATGACTAAGGATGATAAAATTGGAACAGTGATGCTAAGTGCAGCATTGCAATCAATAGGACTGCAATGGTAATAACACCAATACGTCTAGTTAAAGAGATGTAAATTGCTCTTAATCTGAAAGAAGGTTAGAACCACAGTGGAAGCAAGGAAATGAGTAAGATCCAGTGTGAGAGCCAGCGAAGATGTCTGTGCCCACTCAGAATATGTCTTGCTTCACAAAGAGCAACCTCAGGGGGCCTTCAGTGGATTGCTGCAAAGTGAGCAGAAGCTCGAGAGAACAGAAGAAATGTCCTATGCAGCAGAAAAGCCCTGCTAGTAGCAAAGAAATATTAGAGAAAACTAGTAGGAGGATTTTTCAGGACTGATTCAAGTTAAGCTTGGAAACGATGTGTCTCCTTCTGCCACCTAAACTCCTCCTGTGAGCTCAGTGTGGCAAATCACACTTCACAACGGTGCTACTTGCGAGCAAAAGGTATGTAAATGGCACAAGGTGGTTCAGCCAAGGCAGACCAGACAATCTGCTGTCCTCTCAGCTCCTTCTGTGGGCCCTACCCCACAATGTTCCTGCAGCAGACCATTGCATTCCATGCAAAATTAACCCTGCACAAGAAAGGCTGCTCGAAGACAAATGTTCAGTGGACGAAAGGCAGCTCAAGGTGCCTGTGCAGCTTTAACTTGCCTTCTTGCATCCACTCAAGGTGTTTCTGTTCACATTTTTATGCGGAAGCACTCGTTGTTCAAAGATCCCTGCAGTTGACTAGGCACCGTGAAGGTACATTAAGGTTAGAGCATTTAGCTTAGCTCCGAATTCCTCTGCTGAATTCCTCTGCTGGTGTCAGATCTCCAGTGTTGTTCTCACATGTCTTCCAATTTCTTGTGCTTGTTTATTTTTAGTGATGCTTTGGAAATAATAAGAAAATGGGGACACCTTTTCCCTTTCTCTCCATTGCCCATTTAGGTTGGAAGTTTTAATTAGAATTTTAAAAGTTGGGTTGCTTGAGAACCACATTTAGCTTATTAAATGACCTGCTTCCTATGAATACATACATCAGAAAAAGAATTGCCAAGTTAGTATGAAATTTTGACTCCCTAGGGAGATGTTTTCCTAACCGTTGTGCTACTTTGGATAGGAGAAAGAAGGTCAAGAATTGCTCTCTGGCATGCAGTGCTGTTTAATGCCTCAGTGCAGCACTAAGTAGAGGATAAGTGAGGCTTTAGTAAGCAGCAAAGTTCATTTAGGATGAGAGAAAATAAGGTTGTGATGCACAATAGTTGGAAAAACATATTTAGTGCAAGAAGTAAAGATAACACTGAAGTTGCTAATTTTCATGTAATGAGCTGAAGATTTCTTATGAAAGTGGGACATAAGATGTGATTTAGATTTCTGTACAGAGGTCTTTATCTTACAAATGTTATTCTCCAGCAGTTTGTGCTTGAAACTTCCAGCTTCAGTCTCAGCACTATGTGAAAAACAGTTCATTGGCCAGATACTAACTGATATCTACTGACATAAGCCCTTGAAAACAATTAAGATCTAACTCTGTGCTGTTTTATCCTAAAGAGTGCAGTGAGTTCCCAAAAACCTGACACATTTTATATGCTATAATGAACACATGCTCTAAATACTTTTTTTTTGCTAATGAAAAAAAATCTTTACGGCTTGCTCTTTGCAGATGGTAACTTTCTTCATGGATCTGGCAAAATTTTTGCTTTAGCTGACATTCACAGAAACCTACCATCTACAAGAGAGGCTGCATGATTTGTTAAAAGACAATTTGTTTTTTTCCTGAAAGTGTTTGGTATATATTGAAAGAACATAGCCTTCTAATGAATAAAATGAAATGCATATATTTTGTAAGTATGTCTATAAAACAGTGTAAAAATTAGAAAGGTTTGGATGGAGTTTTACACCAGTTTTCCAGACTATTTTATGAAGTTTAATGAAATACTAAAAGCTGAGGTGATGAATCATATACGAAGTTCCAGTTCATTGTGAATGGACTGGCACAAGTAGAATACAATTTCATTACAGTTACTATGAAATGCCTACTGTTGGAGTTAAGTATCTGTAACCCTTAAGAAAAGGTTCATCATGCACAAAAGTAGCAGTTAGTAGTAGCCGTTTAGCCTTGATGATAGGTGACAACTCTCTTGCTCACTTGAACAGCAGTGAGAAGGAAGAGAAACTCTTTTAGTTGCAGCATTTTGCCAGCTGAGTTGTTTGTCTGCAGCTTCAATTCTTGAGTGGGTTTCTGTTCAAGGACTTCAATTTTTTAAAGAACATAAACTCTTATTACTATGAACTGTTATTTAATACAGTTACGTCTAGGTCCTTGAATAGTGTTACAACCAAAGGAACATAAAATAGATCCATATTTCTAAAGTCGAAAAGCAGGATTTCTGCTTGAGGAGCTGGTTCTGCACATACTGAACCAACACACAGAAGTTATCACTCTGAAGAAATTAATTTAATTTTTCTCCTAAACAATGTACTTTCTTTTTGCTTTTAACCTTGATCGTTTTATTAATAGATGATAGAGGCACTGATGGGAAAAGCATAAGAAAAGTGCTGAGATGCTAGAATACAGTGGTCTGAGGACACTTATTCAGAGGGCAGATAACCTGTTTGCTTTTATTTGTGAGCTTTCAACCATGAATGTAGAAATGGCACTCCACGATTATCGATCAGTTTACCCCACTATCTGCCATTAGACTGTGCTTCACTTAGACCTACTGCCAAACAAAGGACATTGCAAACAGATGCCACAGAAAACTTGCCTTACATATTGCTTGTTCACTGAGCTAGAATATTGTATTAACTTTGCAAGGCTTCTAATATTTCAAGAATTAAGAGTTAAGTGATTTTAAAAATCTCACTCAACAGCATTATCATAGAAGGGCTATTTATGGTATCTGCATGAGTAAACTGATAGCAGCCTTGTTGCTTATTGTGCTTCTCTAAATTAATTTTCCTAATAGCTTATTGGAAACTTGGGTGGGGGCAGTGCTTTTGTGTGGTATCTCATCATTCCTCATACAACCATCTTTCAAATAATTAAAGCTACTTCGTTCTATCAGAAGGTGCAGCTGAACCTGGTATTTTACTGGCATTTGGCAGCCTTCAGTTTTGCAACCTGGTGAGTGTGTAATAGGGATTTGGAGGAGCAAATCCTGCACTGACTTTGTATCATAGATTTCAGACTGGAGATCATCTTACGATGTCCACTCTTGTGTTGTGTAAACTTACTTTAGGGTGCTCAGGACTAAGAATCCCTTGCTGAAGAAAGCAAGCAGTGACACAGAAACCAGCAGTAAGGAGTATGAGCTGTGCAGAAGTGGCAGAAGTACTATAAGAAGGGAAGTGATCAAGGGCAGAGAGGCTGGAGTAGTCTGGATCAAAGCAAGATGGCAAGGCAGAGAAAGCAAAATCCTGGAAGAACTTGGACTGTACGGAGCAATGAGAAGGGGACTCGGAAGTGGGGGTGCATCTCACAGTGCAGATTTCCCGTTGACCAGTTGTTTGTTCATGTACCCACAGTTTCATGGCTCGAATCAATGTTTTTAAGCTGAATATAGACCTTTCCTTGCCCTGTTTCCAGCTTTGGCTGTGGCTGACATTTCCCAACCCTTAGGAAAATAATTTGAAATAATGCTGTTGTTTTCAGACAAGCATGTCATTTGTTTTACCGGTCTGTAGTTGATTAATTTGCAAATGATATTCCCAATAAAGTGCTTAGAAGTAGATAATTACAACTATATTAACAGTTACCGGGGAAGCAGATGGTATTCTGAGGAGCTGCCATGTAGAATTAGTGCTGATGCTCTACTGTAATGTACCATATACCCCAGCAACCCACAAACAACAAACTAAAATCCTGCTGATATTCCAGATTGTAAGTAAATTGTGCTATTGCTTCCCATTCAGTTCTTCTCTGAATTTTTATGTGTGTTTTCTAGATAGCTACAGTGCTCAGTGAGCTGCCCCTTTTTCTGTTCAGTCACATAACTCTCCACGTCTGTATTTTGTATTTTTTTTGGTATCAAACCCACTAAAATGAAGTTTCTAGGCTGTATGTCAGTGTTTTCTCCATCCTGCCACTAGATACTCTGAAGCACAGACTAACTCTGTACAGAGAACCACTCGTAATTTACTATATTGTCGAAGCGAAAATTCCCTGTGAGGTGCTAAGTTAAGGCAGTTCTGGAGGAACTGTCGCTGTTCCATGTGTCCACCTGCAACCGCGCTCTCCCTCCCCCCTGCTTATTTTGTTAACCTTCCGACTTCATACCACGGCCTGACAAAACATGACCCTTTTTCTGCTTCTAGCAGTCAAGAAAAAGGCCACGATGTCACCGCAGTTTCTCCTGCGCCTCTGATCCTTGATAGCTTTGGTTTTTAAGCAGTCTGGAGTCACGCAAGTGACAAGAGCACGCACGGGGCTGGCGGTTGCAGCAAAGTTGAGGTTCCTGCCTGGGGCCAGTGGAGTGCCGCTGGCACCCAGAGACAGGTCACTGCAGCCAAATGGCTGGGAGTCTGTTCAGAGCATGGCTTTATTTCCTTATTTAACATATTTATCATCTACAGGTCTAAATAGAACTGAGAGCTTTTTTTCTTTTCTTTCTTCTTTTCTTTTTTTAAAGGCTCTTCAAAACACTGGAAGTAGTTGTAGAAAGATTTTGGTTCTTCTTTCCTGAGTGTGTGCCTTTGGTGTAACTGTCTCTAAACCAAACATATCTACGGCATAAATGTCTGTAAGTTCAACATGGGCACCTCTTGGGTAGGAATCAGGCAAGAAATTTGGGCTGTTTTGCGTAAGTCACATTGCTGTCTGTTTGGAATTACCTGTGTTCTGTGTGGCTGAATAGGGCTCAGTCTGATGTTATTTTATCCCAAGCTTATGGTGAAACTTGGAGAGAGATAGCAGATGTGGTGACCCACATTTTGAATGTTTTCTGCCAAGAAAGTTTTCAGAAGGTTCCTGTCATAGTCTGAGTCAGAACCTCCTTAAAAATACACTGTGTTTACAGCCCAGTGCAAATGAAACCAGCTGTGTGTTGCTTTGCTGGTCTGGTGTGACAGAAGTGGGCACACGTATGCGTGCTCACAGATGCATGAGTAGACATGAGCAAAAGCAGCTCAGGCATAACAGTAGACAGCGGTGGGAAGGCAGGGCAGCCTGAGCAGCATTTGAAATGTAATTCTGAGGGAGAGCTTAAAAAAATCCCAGCCCACAGAAACAAAACACTTGTTAGTGTGATCGAGGGCCCAGAGGAAGGTCTTGGGCTACAGAAGTAGGAAAATGTTTCTTGTTTGTTGTTACTAGGGAGTATCATGTACACTACCCTTGGTAAAACAGGATTGCCTTCAAGCCATATGCAATTCCCTAAGCAATATATTTTTGAATGGAAGTTGCAGTCAGATCCCGAATATTAGTTAATTGCTTCAGTCAGAGCAACAAATGCTGATGCCTTTCTTCTTGAATCTCTACATAGAATGAGCAGAATCAGTATTGCTGACTTTTGGGACATCTTCAGGAAAATGGGGGAAAGAGGATTTTGTCCAGTAAGGTCTCCTGAGCCTGGAATGCTCTTTCCCCAGTTTGCATCAAAGTATGTCTCTGGCTTATTTCTTGACTTTGCTTCTCTTGGTTGAAATGAGAAGTTATTGGATTTATTCTAAGAAGGGCAAGGGTGTGACAAGACAGGTTGTTTTTAAGGCTGTGTAGCATGTCCTAATGTCCTAAAGGATCCCCTCTTCCACTGTTTCGGCCATTTTACCCAAACACTTTCTGGCAAAATTTCCTTGCAAATATTGTATAAAGTTAGCAACTTTCTGAAGTGCTGAAAAACACGCTATTCTGCTCTTTTTAAGAAACACGTTGGACTTCTGGAACGGCTTGTCCTTTGGAGCAGTGGTTTAATAATGGGCAAGGAGGTAGTCTCCTTTGTCAAGGATGTTCCTTTTGTGCTCGTGAAAACAAGCCCATTTTTAAGCAGTTTTTGAATGTTAAAGGAGAAGATGACTGAGATGTATCCTTTCAAGATTTTATTCTGTCATTTTTGATGTTAGAATTGAATCTCTCTGCCTGTGCCTGAGCTTGGTAAAAGCCATGGTGTTTGCATGAGGTGTTGCAAATGTCTAACTGATGGAGGGCAGGCGAGTCTCAGATGGCCCTTACTTG
Organism: Pseudotriccus pelzelni; assembly: GCA_035584735.1. NCBI lineage: Eukaryota > Metazoa > Chordata > Aves > Passeriformes > Tyrannidae > Pseudotriccus > Pseudotriccus pelzelni. The sequence goes on from JAWMRA010000130.1 coordinate 55,056,739, forward strand.
TTTGGGCTGAATCAGTCCTGGTGGGTGGCCCCCAGGTTTCCAAGCTGAGAGGGGGCAAGTTGGCTATGTGAGAAATGCAGAAAATAAAACTGATGGAAGAGCAAAAAAGGGGAAAGCTAGACCTTAGTAAATGGGTAGAGGAAGAGACAGGAAGCTGGGGCAGTTGGCCAGGGACTTAGGCAGAACGGGCCTGAAATGAAAAAGAAAGAAAAGTAATGTGGAGTTGGAGGATGATGTTGGGACTGACTTGATGAAGAGCCTAACAAAACAATGGAGGAATGGGGCTAATAGTTGGAGGTGTTGGGCGAGAATGGGCAATCCTGTATCCAAAGAAAAAGTTACATGTGAAACTGGAATTAATAGTCCAGTAGAACTGTGCAGATAAGTGAGGAACTACATTTTATCTAAGAGGATCATGCAGGACTGGAACTGGCTGGAAAAGGAAACTGGAGAAGGGGAAGAGATCATTTGGACAAGAGCCAGATGCAAGGGAGAAGGTTCTGCGAACATGGCAAAAAACACAGAAGAAGGATGTGTGACAGGCTGGAACAGGTAGATTCTGGGACTGGGGTAAGTGGTAAGAGGGAGAGAGGAGAGATATCATTCAGTGGCTTGGGAGTATGCAACAGGATCTGGTCAGGTAAAAAGGATGAGTCAGGGAGGGGAGAAGGGAAAAAAGATGGTTAACTGGATGCAAAAAGACTGGGGGTTGGAGAGTGAGGACAAAGAGGGTAGTTAGTCCTAGCAAGGAGACCGGGCTTGCTTTGAGAATCATAAGGAATGTAAATTGGGAAGGTCATACTCATCTGTCTTCCACTGTTCCCAAATACCTCTAAATTCTCCTGGTAAGAGTATTTGTCATCTGTTTTCAAGTGTTTGTCCACATCAGTGAGGATAATATATTATTGCTGTCAGTTACTCTCCAAGCTGCACAAATCTACGTGGTAGAACTTCACACTTAAAACACGCACTGAGTAAGAGGGAGGATAGCCACCCTATGCTACAGTTCTGATGTTTTCTTCTTTTGGGGGGACAAATAAAGAAAAATGCGTGTAAAAATCTGCAATAGAACAATAAGCTCTTGAACTATTAAGAAATAGGGGAATTGAGGTTATTAATGCCATAGTAATTAGCCCCTTGCACATTGTAATAGTCTTGCACCCGTGATGTTGTGTTGTTTCCCAGGATTTAGCCATCGTGAATTGTGCAGCGTAGATAATGGTCAGTGGATAAGCCGGGATTGCTGCTACTCGGACTGGTAATTATCGCTTGAAAGAGGTACAGGAGGTTGGTGGTGAATGGCAGTGATGGTGGGGAGCTGGTCAGCCTGGTTAGTTATTGGGCCCCTGGAACTGGATTCTGTTGAAACTGGATTCTGTCTCTCCTTCTGTCACGGTTTTCTCAGTGATGCTAAGTCCCTTAAATCAGACCTTTTAAAGATGATCACTAATTGCATGTTTCACATTTTTCTGGAAGCCCAACCTCAGCCCTAGGGCCTGTTTTGCAGAAGAGCATAGCTGTGACTGAAAGCAGTGAGACTCATGCTTTGAAGATACAAAGCACTGCATAATGCTAAAGACTCTGAAAAATCATGGCCTGGACATCTTAAGGCTGGCTTTCTTAAATTAGTGGGTACATCTAGTTTTAATTTATCTGTGCCTAAGCTTCCCATGTATAAAGCAGAATAATAGTTCCCTCAACTCTCAGGGATTTGGTGGAGATTAGTGAAGTGTCTGTGAAACCCTCACTTATTTTAGTGATGAGTGCTATAGAAAAGCCCGTAAGGAAATTAATAATTTTGTCTTCAGAGCACTATTTGAATAGTTAGCAGGAAACAAGCCGTAAGGCCGTACCCTGAACAATGATAAGACAAAATATTGAATACTTGCTTTATTAATTCAACACCATCCATCCTGTGCTGTGAAGGAGAAGTGCACTTAAAAAAATGTTAACAAAATTAGAGTGTATGATAATGTATATGCAAAGGATACCAAATTAAGTTTGCATCAGCAACCATAATTCTTTCATTGCCTAATGTTGGAGGCTTGATTTTATTGCCTGAAGAGCATTCTTTTTAACAAAGAGCGATTTTTTTTTTTGTCTGTGTGTGTGTGATGCAGTTTTTTAACGAGAATGTGACTTCTAGATATTTTTAAGAATTGTGTACTCAATGCATAATTCCATTTTTAACTATTTCTCGCTTCTTTAAAATGTGGGGAGTTTTTAGCATTGACATTTAGTATCCTTTTTTTCCTTCTGCTAAAGGTCCTACCTTGTAGCATTTTAATCGTGGCCAGTAGCATTTACTAGCACAGCTGAAAGCACTGGGGATGCTTGAACGAGGAAGGATGGCAGAATCGTGCCCTCCGTTTTTCATCCCGTTATAAGGAGATATCTTACAACCCATATTGACTTTTCCAAAGATCAGAAGGCATTTTGCGAGGAACGGAAGGGAAAGCACAGAGGGTGAATTCAGCCACAACAAGGTTAATGTACTTGCACAAAATTATACATGAAGCCCTGAGAGTGCCAAGAATAGTAGCACCCACAAATCCTACTGAGGAGGTTGATCTTGTGAAGTGATGCCCTTCTCACAAGGTGCCGATCCTCTGGAAGTTGTTAAGTTTAGAGGGCACTTTAGCCCCCAGCAGGATCAGTCTCTTGTTTCCTGCCGTATCTCTCTAAGTCTTGATCTTACTCAATTTTACACTTATAAAGTTGTCTTAGTGCCCTTCTAGGAGCCAGCCTCACGATTTCTTGGGGATTTTGCCTGACCCCATGAGTCTTTTTTAACAGTTGCCAGTTCCAGACCGCGAACATCTGTGGGGTTTGTCTGGGAGGCCACTAGAACCCTGTGCACCATGCCTGCACGGGGACAATGCCAATCTGACCCTAAAAGAGAACAGCTCAGTCAGCTCAGTGCTACCAGGACAGCATTTTTCAGTGATTCAGCTGATACCTTTTGTCAGCTGCAAAGTACTGTCAGGTGAAAAAAATGTCGTTTTGGTTTTTTTTTTTTTTTTTTTTTTAATACAAGGAATGCTTGGAATTTTTAAGTGTGGCATTAGCATCTGCATGATCTGTAAAAATTTAAAGGGAGGTGTTAGCCTGCTCTTCTTTCCATTTCTATCTCAAAATACTCCTTTTCCTGTAAATGAATATGTCTCAACTTGCTGGCAGTTTCTCCATAAAGACCATCGAAGGTAAGGAACATGGAACAAAGTATCTATTTACTTTTTTTCATGGGTACAGGAAGCTAAATTTTCAACCTCTCTGTTCAGAAATACTTTTTAAATATCCAGATCAGGAGGGTTTGATCTAGTCTGCATTTGCAAAATCCTGATACAAGCAAGGCTGTAGTCTGTTACTGAAGTGCCTAGCCTCAAATTATTCCAGCTGTTCCGTGATGACAGCAGACTTCTGATGGATCCATACAATATGAAGATCATGGTTAATTTTATTTTCATGTGGTTTGTTGGAGTTGGACTGTAGGGCTGTATAAGGCTGATGACAGGGTTCAGTCTGCATGAAAAAAGGTGGTGGACATATACTTCCACCTGTTGAATGCAGCTTTTTAGATCTGTGGAGCTGCTGTTAGAAAAGCTTGCAGCAGAGCACGTATCTAGAATGCATTTTCTTAAAAAATTCTCAAAATATATAGACAAATGGGAGCATTTACAGTGGAACAGTCTCTTGCCTTCAGAAAATTAGAGAGACAAAAGCGCAATTTGAAGTCAATTTGGCTACTTCTGTTATGGATAACAAAAAGCGCTTCGGTAAATATATTAATGACAAAAGGAGGGGCAAGGAGAACTTCCATTCCTTGTTGGACTTGGGGGGAAACATAGTTAACAGGGATGAGGGTAAGGCTGAGGTACTTAACACCTACTTTGCCTCAGTTTTCACCAGTAGGACAGGTGGCCCTCATGACAACTGGCCTCTGGAGCTGGTAGACAGGGACAGGAAGCTGAATAGCCCCCTGTGTTCCAGGAGGAAATAGTCAGTGAGTTACTGAGCCACCTGGATCCACACAAGTCCATGGGACCAGATGGGATCCATCCTAAGGTGATGAGAGAGTTGGCAAAAGAGCTTGCCAAGCCACTCTCCATCATTTACCAACAGTCCTGGCTCTCTGGGGAGGTCTCAGGTGATTTGAAGTTGGTGAATGTCACACCGATCTACAAAAAGGGTTTCAAGGAAGACCTAGGAAACTACAGGCCTGTCAGCCTGACCTCAGTGCCTTGGCAAGGTTATGGAGCAGATCATCTTGAGTGCAATCACACAGCACCTACAGGACGGACAAGGGGTCAGACCCAGCCAACGTGGGTTTAGGAGGAGTAGGTCCTGTCTGACCAACCTGATCTCCTTTTATGATCAGGTGACCCACCTGGTGGATGAGGGGAAGGCTGTGGACGTGTCTATCTGGACTTCAGCAAAGCCTTTGACACTGTCTCCCATAATATACTCCTGGAAAAGCTGGCAGCCCATGGCTTGGACAGGGGCACTCTGTGCTGGGTCAGGAACT
>JAWMRA010000130.1:55061363-55336245 GCA_035584735.1 Pseudotriccus pelzelni
ACACTGTGTCTCACCTAAAAAATCCAATGCGCAGGCTGGAAGGTGTAAAGACCTTCCCCGGATCTTCATTCGTGAAGGCTGGCCATTACTTACTTACCTGGCCTGAAGAACTGCCCGAGACCCCTGCGTAAGTGATGGGGGTGTCAGGTCCTTGTTGCTCTTAGCTCCCATTGACTGCACTGGAGCTGATGACGGTGGACACTATAAGGCCCAGGAATTGAACCCGGAGATGTCTGTCAGGCGTACAGGCTTCCTTGGTGTTGCCTGTGGAAGGCTGATTGCTTGACAGTGGGAACCAAAACCTGCCAACCTCCAGAGAAGAAACACAACTGCATACTCAACTTCTTTCTGTAACAGGAGATGCAGAGGAGAAAATTTTTTTTCTTTAATTTTGCATTCCAGACTATTTACTGATAGTTGAAGGGAAAGGTCTTGATCCACTGTAGAGAGCCCTTTGCACTCTCCTCAGCACCTCCTCAATATCCTTGGACAGATTGACCTGGGCTGGTTTTTTTCCTTATAGAAAACAGCTGAAAAAACCCATCGCCACTTCTGCCGTGTAGCTGACTAATCAGAAGGTTTGACCATGGTGAAATGTTCAAGGGTTTGAGTTGTCCTTTTTACTTGGGTTTTCTAGCAGCATGCCCACCCTCAGGAGAGGCTGCAGTGGTGGGCTGCAAGTTGGCTTCAGGGGGCAGCTGGGGAGGTTGCAGTTCTTCCATGCCTTTCTCACCCCTCTAAGCTGAAGTGCTGCCCAAAACTTTGCCAGAGCTGGGCAGCCAGCCAGCAGGGTGTAAAGACAGGCAGTGATTAGAGCAGCTGGGTAGGGAACCATGTGTTCTTGCTCCCAGGAATATGTCTGTATTTCTAATGTAAATCACTCTCGGATACAATGAAGAATAAAGCATTTTGATCAGAGTTAGCGATGACCTATTTAACATTTAAACTGGTTGGCACTTATTTGAGCTCGTTTATGAGTCCCTAATGAGTTTAATGAGTTCTCTTGGATATCAGCATTTACTACTAGTATAGGTTTATGGTCCTGGATTCAGATGTGAGTGGCTGTTTTTGTGACCTTGGACAATACCCTGAATGTAGTGTTGCCTCAGTTTCCCATAAAGAGGATGATTGCAGGATACCTTTCATGGCTGCTTGCACTGCAAACTATATGGGACAACCATTTTATTACATTGTGCTTGCACAATGCCCAGTATAATGGGCGCTCCTGGCTTTCTGTAGGGCCTCTAAATGATGCTATTTTAAAAATGAAAGATGATGGTTAAGAAATGCAGCACAGCATGACAGGGACACACATATATATGTAAGGTCTTGTCTTAAAGAAGACAGAAAACTAGCAGTGTCTGTTAGTCAAGATGATGCAGTCCCAGGACACCACAGCAATTATTTTGTTTGTATTACTCTCTGCCCATGTGAGAACCCATACCCGCTTTCCAGATTTTCAAACAGATAAGCAATTTTTTAATTGATGCTTAGCCTGAATATATCTAATGTCAGCCAACTGTTGTTAGTAGGAGCTATTATAACATAAAAGTGCTGATATTTTAAATGCAGTTGGTCAATCCCAGCAGGACTATACATTCAGGCCTCTTCCACAAGGTTGTATTAGTCATTTGACACTGGTGCTGAATTTATGTTTTCAGATCCATGCCAGCTATTGAAACTTGACAACTAATTCTGGATAAAACTGATTGGAATTGATAAACCCTCTTTTATTTTGGGGCGAAAATTGGAAGTGGCTGCTAGTCCAAATAGAATCTCTTATCTAGTATGGCACGATGGCATTTAATGAAAAACATTCAAACAAATCTACTCTTGGATTGCCCTGAAGATAGAGAGTTGCAGAGTTGGATGCAATTCAAATCAGTAGTTCTTTATTTTGCATAACTTTGGGGCATGCTGAGACGTTTCATCAGTACCTGATGTCATTAACTCTGGCGGCCACCACCTAAATGTGTTATTCCTCACGTGTATGAAACATTATATTATTGGGAGAATGCTTCAAAGATAAGGAAATACGTTTGTTTGTTTCGTATTCTTTGCATATGCTAATAATGACACCTTAAGTTATTAGGACTCAAACGTGGTTTAAATTTCAATGCCATTTCCCCCTGTATAAAAAGCATTACCTCGGGCTTGCAGTATTACAGAGACTTGATGTAGGCAATTCGTTTATTTTTAAACACTGACTGTAGCTCAGCTTCTTATTTTTTTTCACGCAACACCCCAAAACAAGCTGAAAGGCTGCTCAGAGGTGGTGTACCCGGTCAAGCAAGCTCCTGCTGCTGCAGCTCTGCTTGTTGCCCAGGAGTTGCATTACCATCAGGTTATGACCGTGCTAAGAAGCCATCATGAAAATTAGTTCAAGCCTAACACTTTGACAACGTGTCTGGATGGCCATGGCACCGGGTTTGGCCTGTGCCTTGCTGCCTCGTCATACAGGCAGAGCGGGTGCCAGTGTGTCTGTCCCTCCTGTGTGGATAGTTCCTTGGGAGCATGGGAGGACTGGAGGTCAGAAGCCAACTTGAGCTCTGTTGGCAGTTTTAAAAATAGGAAGAATATCATCAAGGCTTGAGAAGTGTCATCTTCAGCCCCTTCATGAGTGTGTGGTATTGTGCTATGTGAGACGCTCTGGGGCTGCATTGTGTTTTCCAGGCAGCCTTTCCATTTTTAGGACTGTCTGCTCAACTTTGCAGGGGGAATGGGCTTTTACAGGATTGGCTTTTTCTGTTTTGACTTTCCACTGTAATTTCCATCCTTCTTCAGTTCTGCAGCCTATTCTGATGTATTTGAGGCATTATTTCTTCTTGTAAATACAGATAATTTAGGCATTGCCCTGTGTGCTGTCATGGGGTCAACACTTAGAGAACTAACTTCCCACAAGTTGTGAATCTGCTCTCCTGGCCATGCCTGTGTTGTTTGGGTAGCAGCAAACGTAAACAAAGGATATTTTAATTTGCACATAAAAACCAAGGTATGGAGAAAGACTTAGCTTTTATGAGGTAATAAAGCACAGAGTCAGTCTCATGCCTAGTGCTTCCAAGCAGGGTGTCTCTGAAGGCATCTCAGCAGGGATAGAGAGAACCATAGCAAGGTTCAAGCAAGGAGGCAGCCGGTAGGCAACAACAGGAGTAGGAAATGTAGGTGGGATTTAGGCAGGCTGAGTTTGCTTAGGACAGTGACTCAGCTTTGGGATGGCCTTTGGATAGGTTGATCAGCTGGGGCTGAGCAGCATGTCACATATTTCAGCCTGCTTCTTCCTTCACTCTTCGAGACCTCTCTCACTCATATTGACAGTTTGGCCACTGTCCCATTTTCCCAAACCTTGGCAGTGCAGGTGCCGCTCTCAGAAGCTGCGGGTAAGCTGTCATGTCCCTCCAGCGTGGCCTCCACCCTCTCTTTTGCCTACCAGAGTGCAAGGGAGAAAAGTTTGACAAATTCTTGTCCACCTAAAGGTTCCCAAGTTCTTTTACTGCCTTCTATTTTTAGACTGATTCCCTTTGCTTTTTTTTTCCATTGTGCTGCATTTTGCCAGATTTCTGCCCAGAGGAAATTTTTATAGCTCAATTTTAAAGCCCTTGCAATTGAGGATTTATCCTGGGAATGACACAATCCAACTGGAGTAGCACAAATGGCACAGCTCTGAAATAAAAGGTTATCAAGACTGTAATTTATTTGTTTAGGCCACGCAGAGTACAAAAATGCCACTTATTTCTTCAGCTCCCTGAGTGGGTTGTAGCACAGTGGCTGCTCTCAGTCTGTCTTGCTTTCTGCATCAGTCATTTTCTCTACAGCAGGATTTTTCAGGAAGTGCAATTAAAAAGCGGTTTTCCGATATGCCTTCCCCCTGCCACCATCTCTTTCCCCTCAAAATCCCAGCTGAGGCACAGGTTGTTTCCTCCTGTCTCATCCAGGTGACTCGGGGTTGACAAAGGGTAATGAACTCTCTTCATGTCTTGTTATGTGGCAAAAGACTGAAATAGTGAAGTAGCAGGCTTAATCTCTAGCAGTTAGGGTGAAAAAGAGAGGAAGGATTGAAACCCACTTAAAATATGTTTCCCTGTTCTAATATACATTTTGAATTTATAGAGAATTGAGTCGTGCTATTTGTTCAAAGCCAGAAAATGCATGTGGTCGGCAGTTGAACTTATCACGCTGTGCCAGGCAGTTTTCAGGAGTGATGGATACTGTTTTTCGTGAGTCCTTTCTCCTGAGCTCATTCAAGGCCAGCCACAATAAACCCTGTGCTGGTCATTAGTGATGCCCCCTGCAAAGCTATTCAGTTAGGAGCCCTCAGGTTGAGGTAGGCCCTGGTTTTGTGACCCTTCCTTGCTGGCAACTCGATGGAGTAAGCCACAGAAGAAGATAGCATGCCCCTGGGGGGTAAAACCAGGCAAGGAGGGATTAGGCTCTAATTGGCAGACAACTGAAGGGCTGTAGGGAGTGACCAAGAGTAGTGATAGCTGCTTGCTAAGTGTAAGGAAGTTGTGGCGTGCTCCAGGTAAAGCCACACAAGAGAGAGATAACCCAGCTCTGCAGTGCACATGGCACATGCTAGTGCCACCAGGGACTTCTTTTCCTTTCCTCCCGGTAGGAAGCAGCACATAAGTTTTTGGTGAACTGCCCTTGTCAGGAGGGCACTGGTGCTTGGAAGGGGGAAAATGTGCTGCCTGCTCTGGGGGAGGAAGAGGAACTGTGTGTTCAGGACGGCTGGAGCAGTCTGGACGTGGAGGTGGAGAGGAGAGTGGGTTTCTGTGGGGGCATGCTTCAGCAGGAAGTTTTTATTTCCCCTTTGCCTGTCTGCAGCAAATGAAAGTTTGGTAGCACCACCAGTGCTTTCCCGACTTAATTGCTGGGCGATGCTCAAAGAGTGGGTGTTGGAATGGGCTTTGGAGGACAAGGAATGCAGTGTTTGCCTTCAACAAGGGAGCATGGTAATTAATATGCCACTTTTTGACAAATGGGTATTTTGATGAACTGGAAGCGAGTGAGTCAGGGGTGTTTCGCCTCTGCCAGTGTGGGGTGTTGGCAGCTGGGCGACCACTCAAAGGAAAATCTTCATCTTCTGCTTACAGCTTTCAGCCCATCCTACAGCTGGCTGGGAGGATATCAAGAGCCTTTTCGAGCATGGTTGTAGGCAGCCACCACCATGCTTGCACAGGCTGCTTGTTTGCCCTGTGTCAGATGAAGCGATGCTCCTTGCAGGCTGTTGCACCACTGTCAGGCTCTGAACAGGTACTGCCGCCATCATTTGGGCAGATCCTAACTGTGCAGGCTGAGTTTATGGAGGAGCCAGTATATCAGAAGGAGATGTGCTCTGGCGGTCCGATAGTGAATTTCCTGCTCTCTCAGCAGCTCACAAACCAGAGTTCGTAGCCACTGTGCTTATACAGGCAGGCCCAGTAGCCAGCTTTATAAGAGGTTTGGCAAACACTGCATTTATCAGTCTAAAGTTTGGCTCTTGTGGCCGCTAATCTTACTCCCTTAGCAAGAGGTGGAGCATGAGAGGAGACACAGCAAATATAAATAATAAAAGGGCTCTTCAGCTACCCTACATTTTTAAAAAGTAATAGTGACTGAAGTCTGTGAGAATATGATAAGTATCAAACACTTATTTTTCCAACAGAATGACAAATGTGTCTGGTTAGAAAAGGGTAACTGGGTAACGTGGAGTACAATAATATCTCAACAGTCTCCTATTTCTTTTTAAAGCAAAGTACAAACCATAATACATGCGAGCTGGCATACAGTGGGGAAATGACTTTCTCAAAACATATGCTGGCTCCTAAGTAGTGTCTGTAGAAATATTTGAGCAGCTAGAAAGCAAATGTAAAATCTTGATTTGGTTGTTTTGATAAGCACATCAATCATTTTATGTTGCTTCAAATTGTAAAGAGTTTGAGATTTTGCACTACTTTTAGGATGCTGAGCAGATTACAGAACTGTAGCCCATATGTACTAATTGTAGAATACCACATTGGAAGGGCCCTCAAAGATCTTCTGGTCCTACCTGTCTTGGCAAAAGCACAGTCTAGACAAGATAATAATGTAATTTGAAAATAAGTGCTGAAGATAAAAATGCTGTCATTGTTTCTGCCACCGGGAGAGCTGATCTGTATCCATCCCAATGCTGGAAGATGTCTGCTGGCTGAGTAGAATGTCTCAGAATGTGTGTATTACATACTCTAGAAGGGCAATTGAAACGTTTTGGCAGAAGGCAGCAGAAATTCCCACACATAGTAAAGCAGTGCTGTTTGCTGTCACAGGGAGGGCTATAAACGTGGTGTCCTGTGTCTGCTTGCTATATTATCCCTTTTGCACTGCAAACTACGCATGCATTTCTGTCTCTTCCCCTCAAACTTGCATTGTTTATATGGATATCACACAACAAAAGTTTTGAATTTTGGTGCTATGGATCCAGCTAAAAATAGATTTTGCTTTTTGTATATTTTTTTCCCCTATGGAGTAAGGGAGCTGGATTTGCCCTAGTTTTGTATATCATTTCTTGGATAGAGTTATGGGCATAGGGGCTATACAGGTGGCCTGTACGTGCTCTGAAACCATTTGCTTGGGCCTTCCTGATATCTGTGTCTGTCTGTAAAGATTTGTACATCCAAGGCATCTGGCCAAAGTCCTCTTTCTTCACCTGGAAATAAATCTTTAGGTGGAAAAAGAGGTCATGCCTGGGGAAGCTGGGACGTATGACAGCTCTAGATGAAAGTTAAATTGTAGATTTGGAAAAAAAATCCTAATAATTGCAGAAGTGCTACTGTCCCTACTGCATAAAAATCTGTCCATGTGATTTTTGGATGTAGGGGTGTGTGGGCATGAAAACTGACGTTTCACACTCATCCTGCACTTTGTTTGCTATGAGATTTCCCACAGCCCAAACACAGATGGTTATCCAAGCAAACAATACACATACTTGTCTGTTCAGTCATTGTTCCTGTGTGGATCCGAGGTCTTACACAGCCCTTTTTTCTGTACACTTAAAAATTTTAACATTGAGATGAGAAGAGGTGCAGTGTCACGGTGTGAACCAGGCAGTCCAGAGGACCCTACCATCCCGACTTGCTTTCCCTGACTCTGTTCCCATGTTCCAATACCAGCAATGAATACAGAATGGAAAACTCAGGCTCGCTGCAGGTTTCTGGGGGCTCCATGTGGGCAAAAGTAGCACCTTTGAGATCCTTCTGCAAAGAATACCATGTAGAGCTGTGATTTGTAAATATTAGGGGCAAAAATAATCTGTATGATTTCTCTACAGTCACTCACCCTGTATACCAATGCATATAGGAAAAAAAGGGTTTCTATTTTCTGTAAAATGCTTTTGGTTGCTGAAAAAATGAGGCCTGTGCAGTTGCCTGAGTACTGCTGTGTGTTAAAGCTCACATCCTCTTGCTCTGTAAGTGGGAGATTTTTCCTTTTTCTGCGCAATGGCTAAAATCTTTACTACACCACTGCATTTGCTTTCTATCACATGAATCCAGCCCATTTCTGGCCGTTATTGTGGTTTTAAAATATTTTCCTAAGGTACTTTAAATGCAAAAGAGCATATTGATTTTTAAAGCATTATATTGTCATTTTTCTGTTTTATTAAAAAACAAAACCAGCACCAGCTTAACATATTTCACAGCTTGCGTCCTGCTCTTGAAAGCTCTGCAGATACAAATACAATCACAAAGGAGAAAAAAAAAGTATTGAAATGTAGAGGATCTGTATTACTAGATGAGTAGAAAATTAGCGCAGTAACTATTTCAGTGCTACCTTGCCCAGTATATTTTTTACTTTCTGATTGAAGATGAAATAAAGTTCTCTCATCTTGTTTGTGTTGCTGATTTGTTGGATATTTATCGATTTACAGATCATAACACACAATTTTTTCCCCATCTACAGTAAGAATATTCTGTATCTGTCATGCTTTCTGTGAGTAACTGATTTTCCATGATCTGTAAAACTGGTTTGTACCAATAGTCTCTGGTCATCAGCATTTCCAAAGGCTTTCTTGAAAGATATTCATTCTGCAGGGAATCAATGAATTGCAACTGAACACTTATATTTCACCAACAGATTTTCTGTAAAAACATGCAGGAACAGATTTAGATGCAGGTATGTTTCTGTTGAATGCATAGACATATTTTGTATCTATTGTATGACCTTATTATACATCCTGGAAAAATCAAAATATCAGAACTTATGGCAAAAAATGAGGTGCTCATCATCCTGTTTAGCTCTTGTGCTGTTGAGAGCAGTGACATCACCGGGGTGAGTTCCACCCTCTGTTAGGAGCTTGAACAGTTCTTGATGGTCCTACTCTGTTCAAGAGGGCTAGGATCAAACTAGTATCTGGCAACATAATCTGTCCAGACAACAGAGTTTTGACACAGCAGAGCTTTAGATTTGCTGTCAGCTTCACTACTTGGTTTGTCCATCCCTTTGTATGCAAAGAAGAACCAGCAACAAATATTCCCTAAGCTGTTTCTGATTTTCTTGCAATTGGGGTAGTTCTGTTTGGCCAGGGACTAAGATCTTCAGACTGTCTGAATTTTGCTTGAGCCCTGACTTTAGAAGCTGTTGGTAGGAGTTGCACAGAGTAGAGCATGATTCTTATTTCATGTACTTAATATGCTGGGGAACAGAGGTAGTTGTAGTTATTTATTACCTGAGAAATCATGGTATATGGGAAACATCCCCGAGGTTGAGTTCTGCTGTCTTTAAGCCTCTTTATGCTACAAGAGCAGTAGAAAAGGCCTTAGGGCACCAGAGAAAATTTGATCCACTCTGTGTAGAAGAGTTGCTGTATGGCATCTTAGTAGCCATAGATAAAGTGTCTGCCAAAGTCTACTAATACTCTTTTGTCAATGATGCTGTTGAGAGCTCAATTAAGTATTGCACCGTTCTGTTTCAGTTTATCTTCAAACAATGCTAAATCTGTGGAAAAGATGCTGACACTTACTGTAGTGTAATTTGTAACTAAAATTTTGATGATTTTTATGACCTGACAAGGCTGTGGTTTTTAATTTAGCTGAAGAAGACACCTATGGCTATGAGTGCGGGGTGTTCATCCTAAATGACTTTTCTGTAATGGGTTTTCTAATAGTGAGCGCAGAAATACAGCTTTCTTGTAGATGCTTACAAGATGCAGTAAACCAGCAAACTGAAATTAATGCCAGGTTCCAGCCTCTGCATCCATATGACTGCAGTTCCACATATCTCTAAAACTCTTCTAATAACAGCCAATTTTTTCTCTAAATAAGTGAGTAAGAAGCATTATTAGCAAATGCTTTCTTGTAACAGTATTCTGTTGGAATTTTTCATTCTGTACAATGGTCATTTCAGGAAAGTACTAAATTGAACCATTTTTTTCTTCTTTGGGATGTTTCAGGTCTGGCTGGAGCCTTTGCTTTTTTTTATGTTGTTTTGAAAGGTACTATACTGATGAATTAATAGTGAAACATACGATTTCTTAAGCCCCTCACAGCTCAAAACTCCCTTTTCCCATCCATGAGCACATGATGAGTTTCAGTTAAAGGACAAAATCCTGTCAGGTGCTGAGCTTGATACCCCACATTAGGAGGTTGTTCACTATCTTACAAGATGTTTGCTGATTAGATGAAGATTTCGTCTAAAGGTAGTTTAGGTTTTTTTCTGTATTTTTGTCTTATTCAGGTATGTTATGAAAAAACTTCCGACTGTGTTTTGTTGAAGGACTTTGGGCAAGAGCGTGGCACAAAAGAGAGGGGAGGCTGTGCTGCTCATGAAGGAGGGGAAGAAGGTGCAATGGGGAGACGTGAAGGGACATTGACAGAGAATGTGGACCAGGGCAGTGGGAAGATGTACCAGCAGTCAGGACATCAGCATGCGGGCAGGGTCAAAACTGCACAGCTTCTGAAGTGAAGATGAATTGCTTGAACTTAATGTGGAGAGGAGATCTCAGTAAGAGAGGAGTGTCAGGGATATTAGAAATGGTTTTTGTTTTGTTCCCCTAGGTGACTTCACTTCTTATCCCTTTTTCATTATTTCAGGTAATTGGCTATCAAATGATCTCGATTTTGGGATAGTCCAATTTGTTGTGACAGCTGTGAGGTCTGTGTGATTCGCCTCCTCCATTTTAGGGCTGTGGAATTGTTCACATAATTTGGTTTTGTATTTGCTCATAACTGACTTTGTTTCACATCTATCAGTCCATCTGCTCCTCTTTCATAACTGTTTACCCATCATTTCTTTCCTCGGAGCTCCCTGAATGGCATCCATGTAACTTATCACTCTGCAGAAGACTTGTATCCATTTTAAATATTTTGAAAGGGAACAGCCACCTTTTAGAGGCTGCCTTGCTGGTGTAATGCTGATGTAGCAGCACATAAGAACAAGGGATGTATTTACTGTCCAATTCCTCTGGTTCTCTAATGGCTTTTCTCTCTTGAAATGTCTAACAGTTTCCTGGTTCAACATCATCTAGTGCCTGTAGTGGCACATTCAAAGAAAAAGCAACAGCCTGTCTTGCTCTGGACAGACTGTACAAAGGAGTGTTAAGTAGCAGCAGCTTGCTTTCTTTCCAGAAGATTCCATTAGTCATTTCTTGTCACAGTTGTTCCAAGAATCAGTGCATCAGTAACTAGGGATGTGGAAATTCCATGGGTCACATTTTCATTCTCAATTGCATAATGTAAAATGGATATCATATACCATTGATCAGCCAGCTTTTATAGACTGGCCTGGCTTATGATGCAGCTTTCTTGCAAGAGCCTGGTCCTGACAACATCTTCCAGAGTTTAAGGTCCTTTTTTAAATTTATTTTTAAGCTTCTGTATAGATATCTTCTTGATAGATCTCTGTCTCCAATTTTTTTAAATTAAATAATATGGCTCATAAAAGTAAAATCGCAAGAGTATTTACAGGGCTGAGACATGGGAGGGAAGGAATTAAACTGTCTCTGATGAATTGTACATGGATCCTCTTTGCCTTGGTTTCATAAGCAAGTTCATGTTTCTCATCCCTTTTTAACCAAGTGAATGCTGTGTTCTGGTCCCAGCATTCATGGACTGCTGTTGAGATGACACCGAGTGTTGTCTCAGTAGATCTAAAGCAATCCTTTAGACCAGAAAATGGTCTAAATAATTTAATAGCTTCTCTTTTGTGTTATTAAGGCTGAAAGGTATCGGTGCCTACAAGGTTAAAATGGCATATGAGTTACCTTCCAGTTGTGCATTTTTTGTTCCTTCAGATTTTTTCAGACTTTTTCTCCGATAGTCAACCTATTGAAAAAACAACCTGGAGTACCTGCCAGCTACAGAAACCATTTTGATTCCTTTCATTTTACAGATAATTAGGATGCAAGAGTTAAAGCTCCCCACTATTGTGCATATGCTAGGTTATATTACTATTCATACAGTGTATCTTTGAGTATTTTACATAACTAATTGGTAATAAAACAATATTGGAATATAGAAATTGTCACAGAGTTCTTTAGGCAGTAAGAGAGAGCAATGAAAAGAGAGCCTTGTAGCCTACTGTAAAAAATGTACTCTTAGCCTGCGTTAATTTTTTTTACCTTTACATCCATCTTTTCCAGGAGGACAGAACTCCTCTGAGGAAAAGCTGTTACCTCCTAACAGTTGCCAGCAAAACTTAGGACAAGTGGCAGATTTTCCTCAGCAGATTCAAGTATACATCTAAGAACATAAAGTTAAGAGACACTGAACAGAGGCCATGTAGTACCTTGTAGGTTAAAAGAGCAATTTTAAAATCAATACTTTTGTTTAACTGGCAACTAAGGTAGTAGTTTCAGACTGGGTGAAATATGTGAAGAGCAAACCCTTTTCACAAGGAATGTTTTCAGGTTACCAGCACTGGAGTGCTCCACAAGGTTGTGTTGGACATGCATGACCCATGGGAATTGCAAATAAACTCGTCTGGATGTGACAAAATCATGCATAATTATTTTGAAACCCGAGGGAGTTGAAATGGCCCCAACTCAGTGATGTCCCATCAG
Source organism: Pseudotriccus pelzelni (assembly GCA_035584735.1). NCBI lineage: Eukaryota > Metazoa > Chordata > Aves > Passeriformes > Tyrannidae > Pseudotriccus > Pseudotriccus pelzelni. The sequence continues at coordinate 55,073,374 of JAWMRA010000130.1, forward strand.
TGATAGACAGGCAGCTGCAGAATTTATAATGGCTCATTTTCCTCGAAGATGAGAAGGAAACTTAAAATAACCTCCTCTGCTGCAGCTCTCATATATTTGCACTTCTAATTAAATGGGACAGAGAAACAGCAAGCCCCTCGAAGTAGTGGGCAGGCACAAACTCTGGCCTGTGCATACCCACTTTTTGCTCTTCCTTGGGTTGTATGTACCAGCCTCCTGGATGGTGGAATCACTGCAAGCCTCTGTGGAAGTGTAGGAGTTACCTGGAGGTAGGGGAAGCCTGCCAAGAGGCTTGCAAGCCTTCATTGTCCTATTATTATTCCTATTATTAAAATTAGGAGAAGAAATCAGAGATCCATTGTGTACATTTGTCTACAGGTGCCATCAAACAAATACTTGACAACGAGCTTTGAAATAGTGGGATTGATTGAGGAGGATTGTTCCCCACCATAGCTCCCTTAATCTCTCAGAAAACCTCTTTCCTTCTCTCAATAGTTTTCAGAATTTTTACCATCTGGAAAAGGAATCCAGTTACACTCTGATAATGATATACAACACCCCAAAAAAATGAACCAATGTATAGATCTCCTTAGCGTGCACCAGATTCAAAGTGATCTGTCAAAAACCACAGAAGAGAAATCAGCCATCTCAGTTGCAATTCTTTGGCGTTAGACAGATCAAAACTTTTTATTGCATGAAGCAGCAAGTAGGAGAACACTTCATAACAATTCTTCTGTAAGAAAATGAGAAGTCAAAAAAGATGACACGTGAGGTCAGGAAGCAGAAAAGGTAAATTCAAAGCAGAATTTCTTGGTTTTAATCGTATTTACCAGGAAAGATTAAACGCCAAGTAAGGAGGAAAAAAAAATCCTTAATTTGTTATCTGAACCTAAACATAAAGCAAGAGGTTCTAGATCGTTCTCTTCCACCAAGGCAACTTCTGCTTCCTGGCGTATATCATGAATTTGGTTATTGACTGGCATGAACTGAGTTACTCAGAGATGATGACCAAGGTTTTCACAGCTGAGGCTCTGCCTGATCCATTTGGCCCCTGAGACTCAGGTAGTGCTGCCTTTGCCCCTTGTGCCTGGATGGTGTTTGCCTTGGCATGTGATGTACGTGTTCTGTTGTATGGCTGGAAATCAGTTCATGCTAGCAGGTGGGGGAAGAACATGTATTTTTTCTTGTTTGAAGGGGAAAAATTGTTGAGGAAGAGGAGGAGATGGGAAGGTAGATAGTTCTTGGAAATTGTAAAGATGTTCCTTTTTAAAGAAGATTAGAGAAATAACAGCAATTTTTTAAAAGCAGTCGCTGTTGCAGTGTTTGGTAGCATAAGACAAAAAGTTAAATTTTTTGAAAATTGCCTTGGCTAAGCTTCCCAGGCCCCCAAAATCAGGACTCCTCCAACCATTGACTGCTTTTGAAAACCTGACCCTTTTTATTTAGGTGGCATTAAAAGAAGTGAAATAGAAGAACATAAAAAAGTATGGTAACACGCAGAAAAACATAAGACGAAAGAAAGCTGAACAAAAAAATCGCAATGTATTTGCTTGACATACTAAAATAGTTCTGTTTTCTTGAAAATGTTTATTGGAAAATGCATTACAAAACCTTGTAACAGCTGGAATATGGTGATCTAATTGCTGTTTCAATAGCGCTGTGAACATGCAAACATATTTCCTATGCAAAATGTCAAAAAGGCAGCAATCAAAGTGAGGCTTTAAGCTTCAAAACAAAGACACAATGAGCTGATTTGTAAACATTTATTTCTAAGGTTACATTTAAAACCAAAATAGAACAGCATAGGTTTGGAGACAGTGCAACAAATCTTTTTACAAAGCACAAGATCTGAAGAGAAAGAGTGGTTTGCTGAAAGATACTTGGGCTTCATCAAGATTTCATTCCCAGTGGTGCTGCAGCTCCCTGAAACCATGTATTTCTTCCCATTCAAATGAAGAACAAATCTTTGAGTAAATGAGTGGGATTTTTACCACTAGAAGGATGCAAAGAGAGTGTGGGAGACTGTTCCTGTGCAGAACAGGAGTCGCTGTTTGCCTTCATTTGCACTGCTGCACCCCTTCCGTAGACATCGTTGGCTTGCCATGGGGCTTGGGTCAGTGGCAACGTTGTCTTTCTCTAAAGTTGTTGAGTGAGGCAGGTGTGGAGTCAGCGCTAAAGAAGGTCGCAGGGTTTGGGGTGACCTTGCAGTCCTGTACCATTCCCGGGAAAAACTGTTTCAGTGACTGGTTCTTGTTCGTTTTGGTTGTCTTCTAGGACATCAGATGGCAACTTACCAGGTTACATTGTGAGTTGGTTGTAGTTGTAGCATCCAGGTGCGTGTGGTGTAACAAAAATGCTGAAGCCCAAGGATAGCCATATGTAATGGTCCTTCTTGCCAAAAGAGCACTGTCTTACACTGGTGTGGTTAGTGTAACTCCAGGGGCACTGCTTGACTTACTTGAGTGTGAAATCAGAACCAGTTAAAATGAACACACCCACTCTGCACCAAACTGTGTCAACAGCATACAATGAAAATCCTCCTAAATATGTACTTGATAAAGAAGTAGATTAGTTTGAGGAGTACATTTACTTTTCACCATCCATTTGTAACGTTCTTACTGTATTGTGCTTGCAAATAACATTTATTTCTGTAGTGTAAATATGCAAGAGTTCATTTTAATAAAAAGTAAGCCCTAAAATAAGATAAACCCCAGGACTAGACTTTCATTGAAGATTTAAAGTGCATTCATCTGCTGTTTTTCTATATAAATATTCATTGGTTTAATGCTCTCAGGTGTTGGAACTTTTAATCTACATTCAGATGGAGGTACTTTAATCAGAGAGTTCATAAAAGTCTCTAACTTTTTTCATAAAAAATAGAGTAGTAGGTATAACAGAGGCTTGAAAAAGCGTAACCCCCCCCAAACTGCAGCTTTAGAAGGGAAAAAACTGTAAACACCAAATGGCATTTTGTGCCATAATATCAATATTCTATTAAAAATAAATCTCTCACTGTTAGACCGAAGAGTCTCAAACAACCTGTCACTTTACTGCAGTCTTCAGAGATGACTGATAATGGGTAAAAAATCCCATAGCATCTGTTTACCATGTACTCACACAAACTGTTAGGAATGTTTTTAAATGTCAGCAGTAATGTATGCATGTATTAGCTATCACAGAGCAGCAGCTCAACAAAGACAGCATCACTGCCACACTGGGGGCTCGCGCTCTAAATTAGGGAGGTCAAGTGGCGGAGATGGAAGCCGAGTGTGTCTGAAACCCTATTGTTTGCCTTCTGAAAACTGGAAGAAATTGTGCAGTCAGCTGCAGTAACAGTGCCGACGTACAGAGTTTGTACACTTTGAAAATAGCTAAGTGGGATTATGGTAAATCTTTCAATTGCAAGAAGGTTAATCGTGAAAGGCACCGAATTTAAGGTCAGTAGGATGCGCGTGGGGGGTAATGTGGTTTAGGCTGTCTTTTACATTAGCAAGGTATCACATTTCATTTGGGAACCTAAGCATTCACCAAGTGTGGAGTGTCATACCGGTGCAGCTGCTGACTAAACAGCGTCTGTGTGACAGCATTGTTAGCAGCACTGTATTACTTGACAATTCTGCACTATTTAACTATGGAGATATGCTATAGGGTATTTTGTCCTGGCAAAGTCATCGTGCTACAAGCCGCTTTTCACTCTGAAATTAATAAATCAGTTCCCCTCCCACCTTCCCACTACTCCATAATTGAAATCGCTCTTTTCTCTTTAATGTGTGCAGGTTTTTTGTTTGTCACCAAGAACATACATTGTTGGACATTGGTTCTGCAGTCAAAATGTGTGAAGAGGGTTTTGCTATATCATGAAGTAAATACGTTTCTGTGCCATAAGCTTGCGTGCTTCTGAAATGCAGGCAGCCTGGGCCAGTCTTGAAAGTTGTTAGGGGGCTGGGTATTAAGCAAAGTGACAGTCAAAGCAGATTGCAGAGATAGATTAATCCGTACCACTGCATTTCTCAGTCCTTCCCCGACAAGTAGCTGTTTCAGCAGACACCGGTGTTGACACTGCTGAATTCTGTGAGAATCCGTGGAGACTGTAGTGGTCCGATTGCATGGCCAGGCCCCCACATGCTGGTGTGGAAAGCCCATCAGGGAGTGTAGTGTGGACACAGCGATCCTCAAGCTTAAGGTTAACCAGGGCAGCAGGGCAGAGTGATGGGCTATTTGAATGCACAGCGCACTTGCTGCTTTGCTAATCCCCCTATCCCATAGCGGGCATTTTGGAGCTGCCCATAAACATATGCCCCGTACAGGATATGGCCTTTTCTGAGTGAAGGGAACTCTGCTGTGCATTTGTTTGAGAGCCTCCTGCCCTGACATTTGTTTTATGTAGGCGTAGTCCATGATAGTTGATAGGCAGTTTCCATAGAGTCGTAGTGCCCTTTAAATCTGGCAGTTTAAAAAAATAAAATCAAAAAAGAGCAGAGATAGATCAAGGACATAATGTTCTTGATGAAACAGACTTGAAATCCCTAAACAACAAAGAGAGGTTTTTTTTCTTCTTTAATTATCTAGATCATTTGGCCAGCTGTGAGCCATGAACCCAGCTGGTCAGCTGTGGGTGTGAAAGGGAGCTCTGCTGGGTTGCTTTGTTAGTGTAACTCTTTAATCCACATTGGAAACTAACATAAATATTTCCTTCCTTGTGAAAAAGATTCTTTGTACTTAGAGGTGTCCGGGATGGTCAGGCAGGAAAGTCCCTTAAGAGATAGTCTCACCACATGGATCAGCAAGGTCTGGATTCACCTTAGCAAGGGAAGAAGCTCTGGGGGCTGGCCAGCTGCTCACTCGGGTGGTTTAGCTGGATCTTAGCAGAGCTGTGATCCAATTCTCTTGACTTCCGCGGTGGGTAATTGCAGTTGAATTAAAGCCTCGAGAAAGTAATTATGAGAGGCATTGTGGAACACCCTGCTAACCCAGCAGTAAATTAAACCACAGACTGGGAACAACTGGAGATAGTGAGATTAAAGCTTACTTTTGGAATTTTTTTTTTCACTTGTGGTAAGTGCGTGTCTGTCTTCTTTCTACTTCTAAGGCCGAATGTTGGCCCTTGGAGCAGTAGGCTGGAGCTGCTCCATTGATCAGCTGTGAAGAGACACTCCGTGGTTGGAAAAAGGTTCTGAAACTAGATAGGGGAAAATCTGTTGGTCATAGAGCTGGAGAAAAGTCCTGTAAAAGCAGATAGGGGAGACCGAAGTTGAACACATAGCGAAAGACATGGTTTGAAAAACTGCAAGTTTCCTTGCCTGCTTTATTTTATATATATGTAATATAATAAGTATGTAATATAATACAGATAAAGTTAGAATATCACAAGACAGAAGAACTTGATTTTAGAAAAACTGCTTTAAATTACTTGTGCACAAGAAAATCTTGAAGGATGACTGTGAAGCAGTTAATAGTGGGAGTAAACAGCAGTTTCAGAGGGCCAGTTTCTGTAGCTTTTGTTAATGTGGCTGGGTCGGAGAGTATTGACAGGCTTTTTCATTTTTTACTGTTAAATGTTTAATTCCCAACCAGCTTGAAGGTAGTGTTTTTAGGCATCAAAGAATATACCACTGCAAAATTACGGTTGAGTTATTTCACCAAGTTATTCATCATTTTTGAATATTGTGCAAAATATATTCTAAGGAGCAGAGAACTGTCTTTTGACCTTTTAGAAAACTATAATTTTTGTATGCCTTTCTTTATTAATGCCCTAATGTAATACAGAATATACTCTTATTTTTGTATGACTTTTAACCCATTCTGTGCTTGGAACCTACTCTGATGCACTGATTTTCCCCAGCTGAGGATCGGATCCAGTTCAGACTCAGCTTTTTTTTGGCGATTGTATCAATTGTGCAGTCATTCCTAAATTAAATTATCAGCTGTAATTTTGGCAGATAAAACCCCCTTGATAAAGCCCAAATAGGAACATGGTGCATCAGTGAGCAAAGCACAAAATGGGGCTCCTCCCTTGCTTCTTGGGATTAGAATAGCATCCCTGAAACAGCAGAAGTCTGTTGGGATATCAGAGCAATTTACATGTCCTTTCAGCTTTACTGCAGGCTCTTCATGGCTGGCCAGCCCTTCATTTGTGAGCCCCTTGAGTTTGGAAAGTCCCTCAGACCAAATCAGAAATAACTGCTGCTAATATAGATGTTCCTATATTTGGGTTTTCAGCACAGCTCTCTTCTCAGGGCATGTCTGCACAGCAGTGATAAATTGTAGACAGCCTCCTTTCCCACATCACACTCTTTTTTCTTGCTTGCATTAATGTATTTGCAGCTGAACAGAAGTCTGGAATGTGTAAGTAGTGATAACTCTTTATGTTTCTTTAAAACATTTTCCGTGGCCTCTCGTCTGGATATTTGAGATGGTCATAACTCTAATTCCAGAAAGAGATGAGAGTAGCCAAATGCTCAGAGGCTGAATGTATTTTGTGCTGGTTTCCCTAGTGCTTCCGTGGTCTGTGAGAGTCTGTGTGAGAGGCAGCAAGGGAAGGGTTGTATGTCCCCTGCAAATCTTTCTCAGCTCGTTTTTTACTTACATAAACTGAGCACAAGGCCGTATATGTAATTCATATGCAGGCACACATTTCTCTGCATACGTACCACAGGAGTTTGTGAAGTGGGAAGAATCTGCGACACAGTCTGGGATTGCAGATACTGTCACTGAGCTGGAATTTGGGACATACGTAAATCCCCACAGTGAGTGCTCGGTTTTGCCTCCCGATGTTTCATAACAACTCTAGATATGTGTTTGACATGGCTGTTGTCCCTTAACAGTAGTTTCCAAGCAGTGAAACGAATGCATAAGCAGCTCTGTTTCTTCACTTACCTCTTGCTTTATGAGGGTTCTATGTAGTTCACCAACGTCCTACATCCAAGGTCCTTTTCAGGTAGGAATGAATTAAACACGTTAGTGGCCGTATAGTGGTATCCTGCTTTCGTTCAGGGATAGGAAGACTAGGAACAGAAGCAGCTGTCATACAGCTGATTGCAAAAGCTTTTCTCCATGTTTTAACCCAAAGTTAAACAAAAACCTGCTGAAAATTGGATCTGTTTTGGAAACTGGATATACCTTTCTCAGGTGTTCCTGAAAAGCTTTCCTTGAATGAGTTTTCCATGCTCACTATAAATCCTGACTATCTTTTTCTGTGGAGAGTATAGCACTGTGTCATCTAACTGCTGATAACACACTCAGAGCCTCTGTTTTATCATTCTTGGCTGCACGTTTCAACCAAAAGACTCGTTTCCTTATTCCTCTTCTGCAAAAGCAGACACTTTGGAAGTGGCTTGGATTTTATATCCTATTTGGATGGTTCCAGGAGGAACCTTAAATCCCCCCCAGTGTTTGGCCAAAGCTTTGTACAGCATGATATGATTTCACAAAAGCTGCCTGTAAGTGGTATTTCTTAACATAAATTTTTAAAAGGAAGTGAAACTAGCTTTGGAAAGCAGACATCACAGAGACACATAAAAAGAGTAACAATGACAATAATTGCAATCCTCTAGATTTAGGCATGGTAAGAGGCCTTCTCTGAATATGTGAGACATCACTGTCTTGAAAATAAATGTCTCAGAGTTAGTGATCTGTGTTTAACTTTTGACTTACTAACAGGCAGGTTGTGTAGCCCTATAGAGTGTGCCGATTTATACCACTGTTTCCTGATCAGATACTGTTCCCTGCATCTCCCTTGGGACTACTGTATTAGTACATCACAGGGATATGATGCTAAATTTTGGTCTCAGTTAAGCTGAAGTAAATCCACAGTACTTTGCCTGACCTCTTGGGAGTTTGTCTGGATTTTCCATTTGGTTTTTTGCATAGTTCTGATTTTGCTTAGAGAAGACTATGAGAAGCAGTCTGTTTTGGCTTAGACCTCACTTTCTTCTCCTATGCTTTTCCTTCAAATGTAAGACATGAACTTGGGTTCACTGGCAATGCCATACTCAACTTTCTGGAGACACATTTCTTCATCTTCAATCTATCAACCTTTCTGTCTATTGCTATGTGACAGATGGTGCTGATTCTTACTAAATAACTGTGATTTACAGTTTGTAAATGTCTAACTTAATTCTGCATTATTTAGAAATCAATACTAATTTGAATTGATTGTATTTCTAAACCCTTAGATTTTTTTTTTACTTTTTTTTTTTTTTTTTAGAAAAGGACTGACTCTGGCAGTGATAAGTGATGATCACGTTCCTCCACTAAAAATCCTTGGAAGTCTTCCTCTGGTTGTCCACATACAACAATAGTCCCATTCTAAAATGCTTGTGTTTCCTCGTTATTAGAATAAAATTTGCAGTTTTGATATTGCTGGCGGTGATCTGACTGATGCAATGCTAATGACTCCAATGGATACACTTCTGATTTGCATTGAGATTGCAGAAAAGCAGGACTGGTCCCTAGATGGAGGAAAATTAAAAGTCCGGAGCTCAGTTCTTGCCTACTCTGCATAATATATGGTCGCTTGCAGGATGGGTGCAAAACTTAAGATTCAAGTGAGTGGGCAGTCAGATTTTTCTGTTTTTTAAAAGTGAGATGGTGGGTGGGTGAGGAGTAGCTACTCAGGCTTCATCCCCAGCTTTGCCTGTGGCGTCCTTGGAGACTATGGCATTTTCATTTCCAGCCTGCAAAATAGGGTGAATGATACAACATGCTTAAATCAAAGTGTTGTTGAAAAGATTAATTATTTCTGAGTACACTGAAGCTAAATGCAAGTACTAATAACTGGAATTTGTAAAGTGTTAGTTTTAGAGCCCTGTGGATGTGTAGCTGATTGATGGGCACTGAACAGATGACTATTCAGAGATCGGGAAGCTCTTCCCTGTTAAGATACCAAATGTTGTCACAAAGGACTAAAGAATTTTGGTGTCATCAAGTACAAAGGACAATTTAATGGTTCAGTAAAACCAGAGGATGGATTTCTTACTTTCAGGGTAGGAGCATAAAGAATTTGCATCGAGTAATTGCAGGAAAAAAGTTTTAATAAGTTTTCCATTCTCAGTGCTTTTTTGTCATTGTGTCTGGCAGAAGCTCTCTTGGGTGTATCCTAGACTGTGGTTGCTAGTCCCCTTCCTAAGAAAAAGAGCCCTTATAATCTGGGTGCCCAGAGCCCTATCCCTAGCTTTGCCTGCTTCAGCTGCGGAGCAATGGTCCCCTTCAAGGACAACAAGAGCAAAAAGGAAAGGAAAATACATTTAGCCAAGTAATTTCTTATCAGCGCATTCAAGTGGTACAAGATCCTAAAAAGACACGAGTCAGCCCCTGTGTTGGACCCATGACTTCCTTTTCTTTCCTTGGGAGGGCTAATGGCCTCTGGTTAGAAGTCTTTCTTGTCCCCACAGCCTGAATCTCTTCTACAATTTTTCCATCTTCTTTTGCCTTTGATAAGAAAAATCCCAAGCATTACCCCTGCCTCTTGGTTTCTGTGTGGAGAACCATTAAGAGGCAATGGAGCTACTTGCCAGAGCACAGGAAAAAACAGAATTCACGATTTCTCTCTTGTTACCTGTAGCAAGCAGAAATGTGCTCTTACAAAATGGGGGTTCAACTTCACAGAGCAGGCTCTGATCCAACATGATAAAATACACGTTGTCTACTGGATAACAGGCATTTTGCATTCCGATAAGGGCATGTTTGCAATGTGTCGCAAGCACACCTAGCAGAAATACTGGAGATGCACTGATTTAAATGTTCTTAAAGATGTGAATACCAGATGTGGCTCAAAAACTGGGCCGATTCTTGAAAATCTTGCTGTCAGTTTGGTGGGTTATATATATATTATGGTTATATGAAACTGCTAGGACCTTTCTGTAATTGTTCTAAAATACCTGGGTTTGTTCCTGTTTTACCCACGTATCTTTATTTGTCAGGATTTCTGTTAGTGCTTTGGATTACTGAGTACCTTGAAAGAGACTTATTTGTGGTATTTGCAAGACAAACAGAAGCAAATTAATATAAGCAATATCACAAGAACATTCTCACAAGATTTCCCGTAAGTTTGTATGGATTCAAACAGTTTTCTTTGCTCAGATGGTGTTTGCATTCTGTGGTGACCAATGACCAAGGCAAAGCTCAGTTCTGCACTCTGGAGCTGCTCTTCTCAGCATTTAGTTCTCTCAATATGGTTATTTCTCTTCTCAATATGGTTGTTTCTCCTTCAGCTTCCTAAAGCATTTTGTTTTAAGGGTTTAAGTAATTTTAAATCTGCATGTTTGTCTGAAATAACAGACGGTTGAGTGCAAAAGCAGAAGAATAAAGCCATTGTTAAAATTCCAGAAGCGCAGCACTGTCTGTTCTTTCTTCAGTGAATCCACAGGACTCCTCCTAAATTTACCCAGTGTCTGGCACAAGAAACATAGTATGTTATCACATTTGTCTATACAGTAAGTTCAGTGTCACAGATAATGTCTTATTTGTATTGGAGATATTACAGTGATGAGCTAAGGTGTGTGGTGAACTTCTCAGTTCAGAAAACATTTTGTAACAGATTTTTTTTTCCATCAGGAAAAGGAATATCTAGTGGTTAAAAATACAGGGATGGCATGTTCACAAATACTGCCACAGAAATAAATCTACCATGATCTTTACTGAAGAAAGTATTATCTAATGATCCTGTTATTAAACTAAAACCATCCCTGAAAGATTTTATGACAGTTAAATTAAAATATGTGCTCCATGCATCTATTTAAGTTAAAGCAGTATGCAATGAAATCCTTCATAAATGAATATCTGACAGATGCACGTTGGCTGTAGAAGGTTACACTCCTGATAGGTCATCACTGCTGCCACACAAGAGGTTTCTTCTAGCAAGAGCAGGATAAGGATGACTTTCTTGTTCATTGTGAATATTTGTACACCAAGTGGGTATTTTCTGTGTTAGGAGGCAGTACTCCAGGCTTGTTAGGAAACAGAACAGAGTGAAAACATTATGTTGGCAGGACTTGGATTTAATCTGCCACATGAAAGTGTGTGTTTGTAGGGGCAGAGTTCTGTTATTACCTACCTCATATTTGTCAGTGGTTGCTGAAGCAGTATCAACCTCTGAATTGAAAAAAAGATTTTTGTCAGTTTTTGTGTACGTGGTATGTCTGGGGTCAGTGTGCAAGGCAGGTCAAATTCCAAGGTGCTTGACCTGGGAGGTGCTGGTTTAACAGAAAGCCATGGCCTAGACAGGGTGGAAAGCCCAAGGTGCTGTGGATGTTTGGTTGTGTGTGTTGGTCTGGTTTTTGGTCTTCAGCTCACGCTGCTGGGACATGGTGTTGAAGCTGGCTTAACCAAGGCAGTTGTGGGAGCACAACTGAAGAATCAGGTGGCCTTAAAAGTGTGAAGAGGGCCTTTTAACTTTAGAGTGCTTTGACTACTGTAAGCATTAACCCAGTGGAACACAGCACTTACTCTGGTTTTCTGTGATCTTCAGTGCCCCTTTGCTCTCGGAACCGTGTAGATTGGCACAAGATTTTTAGTGGTGTAGAGCCCCAGGCTAAGGGGGTCCCTTAGGGGCGTTTTATACCAGCATAGCCCTTGCGTAAAAAAACCTGTATTCGGAAAAGGAAAATAAAACTGTCTGGTTTCTGTCATTGACTTCTTGTTAAATGCCCATATCCTGTGTGGAGGGTAATTTCTTCCAGGTTGCTGTTGTTATTGGAGTGCCCTGAGTCTGGCCATAGCTAAGCAGTGGCAACCCAGTTGCAGCAAACTGAGCAGTAAGGCTCATTAATCTTTTTTTCAGCAGATGCTGGGTCTTTGAAAGACAGCAGTAATTCAAAAATAAAAAATAACTCATAGACAATATCTTGTGGGGGGGAAAAAAGAGATGGATCATAAATAACCTCGGAGAAATATAAGGACCATTATCCTGAGTCAGATTCCAACTGGAAGTGAGTCAAAGTGTTTTGACAAAGTGCAGCTGCATCTCTAAGCAGGAAAGTTCAGAGATGTCCTGTCAGATTTGTGGCCCAGTGTATGTCTAGGCATGCCTCTCCAAGATGATACTTTGGGAATGAGGTAGTAATACCAATTGTCTGGATATGAAATGACAATATTTGACATCACTTCTGCTAATATTGCCTGCCAGAAAGGGACATGGGGGAATGATCTCTCTATCTATCTAGAGCTAGAATCGAAATCCTAATTGATCAGGCTTGTTCCCTTTGTCATTTCTGTGAGCTGCCCTTAGGGTTTGCTTCTCCCTCCTACTTGATTTCATAGGTTGCTATTTGATCTTACATGTTAAATTTATCATTTTACTCTGACTTGGTGGTCACAAAATCCCTCTTACTATGCTGGAAGCACCCACAGGCATCAGGCTATGGAGTCTTCAAAAAATGTGGTTAATACAATTTGTATAGCTTTGTCTGCTGAAGGTCTTAATTTTTTTTTTTTTGAGGGGGGGAGTTATTTTGTGAAAAACATGTCTTTATTTTGACCCATGTTTTGCAATTTTTTCTAGTAGCCTGATTCTTGCCTCTGTCTGTAGAATAGAAATGTGATATTGAGCAAGCATTCACAAGGATCTGTTTTTGTCAAGAGTCATTTTCCTTCTTCAGAAAAAACACGTGGGACTTAGACACTTATCTGGCAAGACTGTTGGTTTTTAACTGTGTAATCTGAGCCTGGGCACTACGAGAAGTTGAGAAAGAAATATAGCACATAGCCCTCAGGGCTTGAGGTCTCCACATTGTGTTGTGATTTCATAAAACTTCCTGAATTTTGAGAAGACATGAAAAAAGCAAGAGTTTGTGGGGGCTTCTTTATGCGTACCTATCAAAATATGTCACATACGTGTGCCATTAATAGTTGTCTTTCTGTTGTTTAACTTTCAGTAAACTGGGAAAAGCCAAAAAATGAGGCAATATTTGTGTGGAGGATTAATATTCTTTTATTAGATCAACAGATTTAGCTAGGAAAAAAAGCAGATTTAGCTAGAAAAGAAGCAGAAAAACTCTCTCGGGTTTAAAGAAGAATCAGCACACATTAAGTGTGTCTCAGTCTAACTTAGGGAAATTCCATTACTTTGAGAAAAATGCACAGTTTGTACAAAAGAGGATATAGGTGATAGACCAGTCATTTGTCCACATGGAAGCAGAAACACAGAGATGAACGTTAAATCCAGTACACTACTATTTCTAATCCTGTCTGTGTATAATTTCTTCCATAATGCTGCTCAAAATATATATTAAAAGCATTTTGGCTGGAGTTGTTTGTGTTGGAAATCCATTCTAGAATGCTATATTCTGAAGCTAACAAGCTTTCCTGTTTACAGATTAAGTAATACTTTACTACTTTCCACTACAGTTATTTTCTATGTATTACCTTTCTAACATTCCTTTTCTGCACCCACTGAGGTCTATTCCCCTCTCAGGAACCAGCGGTTGGAGCTGTGCTCAGGCTTCCAGAAAAGGTCTCACCAGAGCCATGTATGAATCTTCTTGCCCTTCCCTTTGATCAGCCTCTTGCTTCCCTTATAGTTATTCCCTTAAACTCATCTTCTCCCTTTTAACTGTTTCCCATGTAGGTAATAGATACTTTGCTGGAGTCCAGAGAGATAAGGTCACTGTGTTCCCTTGAAAGTTAATCATACCAAAGGAAGCTATTAGTTTGGTTTACTCTGCTCTTGATAAATCCACGTTGATTTTCATGCTATTTGCCATTTGTTTACACCTCTTTTAGGTATTCCCTCATGGAAGAGTTGTTCTAAAGCCTCCCATGTTGTAAGATGAGATAAATAGGCTCATATTTGCATGAATGACTTTCTCCTTTCTGAAGTACGTAAGTCATTTTATCAGCTAATCTTTAGCCATATAGTTCCATCCTGGTTTAATCATTTGTTCAGATGCCCAGCCTATAATTTGGTGTGCCAGTTCTTTCAGAAGTTGTAAGCTGTGATCATCTTGTTCTTCTGACTTGAAGGAACTACGGAAATGGAGTTTTGCTTCCACTTAGGGTTTGATTATTTCCATTTTTATACTCATAACTGCTTTTGCCTGTATCACCATCAGCAACAACATCTTTACAGTGATTTAGTTTCTGTGGCAGAGTTTGCTACCCTTTCATCTGTCACTGCATCGTTGCCTAGCCTAGTCCAAGACATTTACTGAATTTAACCATTAAAGGAGGAATCCTAAAAAAGAGTTATTAGTTAACCCGTTTTCATGAAAATCAGTGGTAGAACCCTCACCATGCACCCCCCCAAAATTTTGCCTGAGTCTTACATTGCTTTGTGAGGGAAAACAGGTGGCAGAGGCATAGCATATCAGTTTATCTTTGAAAATAGAATAGGCTTCAAATTTATACTGCCCCAAATAAAAATTGAATTTTTCTGCAGAAATACTTTTTGCTTTGTTTTTGTTTTTTTAGGGGAAAAAAGCATCAGCTCTTATTTTTAGAGGAAAAGCATCCACCCAGATAATGTTGGCCTGCTTGTAGAATGATGGGAGCTGCAGATGGCATAAATATATACTGTTTGTCAACCTAAGAGATTGTTTCACTGTAAACCTCTGCTTAGCAGGCTGCATTTTGCAGATGATATTTAAAGTATCTGCTTTCTGAGGCTGGAAATAGGCACTTAGACTATTACCTCTGTAAAAGCAGAGTCAAATCTTACATCACTTACCTGGGACTGCTTGCATGAGACTTGTAGGACTGGTCCCTCAGCTTACAAAGGTACATGCTTTGAACTCTCTCTTCATTAGCAAACACAGAATTTACCTGGCAATAAAAGGTATCTTTGTGTCACATATAGTCACAATAATGTTTATTTAAATATTATCTGATTCTCTCAGCACTTTTATTATTTACCAATAGAAAAAATTACACCATTACTTTTCTTCTGAATTTTTAAAAATGACAATAGTGCAATTAAATTACTGAATTCATTTATATTTAATTGTACTTTTGGTTTTAATGTGCTATTGGAGGACATTTCTTTCTATGACTGTTAGTTTTCCATGCAACATAAGAAAATCTAAAGCTATATTAAGGAAATATATTACATTGGCAAGGCAAAGTCTCATTAGTGTTATTTATGGCATGCTGAAACCTCATTAGGAGAAGGTATGCTGGATTCAAAAGTGCATTACTGAGAATGAGTTTTTTTGGGGGGTAGGAGAGAAATTGCTTTTATTGTGTTTCTTTATCACATACAGTGTGGTTAGTGGACATGTTGGTTTCCTAAAGCATAAAATAAATTAAGATAGAAGAAAAAGAGTAATTAATCTAAGTGGTAAGTATAACCTCATTACAGATTGGGAATAGCTTGCACATGGTCACAAGGAGTTTCTGTTTACTGTTCACCTTAGTTTCAACTAACCATTAATTTTTAACTTCTTTCACTGAAGGTAAAAAGTGATATTTTTCAGCATAGTAGTTTGCATCTTAAGCAGTAATAATGTGCTTTTAGTGCACTTCAGACCAGGGATGAGTGAAACTCGAGGTGCCGAGTCACAAATAGCCCTATTTAGGTAGTAGCATTTGCTCTAATGAGAGCTATATATCCAGTCCTGCGTAAATATTGTTTGGTAGGCGTACAAGGAAACCATTATTTGCAAGTAAATGAGAACAAAAGGAGAGTCCCTGAATTGTCAATCTTGGGAGAAAGTCATTCTGTGTGGGCAGTATCCTTCCCCAGGCTGGCGCTGCTGCGGTTTCGTCCCAGAGATTTGAACAACCCCAGAACGAAATGGCTCTGTTCCTGCAGCCCTCCCGCCAGCCCCCTGCCGCCAGCACAAACCAGATGCCAGCAGTTAGTTCTCCTTCTCGTCTGCTCCCTCCTGCTGCTGGTCACTGTCACCGCTGCTGCACAGCTGACAAATTTCCTTACGGTGGTGCTTCACCGGGCTGCCTCCTGACAGCCTCGGTACCTGCTCGCCACGCACATTGTTTTGACTTCTTACGCCAAATCCACTTACTGCTAACGCTGCACACAGCTGCACTGATGGCTGTGGGTATTCAGGCTCCCTGTGCTCAGCCTGTTGTTATAATGTGAGTACCTGCAGGGCTCTTCAATAATAAAACATCTATTTTTCTACTAATAGTCCTTCGTACAGCCACTCCATGTGCGGTATCAGCGTTGGCATCCCTAGCGTTTATGAGTGTGGCTTGTGGTAGAGGTTGGGAATATTCACCAGCTTACCACCAGGGCTGGATCAGTTCAGTGAGCCCCAAAATACTGGGCACCTGCTCTCCTTGTAGGTTTCCCCCCCCCCAATATGCCACCTTAGCATTCCTTCAAGCCCCTTAGGTGCTGTAAAGAGATAACTTTATAATAGAGTCACATAATTATTATAAGCATAGTTATTTACCAGTTGACAGATGACTAATGCCAGGGCTTTTCTGTGGGCCAAATCCTTACTTTCAAAGGATTTATAAAGACCTAGTAGTTGAACTAGATGCTATCCCTTTTTCTCATCCTTTCTCTACCCAGCCACTGTCGTTGTGCCTTTTTATCTTCTCCGTGTGGTTGCAGTGGACATGGTATCATGTTACTGCAGCACCTACAAACTACATCTGAAGTGATGACCCTATTGAATTATTCCCCACAGTGATAGGAAGTCATAAGCAGTCTCTGCTAAAACCTGTTCTATTTAAACAGAAAGGGCAGATTGGGAGGGGGTGGCAGGAAAGCGTGCAGGCAAAATAAATAAAGTGATGATTTTTAGAAAGTAGATCAAAACTACTTTCTTTTTCTGTTAGTTTTCTTCTTTTAAAAGATTTTGGGGAGAAGATGAGGGAGGGAGGGTATCTTGCTATGGGAATAAAGAGAGATGAGGAGGCTGGAAAGAACTCAGGAAGAAGTAAAAAACTGAAGATGGACTTGGGGGAATGGTTCAGCAGGTTAGTGGTCAGTAGCAGAGGATGTTTGCATTAGGTCATAGAAAGGGGCTGGTTATGTCTGATACTGTCATTGTGCCAAGGGCCCAGGTACAGCTGATGTGTCCTTCCTGGAGCACCATCAGAAAGTGCTGCTCATCAAAATGAGGCCACTGCTGTCAGCATGCACGTGTGTGTGTGATCCCAGCTCGCCCTGTGTTCTTGCTGTAAGTTCGATGCCTTTGCAGGAAAAAGTACAAAAAAAGAAAAGGAGGACAGGCCTAGAAGGTAAGGACAAGTGGAATTCACTCCAACAAAACAGAAGGAGTACTTTAAATAAAGAAAGAAATGAGAAGAGTAGGTAAAACAGAGGAATTGATTAATATCCCCTGGGTTTTTTCAGGAATGTCTTTCTGCTCAGATTCACGTAGATGAAGAACAAGGCAGATGATGCTGTACTGACACCTTAGGGAATTAAAGCTGTGGGTCTGAGGAACATGTGGCACTGTGGAACATGTGGAATAAACAATCTCAGTCCTTTTTCTTCCATCTGAATTGCAGTTATATTGTGCTGTGTGAAGAGGAGGCTATGACAAGGTCTCCTCCTCTCTCCTCCATCCGTACCCTGCACACATTCTCCATGTTGCAGTGGTGAGGACAAATACTTAATGTTTTCACCTTTGCCAGGCTCCTGTGTGCTCTGGCTTACCATGTAGATTAACTAGCACTGCCTCTTCTGTGACGAAACAAAAAGAAGAAGCGTTACTAAAGACACTGCTACCACGCATTTGAGATGTGCTTACATTCTTACCCTTGTTCTGATGGATTCCCAGCACTCCTGAAGCTGCACAGCGTGGTGACCATGTCCAGAAGATGCACGAACAAGTTAGAAAGAGCTGGCATTATTGCTGTATAACAAATCCAGGCACAGTCCTGAAAACAAAAGGGGCTCCTATCTGTAAGTACATTCATAGAGCGAAGCTCTGGGTGAGGCCAGGGATCTGAGCCACCCCTGATGCCTAAGGTAGAAGACAGTTAGTGTTAGTGACATCCACTTGCAAGGTGAAACAGGAGATCTGATGGCTGTGGAGGAGGACCAGGGGGCAAACACCTCAGAGTTACTTCTAACTGTAGGTAAGCAGCACATCTGATTTAGGCAAATCAAGAAATCAAAGTAATTTTACCCAAGTCCACGTGGGTATTGTGGTTTTGACTTCCGAATTTTTATCCTCTGCCATTTGGGATGATATTGGTAACTTCATTGACATGGGGAATGTTAGTCTGTCCTTCTATCATTAAAATTATTATTTTAAAACTTGCCTTTAATAATAGTTCTTAACAGCACTACAGTATAAGGGTAGGGCATTCTAAAGATAGAAGAAAGATTCCAGACACATTTTTGATGAGCCTAGGAAAGCTTTATGTGATTAAGAAGAATACTTCTGTCATGGCCACTTGTTTTTATATGTATTATTGTGAGAAGGGGAAGCAAAGAAACCACATAGACCAGTCAGAGTGCTTGCACTGCTAGCTGGATTTCCCAATGTCTCTTTGGGAGGAAAAGGGACAAGTCAGGATTCCTTTTGCATTTGTTTTTGGAGCATTTGCATCCTCAAATAAGTAAAAAACCAGTAATTTTCAAGTGCAGCCAAATTCCTGGCAGACTGTGACACCTCCATAATAGTCATCACATTGAGGGCTGGCGTCACATGGAGATGTACTGGCAGTACTTGCACGGAGGCCTACTTCGGAAAAAAAAGCAGGCAAATTTCATTCCAGTTCCACTCTAAAGAGGACATGAGAAGAAAATGACAATGAATTTGGTTTTTGTTCTCTTCACTTTTCACAAAATGAGGGTGTCTCCTACAGCCATACACAAAGGCTGTAAGAACTTGCACCTGTCACTAGGAAACCTGCCTCAAGATTTGACGCAATATATTACTTGAAAGATTTATACCATTTTCCCTTCGTCTGTTCTGTATGTGTTAGTGTTACTAATCTTCTATTATCAGGAATAGAGCAGGCTATTTGTTGCTCAAGCGTCCGTGATGATATGTGAGAAATTAATCTGAAGACACTTGGAAGTTCTCCACCACATCGGCATTGATCGGGTGGAGAAACTGAAGATTATTAGTTTGCAGGAATGCCTGCTTTTTATTAGAATGCCTAAATAAAAGCAGCATAATAAATCACAGAGAAGAATAAAATGTGTGAAAGACAAAGCTCTGCCTTGAATATGGCACAGCAGTCATTGCCCTCTTATAAATGGGAAAGGAAAAACAGCCATTGGTGACCTTACTGAGGGGGCTTCCACTGAGCAGCAGGCACAGAAAGCTATACTGCTCTTCACCACAACCAGGAATTATTTAATTGTTAAATCCAGAGAGCATACTTGTTAGCTTGGCACGAGTGAGCAGTGACTTCATAAGAAGGATTTAGAGAGTTGGTTTTTTTGGTTAATTAATGGTTTACCTTATAATTTTCAGCTTATTTTCTCTATTTTCAGTAGCTGTATGACCTAATATTATATCATAGGGGATAAAAAAGGGTTTTCCTGTAGTCTTTTCCTTTTAGCTAAGCAGATCCTTGCGCTCAGATCTTCTAATTTGTATGGAATCATAAAAATTAGAAATGAGAGAGACATGTTAGTCTTTCTAGTGAAGGATTATTCTTTTCTTATGGACACCATTCTTTTTGTAGATTAGTTTTATATGACTCTGTTGATGAAAACAATAATATTCAAGAAATTAGTTTTTGATATATAATTTTAAAGATGACCATAGAGATTGCTGCAAGATCTAAGTCAGTGTCATTCATTTGTCTTCCAAAGGTCCCAGTATCAGCACTCTTCATTTAAATCCAGAAGTGGATCTGAGTATAATGGATTTAGTTGCCTATAATGCACTTAGAAATAATTTTGTGCTGATTTTCAAAGGGACGTGGTTGAGGTGGACATCCTTGGTCCTTCACTACATGTTCTGATGGCCCCTAAAATCTGAGGCTGCTGCAGGTCAGAGACTGCTACATAGAAGCTCCTTTTAGCACATGTTATTTAGTAATGTAATATCTTATACAAAGGCCAGTTATTCAAGCTGTAAATGGAAGAACTGAATTGCCCCATAAATTTGAGGCTTATTGATGTGAGTTGCTTCTAATATTTCTATAGGGAAAAATCCACTTATTGATCACTCGGGGCACTGTCTTACTTCTGACATTAATTTAGTTGTAGATTAGGTTGGAATGTATTACTTTCATAAAGATCCTGAGTGGTTGGAGTCATGCAGTGAAACTGAAGCACAAATACCAGCAGACTGTATGGCTCGTGACACTGCCTGAAATAGCAAGCATCACCAGCGAGCTGGCGTGCTTTCAGTTCGTCTTCCACCGAGAAGGCTTATTACAATAACAAACAACAGGTAGGGCTTTAGCAAAATAGGTCTCTGATTCAAGCTGCTAAGGGATCATCCGCGAAAGTCTCCCTCTAAGTGCTTTAGGATGAGTAAGGAGGCTTCAGCAAAGGATTTGGTCTAGTTTATGTCCAGCACTGGAATAAGCGTCACAAGGGATTAACAGAGCAAGTGTGTGAAGCCAGCTGTAATCTTAGTGGGTTGGCTAGATGCCAAGTGCCTACCAAGCTCCTCTATCACCCCCTCCTCAGCTGGGCTGGGACGAGAAAATATAATCTTCCTTTCCTCAGTGGCTCAGGGGGATGGGGAATGAGGGAGGAATGGAGGGACTGTGGTCAGTTCAGCACTCTTTGCCGATTCTTCTGCTTTTCCTCTTCCCCTGCCCCAGCATGTGGTCCCTCCCATGGGACACAGTCCTCCATGAACTTCTTGAAGTTCTGGCCTGTAGTTCTTCACAAACTTCTCTAGTGTGGGTGCCTTCCACAGAGTACGGTTCTTCAGGAACAGGTTACTCCAGCGTGGGTCCCCCATAGGGTTCCCAGTCCTGCCAGCAAACCTGCTCCAGTCTGAGCTGCGCTCTCCACTGTTCACAGGTCCTGCCAGGAGCCTGCTCCAGTGTGGGCTTTCCACGGGGTCACAGACTCCTTTTGGTGCATCTACCTGCTCTGGTGTGGGGTCCTCCATGGGCTGCAGGTGGACCTCTGCGCCCCTGTGGACTTCCATAAACTGTAGGGGCATAGCTGCTTTACCATGGTCTTAAGCATGGGCTGCAGGGGAATCTGTGCTCTGGTGTCCGGAGCTGCTCCTCCCGCTCCTTCTTCACTGACCTTGGTGTTTGCAGGGCTGTTCCTCTCACAGGTTCTCTCTCTGGCTGCTGTTACACAGCAGTTTTTACCCCTTCTTAACTGCTAACCCAAGGGTGCTACCACCATCGTTCATGATCTCAGCTTTGGCCAGCTGTGAGTCCGTCCTGGGGCTGGCTGGCACTGGCTTTGTCAGATATGGGGGAAGCTTCTGGCAGCTGCTCAGAGCAGCCACCCCGAGAGCCTCCCCAGAAATGCTATCAGTGGCAGAACAGATCTCCTTAAAGAGGTCGGAAAAGGTCAGAGTGAAATTAAGGCCATTTTGCTGCATTAGCTGGAATCCCTGGCTGGGCTAGGATGGCAGGAGTGGGGAGTGGAATGCTCCTGCATTTGGTCAGCCTCTCCTAAATCTCGATGACAAATCTGCTTTGCTAAAGTCCTATGAGAAATGCTGATAAGCATTCTCAATGTAGCAGTAGGTGCCAGCATCCTCTTTTGTATTCCCTGTACTGGTTCTGGTTTACTGAGAAATGAGGCAGCATCTTTGGTTTGATCCATTCTGCCCACGCAGAGGAAGGGCAAATCTCCCACAGTCCACTGCAGTGTGATATGTGGCACATGCTCCTGTTCCTCTCTCATGATGAAGGGTTCCTCGCTTCACAAATAGAAAATATTACCTTCTGCTCTCTGGAGTAGGAGAGTTGATTCCATTAGCTCTGATGTTCCTAATGGGGGTCCTCCAAGTCCTGCCAGAGGAGGATCATGAACTTGAAGACAATTGAATGGACCTATGTTCAGCTTCTTTTGGCTGTACCTGAGATTTTGGGATCTGTCTTGCTTGCACATTGGAAAGATTTAACTGACAGATAATGAATGGATGTTTAGGTGAGAAAGGTACAAACAGAGGAATGGGATTAATTTCTGATCTTTACCTGTCGGTCTCTATGTACTGAGGATTGTAAATGCAATAAAGCTTTAACTGTTGTCAAGCCTGAGAATGCCCTGACCCTGAGCAGACATCTCCAATATAGCCCACATCAAGAACAACAGCTGCCTACCCGGGTAAAGCAGCAGGATCCAGTGTTGACCTGTAGGGCCATGGGAATTGCTACACCTCTTTAGCTCTCTAGTGCATCTAGAGTGGAGGGAGCCTGGTCCATCAAAGTGGCTGGTGCCAGCTGTTTTCAGCCAGGGGTGGAGAAGTGTTGGGTGAGCATCAGGGCGATCAGACATGTCAGTCCTGCGCTGCTTCTGAAATGAACCTTCAGCTTCCCAGGCTGGCTCATACTGGGAAGCACGTATCTTTGTTAGTGGTATCTGCATTAAGTTTGGATTGCTTACTATTACAGTTTCACTAACACTTGTAGGAAGTTGATAGATTCTTTCCCTCAGGCACTTCTTTCAGCACTGAGTTCCACTGTAATTACATATTTCGCAAAAAAAATTTGATTTTGTTGGTTTGAATCTGCCATCTCTGGCTTTTGTTGTATATCCTTTCCTTCTTTCTAGAGTCAGGAAGAATGGACCCGCTGCCTTTTTACCATTCTCTTCTCTAGAAACTTGTATTATTTCCTGTGCTAATAATTTTTCTTAATTAAATAGAAAAAATGAACCCTTACTTTTCACATTTGATAGGAGGGATTTTCTGTGTTTATTTTCATTGCCCTTCTTTCAACTACTTCTGCAAAGTGGAATGACGAGCACTGTATAGTCTTCAACAGGCAGTTGGAAGATACGTGTATTTCCCTTAAATGTGATCTGAGATTCCTCCTGCTTGCATCCTAGCATGTAAGAACTGTTTTCATTATTAAAATAAAAAGAGAATGTATTTATGGAATGTCATGATTTATGTGTGACTGCATGACACTGGATTTTTGTAAACTGGGGCCTGTTAAAAGCAGAAATATGTACCTTGATGAAATACCATGCTGCATTAAAGGCAGACCCGCAGCTGTGACAAAACTTTGAGTGGGAACCCAAGTCTTCTGTCTTCTCTTCTACTGTCGTGACTGTACAGCAGTGTTCCCATTGGGTGCCTGGCCTAGCATGATACAGAAGCTGGGATCCAGAACCACAAAGGCAAAATATCTACAAACTCATTAAACTGTGCAGGACACCACCCCAACAGGGGTCCTAACAAGGAGGTGGAAAGACTGCTGGAATACACAGAATTCATCCTCAGTGGGTGATAAGGGATTTAGTATACTTTTAACCATTTCTGATTTTAGTATTTGTATTATATTACTATAATATTGTATCGATATAGGAAATAGAGTGTTGAAATCAGAATCAGAGCACAGTGCAAGCACATTACAGTGAGATGGCCACTGTCTTCTTGTCTCAAGCCCAGAAAAATGAATGGAATTAGGATGAAGAGGAACAAATTCGTTTGCGACTTGTGTGAAAGCAATTTAGTTGTTCTCTTCCTGCTTCTCATTTCTGTCTTCGTCTTCCTCAGTTGTGCTGTTTGAGGACAGAGTTTCCAGCCTTAACCCTGAATTGCCTTCCTTTGGGATTTCAAGTAAGAGGCTGGATATCGCTTTAATGTAGTGGGTTTTGTAGTTTAATTTATTTTTGTTGGTAAAGAATATTCATCACTCATTTAATTCAGAAGGTATCTATTGATTTCTTTCTCCTCATTTGGTATTTTCTGACATTTTATAGCCCTTGCTATTGATTTATACAAAATCCGTAGTCCAAACGTCCCAAGGAGTGCTTTATTCACTTGTCATTTGCTGTTTTTCTTAACTAATAAATTTAACAGCCATGTACATCCAGTCTGTTAAGATCTCGTGGCGCTGCTTTCAAAGAGATGACAGTCTGGCACGAACAAATGAGTAATTCTTTCAGGCAGGAGCTTAAAAGTTGCAAGATAGGCAAGACAGAGAAACAAGCTCCTCCTTGAGTGGTTAGCAGACAAAGCAAGCTCCTCTACTCAAAGGACATTTAGGTTAAGGTGGGGAAAATACAGCTCTGCTTCAGCCTGTGGAATGTCACACATTATGGTGCTCTAACAGCAACTTTATTTTTAGCTTGTCAACAGGTAATCTATTTAAACGGCACATGCAGCAATGCATGTGAGAGCAGGTACACCTGAACTGACAGAATCTGCTGAGTTGGAAGGGACCCACAAGGATCATTGAGTCTCACCCTTAGCCCTGCATAGGACCATCCCTAAGAGTCACACCATGTGCCTGAGAGGATCATACAAACACTTCTTGAACTCTGGCAGGTTTGATGCTTCCCTGGCGAGCCTGTTCCAGTGCCCTACCATCATCTGGGTGAAGACCCTGTCTCTAATACCCAACCTAAACCTCCCCTGACACAACTTCAGGTCATTCCCTTGGGACCTGTCACTGGTCACCACAGAGAAGAGATCAGTGCCTGTCCCTCCTCTTCTCCTCACCAGGAAGTTGTAACTGCAATAAGGGCTCCCCTCAGTCTCCCCTTCTCCAGGCTAAACAGACCAAGTGCCCTCAGCCACTCCTCATACGGTTTCCCCTCAAAGCCCTTTACCACCTTTGCTGTCCTGCTTTGGATGGTTTCTAATGGCTGTGCTGATCTGCCATGCCATCACCTTGCCAGGTGCTGTAGTTCTGCAGGGCTGCAGCAGCATGCAGGGATTCCAGTGGCATCCAGACCTCCACTGGGGATAGTCTAATCTGTAGTCCCAGAAGTGAGCAGGAGATTTCCGGAGCCCAGGTCTCACCTTCAGTGACATTAGGTGACCTTCAATGACATTAGGTCTCCTTTCTCACTGATACCTTCTAAGCTAAGTTCTAAGTTTGAGAACGAGGTGTGAGCTTTGTGTGATCTCAGATATATGGGAGGAGTTGCTGCAGTCCTTTGGAACATGGGCAAGGGGGAAAGCAGGATTGGTAGAGCTCTGAGTGCTTAGGAGGTACCCAGACACACGCTTGCACTGTGGGTGGTTTGATTTTGGCCATGTGCACTGCACAGTATGCGGGAATGGTGTTTAGAGAGACAAGGTGACTATCAACTCAGTCCAGAAGTATACTGACTTTGCATGGACCCAGGGAAGGGGGAGGGAATTCCTCTGTACCAACTGGGCCACTTGGACGTTAGGTGTGTAAGTCTTAGAGTCACCCTCTGTTCTTCCCACTGTCAGCAAAGGCATGTCCATGGAGTAGTGGTTTGTGTAAGCCTGAGGTAAGTACTATAAAGGTAAGGCTAAGTTCAGATGACCTGCATTCTGTAGGTGCCTTCCTTCTCTCTCCTTTGCTAAAGGGACCTGACTCAAGTGTGGACAGGTGGCATTTAGTTTTAACAATGCAGGTCAGATGAATGTCATCACCAGAAACTGTCCTTGCCTCATTGTGTTTGGGACATATCCTGAGCACAGCAAGTTTGACAACAGTTCCCCTGGACTGCTCTTTTCTATCTCTGGGCTGTTATGCGGGCCTCTAAAAGGGAGCCTGGCTGATGAATAAGAACACTGTGAATAGCTTTAATATAGGCTATGTAGGAAATTATGTAGATGTGGCTTGGATTTAGTTCAGGGACAACTTAACTTTTGCCCTCAGTAACTACCATATAGTTAAAAGTAAGAGGTGCTTCAGGATTTTTCCCTTTCATGTGTTATCATGCAGCGCTCCTTGTTCTGGATTGTACTTAAAGACATTTATAAGTTCTTCCTCGTCAACCTCTTAGAAGGTGCTAGAGGGATCTTTTTGGCATAAATTTTGTGCCTTCGTGAGTTAAGATGCCAGCCGTGGGTCTAGCACTGAAAACGCGCTGTGTCCTAAGGACTTGTGATCTAAAAGGCAGAAATACATCCAGATGTTCTGCACTGAGAGATCCCAAGGATCTCTTCGTAAGTTTACTAGTTCACACCATCATCCTCTGATGAAAAAACTCAGAAATAAAGGTTATTGTGGGGCTATGATGGGTATATGTGGCAAGGAAAACAAAGCTGTAGCAAGAATTTGATGCATACCAGGTACTGGACTCCAGGGGTTAATTCATGTGGAACTAGTAACAGAGATCAGGGTACAATGTTAGGGAGAAGGAAATGAAAGATGGGCATATCTAGGACTGTTAGGAGAACTTAACATTTTGAATGAAGTATGTTGAAATGTGATGAAATCCATGTTGTGCCGTGTCTGAGCTGACCTCACCATAGCTTTTGAAGGAGATGGTTAAAATTGCTTATATTAGCCTTGTATCCCTCTAATAACAGTTAGTCTGCTGGTATCCAGCATGATGCTGAGTCTTCTCAGAGCTCCACTAAAGACCCTTTGTAGTACTGAGGTCACTGGGACACACACAAACCCTTTCCTGCTTCATTGTCATTTCTGATTGTGCCACTGGAGAGCAGATGGCTGATGAGGAGCTCCAGGCCACCCTGCCATGATGGAGATGTATCCTAATGACCATACTCAACATAGCACTACTGTGCTTGGGTGGCTAGGCATGGAAGAGCTGCGTAAGTGTGAGAAGCCAGTCTTTGCCCAGAAGCAGCACCCATTGCACAGTTCAAGTGTTTTGAAAAATTGGGATATGTCTGGGTAGCAGTTCAGTGTTCAAAAAACCCTCGTGTTTTTCTCACTTTGTTTCTTTACATTGCTGGCAGCTATACGGGGGTATCAGAGTAATAAATTGTGGATATATTAAAAAAAAATTAGCGCATTGTTAGAGTCAAGTCCAATCCTTGGGATGGACTTCTGTAGCATCCCTGTTACCATGTGCTGATAAATCTGCTCTCACACTATTTCTCACTATCGGAGAGGGAATTGCAGCAAAAGCGTTTTAGACTCAGAGCTGTAATATCCAGAGATGTTTTGTTTAGAGTAGTGTAAAATCAAGTATGTTGTATGAACTTCAAGCAAGGTACATTTGAGTGGAGTACTGGATTACGGAGAATGATGTATGGAGCTTCTTTAACTATGTGGAGTTAGATTTGATTCTTAGCAAATAAGTGACAGATTCATACATAGGAGAAAATTGAAGTTCTCATCTATATATTGTTTTTATTATGTTTTCTTTGCTTCAGGCTCTAACATATCAGAGACATTGTGGGTGAAAAAAGACGTTTGATTTCCATCAATAAATGTCTTCACATTCTTGCAGCTTGTGTACAGTTTTGGCTATTTTGTGGTGGTAAAAAAGACAAGGGAAAGTCATGAAATAATTCATTGCGATCCAGAGCAGCTTAGATCGGAAGCATTGCTAGTATTTACAATTATCACCAAGCCCTTTCTGTTCACTATCCATCTTAGATTTAGAATTATGCTCCTGGCCCAGTATGACTATGTCGGTATGTTGGTTTGCATCTGTCTGTGCCATATGCAGAGTAAGACAAGGATTCCTACTGCTTTGTTTTAAAATTTTTTTATTGTACCCCTCCAAAATCAGACCAGCTGTTGCCTAGATGCTGCCTTTCGCAAATGCCAGCACTGCTAAGAAGTGAGCTTATCTCATCTCAGGTATTTGTTATCCATGTTGTTATATTTTGTTGTCATTTAGGAGGAAGATTTTGGCATTGGCAGTACCGTGGGCCCTTTGTCACCCTGCTGATGTGAATCAGGCACTCCTTTGCTGCTGGACAGTGGGTGGGTAGTGTTAGGTGTGGAATGTTAGCCACTGAGGCCGGGTCAGTGGCTTTGGATTATCTTTGCCGGGTGCCTCTCTTTAAATAAGTAAAAATTAATGGTTCAGACAGCAGAATTGGAATAACTTACAAAGTCCCTTTGCATCTCTTTTGTTGCCAGCCTGATGCTCCCTCTGTGTCTGTGCAAGCATCTGGCTCCTTTCTGGCATTTGTACTGCTTTACCTTGTGCTCCTGGGTCTAAAAATAAAATATCCATACGTGTAAGAGGAGCCGGTGTTCACGCGCGCTCCCGGTATTGTAACACAAGTCCGAAAGTCACACTGAGTGCCGCAGAGACTCACACTGCCTGAGTCCGATTGTTGAACTAAACGGAGAAAGGAGAGGAAAAAAAAAGCAACGGAGGAAAAATTTGGAACTGCAGGAGGGAGGCTCACAATGTTGCCACAATGTGGAGCAATGTACGCTAAGTACTGCTTGGCACACTTAGCCTTATGGCGAGGACGTTTTCAAGCTGTGGAAGACCCAAAATTTGTGACAATAGGTCTATGTGAAACCTGAGGAAAGTGGAAATGTTTTATAGCAGCCTAGAAGAAAGGTGCAAAGGAGAGGGCTTTTGTTTGTATTTCAGCAGCCCTGTGCAGAGGTCTGGCTCAGGCCAGGGAGGATGTCTGGGGGTCTGCAAATGAAAATTCTCAGGAGGAAAAATGAACCTGAAAATTAATCCTTTTTTTTTTTTTTTTCTCTGCATAGAAGAATTACAGTGTGAATGGTAGATAGTCAACACTTTAAAAAAATCTCATCCTAATAGTCATAAACTTCGTGAATTCTAAAGGTATCGCAGTATGTTTTTTTTTTCCCACAGGAAAGAGTAGTTTCAGCTAAAAGAGTGCTTAAAAATTAATACTTTGATTTTGTACTGAAGCAGTACTTCCAAACAAGAGTTTGTTCCTTGCTACTGACTGAAACTTTGATTTCCAAATGCAATCAGCTCAATGTTCTCAGCTAATCTGTGATAAATGCTATAATGAAGTAGAAGGGAAAACTCTGCGTGGTTTGTTTTTTTTTTTTTCTGTTAGTTTGGTTAAAAAGCTAGACAATGCTTTAAAGAGTCGATGGAGAGTAAGTCATCTCTTGATGAGATGAAAGATGGTGGTGCTAAGAGAAGGAGTGATAAAAAACATAATAAAGAGAGCCTAGCCATGCTGAGGGTGTGTGGCAGGCATCTCTCAGTGTAATGCACAGAGAGCAAGCTCAAGCAATTTTTTTAAATGTCTTACATTGGGACTAATTCTTTCTGGTTTGGGGTTGAAATACTTGTGTCCTGCTGAACCCATTTCTGCATTGCTGAACCTGCGCTCTGGAAGAGCTCAGCAGCCAGTATGGTAATGAGCCCATTTCTATCAAAATGGCCTGTATTATTATTCATGTTTATTGGCTGCAGAGCAGTTCAGGAAGCACTTTTCAAACAGATACGCTGAAATATTTTCTTTTACACAGACCCAGCAGCTATTTGTGTTTCCTTCACTTGAATCCACACCCCCAGTGCAGTCTTAATTATAGTGACACCAAATGAGACAATTATTGCAATATGTGAAAAAAACCACTTTTGGGAAAGGCTTTGGATAGTATTAGCAGTTCTGCTATACTTTACATCTAATTAGGGCTGTTCCACAATGTCACCAGCCCTCTGTCATTACCCTGCGAACTCCCTGGCTGCAGTGATGCATTTGCTGGACCAGCGGGAATGTGTCAGACCACAGTCACACTCCCCCAAATCTTTTCATGTGTGGATCCTTCATGTCGACCCTTTCCCTCTCCTCCCATCCCCTCTCCCCCTTGCCTCCCCCCCACCCGTGGTGTGACATTTTCTTCATGACAGTCTGTCACCGAACTGCACTTGCTGCTGCCTCGGTAAAGGCTTACAAAGAGAGTGTAACAGCCAGTGGCCAATCGAGTTTGTGCAAGCTCCATCAGCTATGGATGAAACATCCACGAGAGAGAATAAGGACTTAGAAGAGAACTGGATAAAAGGGCTGCGACGGGAAGCTAGCTGGCAGGTTAGTGATACAAAAGACATATGCTTGCAAGTGGATTTAATCTCAGTGCTAAAAATCTCTGAACTTTTAAGCTGAGCATAGGTGAAACATATATGTTTATTTGTTACAATGCCTGAAAGCATATTCCTGTGAGAGCAGTTATCATTATCTTCTTATTTTCTTGGAAGGCATAGTTCTAAGATTCGAAAGCTATCTATTCCAAATTGCAGGACAAGTAAATAGTTTTATAAATCTGCAGACATTATTAAATGCACACTGGCTTAATAAAGGTCCTTGCAATAACAAGTTGCAGGTGCATGCTGTAATATCAAAGGAAATATATGCCTTGTGTCTGTATGTATGCAAGTTTATTCCATTTAAAAATAATAATACACCACCTGTCACCCTGTTACTTAATTCTGTCTTAGAAACTGTTACAATGGTTTTCTTTTAGCTTCTTTTAATGAGGCAACATCTTTAAATGCACAATGCTTGTTTTCTTTATTGTGCTGGACTCACAATAGATGTGTATGCAATTCAATCCAAAGGGAGGCAGTTTTCATTAAAGTGTGCAGAGCAGTAGGGTTTACATTATGCAGTACCTTTCTGGAGTTTGCAGAATTAGATACCGTTTCAGACCTGCTAAGCCCCACTGAGTGGTTGTGATTGCTCTTTACATTACATCCTAAGCATCGTCTGTGCACTTCTTTATGCTCTATTGCATTTTAATTAGTCAATCAACAATATTCAAGAGTTGTGTAACCAAGAGATTTCTTTTTTTTCCCCCTTACTGCTTCTTATAAGGAGTTTTAAAATATTATTATTGTTGTTGTCATTATCAATTATTACTGTATTTTGGCTATGCCATTATACCAAATTCAGATGAAGTGGCAATTTGATTCATTCCTGTCAGGTGTAGCTGTACAAGAGTCTCATCTTGATAAGAGTTACTGTAGCAGTCTAAATGCTACAAGGGCATGCTCCCTTCCCCCAAAAGAAAAGGTGGTGTAGTTTGGTCCCCTTCCCATAACTTTTTTCTAGAGAAGGAAATACAGATGTCTTTTCTGAGGAGTGTGATGCTCTCTGTAATACTGCTTGTGGTTTGTGTCGTGGTGCCTTTCTGATGCCTCTGATCTATCTATATCAGAGACAAAACGAAGTATAAAATCGAGACGTCATGAATATCAAAGCCAAATGATCCCTTTTCTCTGTGTCACTGTGAAAGCAGGTGTGTGGAGGTGATGGAGAAGAGGTGGTCACAGTGCAGGTGCAGCATGGGATACCACCACTGCCCCCAAGAATTGGGCTCCACAAGTAGGTGAAGGAGTGGAAGAGCTGAAGGCAATGAGCGAAAAGCAGGAGGAGAGCTGAGGCTGTGGCTGCATCTGCAGCTAGCCTCTACACCCACTAAAGGATCTAGAAATGTGTTCTTCTGCTTTCCTGGTTTGTGCTGTTTCTGCCAGGTCAGATGAGTGAAGAGTGAGTTGGGAAAACATGGAAGGAATTTTCCTGTAGTACCTGGCTGCAAACCAAGCATGCCGTGGCAAGAATTAATTTCCAGTCATATGGTTCTGCCTCTTTTTTGGGTCAGAGAGCGTTGCACTGCTACACAGAAGTGGTGGCAGCACAGTGAGGGAAGAATTCGCATGTAATGTAGGTGCCATACCTACAGGCCTGAGATGGACAAAAGGTGGGACCTTGTTTCTGAGGAGACAATGTCCCCTGCAACCCTTGCATGGGTGCACAAATGTCTTCTTCCCAGGCAGAAATGCTGTCTCGATGAACTTCCCTTCAGCTGGAGCAGGGGAATGGCAGTTGTAGATGTTTTGCTCTGGGGACTTCAACCCTGTTACATCTGAGGGAGATTTTCAAAGAAGCTCCTGGGAAAGGTTTATCCAGTTTGCACTCTGATTGTAACTCATCCCATATTTCTTCACGCTGCAAGGTCCCAGGGTAGGGCAGAGCATCAGTCTTAAAAGGAGCTGATTTTAGAGTGAGCGCTGCAGAGCCAGAGCTCCTCTTCAGTCCTGTCTGCTGGGGAGCTCCAAGGTGACGGCGTACATCCTTTCTTCTTAAATGGGCCAATTTTTTTTAGCACTAGGGTCTTATATCCATATTTAGTCTCCTAAATAAGTGTCCTGGTTTTCAGAAGTGCTGAGTATCCTGGGAAGCCAACAGACATTTCAGTTTTCTTGGGCTTCAACATGTGACACCTGTGCTTCGCAGTGGGTGGTGGTGGGTACCTGTGGGATGGTCCTGGGGTCGGAGGCAGGCTGTGGTGCCACGTGGCAAATGTGGTGGAGTGGCCAGTGTCTCCCTCTTGTAGCGAGAGACGAGGCAATTCTGACTTTGAACTTCAAAAAATCAGGCCGCTTATTTAGCAGACTAAATATAGGTTAAATAGGTAAGCTTGAGCATCCTGCTTTAAAAATCCTGACGATACTCGTCATCTATCCTACCTTTCAGCCAGCACACTCATCATGCTGAGAGAGGTCTGTGCGGTAGCCCCATGCACATGAATAAACATCAGCTTACTAGTAAAAGAAGGAGGAAGCTTACAGTATTTCTTTCGAAGGGATATACAGCATGGAAATGCATCACATTCTCTCTCCAAAAGGAGTCAGTTTTCTGTCAAGTAAAAAAAAAAAAAAAAGAAGTTGTGCTAAAATGATAATTCCGTTTTTATCACTGAACTTCAACTTTTTATCTTCTGTTGTTCTCATCATCTCAGACGTTGCTGTGTATCTATTTTTGATTTTTCATGGAGAAAGGTGGGCTTTCTTGCTCCTCTTAGCAGACCTTCAGAACGGGTTTTCAAAACCTCCTATAATCCCTTTTCCTGATGTTTCCTTGGGAACAGCTTCTGACATCCGACAGATCTATAGCTGTCACAAAGCTAGCACAGTTTTACCACAGGACAGGCACATATTTGGGTGACCACAACTGTGCTGATAGACTAAAGGTTAAGAAATCTATAAGGGTGTGGATGTCAATATTTAAAGACAGAAAGTCCTGCATATTTATAGAAACAAATGGATTTTACTTCACATTTACCCATCCAGGGAAACTTGTGCTCTCTGAGATGACAGAGTAACTCCAGTTGGTTTAAAAAGGAATTTTTCTTTTGTAAGTGAGAGCGAACAGTAATCCAAAATGTCCTGAGAAAGGAACAGTGCACCAATCACAGCAACTTGTTGGAGCCGTGAATCCCTCTGCTGACATACCAAGATCTTGAAAGCCACAATTTTCTTCCTAATTGATAGCTCAATCAGAATATGGCCTCTGTCTCAAGCTTACATTAAGCTTTGTCCTTGGTGTGCTGAATTACTGTATAGCCTGAAGTACACTGCCTGTATTGCAGAGGGAGAGGTATAGAGCAAGAATGATTTAAGTCATTTCAGAATAATTTGGGATCTTCCATCAAGATAGGCATGCAGTTGATGGAAAACAGGCATTTTGTCAGAGCCTTCAGCAGTTTGATGATTGTTTCCCTCAGAATAATAAAAGCAGACGTGTCTTGCCATTTTCATTTAATTTTTAGTTCTTATATACATTTGTGGGGAGCAGAAGTAATTTGGCTGAAATGAGAGCTTATCAGGCTTTAGCAAGGCTGGGAATATAGCAACACACAGTATAAAATGCAAGAGACACAATAACCTCTCCCCTGCTTTACAGTGTGGCCCGTTAACTAATTGGAGAAGAACACTGGGTAATTACTGTATATATATGTGGATTATATGTGCAGGCATGTATCTGTGGGGGCATGTGTATGTAGTGTGTTCACATCTTCAAGTTGTGGTAGTGCTGAAGAGTGAACGTTTTGGAAAGGAAGATTTAGAAATCCCTGCCTGAAATAGTATGTAAAAATTTCATATTATTTCCAATTCTGTCTAGAGTAGTCATTTTTAAACCTTTTAAAATTTCCAGTTCATAATTTAATAATTTAAAAATTATTTAACTCTCTCAGATCTACTAAAACAATGTGAAATGTTAAGATATCGAAATTTTGGAGTATTGTTTCTTCCTTGTTTCATGAGGACATAAATGGCATTCTGTGATGATGGAAGCATAAGGAAAAGAACCTGTGGATTAATTTGTTTCTAAAATTTTTGTTTCTGCTGATCACAGTGCTGGTGGCACTGTTTTTCTGTGTTGGTGGAAGCCAAAACAGCTCTAGTAAACACCTGGTGATCCAGGCATGGAATATGATCTGCTACTTGTTGTATTACTCCACAGGTCTTCCTGTGTTCCTTCATGATACTGAATGTGACAGTATTGGAAAATCTTACATTGCAAGATTCAGGTGCAGTCTGTCCAATAGCACCATTGTACTGTGTTTGCTGTGAACACTGAATTCCTTCAAATACTGAAGTTGATGAAGTTTCTTGGTTTGGATTTTTGTTTTGTTTTAGCTCGTTTCAGTTTTTTTTGCACAAGTGAGAAATGGACACAATTCAGTTATCTTAGACTGATAACTTCTGAAACTGTTTATTTTTTATTGTTCTACTGAGTAGAGAATTTTCAAGACAGTCATCATAAAAGGATCTACCACTGGGTTAATTGTTAACTTTACAAAGGTATTTTGTTGCCAGTTTTGATATTTAAGGTCCATGGCTGCAGGCTTTGTGGCCATGCAGCAGGTTCCCCAGGGGTGGGTGGGCTGGCTGGACCTCCATCCCCTCCATCCCCAGGGATTACCATGACAAAGGATATCGTGGAGGCTTCACAACAATGGGTAACTGAGCCAAGGCTCAGTTGACATCAAACTGGAAATTCTTTATCAGTTCTGCCTAGAGTTGCTGTTCTGGCTGTTTTATTTGATTTCATATATGTAATACATACACATCATACTTCAAAGTGTGATACTGACATAGGGAACTGTTTTCTAGGAGTATTTGGGAGAAAATGAGGCTTATTTCTGAGGTAGAGGCTGTTAATGAATGGCAGTGCAGTTATGTCTTGGGGTTGTTGGACTCCAATGCTGGTATTTGAACATCTGTGATGTTACATGGGCAACCTCTGACACTCCACGTTACACATGATGGCACATAACTCCATTAGGCACTGCCCTTTGGGAGGGGTGGACGTGCTGATCCCTTTTCAGCGTGCTGACAGTGATTAGTTCATCCTCGGGTTTGAGGGTTAGGCCCTGTACTGCCTAACAAAATGATTTGCCTTATTTTCATCATGCCTGAGGAAGCGTTCTCTCCTTGATGCTCCTCATCAAGTGGAGCAGAAGGGGAATATTCCCTTGTGAGACGAGACTGTGTCAGTCCCTCTAAAAGCTGGGATCAGGCATGTAGCCGTAAGTAAAGAGACATAGATGCACCAGCATAGCACAAGGTGTCTTTTTGATAATAAAATACCTAATTAGTGTAAAGAGGGATAGGACCAATGTGTGATATTGTATGGACTGTAGTTTTATAAATCAAACGCCTTAAAACTGAACCAAGGGAGAGGTTCTACCAGCCTTGGCTATTTAATACCCTGTGAAATGCACTGTGCATGCTGTGCTTAGCTTGCTGCTGCTCAGTACTTTAAGCCTGTTCATAACCATTCACACAGCACTTAAGATCTAAAGATACACTCATCCTTTGATAGGACAAGGTCAATTATTCTCAATTTATTGCCAGTACCAAAGTGTTTATGTGGTTTTATTTGTAAGCTAGGTTTATGTTTTTCTAACATTAAAGACATTGGTAGTAAAAAAAGAACATTTTGTTTAAAGATTACTTGTTCTGTGACATACTTATATTAAAAATGTGCATGCATATATTTGAATGAAGGATATAAACTCTATCTTTTGGTTTTGGCAGGACACCATTTACCTTCTTTTTAACCTGCTAATAGAATTTTGTGCTGTCCTGAGGTATGGATATGAAGTGCGCTGATGTGCAGACATCTGGTCTGAAAATAACACTGTTTTAACTAGCCACCTTTTTTCACCAGATAATTGGGTTTGGTCTTACAATCATTCAAGCTTTGTGTTTCTCCCCTGCGCTACTAGGATGAGCATCCAGAGCCACCTTTAATACTTTCATCCTGTAATGTCAGTGCTGTTCCAGAAGAATATGTAGATGGGCAGCTTTGTTCCTGTGAAGTCTAAAGAGGCAGGAGTGAATCCATTCCTTTGCAGTGAACCCCTTAAGCCTGTGCCTAAGAGAGGCTTGTGCCTAAGAGAAGCCTTTGATAACTGTCTGGCCTGATAAAAATAGGATAGGATGGAAGAGGATGGGAGTGGAAGGGAGGGGAGGGGAGGACAGAGAAGAGAGGAGAGGAGAGGAGAGGAGAGGAAGAGTCAGTTGGAATGGACCTGCTGCCATCACCTAGTCCAACTACCTGACTGATTCAGAGCTGACCAAAAGTTAAAGCACATTGTTAAAGCATTGCCCAAATGCCTCTTAAACATTGACAGGCCTGGGGCATTGACCACCTCTGTAGGAAGACTGTTCCAGGGTTTGACCACCCTCTTGGTAAAGAAATGCTTCCTAATGTCCAGTCAGAATGTCCCCTGGAACAACTTTGCACCAATCCCTCATATTATGTCACAGGATCCCAGGGAGAAGAGATCAGCACTGCTTTTTCCAATTTCCCTCTTCAGAAAGATGTACACAGCAATGAGCTGCTGGTTTGCTGATAGAAACCTTGGGGCTTCCTGCCTTACACTCTGGTGGAGGTTTTATTCCTTACCTACTCAGATATTATAAACATTTTTATTTTTGGCAAAGGGCTTATTTGACAACTGACAAAAATAAACAGCATTTTTGACTGTGCTGTATGAATCACTTCTCTATTTATTATTCTCTCAAAATCTCTAGATTAAGAAAGTATTTCTCAGACATAAATATTTTACATATAAACCATATTTACTAATTCATGTGAAAGCAGTGGTTGCCATCAGGTACCCACCTCTCTGGTGTTATCACAGTTTAAATGTTCCCTGAAGGCTTTGCACTATGACTGATCTGCTTTGTGTCAGACTCAGGGCAATTATATTCCAGCTCTGGAGGCAGATAGTTGGCGCCTCAGAAGAAACATTCACCTCCCTCTTCCCAGGTTATCCTAGGCAGAGTTTAACCTGTTTACGTCTCTTTGCTAATTTAGTCCCTTACTTGCATAAAAAATTACTGCCAGGCATGCTTGAAAGAGGTGATCAAATCATCTTCAAATAAAAAAAAATTTTTTTGCTTGTGTGACTGGTCTTTAAAATATGTTCCAACATATTCAGATGGGGATGTTCGGCCAACTTGCAGCTCAGAGTTCATGAAACTTCTGGAACTCATGCATGTTCTTACCAAAAAATACTGTTTGCTTTGTATTTCCAAATACTTCTGACTGATGAATCATATGTCTCTCTCAGTCCTGTCTCCCATGACTGTACGGCACAGAATTCAGCACTTGTCTTGCTGTGGCTGTTGGCTCATCCTTTCTGTTCTGCTGGGGGATTTTCACAAGCCCTGAATCTCACCCTGAGCTGGGAAGGAGGGCCGATGGTCAGCAAGGTACCATTGGCACCTGCTTCTCCTTTGAGCAGATCCCAGCATGCTGCTGTCGGCTGACCCCCCAGCTCCGATCCATGGCCGGGGCTGGGGCTCTGGGAGAGCAGTTCTCTCTGGCATGATTCAGCCACCACTGAAGTGATAAGTAGTTGGGGGCTCTTCCAGGTGCCTCCACTTCACCTGACTTCCTTCTCCCCATACACTTTTTGCCAGATAGTAGAAAATAGTAAATTTAGCTTTTCTGGTCCTGAGAAGAATCCCCTTTCCTAATATTACTGGACTTAGGAACAGTCACTGATTGACATGACAAATTACATGACTAAACTAAGATGTCCTACTCAGTCCTTGGTCTTCAATAGGGATGCTGCACAGTTGTTCTATACAAGCTGTTGCAGACTTCCTTGATCACTTTAATTGGAAGACAGGAGATCTTCAACATTTTAAATAGCTGACAGAAGGGTCTGTTCTCAACCCCTTCCCTGTAGCTAAACCTGTGATGTGTGAACCCTGTCTCCAGGACACAGACAGCGCTGTACTTTTGAACTTTTACCATATTATCCGCTCTGCTTTGCCCTAAGCTGGTTTTCTGGAAAATGAGATGGATTTTGCTTCTTGGCAAAAATAACTATAGAGAGCTGGAAAATCCAAATGAGCTGATACATCTTTTGTTGGAGCTATTTTATTATTGAGCAATTTCTTTTTTTTTTTTTTTGGATGCTCATAATATAGGCACAATTGTATATTTTATCTATTTGGTTTTTTATGGTGAAGTCATCAAATACTATATCTTTTTATATCTTGATTTAGAATTAATTTCAAAATAATGTAATGAAGGAGGTGATACTTCATAATCCACATTTTGATTTTTGGTAGGAAATTAAAAATGTTTGGGAAATAGATTTTTCAACTACTAACATGAATTATAGAAGCTGATAAGTGTGAGATTAATAGCTAAGAAAACAGTCATTTCAGATGGATAATTTAGATTTGTATCATTTATTAATCATAAAAAGTAAACCTGCTGTATAACTAATTTTAGTTTTATCAAGAAGACGAATTGTTTCAGCTAATGAATGTATAGATATTCTATGCCAAAGGCATTCGTAGGAATCTGTTAATCATTTAACTGTGTCATGGCATATGCTTTGTCTTCATAAACCAATTAAAACATATAACTTCCTCCACTGAAATGCATGTTGGTCTTCAGTGCCTACAGCAAATTAGCACAGCATTTGTCTTAAAATACGCTTCAGTATTGCAGATACAAAATTTAACGGGATAGTGTCTCCAGGTAGGGAACATCACCACGCTGCCTGCACTGCTGCTTTGGGAAGGAGGTGCTGTTTGCAGCATTTCGGGGAGCTGATCCTACAAATACTAGTGAAGGGCTTGTGAATGGTCTCATGCTAATGATGGGCTACTTGCCTGCTTAGGTTGAATTGTGGGAATAAACATATGAAAATGTGGCTTAAATACAGAAGTGCCTTGATGGAGAAAGCCCTTGGCAGTGGCAAACATATTTAGAGCAGATCAAGGAGATCAGCTTAGACCTGGGGATGGTCGTGAAGGATTTCAAGAGAGATGTGACTCTTAATCTGGGAGGAGGAACTGTGGGAGTGATGGGAGAAAAGGCACTTTGTTGGAAGGCGTTGGTTCTGCATGTCTGCATGCACCTAAGTAGTGCTACAGCAGGCTTGGGAAAGGGAAGGGCATGCTGAAGGTCTTCTTTTCCCGAAAATGTGGGAGGCAGCTTTCAGGGTTTTGGCCTATTTCATGCCTCTCCTAAAGAAAGATTTGGTTTATCTTTCAGGAAAAGTCATGGCTTTTCTTCTGGTGTAAGAGACCCTGCGATTGCTGATTTGCAGACCCTTCCTGTTCAGCAGCACAGTGGCCTCTGCGGCTTCCTACCCCTGGTGCAAGCGTGCCCTGCCACCTGCTGCTGAGCGCTGGCTTCTCTTTCCTTGCAGCCTGGGCTCCCTCGGAGAGCACATTGGCAGCCTGTGTGACAGTGGTCACTCCTGTGGTGAAGGTGATGATGCACTGCTCAGATTCCTGGAATGATTTGAGTTGGAGGGGACCTTTAAATACTGACCAGTCTAATCCCCCTATAATGGGTAGGAACACTTTTCACTAGACCAGGTTGCTCAAAGCCCTGTCCAACCTGGCTTTCAATACTCTCAGTGGTGGAGCATCCACCAGATCTCTGGGTAACCTGTCCCGGCGCCTCACCACCGTTGTAAAAAATTTCTTCCTTACATCCAGTCTAGACCTACCCTCTTCTAATTTAGCTGTGGTAATTACGCCCTGCCTGCTTCTTTCGGCTGTGCAGAGCATCCTGCTTTCACAGGGCTGCTGCTGGTGCTTTGGAGAAGGGGGGGATTAAGCTGTGACACCCAGTGTGATTTCTGCATGGTCTCACCAGGAATTTCACTGTGCCTCAAGTCCCCTCATGCCAGGTGGAGCTCCCCGCTTCCCACCCCTTCCTTGTCTGTCTCATATATGTAGGAAAATCTTTTTTCCATTTAGAATCTTTGAGATGGGGACTGTCTGTTGTGTTAGACTCGTGTAAGAAATTACCTCACTGGGACTTACTCTTGGCAAGGGCTTAGAGATGCTGCTGTAATACAAATAACGGCGCTGATTGCTGCTGGCGATTTTCCTGAGGTGGCATATGCAGTTGAAGCGAAGCTAGAGGTTAGAGGGTAATAATTGCACTCAGGGTTATTTTTAGTCCATCCTAGGAGAGGCAGAGAATTTTTTAAAATGGATTTTTATATTTAAGGAAATTACAGCTTTCTGGGAAAACTTCAGAGCT
This sequence comes from Pseudotriccus pelzelni, assembly GCA_035584735.1. NCBI lineage: Eukaryota > Metazoa > Chordata > Aves > Passeriformes > Tyrannidae > Pseudotriccus > Pseudotriccus pelzelni. The sequence goes on from JAWMRA010000130.1 coordinate 55,113,363, forward strand.
ATGACAAAAACGGAGAGACGAGAGTGTTTAAATTTGTGCACTGGATTTCTATATTCTGGTCATTCAAAGCTGTTTGTTTTGTCTCCTTTATTCCTGCTGGTGAGGTGAATAAAAGAAAAGTGTGAATGTGTTTAGGTTTTATTCACAGCATTGTTTAATGTCAAAGCAAATACAGATAGAGACAGACAGAAAGCCGACGATGGATAAATCAAAAGACAGCAGGTACTCAAATATTGAGCTCTAGCTAATCCAGCTCTAAAACACATTTTGTTTGGCTGGTTAACGACCTGCATGTTGCTGTACCACCTATACTGTGTTATTTTATTTATATCTTTAATACATTATCAGTAGGCGACATTATGGGTGAAGCACTGTTGCTAAAAGAGAAGGAAAAATTATAGTTATTGCTATAATAAACAGCTTGAGAATATCTTTTTTAAGAAGATTGCAGTAATACAAAAGGAAATAGCATGAGATTGCAACATCAATTATTTAGAACAATGTCGTTATATTCATTTTTTTTCCCCTATTTCTTTTCTCAGATATAAAGTTCAGTCTTTACAGCATCGGGTTTCTGGAGGCATGAAATGCCTGCTTGGGTCAAAAGTCCATAGCTTTCTGATGAACCAGGTCTTGAGACTAAGTGGGAGCGTGTCCTTGAATGGATGAGGCAGAGATTCTCCAGAGGTGGAGATGAGGGGGTGCCTGAGCGCTCCCAGCATTGCTCTTGTGCAGCTCGTCCAGCTGTAGCTCTGCTGGATGGGAGAAGTGCCAGTGGCCTTAGGTTTTCTGGGACTTTGAGGAAAGTAGTAATTTTAGGCCATCTTGCCCTAGATTTAGCAGGCTTCTGGGAATAAGAAAGGGAAAATGGATCTTTGTAAAGACTTAAAGAATGTTACTGAGAGGGAGGGGATGAAATCGGGTCCTTATGGAACACTGAACGTGGTTTATAAATGGAGTGAGGAAATGTAAGTCATTGTGTGCTTCTAAATTTGGGACTTTTGTATGGATATTACTTAACTGAAGACAGAAACCTTAGCTGAAAAAGAAAATGCAATTGTGCCAGGCAGGTAGGATTACTTGGGCTTCATTAGAAGCAAAAGCAAAGGCAATAAGCAATCAAAGAACAAAAACATTTTCCTTTTCTCCCCCTTTCTTTATAATTCTGTCCACATGCAAGCATTACTTCAGAAAATAAAGTAAGGAGGTGCTACTAACCGTGCGGGTTGAGAACATCACACCTCTTGCTTATATTGATGTTTGGAAACAATGCTATGAACAACCCACTCGGCAATAGTTTTGTGTGCAAATAAAATTTTCAGTGACACAAACCTCGTAAAAATAAATGATATTTTATATAAATGCTGAGTGAATACACAGAGGCTGTGAATACAGTTAGGATAGCTGCCACTGCTTAAAGGTCAGTAAAGCACAGCATTAAATGGCACATTTTGTGCTCCCAGACACGTAACCCATGATGAATTTTATGCAGTACATTTCTGAAATATCTACAGACACATTTTCGTCAATAATTCACAATCCTTTAAAAGCTTTTTTTGCCTTTTGACAATCAATATCAGGACGTAGTGTCTATAAAAGTTGCTGGTACTGGACTTCCATGGTCAGTTTAATTGGAGGACAGATGATGCTGAACTCCCATAGCAGCTGATCTGTCCTCAAGCCCTTCCTTCCGTCTAAACTTACGACATGCAAGCTCAGTCAACAGGATACGTGCTGGACCTTTAGCCTAGTGCTTAGACTGTTTTCTCCAGGGGAGGTTTTTATTACTTGTTGTCTCCCTTTGCAAGGTGATGGGTTTCTAAAGCAAGCGTAGGAGGACTCAGAATGAGTATTAGTATGAGATATTTAGTGGGAAATGTCATCCCTACGACACGACTTTTTCCTGCTTCTGTTTGCTAGTGTAAAGTCAGCAGAAGTAAATTAGCTGGCAGATTTCAGTGGAGAATGTTACCTGCGTCCTCTGCCAGATAGCGTGTGGAGTGCCAAATTAGAATTGATTTCTCAATAAAATTGAGTTCAGCCTCCTCAACATAATCTAAGACAAAATGACAAAATCTCTCTCACTCACTTTTTAATATTATTATTTTTGGTCAGTTTTGTTCTTGGATATTTTTGCTGCCCTAATTGCTTTTTATTATCTTCTTCCTTGAATCTTTTCCGTTTTCCAGGAGAGCAAAACCTCATCTGCTTTTAGAAGCAACTCAGGAGTAAAGTAAAAGGGAAAGGACGTCTACACATCACCTCTCTCACCCCTCCTCACACTCCTAAGACTCTTCTGGCAGCCGAGCCAGGAGCACAAGTTCTCTCTCTCTGCTGTGACTCAGATGCTGAGAGCACAACAAGCTGTTTACAGTCCCATCCTCATTTCTCCTTCCCACTCACAGCGTGTTGCTTTGGGAACCACCAACCAACCTAATTAAAACAAATTTTTCCTATTGTGGTAGCAATTCCCCAAATGCTCCGCCTCGCCAGAATCGTGCTGTGTCTGCTCAGTTTGCTACCTCCATCCAGCTCCTGAAGATGCTCATCTTACTGTAAAGGAAATCAATGCCTTCTAATGTGGCATTAATTCTTAAATTCGGTGCATTTATCACACATATTTTTAGGGAACCAGAGGTAATATATGGAAGTGAAAAAAAAGGTCTTCTTTTTAAACGAGTTGCGGAGTAAGTGACTTCTGAAACATTAGCAGTGCCTGTTACATGACTGGGTAGGAAAGCTGTTCAGAATTAAATAAAGCAGGGGTTTAGATGGGGAGGCACAAGTGGCATCTACACAAGATGGCAGCACTGTAAGGATTGCAAAAGATCTGGAAGTGTACATCACCACTTGGAATTTGCTGGCTTGATTTCTGCTGCAAAAAAGGCACTGCACCCAGTTGTTACGCCTGGCCCAGCCTTATAGCCCTGCAAGGACAGCAAGATTTCAGGATGTCATGACAACTGACCTCTTTCTTCAGTGACCAGGAGCTGTTTCTCACCCCATGTGAACCCCAGCAGGAGAGGTCAGTGAGGGTGAATGGCTGTGGCTGTTCGTATCAGTCTTCCAGAGCACTGAAATCTTCCATCCCTCAGCTCATTCTCTGGAATTCAAAGTGCAGCATTGCTTTGGAAAGCACAGGTGTTCACCTCGTTTCACTTGCACGGTTGTTGTTGTGTAGGGTTGGTTAGCATATGTTTATGCCAATCCTGTTTCAGCAAAGACAGAGTTTACGAGAAGTGCTGAGCAACAGAGTAGGTCAGTGGTGTTCCTCAAAATACTTCTCTTTTTCAACTGTTCATCTTTTCAGCTTTTTGTCCATGCCTTCTAGTTGCACCACTTTCTAGCTTTATTATTCCATCAGGATGCATGGATCAGACACCTTTACATCCCTTCTTTTGCCCATTTTTGGAGAGCTTCATGCACATTCTCCCTGGCTGTAGGTATAAGAATGTGACTCCAGATTTTTTTTTTCTTTTTACACGTAAGATTGGTAGTTCTTGAAGTACTCAATGTCCTTTCTGTTCTTTAATCGTCCAAACCAATACCGGTATATAGCTGTATCCCATGCTAGGCTCTCTCTTCTCTCTCCTTTTCCCTCTTCGCACGCTGTGGTTCTAGGTCTCTGTTCCCACCTGTATCCTGCCTACTTCTCTCTGAGAGAGAGAGCATAAATCCTGCCTTACAGATGTTAATTACTAAACCCTTGAAAGAACTGGAAATACACAACATTTTTTGCTACAGTTTTACTTATTTGTGGAATAGGTTTTTCTAGTAGGAGCCAGAAATTAACTCCATTGATTTCACATGGTGCAACGTAGGTATCAAGCCACCAAGTGGCTGCCAAAAGAGAGTAAGTGCTCAGGCTGTGAGCTTTCAGGCATCTGAGAGCAGTGGCAAACATTGGGCCATATGCTTAGTTTTAAAAGCATGCCAGCAATCCAGTGGAGATGGGTAAGACTAGTAATACACTTAATCTTCATCATATTCTAAACTATGCATAGGTTGGTAGAGCATCTGAGTTGCTTGCACTCCTAAGCCAAAAGCTGTGATGGAGTAGGAAGTGGGATAACTGAAATATTGTCTAACTAAATGAGACTTTTATTGGGAGGGAGGACTGTTTCCAGCTGCTCCCAGATTCAGACTATGGTAGAGAGAATTTCATTCAAGGAGGTGGTCGTCTCTTCTGAGTGTATATGCAGACTGGCTGGTGGGTCATGTGGGTGAAGGCTGTGCTTTCTAGGCTTGGTGCTGCTCAAGAACAAGATGATCATCTCAGGTGAAAGGGCTGAGATGTAGGAGTTCTCATCCAGCTCTGGAAGATGCTGTAGCAGAAATTTTTGTGCTCCCCAGCACTTATCAGAGTTACCTTTTGTCCAAGATCTCCCTTAATCATTTCAGTCAAATGATAGAAAGGACCAGGTGTTGGTTTAGTGTATCCATTAGCAGGCTTAGAGGTCCCCTCATCTCAAGAGTTTTGGTCCTGCAGTCTCTCCTGAATATCAGCACAGGTTTGAGACTTGCCTTTCGTTCTTTCCTTGCTGGCTGGAGAGAATAAATGGATTAACTAACACTTTTGAGAGGAGTCTTCCTGGCAGTTGTTGAGTCTCAAAATGTCGATTCTCAAGGCTGACTTCACAAGGGATTTAGTCCTATCTTTTGCCAGCAGGTTGAAATTACCCTCTATGTTTATTTTATCCAAAAAAAAAAAAAAAAAAAAAAAAGAGAAAGAAAAAGAACAAAAACACATTGAGGAGAACAGGGATTTGTAAAGGTGGGTTTTGGTGACTGAGAGCTTATCCCATAGAGAGTTTATAGTGGGATGTGTAGGGTACAGCAACAGAGAAAATGAAAAGTGCTAGGTCATCCCGTCCTCTTCTCAGGCATACGCATATCCCCTTGGTAGCACAGGTTTATTTGCAGGAATGCTTTGTCCCTGAGTCACGCTGGTTGGGAGAGGCTGTTACATATGCAAGAAGAAAAAGAAAATATTCTTGGGTGCTTTGTCTTCTAGAATTTTCACCATTTCCCCAAACTAGCTATTTTTGGTGAGTAGGTTTGAACATGTCAAACAGTATATACACCATGTGCTAAGCATTGTTATTATTATTTAGTGTTTTATGTACTATTAATGCATTTTTTAGTAAATAATGGGATTTTCAACTCTTCCTGTGGGAAGCTATTGTACATTCTCATAGATTTCACTGTCTAAGTTTTTACAGATACCTTATATTTTTCTTTCCTTAATTGCTGCCTTTTACTATTTCTTGTGTCCTCTTGTACCTAATTATAAATGTTGCAACGTCAATTTGGGAAAAATATCAGGGGAGGTTTCACAAGGGTCAGTGCTGATCACAATATTGTTTAATACTTTCCTAAACAATATATAGAGCAATACAATTTGCAGATGATGCCAAATTAAGAGGGATCATAAACACAGTGGAAAGCAGAGAGAGAGAGATAACAAAAGGATATTGAGAGTTTAAAGAACTGTGCAAAAATTAACAAGATGAGATTTAATTTAGATAAAATACAAGGTCATACACTATGGGAGAAAAATACCAACTACATAATGGAAGATGCTAGTTAGAAAACAGCAGTAATGGTGATATATTTTACATTTATGTAGCTTCTTTCATCTTACGGAGTCCCAAAGAGCTTTACAAATTAAATAAATTAATATATAAACTACACATAAGGATTATTTTATTCTCCACAGAGGCACCTCCTGTATTGGTGCAGAATATGACAGCTATTCAGCTGAACTCTGCAGTGGTGTGCAACAGTTCAGGACAAAATATTACAGGTCCCCTTGAAATGGCAGTAAAAGTTAACGGAAGCCAGCATTTGTGCAGCAGGGCACTGCTTAAAACTGTGCCTCTGATGAAAACTGCCAGAGTTTTTTTTTTTTTTTTTTTTTTTTTTTTTAAGCTGCAGATGATCAAGATCTCAGTTTTACATCTGTCTCTACCTTTACTGCAGTACTGCAGAGATGAGCCCACTGACTCGCAATGGGCACTGGCTGCAAGAGAGCTCATTGTGTGAGACAGTTGTGGAGAGCTGTGGGGGGTTTTTAACTGCAACAGACAAATACATATGACCTATTTATTAAAAAGTATATAACATTATCTGTAGTTAGTTGAGGGCTATTCATTTTCACTTGGATAGGGAGGTTTAACTGTTGGGCTTATGAAATGGGTGATGGGAAGACACTTGGCGCTGAACTGATGGTTGTGGGGTCTGGCTGAAAGGGAGAGATGGAGATGGAAGACCTAAGTGAAGGCATAATAGAACAAGATGGTATGGGATGAATAAGACAAGAAAGGTAACAGCATAGGAAAGGCGGGGGTTAGTTTATGTAATGGCTCTGATGTTGCTTACCATGCCCATATTCTTTAAATGAATATACTTTAAATGGTGGCATTCTGAAATGCACATCAGAATTTGGGAGAGTACTGGTTTTATTTGGTCTTTGTGTCCTGCTAACCTTAGGCAATATTCTGAAGGTGGACACAGGGTTTGAATTTACTCACCTGTAGATATATAAATGCATCTCAAAATGGAGACACATCACAAGTTATGTGCAGAGGCATCTAAAGTGGCTCCTTAGAAGTTGATGCAGTGTTATTTTCTGAGGGTCCCATGCCAGCACAGAGGGGCTGGCAGCACCGTATACCCAGTGGGATGAAGTGGTCTGTGCTCTCAATGCTTGCCAGACTCAACACGTGCTCAGGTGATCCCCAGAGGGACAGATGCTGAGGTGTGTGTGACTTGGAGATGGCTGGTGCATGCAGCTTGCTCATCCTGCTCTCTGGGGAACCAGAAGTCTCTGCAGTATCTGTGTCAGATACCCCTGAGGCAAACTGCAACCTCAGGTAACAACGTGTAATAAAGCGTGTGCATTATCAAAGGATGGCTCTCTAATTAGGAACGACTCTGAGCCATTTCAGGCATCACATTTGTTGTGGTTTGATGATGGCTGGATGCCACGTGCCCACCAAAGATCCTCGATCCCTGCCCTTTTCAGCTGGGCAACGCACAGAAAATACAACAAGAGGCTCTTGGGTCAAGATAAGAACAGGTAGAAGTCACTCAGCAGTTACTGTTGTGGACCAAACAGACTTAAGTCAGGGAAATTAGCTTAATTTATTACCAGTCAAATCAGAGTAGGATAATGAGAAATAAAATCAAATCTTAAAACCAATGTTCCCTCATCCCTTCCTTCTTCCTGGGGTCAGCTTCACTCTCAAATGCTCTACCTCCTCACAGCAGCACAGGGGGGCAGGGAATGGAGGTTGTGGTCAGTTCATCAGATATTTTTCTCTACTGCTCCTTCCTTTTCAGGGGTGAACTCCTCAAACTCTTCCCAACTCCAACATGGGATCCCTCCCACGGGAAACAGTCCTCCAGGAACTTTTTCAAGTTATTTCCAGACTGCAGTTCTTCACAAACTGCTCTAGTGTGGGTCCCTTCCACAAGGTGCAGTCCTTCAGGAACAGGATATTCCAGTGTGGGTCCCCAGTGGGGTCCCCAGTCCTGCCAGCTGGGCTCTCCACTGTTCACAGGTCCTGCCAGGAGCCCACTCCAGTGTGGGCTTTCCACAGCATCACAGACTCCTTTGGGCATCCACTTGCTGTAGCTTAGGGTCCTCCATGCACTGCAGGTGGATCTCTGCTCCCCTGTGGACCTCCATAGTCTTCAACATGGGCTATAGGGGAATCCATGCTCTAGTGCCTGGAACAACTCCTCCTCCTTCTTTTTCACTCTTCTTTAAGGGGTCTGTTTTTCTCACATATTCTCACTCCTCTCCTCCCATTGCTGTTGCATAGCAGGTTTTACCCCCTTCTTAACTATATTGCCTCAAAGGTGCTACCACTGTTGCTGATGGGCTTGGCTTTGGTCAGTGCTGGGTCCATCTTTGAGGAGTCTGGCATTGGCTCTGTTGGCTATGGGGTAAGCTTCTGGCAGCTTTTTAGAGCAGCCCGCCCTGTAGCCCCCTCCACTACCAAAACTTTGCCATGAAAACCCCATACAACTTTGTTCTAGCAGGAAGGGTTTTTTTATAGCAGTGGTGTGTCTGTGTGCATGTGTGTGTGTGTCCCACTGAATATAGGTTTGCCTCTTTTACCTGACTGCTCCAAACTGAGAATTCGTTTGTCAGATTTGCCTTTCTGCTTTGTTTCCCTCTGCAATGACACATAGCAACATGCGGCTAAAAGGCAGAGGAATGAGAAAGGACAATTTTATGAAAAGATTTTGCAATGCCTGTTTGAACCTGTGTATTTTGAATCTGCTATTTTTGATTTTTATTTTCTGGTTAGCAAATAAAACAGAAATTCTCTTCTTCCCCTCCCAGCCCCTCAAATATTTTCTGTGCTCATTTGGCAAGGGGAAGTTCCTACACTCTTGGCTATTTTGGGGTTCAGCTAAGTGTTTGGATGTTTAACTGCCTGCTCCATATGACCATGTAAAATGAATTTAAATTGGCATCTCAGTTTTGGAGGTTTTTTACGTTTAGATTCCAGCAGTTGCTTAGTGTTTTTGGCGAGCATCACTTGTGGGGCCAGCTGCTACCACAGACCTACCCAGAGGGTGGAATTCACAGGACTTATTTTCCACCAGCCTGCCCCTTGTGTCACTACTCATAGCTGTGCAAACTGCCACCATTGTTCTTCTGCAGCAGTTTCACATCTATTTTGCACAGGGATGAGTGGCTATAGAGGGTGCAAGCTGGTGGAAAATTTACCTTGTGTTCTCTGCTCTATCCTAACTGAGGCACGAACCAGCACCCTCATGGTCTGTTGACTGTAAATCTCTTACTTTTAGATGAGCCTTGTAAGAAGGAGCCTTGCTGTGGCTAAGCTCATGTGAATCACGCTAAGCTTACTTCAGCTAAAATAAACTCCCTTTTTCCTTCTAAATACAGCCCTCTTCCTGCTTGGGTGTTCGTCTGTGTGCAGCTTCTTGCCATCCCCACACTGCCAGGCTCCACAAGTCTTGGAAAAATTGTGCTTTGGGGTTACTGCTCCCAGCCACCACAGGGATGCTGGCTTTAAGAAAAAGAATTCAAAATAGTTTCAAATAAGTGATCTTGGGAAGGAGGATCTGGGAAGTAGTGTGTTTTGCTTTTAAAGTGTATTAGTTCTGTATTCAAAATCCTTGCAGCTGTGCCTGTGTATGGAGTAGCTCAAGGTTTGTTCAGCTTTGGAGGGAGCAAGCATCACCTTTAAAAACTAAAATGTGTTTTTGAAGAGCTTTGGAGGGAGCTGTCGAGCCAGCATCTCATTTGCTTTTTATTGTGTCTGAGCAGTAGTTAAAACTGGAAAGGGAAGAGACCAAGCAGTTGAAGGACAGATTTTTCTCTCCCCTGGTGATGTGGAAGTGCCTGCATCAGTCTGCTGCCATTTTGCTTGAGAGAGCTGGAGCACTTAAGTTATGGTGACATCTATTAGAATTCAATTAGTGGTAGTTCACTGACCCAAATTAACATTCTTTGTTAAGCTCAAGTCAGTGTATATGTATGCTATTTCCAGGCCAAACGGACCTGCATAGAAAAGAGGCTCCGAATCTCTGAGCTTGTTGGCAGTGTCATAGTGACTGAATTCAGAGCACAAGCTTATCTAATGCCAGCACTTAAGGCTGGCTAATAGAATTGCATGTGTGTGTGGTTTGTAATTAAACTGTGTGGAACTCTGACTCGAGGTGAGTGGGGAGAAGAAGGACGATGGAGGACACACCAGGGGCCTCCTTGCAGCCTCTCTGCTCCTTTCCTCCATCCTGGGGCAGAGGCAGCTGCTGGGACATGCTGAAAGTGGTGGATCTCCACTGGGAAAGGCATCCTGGCTTGTACGATGGGTTGGAATGCCTTTGTCATACTTTGCTTCTTATTTCAAGCAGGCTCCAGACAGCATCAGATCTGGCCAAGTCCTAGATTGGATGTTGTTGGCTTTGGTGCTGGGGCTGCATTAACCCACCTCTCTCATTCACTAAACTTTTCAGGTGCCCAGTCCATTGCTAGGTTTGTCTGAGTGATTTTGGCAGTGCCTTGCACGGTCAGGCCTGACTGTCATAGAAATAATACCGCTGCAGGCAGTAATGCTGTTCAGCATCAGGAGAGTGAACTGAAGGAAATTCCCACTTTGTTGCTCTATCGTGGTTTATCTGTTCAGTGACTTGAATATCGCAGAGCTGCCTATGTGGTTGTGCTTTCCCTAGAGTTTATTTTTTTTGTTCAAAAAGCCCACTGCACAGTATTTACCTATGTTTGCAACTTGGGTTTAGGGGTTTTTTTTAAGTGCTTTATCCCTCTAAGAATGAGTGTACAGCTGGCTATGGCCAACAGTGATTTCATTTGAAAAGAAAACATGACTTATTAGCAAACAGTTGTTAATGATTGGTTTTTAAAGGGGGAAAAAGCCTTTTTAAAATATTTTTTCACAGACTCTACTTCCATGCTGACATTTACACTAAGACGTTGGGCAGAGACTTGTTAGTCTGGACCTGTTCCCATGTGTCACTTTGACTAGTTTAAACTGTCACCAAGCATCTTAGAATAGTCAGCTTCACTTGTCTCGTGCATATCAGTCATTATAGTTCACATTTTCATTGTAATGACGACTGATGTAGATGTCAAGGAGTGTTGAGGCGTTTGCACATTGAACTTAGGGATATTTTCTCTTATTTAATAGGATTTTGTCTCAAGATACAGTTAACTATTATGAGACTAAATTACTCCTTGTGCAAGTGAATGGTTCCCTTGTGTGTGGATTTGAATTTGATCCGTAGAGAGCAAGTGCTTTTTGTGATGCAGTGATTTTCCTTCATTATCTGTGCCTGTTTTCTCTTTGGTAACTTAGATATACACATTTCAAATTTAAATACACCAATCCCTATGAAAAAAACATCTAAATACGTGTCAGCATCCATAGAGAACATCTTTCTGATTATGACTGTGCCTGGTACAAGGTAAAACTTCAGAAAATCTGTTTCCAATATACTTGAAGGCATTTACTTATCCAGCAGCACAGATGGCACTTGAAATGCTGAATAATAATTGTTGAGAGCCAAGGTAAACGATAGTGCAAATGTAAAAGCGGACACAGGCATTATAAATGTCTGTGTGGGTTGCAGTACTTGTACAGACAGGTGATAAAATTTGCATGTGCAAACTGCAGTTTACCTTTGAAATGATCAGCTAATGTGCTTACTGTGCAGGTACGGGAGCAGAGGGTAGGGCAGTTGGTTGCAGAGGTGAGGAATGAAGTGTCCAGGACGTACTATAAATTCAAATTCCTGATGGCCCTGATTGGAAGTAGGGGAACATGCTTTGTAACCCTGGGTGTTCCAACCCTTAAGATGCTAAAATTGAATTACATTTTCATTCCATCGAGCCTTGCCTGTATGGGATGCAGAATATGTGACCTACTCACAACAATTTGTTCAGCCTTCATAAGCATTCTGCAGGTTCTGGTGGCGTGTTGTGGTTTGGTGGACATAGTCACCCAATCAGTGTTCAATTTGGCTGACCATCCCTCAGCTTGTGCTTTTTTAAAAAATATGTACGTGGATACTTGAAAAAAATGTGCATCTGATTCCTCGTAGAGCCACTCCTGAAATGTGGAAGTGCTGCAAGTTTTGCAGTGCTGTGGTGTTGTGCTCAAAGAGTCCTGCTGCTGCAGGGGCTCAGCACTGGACAGAGGGGCTGGAAGAGGTCTGGTCTGCCCATCCATTCAAGTTGCCTCAAGGTTCTCTTTGAGATCATGTGGAGGAGTTGGGCTGGGGTCGTACCGAGGCACCGCAGGGACTGAATGCCTCTGTGTTCCTTCCTGCATGCCCACACGCCCTTTGGGCAGCCTGTGCCCCAGGTAACAAGAGGAGACAGGAAGTGGAGAGGAGGTTATGGAAGTATGAGAAAGCTGTAAACACGTGGGAAAGCAATAAACGTGTGGGGAAGCGTGATGGATGTCAGTCCCAGTTCACCAGCAGCTTAACTCTTGCCAGTTTTTTGGTGAGCATCATGGTAAAGGGGAGTTTTAAGTGATAACGCAGTGCTGGCACTCATGATGGACTGAATCTCTGTCAGCTGTGCACTGCATCAACACAGACAGCCTTTGCTGGAAACGTAACTGCAAAACCCCACAACATTAATGATGAGCAGTGTCTTTGTGCTTTGTTTTTTTTTTTTTCTTTCTGTCTGGTATCAAGTGATATTTCTTTCCATCTTTTTAGGATTAAAACAGAAATAGGCCTTGCTGCAAAGACAGCATCATTCACAGATTGTAGCTGACCGTTTCACTCAGCAGCACCACATTAGCTTGACCTCTTCACACCTCTGTTTCTTCTAAGCTTGGCCAGGCTACTTCAAGAGCTGTGAAAGCCTCCTTCTTGTTTCAGCTCTCTCCTAGCTGCTTACTGCTTTACTGCTGCCATCTGGTATGGGATTCCTTTCATCTGTGGATTCCCCATATCTCTCCTGATCAGTGCTAGCAGCCAAAATTCAAATCTGCAGTTGGAGATTTTATTTGTTCTGCTGTCCTCCCCCCTTTTCTGAGACAAGGACAGAGGACCTCTCTGCCATAGATTTCTGTTTGACCTACACATAGATCCTTGGCCAGTGGCATGACTGTGGTGATATAACAGAGCTTGACTGTAAAATAAAGGTATTTGGAAAGTCTTGAAAATGTTTATTTTAAAAAGTTTATTTACAAATACTGGGGGGGTTGCATTATGGTTTGATAGGGATGAAGTTTGCTTTCTTTACTTTGTAAATGAAACACCTCTGATACGCTTTTATCTCCATTTCTCATACCTCTGCCAATTCCCATCAATGGAGAAGAGGGTGGAAGTTCGAATTAGTGGAATTGATGCTCCTTGCAAGACATTTCTGCTCCTACATTCACTCCAGATTGGACTGAAAATGTACTATAATACTATAAAATAATAAAGCAAACACAAATTCAGGGGCAGAACTTTTTTTTTTTGTTGGATTTACATGTGATATTAAAAATCACTGTCCATAGAGTGGATGAAATAACATTTTAGTACTCTGTTGGCTACATTCTTTTCAAGGGTCGATACAGAGTGGCATTTGCTCTGTGATGCAGAAAATAATCTGTTAAAGAAAAAAAGATACATACATCTGTAACCTACACCAAAAAAAAAAAAAAAAAAAGCCTTTAGAGTAGCAAAGAACAATAGTATGTGGCATTGAGACTGGAGAGGAGTTAGTAAAATGTTGAGAAAGTTTTAAATGAAAATTAAAATAAGGGAGAAGCAGTCAGCTTCCTTCATCATCAGAAATCATCATGGAATAGTTCATGCATTTTTCTGCTTTACTTGGGTTCAAAGTTCTCTTTAGAATTTAGTTTTTGCACCAAAGTTCAACAGTCTCAAGAGCGTTTTAATGCCTTGTGTTGTTGCAATTAGTCTGCATTTTAAGTTTATTAGTGGCCTGACTAATGTACTCTTAAGAGGCTTTATTTGGAAAAAAGTCGATATATGAAGCCAATAGAGCTCTTGAGAGTTTGTGCCACATACACGCTCACACATAGAAAATCATGTTATCAATTTTCATTTGACTTTTAATCAATTACAGTGACAAAGAGATGATTTGAAGTCAATTTTCTGTTGGTGCTAAATTAGTGTTTGATCACAGATGTTTACTCTGGTGACTGCTTTCTTTTGCAAAAGCCTTGTCGGCTAAGTTGCATAGATTGATGCCTCTCATTTTCAGGTGATTAGCAGATTTTTCTCTTACTTTGCTGCTTTTAGCAGCATGAGGGATGTGCTTCTGCTGGGATATGAGTGTGTGGGAACCTCTTAAGATAAACATGGAATTTAGTAATGAAGCCTGGCATTGACTTAGAACTGCCTCTCTTTGAATGGAGATGCTCCTTCTCAGTGATCCAGTGCTAAATCAGTTCTCAGAACAGCAGACTCCTCCATGCCCTCTGTTTAGATTTGTAAAATTTGTACTAACAATAGCTTTTGACCGAAAGAACATTTTGCTTCCTACTTATTATTAAGGAACAGAATGCAAAGAAGGAAAGAAGAAAAAGCTATAAAAATAAATAAAAAATAAGAAACGAGAGTTCTTTGCAAGAGAGTCAGAGAATCAATCCTGAAAGCATTTTTTTCTATGCCCCTTCTTTATTTATCAGCTGTTTAAAATAGATAGGCCAAGACTCTTCATTCTCTATTCATAGGAGAGCGATTCCTGAGACCACATAGCAGGCATGTATGGAAAACTACTCTGTCTTCTTTTGGATTCCCTGGATGGTATTCAGAATGTTGTTTTGATGCTTAAAATCACATAAACCCAAGCTTAAGACAAGATTTTGAAGTGGTCAGTCCCCTCAAATGCAGCCAGATTTTCTTACAGCACAGTTCTTATTTAAATTCTGGTAGGAGCTGCCAGAGAGCAGGTGCTAAATGCTGGGATTTTTCATTCATTTGAAGTCTGTGTGTCATACTGAGAGATGCAGGACACTGAACATCACTGAGAATTCAGCCATAGAAAAGTACAGCATAAAATGCAAACCATAGCACACACAACCCAAACCCATCATACAAATCAGCCTAAATCATCAAAGCAATAGATCAAACAAATGCCTCAAAATTCAGTCTCTCTCTCCTGTCATTCTCCCCAAATGCTTTGCATAATACCCTGAAGATCAGCAAACAGATTTTGCCTGGTATGCAGTATAGGGAGGATTGAATTTTACTGAGGGACCATGGAATAAAAGAACCCACCAGAAACCTTGGCTATGCTAAACTAAATTTGTAATTCTGGTGCAAAGAGAATATAGAGGGTTGTTTTCAGTTAGATTTTTGGTCACTTATTGTTAGTTGTACTTACGGCTCACTGATTTAGCCACCTCTTCCACTGATAATGCCTGAATCATAACGGTATAGGTTGAAAACAACAGGTCATATTTCTAACCTACAGCTGCCTGAAAATTGATAGTTCTGATAAATAAATTTTTCATGCCTCATAACAAAACTTCTACTTCATGAAAATATTAAAGGGTTAAATCCCTTGAATTACCAACTCCAAAAGAAGTATTTCAGCTTGTGCTCTTTGGGAGTTGCCTTTCCTTCCCCTTCCATCACAAAAAAAAAGGTACTAAAGAAAATAGAAAAGTAGGGAACAAAGTGGGAAAATGGACACTGGGAAATGAACAGTGGGAAATATTGAAAATACATGTTGAAAATACAGAAGAATTCTACACAACTGGGAATTACTTGCATTTTTTCAGTCGTTCATAAAAAGTCACCTCAGTGAATGATGATAGCAAAGTTCAATATTTAGAAGACAGTGTCGTCAGACTGTAAGAGGTGCAAACACGTTGCCTTGGCTATATCTGTGCCTTGATTGTTTAAGAATAGAAGCCAGGGAGCTAATCAGATCTTTGTGCAGTGCTGGTTTTATTTTACAAGCCTCCCTTTCAATGTAAGCCCAACATGCTATACTTACATCCTTAGTACACTGTTTTCTTACAGTATTTTATTGGGGTTCTGTATTTTATGGGACAGTCTGAGGGTCTGATTCACTTCCTGCTTGACATGAATATCTCTCTTCATTTTTAAGCTAATTTCTATTTAAGTAAATAAGAACTGTTTGTATCTGAGAAGGAGAAATGGAACCTGGAGTACTGGGGTTTTTTGGCTCCAGTTGTATTTTACAAGTTAATGTGTCTTTTGGAAAATATCTTATGTGGCAACTCTGTCTCCAGTAATTGTTCAGTAGAAGACAACTGTTCCACTACTAAATTGCAGTCTGCTTGTAGGCCAGGACTTTTCTGCAAGAGGGGATAGAAGTTGCTTGCCTTGTCTTACTTTCTTTCTTCTACTTTACTACAGGAGAAAGTGCTCCCAGAGGTGTCCAGAAGGGCTCTTTTTCACTATCCTTTCTTCTGTTTTCCATTTGTCTTGTCAGTTTTGGACTAGAACATGAAGAATGGGTTGGGCAGTCAGGTTGAATCTGCTCTATTGGGAGGGGTCTGGTTAAGACAAGGGAACGAAGGGTTTTGTAAAACCTTTGAAAAAATGTCATTATGCATGAACCTATAAATCTCTAAGTATCAAATGAACTTTATATATGATACTACTTAGTAGCAGAAGAAAGAACATTTAGATGCTGTCAGAAATTAATGATGAGGAATGCCTGGAAAGCTTCACAACAGAAAGGCATCACATTCATTGCTGCTTCATCTTTGTACTGGAATAAATATTCCAACTAAATTTAGCCAGTGAGATTTGAAGGCAGTACGGCCTCAGGATTTCCACCAGGTTTTACCCTTTCCAGTTGGCCTTGTTGCTGGAGTTGTTAGGGAGGTGATGAACCATTTACTCCATGCAGAAAACTGACCAGGGACAGAAGGACACCGCAGGAAAAGGCACAGCTCTGGATGCCGTGTTTCCTCTGCATCTTGCATTAATTCTCACCTGCCTTTCCAGCAGGCAGTGGAGGACCCTTCATGGCAGTCAGATCTGTAGTGAGGCTTCTGTGTGCTTGCCCCTCTTAGTAGCCTGGCACATAAGAAAGAGATATTTAACTTGCAAAATTGTTTATTTTATAGAATTTCCAACCAGCGTAATGTTTATTAAAACAGCCATAAAATTCGCTGCATAGTACATGAAATTCAGCTTGATAATGATAGTGCTGCTGTTGTGATTATGTAAGCACAAAGCTGTTGATTTACAAAGAAATAAATTCAGATAACACTGTGCAAGAAATACAGCTCTGGAAAGCTAGCGCTGGAGTTGGTGCGGGGACAAGCAACAGGCTGTATGAGCCTTCAGCTTGAGGTTCCTTGACTGAATTCAAGCTGAATCAGTTACCACAACCCAATGGCTTTGTAGCAGTTTGCATAAAATGAAGATGTGTTCTGAAGTCCATTTCCTCCTGTACCTGTAGCACCAACGAGGCAGCCTTCAGTGGAAGCGTCCAGAGGGACGTTTAGCATAAAACAGGGATGGGGCTGAACGTCCCCCTTGCAGCAGGGACATTCACAGGCATGGAGAGAGACATCTGATTAGTGCTGCATAGGTTCCCTAGGTGCATTTCGTTGTGAGACTTAGGATTGCCATTCCCACAGGGAGCCAGAAAGCTGTGAGCCCACATGGGAAGGGTTGAAATGGCACTGGGGATGATTATCAGTGAATTTAAAAACACTGGGTGGTACACCTAGTGATTGAGATTGGAGATAATAATGCTTTAAAAATGACAATTTCACATTTTTGTAGTGCCATTTTATTGTATTTTCATTAGAAAAATAAAAGGTCACTATCCTGGCAGGACATTGCATTGCCAGTCCTCTTCAGGGCTCCATCTCTAGCTATTTATTGCTTTTGGTTTCATCTCCTGCTGAAATTCACGTGAGAGCAAACAGACACATCCTGGGTAAAAGTTCGATGTAGCACATGCCACAGTGAATGGATGCCTTTTAATTTTGGAGATTACATCAATCACATGAATGTTATTTGGACTAGCATGTGTGTTGGGAGAAAGCAGGCCATGAATATTTAAAAGGACAGACCACAGATGAGAAGCCTTCAGGAGGCTATCACTCTAACAGGTGTTGCAGGTACCACAACATTTCTCTAGTACTGCAGCTGAACCAGTAGCCACCCGTGTAAGCCAAATTAGTTGTGTTAGGTTAGTTATCTGCAAATATTATACAGCCCTTTGTTCTCCACTCTGGTTTATTAATTAACCCTGCTCTGTTAATCCTCACACCTATTCTGCCTTGAAATCTGTCTTTCTTCCCTCACAGGAAGAGGTCTGCCCAGCATCCTAATCCCAGGTCTTCCTTGCTTTCTTCCTTTCATATTTTTAAAGTATTTTTGTGACTAGGTAGTTTTGCTCTTCATTTTTGCTGAACCACTGCTTCAACCACTACTTCATCCTATACCATCTGCACTGTATTTTTCTTAGCTGCTTTGCCTGTAATTTGTGTGCAGGAGAAAATATCCATCTGTTTAAGGCTGAGGTATTAGACTGCGGGAGAGGGTTTTAAATAGGTATTACAGGCATGTCAAACTTTAGGTTAAACAGAGAAGATCAGACAAAAAAGTGTCCCAGGAAAATCTGGGTGACATTTTTTATTCTTGTCAAAACATGAAAAATTATTAGAAGAGGAGTGAAAGGAAAAGGCTGTTTAATTTAAGAAACTCCCATTCTAGTTAGATTTCTGTTGTACTCTCAAAATACAATGATTTAACCATGACACAAAGATGATGATCTGCAGTCGACTGTATCAACAGTTTCACAGATGTTTATTTGAAGTTTAATGTTAATGCAGTGCAGAGATGTGCCTTGTACCTTCTTGGTTTAGTTTTGGGGATTTTGTTTTGTTTTGTTTTTTTCTCTCCTCAAGTCCCACGTTTCACATTTAGTCTTTCTAATAGTGGAATTAATTTATCTCATTTAGTACCTGAAGAGAAGTCTTCAGAAAGTGATCTAACAAGTAACTGCAGTAGGAATCCTGTGTTTGAGAGGGGGGCAGAACAGAACAAGCAGAGGGGTTAAAAAGGGGTGAGCCTGTGGGACAAAAGATCTCTGTTGGGTGCTCTTGGAAAATCTTATGCTGCAGCTTATGGCCTGGCAGGTTTAAACTCCCTTGTCACCAGGTCTGAATTTATCATTATTAAAATATTAGGTAGCATGTCATTGCCTTTGTAGCTGTGTGGGATAATTGCAGGCTCCATACTTTAAGGAAACAAACTGAGGAAAAGACTGTTTACATACACTAAGAACATGCACAGATTAGCTTCAGCTGGCCTGTTTATACTGTCAGCCTGTATTATATTGGAGATTAGATAAATGTACATAAATATTAGGCATAACAAATATTTGGTGGTGTTTCTCTGTCCTTGCATTATGCTCCATGTAGCCCATTACACCACTTGCCTGGGAAGGCTGGGGACATATAGGCGTGTTTAACTCCTTTAGGTCACCTGGGGTAAGAGACTGCCCAAGCACAAGGGGTTCTTAATAAACCACAATTTTTGGTGTATTATTTCCATCTGGATATTCAGGTTGGAAACTGCTGCATCTTAAAAACTATGAATCAGGAGGAAATGTCAGGATGACTCAGGATGTGATTGAGTTACTGCTCTGTTTTATTTGTAGTTACGAGTTTGCCTTGCCAAGTTAAGACCATTTTGTTACTTGTCTTATGCAAATAACCAATCCATTTTCACTGTCAGCTGGGAATAATAAAACCTTAAACATCTTCATGGTCAGCACTGTCTATTTAAATATTTAGCATTATATTTTGTAATTTCCTTCTCTGTATTTTTGTATTTAACTGTATTGATTTTTCTTCATTTTTAATGACATCAGAAGGAAAAAAAAAGGACAAATACAGTCTGTTTGTCTCAGTGGCTGAATATGAGAGCTGGACAGCCTGGAGACAGCAGGGACAGATTCTTTTGTCGCTCCTTGGGAGCCAGGTGTCTCCTGCTGGGAAGATGCATCCTGAGGGCCTTGGTGCAGTAAGACATGGGTAAACTGGAACAGGGCGTGGAGTTTGGGGCATCTTTTCCCTTTGTGTTGTGTCTCAAGGTTTCTCCCATGTAAGATGATGATGATTGCTCATCAGTTTAAAATTGTGTCTGTTTTTCCATCCATGCATTTTGAAACAGTTTATGTATTGAAGTTTATGCTCATGCAAAGCAGCACACAGAAAGCTAGATTTCATTATTTAAAGAATTACCTGTATTTTTGCTGGTCTAGTTGTCGACATCTGTTGCAACTTTTTCAGAGGCCTAAATCTGCCCCAGCTGCTGTTGCTTCAACATTCAACACTTACAATAATGACTACTATTTTATTAACCCAACACTTCATCCAGTGTCTGCCATAGCAAACAAATCCTGGGATATCAGAGCCAGTGCTGTGTGATGAGTGGGGAATTCTCTGGAGTCCAGGAGCAGCAACAGGCACAGTTGCAGGGTAATGGCCTGGGAAAGGGGAGGAAATATACCTCATGGAGAAAGAAAAAGAAGAAATTACTGAACAAATGATATTCCAGAGAATTGAGAATATAATTTCAGGTGCTGCATTTGAACAGACTTGAGTATTTGCAAGTCAAAATGAATGAGTAAACAAATTTGTGAATTCTAAGCCTTTATAGTCTTCAGCCGTCCTTAATATGAAGACCTGTGAAATATTTCTACTGGATATATTAATACCTCTGCATAGAAACATTAAGACCACAACTACTAGTCTCAGCTTAGGTAGTAATCATTCCTAAAGTTCACAGAAATGGAGATTAAGAGGAATCTGTGTACCACAGCTTGGAAAGCAGTGTTTCAAGCACCCTGGCTAATTACAGAGCTGGCAACTGCTGAATCTCTAGGAACATTTTTAATTGTGAAATTTTGGATTGCCTAAATAAACAATAAATGCATCTGAGTTGCATAAGGGTTTTCTCATGGGAGCTGTGGGTCTGTCCTTCTGGCTTTACATAATGAAAAACTCAATGGCTTTTATTCATCTATCTGGAAAGAGAGCTGATTTCAAGCTGGAATCAAGCGTCCTCCCAGGTCCTGCAGTCTGGTTGTGGCCGTCATCTGGCTGGTTGTTCTTCCTTGCCCTATTGTGTGTTACGTATCCCTCATCCATCCAGTTCTTCCCTCTGCTTCCTTTTTCATCTGTCTCCTTTCCTGACTCTCACTATACCTAGTAAGTGTACAATGAGAAAAAAGCGGTTTGATACTCCATGATGTAAATTGGTGCTTTTAATAGAATTTTCCTGTTGAGGCTTCTTTTGTTTGTTTACTTGAGCTGTGTCTATATTGAATATTCTTTCTCTGGAGGTTGTCCAAGTAGATTTTTTTTTTAATGGTTGTTTAACAGAGTTTGCTGTACATTTCTATATATATTTTAAAGTGCAAGACAGAAAGCATACAGAGCTTTAACTGGAATTACCTCATCAATAGTTGATTCTGAACCTTCAAAAATGTGGTATTTTGTCTTGTCATGTTAGCAGCTTGTTGCTATAGATAGGGAGGATGACCCATGCTGTGATCATCCAAAAGAGATAATGGAAGGATCTTCTGAAGATGATGTCAATATCCCTGGTATTATTTACACAGGGATTTCAAAATGGACAGTGTGATGTATTTCTCTGAATACGATTACACTTATACTATCCCAGTACAAGGCAGAGAAATACATATCCAGGAGTATGTGTGTTCACCTACTGCTTCAAAGGGAGTAGAAGAATGAGGCAACTAGTGACAGTGAAAAATTCAGTCACTGAGGCATGAAAGGAGAGTCTGAAGGTAAATGCTGTTAGTGCACAAAACAGACTTTTGGGAATCGTGACATCACAGCCTGTTTTCACTGCATCATGAGCCCAGTGGAAGGACAGAGCTTGAAATGTGTCTGACATATTTTTGTAGTATAGAGGGATATACTAAATCTGCTAAATGGGATTTCGGGGGACAGAGTGCAGAATATTAAAAATATCAGGCAAATAACAGGTGTTTCCATTTGTACTGAACCTGTAAAACCCAGAAGCTCCTGCTGACTGTAAAATTAATAATAGGCAAAGTCAATGCTAAACGGCCTCAAGAAAAAAAAGCACAAAAATCTTACAAAAAGTCAGGATCGATAGGATACCTCTTGCAGTACAATATTGAACCTTCTTTCCCCTTCCCCCAAAATAACATTGTCAGTTATACAGAAAAGCTTTTACTTACTCCTGCTAATGGAAAACTGATAACGATCTTTGAATAATAGGGGTTTAGAAATAGCAGCTCCTGGGTCCTTATACCAGCTTTACCAGTCAATACCGTAGTTTTCTTTTTGAGAGGCAGCAGTCTTGGAGGCAGGAAAGGAATTAGTGTCCCCCAATGTATCTCAAAGGGTTGTTTTTTGGGGCTTTTGGTTTGGGTTGGGTTTTTTTTGTTTTTTTTTTTTTTTTTTTTTTTTTTTTTTTTGGTTGGTTGTTTTTTCGTTGTTTTGGTTTTTTTTCTTTTTAAATCTGAGATGAATTATTAAATGCAAATTCAGCAATGCAAAGAGGAAAAAACAGATTGGTTTCCTTTTGAGTTTGCTGATTAGTCAATTGCTTAGTTCATGGAGGATGCCACTTGTGTCAAGTTTCTGTATACTTTCGTAGAACTGGAGCACGATACTTACTGTATCTCAAGTGAATGATTTTTCAATTAGCCTGCAGTTCCTTGGCTGTATTCCCTTTGCAGTCCTGCATGGGTGATGTAGAGCAAAGGTTTAAGATGTTTTGGACAATTTATGATATTTGGAAAGGCTATTTGTCAAGAAACAATATCTGCAACAACTTTTATGTTCAGTTTTAGTCCCGGGTCTTTTGTTTACTTCTGTGGTATTCTTTTTGATGTGTTAAAGTTAACTTGAGCGTATTGTTTAAAATGGGAGGGGGAGGGAGGAGAGGAAAAAAAGCCAGTGTTAAAAGATCAAGATATCAGGGAGCACATGACTGTTTTTATGATGGTGCTGCAGATGGGAGGGAACTCTGAATTGGTTTACTCTGACAGCCAAATGGGCAAAGAAAGGAAAGATCAGAAACATTTGAAAATGAGATCATACAGCATGTGAACTATAAAGACATCTCACCCATGTTTTTTTTATGAGAAGTCTTACTGACATTTGAAAAGCAGGGACCGGTTCCCGAGTCTTAAGGTTGACTGACATTTAGGGGCAGTGTTAGGCATGATTTCCTTCCCCTCTCTTTAAATTGAAGTTTTCAAAAATCGAGGTGAGGGAGAAGCCTGGTTACACCTTGCAAGGCATTCAGATCTGTGTAGAAATATGAAAAAAGTAACCTGTGACATTTTAAACACTTTGCTGAATCTTGGTTTTTTCTACATCATATAGAGGCATGGATATGGAGCTGCACTGCCATGGGGGAGGGAGAGAAAACCTGAAAATGGTTTAATTTCAGGTATTTATCCCAGCAGCCCAAACACAATTGCACAGAATTATTGAAATCGGGGAAATTTGGGGTAGTCTGAAAGTACTTCTGAACAAGCTGCTACTTTGTAAGACCAAAGCAGCTTGTTTTATCTTTGTCCCAGATGCAAGCAGGCAGCCAGGCTCCTACCAGGCAGAGGTTCGGGAGCAGCTGCACTTGCTGGCATAGGTGGGCAGTACCAGCACCAGCAAAGGGCATTCAGGTGGGTACCCCTGAGATCCAGAGACCAAGTGCTTTCCTTCAATCACGATGCCAGTATCATCACTTAGAAAGCATTCACCTTCCTGTGTTTTCTTTACTGTCTTTCTCTTCTCTGAGAAGCTCAGGACACTTCCCCTGAAAGGGCAGTACCTCATGGGGTGATTTATAAAGCTACCCCTGCTTCCTAGCATCTTTGCTGAGGCTGAACATCAGTCGCAAAAAGCTTAAACAGCTCCAGCAGACTGGATGTAAAGCCTGCATTTACCCCTGAGCTGTGTTTCTTCCTTCCAGCAAAGTCTGAGCTGCAGTATCAGGGTACTCTTAATTATAGAAACCAAACCTGCTTCCTTGTGAGGTTTTAAAGCCATTCTCTAAGTATCTTCTTTCTTTGACCCCCAAGCCAACTTAAACTAGTCATGTAAGAACTTAACAAAGGGCTTGATCCGGACATTCTGGGCAATCAAAGGCAAGGTCCTATGGAGCTGCTGAGGCTGAAAAGCAACAAAATTTTCTGCAGTGGTTTGAAATGAGTTTCTGGGAGAGCGGCATCACTGCAGCTGGCCCGGCTTTTGGGGGTAATGACAGTCAGATCTAGTCAGGCACAGAAGCTGGTTTAGGGTAATAAAGAGCGTCAGTGGAGGACATTAGTATTTAGGTGGGCTCCTGCTAAAACTATCTAAAGAGGAGTGATGTAAGTGACATAAAAATTCCCATATTGTAATTTGAGTAGTATAGAAGGGTGACTAATGAACTGCATTGCTTTTATAGCTAAGCAGACTGGGGATAAGATGGTTTCTAATACATCCCCACAATGCAATTATCGTGGTAGAATTTATGTCACATTTTTTTATTTCATTTTCAGTGTCACGTATTGCACACGTGTGTGAATAGAGGCTTCTTGCCTGCTGAGGAACTAAGCAGTTGAGTTGAATATCAATTGTGTATATTTATCTCATTCTAATCTAGAAATTTTTCTACGTTTATGTTTTAAAAGCACCAGTTAACAACTGAGTAAGCCCTTTTTTTTGCCAAGAGAAATAGTTTGGGTGTTTCTGTTGCTCTTACCTTTTAAAAATAAACATCAGAAATACAGCAAATTCTCTGCTGCTGCAGCAGTAGCTAGAATGGAGTGGGAGGACCATCAGGGAACTATTTAAGACACCTTGCTTCTCAAGCAATTACTACTCAGGAAACCAAATAAATGGTAGTAGCGTCAGGGCTTCTCTGAAATAGGAGCAGCCAGTTGCAGTCCCATTGGACACTGTCAGTTTGCAAAATCCAGGGGCACCCTTCCCCTCCCTCACTCCATGATTTCCCTCTTGTTACTGCTCCCAGATTTCATTCATCCTTCATTCATCGTGTAGAAGTTTCCTCCTTTCCTTTGAAGCAGCTGGGGTTCATCTAGAGAGAGAGAGAGATGTTAGCCCAGTACTGACTGTGCCCGCTATACCTTTCATATGCGTATTGTCAGGCATATCACTTCCTCTTGTAAAGGACTCTGTGGAGGATGCCCACAGCAGCACCAACAGCGAGCAGCACTGAGTCCTGATGCAGTGGTGCTGAGCTGGGAGGCTGATAGCCTCCGAGTGCATCGTCCGGCAACCTCCTGAGTCTCCCAGGGCAGTGATGAAGCCAGGGAATGTGTTAGCTCTGTGGTAGATCAATCTCATCACTGCACTGTTTTTCAAGCATAGAGTAGGAGTTGGGGTTCCAGTTGGTAAGTGTTTTTCATGTTTCTGGTGAGTAATGATATTTGACTGCGTGGAGCAGTAATAGTAAGAGTCTTGAGAAACCTCTAAAGCCTTAGAGTCTGTGTTCAAAACCTAGCAAGCAGAGAAAAATATTCTGGATAAAACACTTTTTTAATGAGTGCTTTAAACCTAAAGCCCTTGACCTCATCTTCTGGAAGTTTTGTGACCCTTCATTTCTTCAGGAAAATCCTTTTTAGTCTTGTTCTCATGCCTGAGTTATAGGACTCTAAAATAACTGCTTTGCTTTTAGGAGGCTGCTTAGAAAGAGAAGAGTTTGTCCCATGGAAATACAGCAGCAGTGACTAGCGAATCTCAAAAAGCTTTTGCTAGACAAAAAGGCCAGTGGGTAATCCAGTAATTGTGTGAAAAAGGCCAGTGGGTAATCCAGTAACTGTGTGAAAACAGATTTATTCTGGAGCACACGCATTGCAGAAAAAAGCATCCAGCTTCCTCTCTTCACCTTGTGTTGTGAAAATGTAAAATGAAGGGAGGATTGAGCCAAGGATGTGCATTCTTGGTGCCTAAGCATTATTCTTGGGCTTGCCATGGGTCCACAGGGCTGCCAAAGCACTGTGAAAGCTGGAGTAGAAAGCCTTTTGTTGCGTAGAGGTGAATCCCACTTGCAGCATTCATCTGCCTCTTCCCCTGAGATAGTTGCTGAAACAGTTATTTTCTTGCTTTAATGTGAGTGATGGCTGAGCCACAGCTCTAACCTCCAGCTTAGAGATGATGACCTCAACAGTTTTGAAAGGAAAGATGGCAAACGTGGGCCCATCTCACCGTGGAGCAGTCTTTATGTCCCTGAGTAGTCAGTGGACAGTATGTGGTACTTGCACAACTGTCCTTAGGTCTTCAGTTGGAAAGAATCATACTCTGCAGCTGGCTCTCCTTGGTTTAGTAGGAGCCCCCAGCTGCCCTCATCCTGATTCAGGTAGGTCAGCCGACTTCTTGGGCTGAGAGGATGAAGCAAGGCCTGAGAGGGGGTAACAAGCAAGAATCCAGTGATCCAGCAAAACTTCCGGTGAAAATTGAGCCATGCTTATTTCCACTCTCCTTTTCTTAACTGATCTTTGGGCTTACTTCTTCCATACTAGTATACTGGAGGTACCGAGTTAGCATGAGAGAAGACTTGGTCCATCACCAAGCACTAATTTTGAGGTAATTAATACTTGGCTCCACAGTAGCACTTTACAACCATAACTGGAAGACCACTGACGAAAAGTCCAGGCATGGCATCATCTAATTATTGCTTCTTTTGTATGTGCCAAGGACTTGATAATTTGTTACTTTTTGTAGGGGAAGGGGAAGTGATTACAAGTTTCTTATGGGAATCAGAGGTACCACTGGGCTACCATTAGCAGTGCCATGGGTATGAAGGGCAAATTAAGCTTGGTGATCCTGCCAGGCTTACATTCAACAAAGTCTGGTTTAGGATTTATAAATTATTCTCTGGTGACAGACATAAAGTAGCCCTCTTAACAACAAGCCTCTATGTATTTTCTGCCCTTCCGTTCTTGTCCTTTCCATCTGTCTCTTAATGTTTTTGCCAGGACATCTTGGTAGCTCTTTCTCAGTTGAGCTCACTGAGTCTGTTGTTTCCTTGATTTCAGTCTCCTCCTTGGTGTTCAACTCTATTTTATTGCTCTGTTGCCAAAAAGGAAAAGGCAGCTTACCAGGTGTGTTACCCAGTCTCTCATTGTGCCTTGAAAACCTGTACTCCAGGTTTCTAAAATAAATTTACTATCTGGTCAGCTGGGGAAGGTTGAGTGCATGTGACAGCATGGCTCCACCACTGGCATGCTCTCCCCTAGGCCAGAAGATTGCATTCCATTAGTGTCGTACCAGGACGTGTGGCTCATCCCCAGTGCTTCAGCTCGGTGCCAGGCTACTTGTGGAGCAGCACTCTGGATGAAATGCTGCACTGAAGCACCTTGTCCTGGTGTCTGGGTGACAAGTGGAAGTGAATATATCCCACAGAAAGATTTTTTTTTTTATTTTTTTTTTTTTTGGGTGATGAAGAAGACATATTCCTGTTGTCCTGGAAGTATTTTGTCTTTGACCAGAGCAAGTGCAAATGTCGAGCTCTGTGTGTAAAAGCCATGGGATAAGCACACAGCAACTTGTCTGTTCAAGTAAATGGTCACTCCCCTGACAGTTTAGTCAAAGGTATTCAGGGTGCCACATGTGTAAGAGGCAAATTATAAAACTACGCTGTACTCTTGAATATGAGAAAGCACAGAAACAAAAAGCCAAGTGCTGGGTTTCATACTGGATAGCTCATTAACTTAAAACCAGAGTACGAATGTAAATTATAACCCTTGTTATTACTCATAACTACAGTTCAGACGATAACTTGGCAGTTTGCCTGCGACTCTTTTATAAACCAGTAACCTCCGGAATAAATTATACATCATACATAATACATAATTGTCCTTTAAAAGGCAATAATTGTTCTAAAAGGTAGAGTTTGTAGCATGTTTCACATGAAATGTATGCCACAGAGCCAGCCCAGTTGCTCAGGCTCTAGGTTCCTGGATAAGCTCTGGGCTCTGTGGCACTGGGATTTCAGGCTGTTGCCCCAAACCTGCAGTGTCCCAGTACTATTCACAAAACCAGCGTGTAATGTCTTCTGGTGTTCTCCTGAGGTCGGAGTCTCTGTGCTTCCTCTGACTTGGGCTGTTGCAGATGCCCTCACCTTTCTTTGGTTTCTTCTTGATAAATCCTGATGTAGAGAGCATATGTCAGCCTGGAAGGGCTGATATCCTGGGATAATCACTGGATTTAAAATAGAGTCTCATTTCTGTGCAGTCAACCTAAATCCTTTGTTCTCCCAGGATGAGACACTTGTATTCAGTTATGCTTTGTAGGGGACATCAGGACAAAGCCAACAGCAGAAAACACACTGTAAGAAACAGCCTCTTCACAGTCTCAACACCTCCTCTTGTACACAAGATTCTGCATAGGTTCCTTTTACTCTTACTATTATTATTATACACAGTTAGGAAAAAATATCCCACACCTCGAGTTCTTTAGAAAAAATATGCTCATCGTGGTCCTTGTTTCATATATTTTTGGTTTGCAGTTTTATAATGTTAATGTTGGGTTGCCAGTACAAGGCTTTGTTTCTACGATCAAGCTACTGATTAATTCTCTTTGCTTTAAGGGGTTTTTGTGTAAGATAGACAGCAAGAAGGGTATGTATACTTTGTCTTTTTTTTTTTTTTTTCCGTGTGTTTATTTGTCTGCACAAGACACATTACAGGAAACCTTTCACACGGGAGTTGCTGTGTCGCTGTAATAATTGATACTGGAAAGTTATGTGAAGGTCTTGTTGTGCTAAACAAACTAGCTTTTTCTCAGAATGAAAAGATAAATGGTGGGACCTAAAAAAGAAAACCCTTTAAAAATGACCTGTGGTGTAAGATATATAAACTACAGGAAAAGTACCCACATATTTTTATCATTGGAAAGAAAGGTCGCTATTTTTCTGTCACAGTAACAGAATAATAATATGTTCAGTTAGCAAAAACTCGTACAGGCAAATGTTAAGATGCTAATAGATGTTGCAAGCCAGAACTTGAACAGAGAATTCTGCTTTCCTAATGTGGGTTTGCTGCCCTTCAAATGATTAGATTCTGTCAATCAAAGACTGTTTTCACATATAAAGCTATTATAGTCTGATCTTCCTCATTTCTGAAGGGCAACCAAACTTGAATGCTCTTGGTGATAAAATACTGGTTGCTTTATGCCCTGATTTTATAGACGGGTGTTAAAACAAATTTAGTCTTAAACTTTCTGTGGAAATAATTTGAAATGCAATTTGCTATGCATGTATTCATCTTCTCCCCTCTTGCTCTTCAGATTCTTCCATTGATATATTGATCATAGTGGATAAAAAAGGTTATCTCACACCAGTTTCCACCATGGCCCATTTCACCATCCAGTCTTCCAGCTGAGCTTTACTCTAAGCTATCTAAATTAAGAGTCTACAAGAAAACACGCCTTTGCTCCTGAGCTAGAAACCTAAATTTAGAGTATATAAGAGAGGTCTTGGAATTGGTTTACTCTGGTGGTGTAGGACTTGTAGGCTGTCTGTGTTTATAATATCCTGCTAGCCCAGGTCTCAAAGTGATGTGGAAGTCTGAACTCTTCGATGGTCAACACTACCTCCCCCATTCTGGCTCGGAGAGGACTTCACGTCAGCTGGCTTTGTGTTGACGGGAATTTGCCAGTGGTAAGGGGTGGCAGAGTGGGAGGGGACCCCAGGGACTGAATGGCATGGCAGCATGACCCCATCCATGGCTCCATGGCAGCATGACCACATCTCCCTGCAGCTGACGGGGTTGGGGCTCTCACCAGGGCTCACGGTGGTGCAGCAACAAGAGGTGGTTGGTGGAGGGATAGGTGGTGGAGTGAGCTGAAGAACCATAATCAAAACGCACAAAACCCCAGGAGATGGAATAATTTTTTTTTTAAACAAACATGAGTTAAAAATCTCAGTGCTTCACATTATACTGTTGTGTTTTTTTTCTGTGCGAAACTCTGCATGATAATAATGTTCTTATGTCAACCCGTGTTATTTCCTGTTGAGATTTCTTAATGGTGTTTATTAATTTAATTAAAGAAATAGAAATTATTTAAAGGCATAAGCACAGAGACAAAAGTAAGGTTGAAGAATCTATTTGAGCTCTTTTGAGCACTTGATTTCAACATTTGTATTACAACACAAACAGTATATTTGGGAGCTGTGTGTGTTTTAGACAGATAATTACTGATACATCAGGCATTACTTTTGCTTCCTCAGGTCCTAAACTCTTGTTGGCTTTGGTGTTGACACTCTAAGTGTCTTGTATTTTGGGGGCAGGCCACTATTTCAGGGTAGGAATAACAGTTGCCTGGTGAAGCTGTTGGAAGGTTTACATCCGTTGTGATACAAATAGGATAGACTTCTGCACTCTAGTCGCTTAAAACTTGCTCTTTCTGAGCACATCTGTCAAACTTGCCTGCTAAAATATTGCTGAAAAGGTAAAAGGTTGCAGACACAGATGAACAAAGTCCACTTCTTCCTTAAAATAATAATCATGGCTTTTAGCTATGGTACTTGGTCTAAACAGCCTGCTTTTGTCAACAGTGGGTGTCTAGGACCCCATACTGTACTAAGTTTTTGACCAGGAGACTAGAGTTGTCTTCTGGCTGGCAGGATGCAGAGCAGCCTTACAGCCCACTCACTACCTTACTCTGAATTTACCTGAGCAATGGAAAATAGGGAAAAACTTTCCTCCTGGATGCAACCTCCTCCTGTGCTGTCTAAGCCTTGGATGGCTGATGTGCTTCTGGTGGAGTCGTGTTACCCCTCCCATTCCGATGCTGGTTGGTTGTGTTGCTGATTCATTCATCTCAATCCCATAGCCCACTTATGATCCATGGCTCCAGATAACTGCCTTTTTGATTTGCCCCACAAAGTTTTGTCTTCTGCCTTCTCTCCCTCCTTCATGTCTCTTGCAGAACACTGTGTGCATTGGGGTTTTTTACATGCGGTGTTTGCAGGATGCTTAGCTGCCTGCTCTGCTGCCTTCCTTCCTAGAAATATATCAGCAAGTGCCAGTTACCATGTCCTTGTCAGCCAGAAGATGTCAAAAAATAAGTAACTTTCACCTACTCAGCACACTGCTTCCCAAACAGTGGCAATTAGAAACAACTTGGCTTTTCCTTGCTTCATCTGCGAGGAAACACTCTGGGTTAGCCTGTGCTTTTAAGCTCGGTCTGTGTTGCGGCACAGCCCGGCTTTACTAATGGTATTGCTCCCGTCAGGTTGTAACAGAGTTATGGCATCTCCTTCTCTTGCGTGGAGTGCCCGTGTCTGTGTGCTGCAGGCTCATTACAGTTGATGCCCAGCAGGAGCAGTTTATGTTTCTGTAATGGCTTTTATGTTGTTGTCTCATGGAGTTAGGTCTGTCTGAAGACAGACAGAGTTTAGAGCAGTTAAAGCTTCTGATGGAGATTACCATAATTACAAGTGATCAACATTCAGTGCTTTCCCCCCTCCACCCTCCCTCCCAGCACAGCTTGTCTCGGGTCAGGCTGCAGAGAGGCCACTTGGAGAAAGTGCCTTCATGGTGACATCCCTGCTCTGACACCGTGCCCAAGGGGTGACATCACTGCCTACCTGCAACACTATCGGGTTTCAGTTATTGCTGTATTTCCAGCAAAGGCAACTGAACTGGCACTGTGCTTGTCAGTGCTGTTCCTGACACTCCTTACCTTCACCTGTTCGTTTGCATTTTAATCATGACTCCATAGTTTACGTAATTGTGATTCTTGCTTTGTTTAAGTGGTATTCCCCACAGGATTGCTTAAGAAATCCTACTTAGCAGCTGTCCCCCGATCACATCCCTTCGAGCACTTACTAATGTATTATGAGGTAATAGCCAAAAGTCACGATAGTGAAAAAAGGGTTAAAAGCAAGAAATGCAAGTACATCCTGGATAGATGAATCCATTTTCCCACTAATTAATAGCATGCTTCTAACAATGGAAAGCTATTAAAACATGAAGGTATGTTTTGTGAATCACATTTATCAACCACTATACATGCTGAAATTCCATTATTTATTCTGTATTTTTAACATAGCATATGGATTTTTTCATTCAAATGTGGAAAGTAGCAACAAAACCCTTTTTTTTGCCTCCATTTAAGTATATATTCATGCAAAAATGAAAATGTAATAAGAACAGTACATTCTTATGTCAACAGTAACCTTTAAATGGTGTTCTTTAGATAAAACTGTGAATATTGGAAAAGAAAAAAGATAAGTGGTTCCCGTATTCATCTTAGTCCAAAATCTATTCTACCCACTGCTGGTTGCTGGCATTGTTTGATGATATGACAGAGTAGCAGAGAATCAGATTATCAGAAAAGGAGATTCCCAATTTAATAGTTACTTGCAGAAATCAAAGTAGTTTTTCCTTTATCTTAACATCTCAAAAATAAGTAGCTGCTAAATTTCAAATCCTGTAGCCTTCCTGATTTATCATCATATCATGGATGCACTTGGCTGTCTAACATCAGGGAATCCAATAACTCCCGTCACATAAGAAGAAAAGAAAAAATCCTATTGGATAATGGTTTGCATTCTCCCCTACAGTGATTTATTTCTGTCACAAGACTTAATTTTATCACGAGGCAGATGCTCCATCTATATCAATGCAGTACATTCCTGCATTCATTTGTTTCACACCAAAATTGTACCTGATCTATTTTCCAATGCATTTTGGCTTATTTAGTACACGGAGTGATTAGATGGTGTTTAATCACATGTGTAATTTCCAGTGTTCATAATTCTCAAGCATAATAAAGCGAGGCCCATGTAAAGAAGCATAATATTAAATTAAATTGCAGAGAGTAGCAGTTAGAGATGCAGCTGGTGTTAACGTTTCGATCTCTAGCGTGTCACGGCAGAGCATGTCAAGTGGAATAAGCTGAGCTTACTCAGGTGATCAGGTGATCAGCCCAAGGAGAGTATGCCAAACTTTGCCTTGCATTAATTTCTCTCAGGCTATAATGAAAAAAATAGTCATCGTGCCTTCTCCTTTGAAATCTTCAGCTGCCCCAAGCGCAGAAAGCCTATCCCGTGTGTTTTAATGAGAAATGCGTGTCCTATCAACACTTTCCCCACCCCTCCGTCTGCCACTTAATACAGATTATACTCTCCCGAATAATCATCTTTATTCGGCGGGGCAGCTGAGGTCCACAGGTTGGGATCCTCTGCCAAGTGTCATTACACCGTGGGAGTGGGCTGTGGCTGCTTAGCTGGCCTTATCCACGCCATTGCCAGCCTGGAGAGCCGAGCTGCCTCCCTGGGACACAGAGTGGTCCCAGGGAAGGGCTGTCAGACTGCTGAACTTCTCAATCAGCAGAGGATATATGTGATTCCTGTTCTGACATTCTGCCTGGAGGACCATCTATTGTCAGCTGCCATTGACAAGTGACAGCAGAGCTGTGACTTCCAGGAAGTTTATCTTCTTCTTCTCCCTCCTTTCTTCGCTTCCCTTCTCTTTTTATAAATAACCCTTGACCATCTGCCCTTTCCTTTGGTATGGAGTTTGGACGAGTGAAGGTAGGAGCAATGGAAAGTTTCCCAATTTTGCAATTGAGTGGTAGCACTGTGAGGGAGTGAATATAGGGGGAAAGAGACTGAGGTAATGACAATTCTCAAAACAGCTGTTGTACGATTCAGCTTCACTACTTCAGTTAATTAATCAGCACCTTGCTGGCAACTCTAGGGGAGATACTCGTTAGATACTGGTAGCAAACAGACAATGCTTTCATATCGAGTATGTTCAACAACATCTAATACAGCGATAACTTCCACAAAAGAGGTCAGGGAATACAGAGGCTCGTAAAGGCGCTCATGAAGCAGCATTTAATATCCTGGTATATATGAACGTGCTACATATGCTGCCTACTATGTTACAGCTCTCTGGCTTAAAACACTGTGGACTAACAACAGCGAACTTTCACGTGTTCGGTAGAGGCATTTATCTGAGGTAATATTCTTATAGATATGTTTATATAAGTACTGTGTATGAGTGCCCACTGTTCATTGCTGCATTCGTGTAGGATTTCAGAGACCTTACATTCTAAATTATTCCATTCCCTTTTTTTTGCTGCAGGGTGAAAAAACGGGAAAACTTAAATCCTTTGTGCAAAACTATCTTGTAGAAAGTCAAAATGTGGTTAAGATAAAAAAACTCTGTTGTGAGAATGCTGAGTCTACATGTTGTCTCTGAGATTTCCCTCTTTCCTCTTTGGCTTAAAAGGAGATACTTTGCATCCTACCTACTAAGTTGATAAGTGCATTCATATTTTATGAGGAATAATGCACAGAAACCTTAAACCAATGAAATTACTTATCTACATTTGTAGTATATTTTATATTTTAGTACAGTCCTAAAATTGCCATTAATGAACATTAGCTTGAAGCTCAAGACAAAATTGGCTTTAAAAAAATGTAACAGCCCTGTTAGGACAAACATTTCCTTCTGCCGTGCTGATTTACTGGTAAATTGCAATTCGATGCATTGTAGTTCCTTTTCTGAGACCTCTTCTCTTGCTTTGTTCACTTTTCTGATTTAACCCTGTTGTAGGTTAGGCAGTAAATTGCGATGAAAGTGACGCGCTTATGAGACCGAAATTTATTTGCTGTCAGATGTTCCACACATGCTCAGTTTAATTTTTCAGTTGACTTTATTGATTTATTAAGACTGATAATAGCCTGCATATCACGTCATACGCCTAATTTTCAGATAAATCTTCAATATTACTGGCACATAGTCGTGTCCATTGTGGAAGGGAGTGAATGCTTTTAAATATTTAATGTGATGTTTGTGGAATTCAGCACCAGGTGGTTTTATGGGGTTTGGGGTTGTTCTGGGTCTGCCTGATGCTCTGTGGTGCTGCAGGTAGTGGCATAACCGTAGATGGGACTCTGATGCAGTTGTAGGAGTCATCAGCTCCCTGGAACAGGGCTCAGAGTTGTATTAAGCAATTTATGTGGACAATTTATCCAGTCTGCTGCCATGTACTGATGTAGACAATTATAGCTCCAGCTCTTTAATGAAACGTACATTATGGTAGAAAGAATATCATAGTTTCTATTATACTCAGGGGAACTATAAAGAGAAACGTCCTTTTTTAAATTAACTTTACGGCACTGAAGCTTTTATGTATTTACATGCAAGTACACTATTAACCCAAACTACTTGTTTTGAACTCTCTCTGTTGTCAGCTCTTGGGAAGTGTCACAGGCTGGTAGAAAAACTTCTTTTGTGCCTACCTTTAAGCACTGCTGGCCTTTCATGTTAATGGGAGCCTGCTAAAACTTCCACTTTGCCGCAGTCATTCAGACGACAGTGAGAACAGGATGCTGTCTTAATCTTCCCTAATCTGTAGCAAAAACCTGAGATAAAAAAGGACTTTTGCCTAATCCGGCCTCTCAGGTATGGTTTACTTTAGATTTGAGCTATAAAAATCTTTCTTTACTTTGTTCTTCTGAGAAGCAAACTGTTGAAAATGGGGCACGGATTCATTCTTCAGCTGCCCATTTGAGAAAAAGACCCTTTTTACAATTTGGAAAAGAGAAAAAATAAAGACGAGGCTTTTGGTGTGTGTCCTCCGTTTGGTGAATGCACCCTGTGTAGAGCTGCCTGTTACCAGGGCAGCCATGGACATGAGGCACCCAGTGCTGACTGCTGTTGAGCATCAGGAAGGTTCAGCCTCTGGTTTCAAGGATTGAAGACAGGTCCGTCTGTACCTGAAGGAATTGTCTCCATAAACCTTGGTATTAACATTTTAGAAATATATTTTTGCATTTGTGCTTAATCATTCTTATCTAGTAGAAATAAAAATCGCACTAAAAAATGAAGAAATGGAATGGGAGAGAGACTATGCTTGGAATGAAATAAAATTAACAGCTTTGCCTTTGACTTCTGTCAACTCAATATTTCATCTGCATTTTCTCTGTTTATATACTCCACATGTCTCAGATATTCCTAAATCACAGCAGTTCTTCAGCAGCAGGCCAATCCAAACAGAAGTGAACTCAACAGATTGTTTTCCTTTGTTGCCCGTAATGATGCCAGATGAAATACCTGCTCCACTACAGTCCAGTTTCTAAAGTGCTGTTTCTTGTCTGAGGACAGAATTTGGAAAGGAGGACTAGTTAAAAGGTGAATGCCATAGATATTAATTGGAATGACTTGATATGTGGCTGTAAAATTAATGGAGTGTCTGAAGGCTTTCAATTATTCCTGGTTTCTTTTGCAAACTTGAGGGGGGGGCGGATTAGAAATGGATGTAAGAAAATTGCTGCTCGGAATTCACATGATGTCCCAAACCAGGCTTCAACACGACTTTTCATATATCATTATTCCCTCGTAGCCGTGTTATCATCATCTCCATATCCAGATGAGGGGTCTGTTTAAGGTTGTCACTGGGCTAAGAAAAAAGTAAATTTATGTCATCTACCTGGGCATGGCTTTTGCACATCATCTACCACACCCCCCCAAACCATAGAAATCCTTGCATGTCCTTGTCCAGTCTGATTCAATTTTCCTTTCATTTGTTTTGGAAACCTACTGAGAAAAAAACCCCTCCTTTTGAGGAAAAAAAAAGTGTCAGAGCCCTGCAAATAGGTTAATTCTGAAATCTGTAATGTTTTCCATGTACTTACGCAGGGAAAAGGTAAAGGTTGGATTTTATAATCCCTTGAAACCATGTGTGTATATCATAGACACAAAATGGGAGAGAAAAGGTTGAATTTGGATCTATAGTCATTTGGAGTCAGAGAGTAATGATGACAATGTCATCTGGTAATGAGGGGCTAATGGGGCTAAACTTCATCAATTAAATCCTTTCTCTTTTATAGATTCATAGATTATAATGCCAGAAAGGAATACTGTGATAATCTAGTCTGACCTCGTCTTACAACATATACTATGAAACTTCCCTGAAATAATTCTTGTTTGAACAAGAGCATTTATTTCAGAAATAAAGCATCCAACCTTGATTTAAAATTGCCATGGTTGGAAATGCCTGAGAAACCTTGATAAATTGTTGGAATGGTTAATTAGGTCTCTCTGTTAAAGGGGCCCACCTTCTCTCTCTCCTCTGAATTTTCCTCTCTTCAGAGGCACCTGGAGAAGTGTGATCTTTGTACTGTGGATGTGATGGGGTGTAGGTCATTTGGGAGTTTCTCGTCTTCAAATCTGTCAAATCTGATTTCCTTTCATGACAAAGTAACGCACCTAGCTGATCGAAGGAAGCCAGCTGACATAATCTTTCTGGATTTCAGTAAAGCTTTCAATACTGTCTCTCACCGTATCCTTCTGGACAAAATGTCCAGCCCACAGCTGGATAAACACATCATGCAGTGGGTGAGCAATTGGCTCATGGGTCTAGCACAGAAGGTAACAGTGAATGGGGGAACATCAGACCTGTCATTAGTCCATCTCAGGCCTGTGCTCTTCAACGTCTTCATAAATGACCTGGACACAGGACTGGAAGGGATACTGAGCAAGTTCGCACATGACAGAAAGCTGGGAGGAGCTGTTGACTCCCTCAAAGGCAGAGAGGCCCTGCAGAGAGACCTTGATAAATCAGAGGACTGGGCAATCACCAACCGTATGAAGTTCAACAAGGGGAAGTGCCGGATTCTGCACCTGGGGTGGGGCAACCCCAGATGTTGGTGTGGACTGGGGAATGAGATGCTGGAAAGCAGTGCCAGGGAAAGGCACTTGGGGGTCCTGGTCAATGGCAAGCTGAATATGAGTGAGCAGTGCCCTGGCAGCCAGGAGGGCCAACAGTGTCGTGGGGGGCATCAGGGAAAGCATCACCAGCCGGTCAAGGGAAGGGATTATCCCGCTGTCCTCTGTACTGGTGTGGCCTCACCTTGGATATTGTGTGCAGTTTTGGGTGCCACAATATAAGACATTAAGCTGTTAGAGAGTGTCCAAAGGACAGCAACAAAGATTGTGAAGGGCCTTGAGGGGAAGCTGTATGAGGAGCAGCTGAGATCACTTGGTCTGTTCAGCCTGGAGGAGACGGAGGGCAGACCTCACTGCAGTTAAAACTTCCTTGTGAGGGGAAGAGGAGGGGCAGGCACTGATCTCTCCTCTGTGGTGACCTGTGACAGGACCTGTGGGAATGGCTTGAAGTTGTGTCAGGGGAGGTTTAGGTTGGGTATTAGAGAAAGGTTCTTCACCCAGATGATGGTAGGGTGCTGGAACAGGCTCCCCAGGGAAATGGTTACAGCACCAAGCCTGACAGAGTTCAAGAGGCATTTGGACATCCTCTTAGGCACAGGATGTGATTCCTGGGCCTGTCTTGTGCAGGGCCAAGAGTTTGACTTTGATGATCCTTGTGGGTCCCTTTCAACTTAAAATATTTTGTGATTCCGTGATTCAAATAAGCACTTCAAAGCAGTGGGGACATCAGCTGTCGCTGCATATCGGGATATGTTGCTATCAGCTAAGTAACAGCCAGTGAGTTGTTCCTTGGTGTGAAGGACACAATTTGCATTCTGGGATTTGCCTGTGCTTTACAGGTTTGCCAGTGGTAGTTACAGGGGCAAAATTCTCTTGGAGCGGATACTGTTCAGATCAGAGTTCCTTTACTTGACTGTGTTTCTCCTGCCATACTGTCTGTCCCTGCTCTTTGCTTTGAGAATCAGTCTCTTTGCTCTGAGAATCAGTTTTACAGTGGGATAGAGAGCAGGAATGGAGCAGAGTTCAGAGGGACTTACTAGCCTTTGCAACTTTGTTTTTAACCTAGGCACTTCTTCACATTCATCTCCTTGCACTTTCTCCCAGTAGTTTCCCTGCCAAGTGGCATCCTTTTGATGTATCCTGGGATACAGTAAGCATTCCATAGTAGTTAGCAGGGAACACTGAGAAGAGAAGCAATGAGCAAACTAGCTCTACGACATGTGCACCTCTGTCCTCAACCCAGCTTTTGCCAGCTGCCTCTTCAGAGGAGGAAGGGATGAGATGGGTTTCAGGGTCCTGCTGGTAGTGGAGAAGGGCATGTCAGCGTGAGGGGTAATTCATGGACGTAGCAAAACTTTGTTCTCCATCATAAGTCTTTCTGAACAGCCCAGCCCATACTTGAGCTGGCCCCAACCCCAGCATGTTGTGGGTATGCAGTGCCCATTTAAGAAGTGCTCATCTAGAAAATGGAATTAGGATGGTTTTCTGAGAGCCCAGAAGAAAAATTACTTCAGTTAGTAATTAATGGTATTTGCACACACCTAGCATTTTAATATCATGCAAGATTTTGCAGGCACTAGAAAGTCCTGCGCTACTGTCTCTCCAGGTTCTGCCCATTTTCTACAAGGAGAAAATCTTTTGTATTGAACAGGGTATTTTTCCTGTAGTTTTGTGAAAAGTAGCTGTTGCTTTTCCAATTGGAATAACTTGTGAAATCCATTTAATTAGCAGGCCAATAGCATTGTGACTGTACTCTCTGTGGGATTCAGCCTCCATTTCATGCGGTGAGAAGCAGAGACACTCCATTTGGTGGCTGGAGATGCTCAGTTCAGTCCCACAAGGGCTGACCCATCTGAGAACAGTCTGTCATTTCATTTTTCCTGAGAACAGGAATTCTGAGAGAATAATTATTGCTTCTGGCCAGAAGTTAGGGCAGCCCTTAAAACTGGTCAAACGAGGGTATTCAGTTTACATTATAAGTGAAATGTGTATTTATGCTTTTTCTGTAAGCTGAAAAGCCCTGAGTATCTCAGGAGGAGTTTATGGCCTTTCATCATTTTCATTGATCAGGATCAACATTAATCAGGTAAACTAATCTGAAAATGCCTTTACCTCTCACCATCACAAAGCAAAACTCCTCGAGTCCTGTCCTCCAGCATTTTCGTCAGACTTTTTTAGCTGGGAACAGAAGGTAGAGAACACAGAAGTGCCAGGCATCCACATCTCTGAGGTGAGGCTGCTTCTGCAGCAAACATTTCCCAAAGAGCTCCCCATGTCGATGGTACCTACACAGCTCCAAGGAGTCGGTATCACCAAAACACCTGCCTGTGAACCTCCCCTGTTTCTGAAGTATCTATTACTGCTCCTCAGCTGGAGCTCTGTCTCCAGAGAGGCCAGCTGGGCTCCTGCTGCTCTGAAAGGGCAGATAAATTGGGTTCTTGAAGGCGGATGGCAGTTTCTTATGGATAATGTAGTATTCCAGTAATTACTGTAAGAAAATGATGTAACCTAATGTGTATTAGTTCTGCTACTGTAATCTAAAATGTGTTAATATTGTGGCAGTACTATTCCGTTTAATGGTTGCATTCATATATATGCTGTGGATATTATGGTATATTTGCATTTATATTGTGTATTTTACCACAATATTTACAATTGTATTACTTACAAAATTATAGACAAAGTTGCCTGATCTCATGGGTGGGTCCTACCACAAATAGTAGATTTCATGGCTTGTTATAGATTATCAGGAAAGTCACATGTAGGAATCATTAATATGGCTAAAGTAGTTATCAATACAAATTTTATGAACAATAAAACCAAACACCAGTCTCTCAGCAATAAAGCTATTAGGATACATATTATTGCATTTGTATTGAAGTTTCTGACCACTCTTTTTTTCCTAGGTATCAAGTTCAGTCGTGAGAGCACTCAAATGGTGAAAAATAAAGTGGGTAGCATACCTTTCATGAGGACCCAGGCATGATTGCACAAGTACTTCTTGCCAGCAAAAGTAGACCAAAACATGAAACAAAATAATCCTTTAAAGTTACGTCCAAAAATACCATTATAAATGCAACCCATGGTTAGTGTGTTGTGTTTCCATATGCTGTAGGTATAGTATGTTGATACAGCTCTCTGCCCAGCTCTCAGGGAAATAAAGCAGCCCTAGTCTTCTTAAATATTAGGATCTTTGGCTTGATTTGTCACATGCCTGCAAGTCTGATTTGAGTTCTTCAGCCTTGAAGGGACCCATTATACAGACCCCTGTGTGTCCTTCCCTGCCAGCAGCCACTCCAGACAGCAGCTGAAGTACCGGTCCAGTCGGCAGTACTTGGAGGCTCCACTTTGCTCACCCTATTTCAGAGGCATAAAATGCACTGCACTGGGAGGAAACAAAACCAATCATGATTCTTACTGCTATTTTCTGATCTCTCAGTTTGTTTTTCTGTTATCTAGAGCTATATTGCATATTTTAGGCTATAACGCTGTCAGGATCTGTTTAAAGACAATTAAAATGCAAAATTTAAGGTTGCATGGGAGCATAAATTTATATGATTTACTGTCCGGTTTTTGCCAAGCACTCCATTGTCACCAGCATAACATTTGATAAATAACTGAATCTAAGGAGTATGCTAGCCACAAGTTGTTAACAACACTGTTGTTTTTTTTCTTTATCTGCTTTGAACAAGCTGTTTCATATATTGGAAATTTGTTAAAGAACAGAATAGGGCTTACACAAAAGGACTTAGCATTTAACATTTTCACACACTACTGAATTGTTAAACCTCAAAGATTTTTTCCTCTGATTGCTAATCCTTAATTAAAGCAGATTGCAAAATACTAAGTGTACAGTGAGAGATTTGCAGGAGATATTCGGAATCAGAAAATCTCACCGATGGTTTAGTTACATTTTCTTCTGACCTCTGAGCACAGAAGTTACCTCAGCTGAGGCTCTGAGAGTAAATCCTGACGGCATTAAAGTCAGTAGCAGATTCACTCAATCTCTGGAAAATAGGCCCTACAATTACAGACTTAAGAAGCTCAATCTACTTACTTTGTCCAAGAGGAGGATGTGAGATGATGGGATGATGGTCTACAAGGTATTACCTGAAGACGATACCTTCGATAGCAGATAGCTCCTTAATCGAGGCGAAAAAGGCAAGATGAGATTCCAGGGTTAAAAGATGATCCCAGCAAATTCAGAGGGGAAATTTGCCACACTTCCTCAGGAGTCAGATCCCAAGCTTCTGCAACAATGTTGCTTGGGAGCGGAATTAACTCCCTGCTGGGAGTTTGTAAATCAGATTACAACTTCAGAGCCTTGTTTTCCCCAGGGGGTGGAGGACCCTGCTGGGATCCTGGTGCCAGGACCTGTGGAAGGTCTAACGGCAATCGGAAGTTTGCTCCCAAGAGTTTTATCAGTTTTGGCCCTGCAACTTCCAGCCCCATCAAGCCTCACCCAGGCAATGCCATTCCCATCCGCTGTGCCGTGGACGTGTGGGTACGTGTCACAGGTTCTAATCACAAGAGAAGTGACAGAGGAAAGCAAACTTTAAAAGCAGGTGGGTGAGACCAACCTAGGTTTGGGCTAAGCTGCCCAAAGCTTGATGGTCCCAAACGCTGCCTATTATGAGGGGCCAGTAGACAGCAGTTACTGCACTTTGGTGAGTGACATCATTTCTGAAAGAAAAAAATTAGAATTCCTCCAGAATTAGAATTTCCTCCCCAAAGACTGCTTGGATGGGTGTGGGGGTTAATGCTTTCCACCCAGTCCCTCATCATCCTTCGCTCCTGAGAAGCATGTCCTCTGCCCCGTGCCCCATGGGGACATGGGGGCCAGGCTCCCCACACTGTGTCTCCCATGTTGCCTGGGACTTGATGTGGCACACCAGGACTGCAGCGGGAATGGGAGGACGGGAAGTTGTCCTGGCATACAACCTCATTTGCAGTAAAAAATGGTTTTCTGTAATGACACAGATTATTCAGAAGATAGAGTGGAAGGAGGATTAGGACTCAGTCCTAACTGTGTGTTTGGTGTTGTGTGTACTGTATACAGAGGATGATGTACCTAAATTAGGTATCCCCAAAGGCTCCATGACAAATACTCTGTGAGAGCCCTCAATAAAGAAAAACTAACCCAAACTCACTGTCTACTAAACCTTCCATTAAAAGATCAATCCTATAAGCACTGTTTTTTATTTTAAATAGTTCTGGGGTGTTTTATCCAGCCATATTTTCTCAGACTTTGGGGTTCTTTACAACGGGCTTTAGGTCTGAGAATTTAAGTCAGAAAGTCATTGTGTTTAAAGACTGATGGGCATAGCTTTAAGGAAAACTATTGCGAATACCCTTTTTTCCCCCCTCCTTATCCAAGCTCTATTCATCTCATGTAAATGTTTCAGAAGCAGTTTTACTCTGCCTTAAGGCATTTCAATTAATGCTCAGATACATGCTGGTAAAAGCTTTACCTTATGGTTTTTTACTCTGAATTCCCTAGTATTCAGCAGCAGGTTTAGGACATCAATAGGTAGCAATGACTAACATGAAAAAGTGAATTAAATCTTTTTCTCCTGAGAGACTTCACATTGTTTTAGGAATGCTGTGCTCCCTCTTTACTGCCAGAGATAG
The DNA here is from genome assembly GCA_035584735.1 of Pseudotriccus pelzelni. Taxonomy (NCBI): domain Eukaryota; kingdom Metazoa; phylum Chordata; class Aves; order Passeriformes; family Tyrannidae; genus Pseudotriccus; species Pseudotriccus pelzelni. The sequence goes on from JAWMRA010000130.1 coordinate 55,156,174, forward strand.
GTCTTTCTTACAGAGGCTCAACAGGGTTTCCCACAGGCATACTACCGTGCTTATAGCTTGACAGCAGTCATGGTAAAAATAAAATCTACATTTTAATGACACTGTGATTATCATTAAAATTGGGGACAAGTCCGTTCTTAGCTTCCCGTGATGCACGGAGGTGTTGTGGTAGTATTTGTGATGTGCAGTGGTATTTAGAAAGTGGTTGTGATACCCTGTAAGTGGAGTTTGCAGCTGACAGAAGTGACCTGACAGATGTAAGATAGTTTAAATAGACTTTTATTTATTGCAATTATTCAGTGGCAAAATTGTACAATCAGTTGTAAATCCCTGGGATTACTCCCTTCCTTCTCTAAAAGGGAACAAAAATCCTTTTCGTGGCCTTTCAGGTTTCTTCTGTTTGTTTTAGCACTTAAAAGATCACTTTAAAATGACATGACATGCACTGATGGCTTTCATGTGATATGAAAAGTTGGTTTTATCATTGATTCCTTTTAATATGTTAAGAATAATATTTATCCAGTTTACATTTGTGGAGCAAAGTCTGTTCTAGTTGATTGGAGAAGAGGCTTTTTCGTGTGCAACACTGTGGAGTTTAAATGATGTGTTTACAGGCAGTAGGAGAATTTTCTCTAATGCTTCTGTAATAGTGCAACATTACTGTAACAATACCACTGTATATTTCTGAAATAGTGATATTTTCACATAGATTTTTCCAATAATATCTGGTTCAGTCTTCCCCACAAACCATCCAGTAGATTGACTAACACTTCTGATTGTGGGACAGTGTGAAAAGGCCGATGCTATTTAAAAGTAGATAAAAGAGAAAAACCTGAAGCCCAAGCAAACGTAGTGTAATGATTTTCTGCAGTGGCTTCACAGCCTCTCGATACTCTCCGTTGTCTTTTTTCTGCTTTATAGTCTAGTGTGCTACTTCTAGGCTGAGACTGATATTACTGATTTGCATATGGTTTATTAGTAGAATAATAACATACACACATATATGATCTGGAAAGAGAGGAAGAAAAATTCCTCATGAAACCTGTGATAGAGAACGTGATGTGTACCTCGGGAAAATATCTAGATTATATTTCATCCTCATGATTTAGGCACATAGTGAACCAGTCCTCCTGAAGTAAATACGTACAATATGAACAAAAGAGAGGTCCACGTAATTTAGGTTCATAATCCCTAATTAATTAGATTCCTAATCCAGATTTCTCTCTGTGCAGGCTTTCAAAGGTACCTGCTTCTCTTTGTTGATAACAGAGGAAATTTCCACCCTCATCTCCGTAAACTCGATGGATTAGGTTGTGCAGTAGTGGTGAAGAAAGCCTGGAAACTGGAGTGACTAGGAGCAATGGGATGAAAACTGATTTAAAATATGGAACGTTGCAATTATGCAGAATTGTCTGTATGTATGGACTTACAGTGGAAAGGGTAAACTTGGAAGGAGCAGAAAGAAGAAAAAGAAAGGGAACATTTCCACGCTCAGATTGCACAAGGCCGTTCATCATCCATACACTCATACACACTTCAGTTTAGCTACTGCTAGATAATTTTGTTGTAATGCCTATTTTCAGTGGAACTTCTACAGCTTAATCAGTGTTCCTTGACCATTGAAAGTTTAAAGGCAGAAAACTTTCTCAAAAAATGTCTGTACTAGAGATGCTTCAGTTCTGCAGAACAGCAGTGGCTTCAAAACTTAACTTCAAAAGTCTAGTTCCTGCCTGAATTCCTGGTTTGTTTGGAATCAGTTAGCTAATCAAAAAATGTGCAACATTTTCTCTTGACTAAGTTGCAGCAGCTGTATAAATACCAAGCTGTTATTCTGGGTAATCAAACAATTGGAAAGTTGTTCATACTGTGTTATTGTTAATTAATATACATCTAGAAGTACTTTAAATATATATGCAAACACACGTTAATCATGTTTTAAAGGCAAATGTGGGAAGAGCAGAGCTTGTAAGAGTAGCCATGTAGATGTAGAAACCATTAATGTTTCTGATATCCTGTGGTAGGAAGAAATATATTAAAAATTGATTTTTGGGTTCTGCCTTTTTCTTGGTAACATTTACAGTAAAGGATGTAGCAGAAAGTAGCCTTTAAATTGATATTTCAAAGCTTTTTATATTTGGGGTATGTTTTTCAGTATTGTTAATGGGTTTGTATAGCAGAGTAAAAAGGTCAGCTTCTGAATGTGACAGTTTTATTCTTCTATTAAAAAAAAAAAGAGATGAGTTTAGCATTCATTAATTATTTAAATATCAACCAAAATACTTGACACACTGCTACAGTAAGAGTTATTCTTAAAACAAGGCTCAGAAAAGTGTGCAGTCCTGTGAATAACGTGAATGCAGCGCAGGAGGGTGGTACAGCATTAACTCTCTCTCAGCTCGCAGCAAGGTGTTGGTTTGCTGCTGTATGTGCACACCGCGTGCAGAGAGTGAGGAGACGTGTATTTATGGCACTTCCATCGCCATGATTCAGTCTTCACCCGTTTACACTTTAATAACTGAAGAGCCTCTCTTCATCCAAGAAGAGTGGACTATAATGTGTTTCATAGCTTCTCCCGGTTAAAAACGGCACGGTATTGAGCAACCAGCCCTGTCAGGTTGTTTTCTTTAGAAAGGCGCTTTGGAAAATAGCAGTCCTTCCCAGCTTTCAGGTATGTCTGAAACACAACTCTGAGGAACTACAGCAGTATGGAGTTGCTCTAGACATAGTCTCATTAATCAAATCCTAGCTCTAACACTTTTTTTTTAATATAGCTTTCTCAAATAACTTGCATTTTTTGAATAATTTCATAAAACTAGTGTTGTCAGGTGGTAAGATTTACAGTGTTTTGTTCTAATTCAGCAGAACTCTTCAGGGATATGGTTCTGGTTTGGTTTAGGGGTTTTTTTGCAAGTATATTTTAAACCTTCAATACAGTCATAATGTTTTGAAGTGCTAATTGCCAAACCTCCTAAAGTGTATGAAGAATGACATTTCATACAGCATCATTGCTCATATTTTTAGGGAGTCTGTTGATGGATTAATAAACCATTGTAACCTTCTGTGCATAAAAAAAAAAGTTGATAATAAATGGATTGTAATTTAAAAAGCCTACTGCTAAGTGAATTGAAGTTGCAGCAGTAACTGAAAAACTGAATAATTATAGTATCACGAAGACAAAACCCCGATGTTGAAGTTTACTTTCCCAGTTAAGTCCTTGCAAAGAGCTGCTCATGGAGGTCAGGAGCACATTGTCCTTTGGCTGTCCCCACTGTTTGCCTTGCCAGTGAGGCACTCAGGATGGGTGGCACTGAGTCTGGGCAGTCCATCCAACCTGGAAAGAGCCTTTCTACAAATACTTACTGAAATTGTTCTAACAGATGCTATTCAGTGCACTGTGGCAAAATTTTTAGTGCCTTTTTGATGTTGGCATAGCAGCTGTAATACATGAAAAGTAAAAATTTACATGGTAGGTGAAATAATATATAAAGAGTAATCAGTAATTTAAAATCAGGTACCAAACATAAAGGTGTCATTTAGCACTGGTTTATATTTTTGCAAACTTAAAGTCTTGTTCCTTGAAATTTGATCACCACAAAACCATACAGATTCATTTTAACTATTTAATCATTATGAAAATAATTCATTCTTATTTGCATTTTTATTTAATTAATATAAGTTAGAGATCAGGTTAAAGACAGAAGGAGAGAGGATTATGATAGAGTCTTCTACATGAACACTGGGGTCAAGTCAACTTGCTCATCAAGCCATAACCTGCTAGGGCATTCCTCCCTGTTTTTAACTCCCAGCTTGTGTCTTATCAGCCGTGCAAGGGGTATTGTTATAAGGGGTTTCTAGCCATTGTTCTCACACAGTATGTACAGGATCTGGTGGGTTGTCTGTGAGATGCCGTATCCCGATATTAAATGCCTCAAACTCCAAGCCTTCTCATGACAGTTCTGCATCTGCTTTATTTTTCACATTTGTTTTTCATGTTTTTAAGAAGCAAAGTTATGCTGTAGAGTGGTATTGCCAATGTAATGCAGTGTCAGCAGATGACGTAGAACCACAAAAATAACTATCTGGACCCTTTATACACGCGCATACATGTGTAGACATGTACATGTTCACGTACATACCTGTGTAAAGTAAGGTTTTGCATTCCGGTCCCACCCTATGGTGCCAAGACACCAGCACACCCATCATACCCACATCAGTCCTGTTGTGCTGGGAGAAAGAGCCGGACCCGGCCGATCCCACTCTCCCACTATGCTGGTGTCCGTATCACTGCTGTCCTCTTTGGGCTGGCTGGGATGAACACAAGACAGCAGGATACAGCCTGCAGGTGACCCTGTCACGTGTCATTGTAGTGACCCAAGGGTGAGTGTACAGAGCAACTGCAGAGGCAGAGCAGCCCTTTCGAACTGGGACTTCCCTGTGAAAGGAAGGACACAGAGAAAACCACGAATTTTTAGACCCTTTCTTTTCTCGTAATTGATGTTTCCATCTTATTCTTCTGTTCCTCTAAGTTATGACATTGTGTCCAAAATGACATTATGATATTCCCTCAAAATGTCATGGCATGAATGAGTAATTTCTGGTGAGCGAATCCCCAAAGGGACAATTTGAACTCTCTCTGCTCCTGCTATTGAATCCCATTCAATTAAATGTGGAAATCCACAGTCAGTTAAATGTGGAAGAGGAAAGCTTCATGGGATCTTGCCTGAAAGGCAGCTGTTAGCAGTAGGAAAACATTGAAGTCAGCACTCTTTAGTGGTGTTTCTTTTGTAAGACATACATTAAAAGAGCTGAAATCTCTTGAGATGCTTCTGATAAGCACTGATATTAACTGCCATGGTCCTATCATGCTTCTTTAAAGGTAAGCATTATTAATAGAGCACCGTGTCTTTTCATGGTGCTTCAGCTTTCTTAATTCTTTGCTTCCTCTTGGTTATTTTGCTGACTGCTGTGTTCAATGTACCTGTTTTCTGAAATCAGTGTAGCTTTCTTCTCTTTAAAAGAAGCAACTCTTCCACTTAACATGTTAGATGGCTGTGGTTACTTTAGTATCTATTCTTTAATAAAGAATTTGGTGATGCGGCTGCTGTTATTATTTTATCATGATCATTGTCATCATCATCACCATAATATCATCCTGAGACCTGGTGGTGTCCAGCTTTACTGCAAGTCCTTTACCCTAGAACTTTTCTGGAAGGCGCCTGTATTTTGCTCTTCTGTGGCTGAAGCCTGTACATCTTTTCCAAGCCCTGCTTTATGAAAGCTGGTGTGATCTCAGCTAGCCTCCACGAACTTTTAATTTGCACAATATTTGAAACAATCCTCATTTTCAGACCACGAGCAGACTAAATAGGACTTTTTTTTGTGTTTTCTTTTTCATTGCTTACTCTAGATCTGTGCTCCATCCACTGCAGTTCTTTGTGCTGCACTCCCGTCACTTTCATGTAAGTCTTTCAAGGAGCACGTAAAGGCTTGGTTGAGCACCTTTCTCAAGAAATTAAAATGCTATCAGTGGAAGTTATTGGTTCATTGTTCAGCATTTCCGCATGCAATCGATAATAGTTCATGTTTTCAAACAAAACTGCAAAATAATAACTGCCATTGTCTCATTTATAGTTGGCTGAAAATCTGTAGTGAATTACATTTCAACTGGAAAATGGAGATTATTGAAAGAACAGTATACTTAGTGGACCATCAGTGCTAGTTGCCAGCTTGTGTTTATCCATGAACTCTTCTAACTTGCATGTATTGTGTTCCTGTAAACCATTCTGTGAAGTCTCTGTATCAAGTAGATACATGCTGTTATTATAACTTAGATAAATTATAATTTATAAAAAACTTCTGCTGAGAGAAACTCTCTTCAGACTTAGATTTCAGTTTTCCAAGGGTAAACCAAAGTGAGGGCCAGTGTTTGTTATTCAACTAAACTGTCCTTACTTCCCATGGTAGCAAATCAAACAGTGGTGCTTTACATCGATGTAGCATGCACTTCCTTTTGCCTGAGAGAATGTGTGTTGGGAAAGGTTGCCTTTACATTCAATTAAGGCAGAAATGTTTCATGCTTACAGGTGGGTATTTTCATCCATGTGGAGTATACCAAGTTATTGAGATGTGTGTGAAATACTACTGTGTAGTGAGAATGCAGTTCTGTTCAACCAAAGAAAAGGGTGCATGAAATTTTAGTATAGACGGTTGGCTTTATCTTTAAGGAACATTAAAATGGACATCAAAAAATATAGTAATGTAGCGAGTTAAAAAAAAAAAAAACTAGCAAGGAGAAGCACATGAATTTGTGTGACAACCAATTTCATAGCAAAAACTTTGCAAGAAAAAATTATGTATGTCCAATACTGATAAGACGTTGTGAGTGTACATTTTCAGATGTGGTTCTCTTAGTATTCCACCCATCCACGACAGCACTCCAAGAATAGTAAGCACAGTCACCAGCCTTCTCTCCATGAAAGAGGAATATATATAGGGCATGAAACAAAACTTCAGCATACAGAACTGCCACTGCAAAGTTAAGGACCTGACATTGAAAGGAATTTGTAAAATTCCCTTCCCTGGCTCAGCCCGCCATTGACAAGCCCTGTCCTGCTGCGTGCCATTTCCGTTTCCACTGGGTTATATATTCGCTGTGTCTTCTTTCAGTGCTGCTAGACCTTAATGCATGAGCTGGTCAGCAGTGAGTAAAAATGTATCTATTTAAGGCAGCCACCGACACCTACTCGTCTTAAATTAATTTTCTGGACACAGTGTACTTAAATTTTAGCAAAGGTGATTTTTATCATGGAGCTTTGAGTTCCCTGCCTGAGATGTTGGCAAAGGGCTGCAGAAATACGAGTCAGGCTCCTAGTCGGTGACATGAAAGGCAGAAGAGCTGGGGCTCGGACCTGTTCCTGATGGCAGCATGTCCTGAGCAGCTGCAGTGTGTTTCAGCTGAGCTGTAGCCTGGCAGTATTCAGGGCTTCTTTCAACAGCAGCAGTCTGAGAGAAGTAAGCAAAATGTTAGCTCTCTGTGCACTGCTGTCTTTGCCCCTGAATAATCCAGCCTTCTTCTTCCACAAGTTATTTCTCAAATCGTGTAAAGAACGTCCCTTAGTAAAAAGCATTTGCATGCAGGTAGACACAGTGATTTTGAGAAGTGTTTGCTGGGTGTTTATTTTAGACATAGGCTTACTTATGACATTCTCGTGTGACATTCCTGGAGGCTTGATATTTGTGATCTTCACATAGTAATAACGTTCACTGTGGTAGGTAAAACGTAGCTATAATAATTACACCTTACTGATGTTTGATGACAGGATGTTGTTTCTTTTTGTTTCCAAATAAAATCATGAGGAAAGAAAAGAAGAGCGGTACCCTGCTGCCAGGCAGGGAAGGAGTGCCTGGCATGACTTGGGCTGGCTGTGGTAAAGGGGCCAGCTCATGGCTGGTGCTGCTGCTTTGCTGAGAATGGATTTGTGTGCTGATGTGCTGTCAAGAGCCTGCCCAAAAAAACCTAGGAGTTCCCATTTCTGCAACAGCATCAGGCCCTATATCTCTAAAGCGTACAATATGCAGACAGATGTGGGGATCAGTGACAGCATCGTTCTTTTTATGGTCTTCATAAGAAGGCAGGTCAGAAAACTAATTATTTTTTATTTAATGGCTTCTTGATGTTGAGGGCTTATAGGATCACAGAAGCAAAAAGTGTTAAAATCCCATGGACTGAAACCATCACTTCTTTATGGCCTGCCCTTTCATACCAACCCCATTCAGAGATGTTACATACAACTATATATATTCAGAGCCACTGCTCCCTTCCCCTCACACAAATGGCATTTCATTTTATTGAGATGTAGATAAATGTGCAGGGGGAGAATATTCTGTTTTTTCAGGCCCGCCCTTAATACTATTAAATAATAGTGTAATTAAAGGCTCCAGCAATTTGCCATCTCTTTTCACATAGAATTACTTCAGATGTCTGGCATACACACTCACCCTGTTGTTCAAAGCCATTACAGTCCATACAGTCAATAATCTGCAAATTAAAAATTCAATAAGTAGACGCATTAAAAATTGCTTAGTTCCAATTCAGTCCATACTCCTGATTCAGGCTGCTTAGTGCTGGAAGGCGGTTTCTGAGAAGCAGGAGATGGTGCCACCATTTCAGGATGCCTCAGGTTATGCCTAACCACGTTGTGGCTGCAGAACAAGGCTGTAGCTATTATATGAATAGAGAACATAATAAATGGGCATAGATGGCAATTTCTCTCTTAAAACCAAGCTATCCAGGTAGCATGGCATGCTGGTAGGGTTGGTGTTGATCCATGCATAAATAAAAGGGGAAGCGTATGTCTTACTGAGTTACCAACAGCCCTGCCAGGTGTGCCTAAAGCAGACTTCACTGCTGAGGCTGCACTAGCCCAGCCTCCCTCCATCTCCATCGGGGAGGGGTGTGGCTGAAAGTCTTCCATTCTGAGAATCACTCAGTACAGATTATTGAAGGATTCTGATGTTAAGCCTTCACAGATTCTCGTTTGTTTGTTTGTTTGTTTGAATTTAGCCTTTTGTTACAGGTTTCAGGGTAGAGAGGAAGAAAGGTTGCAAACTATCATGCTTAAGGTTCTTGCTTCCAGTTGTTTTGCTGGTATTTCAAGACCTAGTTTCTAGTAGGAGATTTTTATATGAAAACTCAAACCATCAGTCTTGCAAATGTTGCTTTTCAGTGAGTAGTTCCCACTAGGGAGAGGCCACTGTAGTCCAAAATTTATGTGTTCAAGCATCTCTGAGCTTACCCCTGGTGGGAAAAAAACTTCTTACCTTTGCAGTGGTTGGGTTGTTAACGCTGAGCACAGTGAAGGTAGTTTTCCTTGCAAACAAAATACATCACTAGGCACTACTTAAAAAGCTTTAGCTGCACTCTGGAGGTTCTGTGTTTTGTGCAGTCTTTGGGAGAAGTTCAGTAGGCACAGGTTACTCGGCCCCTTTTAAAGGACATTTAAAGATGGCAAAATGATCGCTCCTAAAAAATCTCTGTGAATGGCCCTCTATCTTCTCTAGGGTTCCTGTTCTACCCACCAGAAATGTTATTTTTCGCAGCTTTATCCATCCCCACCTTTTTCCCTGATGTGAAAGGAGATTCTTCACTGCAGCAATTGTCTCCTTTGAATCCCTGTCGGTCTCTGCCTTTTACGCGAGAGATGCCATCCGACTGCACAGCATGCTGGGGAAGTTGTAAAGCCCCAGATGGCTGTGCCCAGCACAGGCTTCACTTGACAGCAAAAGTAAAAAAAAACAAACCAAACACTACCAAAGCAACCAGATGACATTAGTTTTAATCATGAATGATCAATGCAAAAATATTTTAGACCTTTACCCACACATGATATTAGGGACAGTTTTATCTTGAATTCTGATTGATTAATGCAGTGTTGCACGAGTGCTTTATATGTCTCTTTTATGTCTGGTGGAACGTTTACAGGGAGGGTTTGGGTTTTTTTCTCTCTTCATTATGGCAAAAGGCAGAAGGACCATGAAATGGGAATTTCTTTCAGGTGCCAGGATGTAAGGGGCAAGGCAGTCACAAGCCCAGTGACAGAGGAGACTGTCGACCTTGTACTTCAAGGGGCAGGGACCCCCGCCAGGTGCAGGAGCAGAGCCCTGTGTGCTTTACCTGTGTGCTCTGTTTCTGTCCCAGCTGTACAGGGTGATGAGCACGTTTGGGGATGCCTGAAAAGTAAATTACATCCGTCTACTATGCACAATATGCCCTAAAGTGAGAGTAAAATTTTTATTCAGTGTTGAGGAAGGGATAGTAGTGGTGATAAATTTTCATTCTGGTAGGTTTGAGCCTGAGCAAACCTGATCTTTTGGAGGCTAAAAGGAGTTAGATCTGATAAGGATGCGCAACACTACAGCGTGCTGGTGGTCCTGGGTTCCTCTCCCAAGTGCATTTAGCCAAGCAGAACTTAGCTTGTTTATCCTGATAATTAGAATCTAGTTTTCTATGTAATATTTACTAATAACACTGTGCACTTACAGGGTCTTCCAACCAAGCACTTGGGAAACCTTAATGGAATAAGCCTCATAGCACTCTGGGGAGGGAAGTGAATACCATTTTGTTTATCACGCTGGAAGAGTAAGATGATGTCATTGTACCTCCCTGAGTTTATTATTTCTTGTCTCCCATTATCTATCGGATAAAAAACACTAACTAGCAAAAAAATCAATTGTTTTAGAAGTCCTTCTGGTAGTTTGACTATAAGACTAGTAACCTATTTAGACAGAAGCATAATTAGTGTAAATATTTCTAGTAACTCCCTCTGATGAAAGCTATTGTATTTGGATATTCACTTGTAGGATTTTCTAGCTGAATAGTGTAGAGATTTTCTCTACAAAAACTATGTTGAGATAGAGCGGGGCACCACGAGCGCACAAAGAGATGCTGTAGGGCCAGGTGAGAGGTGCTGCAGCAGATGGGAACAGCCAAGACAGATCAAGTATTGGGTGGAAGGTGCAAAGGGCAGCAAAATGTCATACCATGATTCCGGTTGGGAGGGTAAGGAGAGTGTAATGACAAGGTTGTATGTGCAAAGACAGTGGGGAGATCTCTGTCAGGCACTGCTCATGCAACCAACTTTAGGAATAGTTGAAAGAATTGCTGAATAAAAGGCAGCAGTTGACTTGTATGGGTGATGTTACTGCTCATGTGAGTTGTTTTTCTCCGTTATCAGTACATACTGGGCTTTACAGGCTAGAATGAATTACCATACCCTCAAAGTCTATCATCTGCCCATGCAATTGCTGGAATTAACACTGTGCTTTATGCAACTGAAAAAAAAAAAAAAAGGTACTTCTTGGTTTATATGAAGCTGGGACAGGATTTTATTAGTCCTATTTTGAAGGTAATGCACTAATGGCAGTATTTGTCAGATGGGTTGTGTGAAAGCTGGTAGGAACTGTGGGAAAAGAATCCAGGACAATGATTTGGGCTTGTTTTCACATTCCATCCCAGAGTGCCTTCTGATACAGCACAACAGCTGAAATGTTTAAGGGAAACACATTTTACTTCTTCTGGCTCAGAACAGCAGCGGCAATTTGGCAAATGGGCCCAACATTCCAATCCTGCTGCATTTTAAATGACCAGGTGTCCACTCACTTCCCTGCCTTGTTCGTTGTCAAAAAGTGGAGCTTCTTGCTCACTGTGGAGTTCATTCTGTGTGACCGCTTGGTGTGTGATATCTCCCCTTCAATCAACATGATGACATTTACTTTTTCTCTGTGACAAGACAGTGAAGGAAGACTTCTTCATATTGCATATTTTCTTCCTGTCAGTCTGCCCCAAAGATACTGCCAGTGTTGGGCCACAGGTTACTGCAGTTATGGGTTTTGGACACATCCCTGCAACAAACCGGTGAGGTATCTTCTCCTTAGAGCTCCTGATATTTCTTCATGACCCCTGTGTGTCAAGATGAAAATACCCATAGGCTTGCATTTCAACAGAAATATCTGCTGTCTTTTACAACATGTTTTTAAATATCTTCGTATGAATGAAAGTATTGCAATAAAACATTACATCAGATAGAAAAAATGATTCTCTTTCTTTCGTTTGTTTGTTCTTTCTTTTTCTTTCTTTCTGTCTCTGTCTCTCTCTCTCTCTCTTGCTCTCTTTCTCTCTTTCTCTCTTTTTCTCTCTTTCTCTCTTTTTCTCTTTTTCTCTCTTTGTCTCTTTTTCTCTCTTTCTCTCTCTTTAGACTCTATCTACTTCAGATGAGAAAGCCTAACTAACACGCTGGACTAATTGTTAATTTTAGGGATTATCTATAGAGTGCTGCATTCAAGATCTAACTCTGAACTAGAAATGCATGTATATATTCTTATGATAGAAATATATCAGTACTTCTAAATATGCCATTGTAGAATTGAAACTAAATCACGATAATATTTTTGTTCATTTTTAATAGTATATCTGAAATATTTCTTGAGACTTCTTTAGTAGGTATTGATTCAGACCCTAAACAAGGCAACCTCAAGGATTTTTGCTTTTATTTGCAGCCCTCTTTATATTATAATAATAATGCTACTAATACTTACAATAATTTTAAGAACAGGAATAGTAACAACTGTTAATCTACAATAAGGTACTTCCCTGTGACATTTAAAAATTCTAAGTATAATTTAGTTTGATATTTTTATGCCATCATAAGTAATTTTTATTAATTTTAAACAATTCTAGTTGTGTAAATCAGCTTTGTTTAGTATACTCTGGAGATAAGAAAATGTATTTCTACGGTTGTAAGGTGTAAAAAAATTAGCAGTTCTTAATAGAAACATAAATGTTATCTAGTCTTTTCGATACAATTAGCAAGTATCAGCAAAAAATCCTAGCTTGGATTTGTTTCCCATTTCAGATAATTCATTACAAGCACTGCCTAATAAATTTAGCAGTTTGAAATTGATTTATGCTGAACCTTTGTGGTATTAACGTTCTTGTTTTATAATTACGAGCAAAAGGAGCATAACCTTTTCCTAATATATGGAAAAGAGACATGTGATGTTTCAGAAAAAATCGTATGTCACTGTTTTTACTTTTCTCTCTGTTGTTAGCCATGCCCTCGGTTCTTCAGCTAATGCTGATGCACAGTGACACATAGTGAAAGTACCAAGACTGCAGCAAAACTATGTGCTTGTCTCGTTGTTGGGAATACAATGCACAGTCTCTTAGCAAGCTCCGTAATTACTGAAGGAGCCTACAGATCCTTGCAGGGTTCTGGGGTCTTTATTAATACAAAATAAACAAAATCCTTCATACCACTTACTTTCAAATGTTAAACACTTTTGTCTGTTAAACAGGCAAATAAGGTCTGATTTTAAACTACTCTGAGCAGCATTGGTTACACGTCTTTGTTTCTCAGAACTATTTTCAACGTGATGATTCTCATTATGAAATATGAAGTATATTAAGATAAAAGGGGCTTATATTTCATTCTACCCATGAAAGCTACCAAGTACATGCTGTTCTTCTGGATTGGTCCTGATGCTGAAGTGATGTCAAATTGAAGATTTTATTTTTCCCCCCTCTGGATTGGTGGTATCTCTTACACTTTAAATTCCCATTAATATTGTTAGAGGGGTTGACGCATAAATCCCCAAACAACCTACATGCAGCTGTGCTGTCTGTTTAAAGGGCAGTTCCTCTCCCTGGCCTCATCCAACCTGTGGTCTGCCGAGGTCTGGGTAAGTGGAGCTGTGTAACGGAGCTGCTATGTGGGATCAGGAAACAAAAGCTGTTCAGAAAATAGTATAGAGTTGTGATTCTGTCTTAAGAAAAAAAAAGAAAAAAACAAAAAACCCCTCTAATTTATTTTTAATACTGCTATGTCCTGAAAATTAGACCATGAGCAAGGTTTTCCTCTTAACAGCAGATGAGCTTTTTTTTTTTTTTCCCCTTGGCAAAGTACCACCTCTACATCCCAAAATTCTTGAAAAACATCCAATACCAAACAATGATGTGAGGAGCTTCATAAGAAGAGTGTTTTTTGTCTGCATAAAATGTAAGTTTAAAAGAGAGATTTCTGATCAATAATTCTATTTTTACAAGAGGATAACTTTCTGTGAATCTGTTTTTAATAGGCTGTAAGAAGCCTCCCACCCTGGTTCTCTAAGAGGCACCCATCTTGTCACTGGAAAGCAGCTGCTGCTTGCAACTGATGTTAAAAGAGATCTTATCTCACCTGGTGCTGTATGAGGTCCTGAAAATATGGTGCTGAAAATGAGGTCCTACAGGTGCCTCATCCTCCTTTCCCACATTCCCTCTTCAGTTTGGGAGCCCCTGCAGAGATAAAGTGTGTTCCATGCATAAAGGCAGAAATCCAGAAGAGTATTTAATTCAAGTGTGTGAATAATCTTATTGAAGTAATTTAAAGTAATCGTATGCTCAAAGTTAAGTGTGCGTTTAAAAGCTTTGCTAGGCTGGGGCATGGCTTGCCCCTTTCCCCCAAACACCACACAAAATCAGATCTGTGGCCAGAGATCTACCACATCAAGCAGGATTGCTTCCGCATGCCTTCTGAACTTGAATCTAGTCAGGTATTTGATACTGTAGCTGCTTGTATTTCATGCCACGTGAAATACTCCAAAACATCGAAGAGAAGGTTCTCAAGAGGTTAAAAAATATAAAATGTGAAAGATGTAGTAAGTGAGAATTTCAAATATGACACAATTGATTAAAAAAAGTAATTAAAGGAATTATTAATGCTAAAACCAAATATGTTTTTTGTTATACAAGCATACGTCTGGAACTTGCATGTTAACAAAACTGCAATACACAGAAATAGTGAAAAATCCCTGTACATTAAAAAACTACTGGAGTGCAGAAATGAAATCTGCCTTTTTTTTTTTTATTTGTCCATGTTCAGTATAGTCACACTGTTCTAAAGACCACCCCTTTTCTGTTTTAATGTCCTGTGTTGTTTGGTTTTGGTTTTGATTGTGATTTTGAGAAAGTAAAAGTCCTGGATAGTTTGACGGAAGATATTATCACACAGGTAATATACATTACATTTAGAAGCTGATAAAATGGATCTGGATTTCCTTTGCTGCAGTGTTTATGATGTTTCAGAAAATGTAATATAAAGGGACTTTCTATCTTTTTATAATTTTAGCTATTTAAGACCACTATCAAAACCTGGTTTTGAGAGAATGTATATGAGTCAGGAACATGCATGATACTAAGAACTCTCTCTTCTCTGTACTGCAAGAGAAATAGGCTTTGTTATACCACAGTTTGTGAACTATGCTTTACATGTTTGAAATGCTATTATTTGGCCAGTTAATTCAGTTTTAACTGTCCATTCAATTTCAAAATATAAGTGAGTTCTGTTTACCCAATTTCTTACTGGGTGGATGTTGTGGCATATGCAGAGTATATTTATGGTTTAAAAGTATGATTGTTCAGCAAACTTACTGCATAATAATCCTTACTTCATTTTTATACTGTAAGTGGTTAAAGCCAAGTGTACATGAATATATAATGTGTTCCTCCAGTTTTGTAGCATAGAAATACATTACAGTGGTGAGCTACTAAGACATTTATTCCAAAGGAAATGGAGAGAGTGATTTAGAAATGCCAATAACAATAATGCAATTACAGTTGCAAAACATCTTAGTTGACCAAACAAATCTTTTCTTAATGCACCTAGAATATTTCTTTAGTACATTTAATTAAGTATATATTCAGCATATTTAGTTTAGGACCCAATTAAACACCAGAAACATAGTGGTATAAAATACAGCCCTTGCCTTCCAGGCACTCCGGCTTAAATTCAGCAACAGTTGCATTTGGAGCTATAATACTGCTGCAAAGATGGGAAAGACAATACAAGCACAAGAGGCCATATTGCAAAGTGGCACTGGTATCTGCAGTAATTATAGCAATCATTCAGATGTTCTAGCAGTCGATAGAGCTGAACTTTAGACAGGTTACAGCTCTTAATTTATTAATGCAATATTTTTTCTTTATGAATTTCTCAAATCAGTCCCTTCCTTGCACATGTGCGATTAGTTGTGTTAGAGTCTCTTCAAGTTTTTAGGAATGGATCCTAGTGCAGTATTTACAACCATCTCTGCATCTCTGGTTTGTATATCAGTGTGTCAAGATGTCTCAGAGGCAAAGAGCAGAACACATACAGGAAAAGTGACAGTGACATGAAGTTACATCTCTCCGAACAGTAAATCATGATGCTGAAGAAGCAGGAGACTTTGACAATAAGGTCTAAACAGAAGGACGTTTTGACCTACAGTGTAACACCAGATTAATGACTCAGTGATACTAACTGGCCCTGTTTCCAGTGGCCGATAAAAAGCTGCTGTTGATGTTTGTCCAGCTCCTATCCTGTGCAGTCTGGGTGCCAGGCAGGATGAGGCAGGGGGCAGTGCTCGACATGCGTGCCAGCAGTGACTGTCACGTGGGAGGACAAGGGGCACCGTCCGGCTTCCCTTACAGCGGGGGTCCCATGCTCACAGGCACTGCCAGCTACCAGGCAATGTTCATGTGTGCCTGCCAGTACTTTCCAAGGCATTTGCACATATGCCAGGAAATCACTTGCCTCCTCCTATAAAGAAAAGCAGTGCTGCATGTGCCTGGCTGCATGTTTCTGTCTGGCTGCCCTCCCTCACGGTCCAGTAGAGCAGCTCCTCGAGCATGGGGATTTTCACAGCTTCATCTTCCCCTTGCATTGTTGTGAGTAGTAAAGCTATCAGTTTTCTCATGCCATCCTTGATGTGGCGTAAAGCTTTATCTCAGGGTTAGAGGAGCAAGGTGCCTTTGTGGTGGGTGGTGCCTGTGGAAATAAGTCCCTTCTAGAACTGATGGGAGGGCTATCGCTTGAGTTCAGGAGCGGGTGCCAACACTGGACATGGTGGCACTAATGGCAGAGGCTCTGCCATAGAAGCAGAACCTGCAGCGATATCTTTTGCGACTGCCATAATTTGTATGTGTTTTCAGGATTAGCGTATGGTTCACCTTTCTGAGATTTTTTTTTCATTGTTGACTGATGATCCCTGTTACAGTAGCATGTCCTTAAACTCCAGTGTGTGCCTGAGCTTTAGGTTAGGCAAACAATGGAAAAATGCTAAAAGGAAAAACCTCGGAATGTCTCGTAAAGGATTTCTTGCCCTTGAAAAATTGATAGGCTGTCATTTAACCTTGTGGCACCTCTTCAAGCTGTCAATCAGACGCTGAACATTTGAGACTTGTGAAGTATGATACGGAGTAACAAAATGGTATCTGCTCTTTCAAAATTGTGAATATTGAATTAATCTCTTGAAGTATGTTGATAACAGATGGAATAAAAGATCATATGGCACAGCTCACATAGGGTAAGGTTAACCCCAATGTCCTGCTCAGTGTCCCTTTTCTTGTTTAATGCCACTGCTAATTAACTGGCACGAGTGTTTGCAGCCTTATGTGGGATGTTGCTGAAAGCCTGCTGACTTTTGGCATACCTTGACACAATTGCTACGTGTACAGTGCTGCCTGGTTTGGTTTACTTTAATTTTATGCTGGGGGCCCTTAGCAATAGGCTCTTAAACGTACTCATGGGTCACTGCATGTGGTTGCAAGTGGGGGCAGTTCAGTTGCCTCATCAGAAAGTTGGTGAGGTGCTTTGCTTTTCAGTCTCTGCTTCTCTGGCAGCAGCAGAACCTTCAGATCAGGCTGAAGAAAATAAAGGCGCTAACACAAAGATGCTGCTCTTCTCCCCAATTTTTCCTTCACATTTCACACTTCATGTAGGTGTTTATCAGGGCTTGAAATAGGAACTATGGCACAGGGCCCTTCCCTTGTTATAAACAGGAGGATGATATTTCATGGTAGCACAGCTGTGGTTTAAGTTCATAGTTCCATAGTAAACTTTTTCCTCCAAAGCTACCTTTAGGTTCAGGGCAAAATTATTTTTTTTCCTGACTAAGCAAAGGAAAACATTTCTGTCTTTGTTTGTCTAAGTACTTACATTTTAATATATCTGTGTCTTTGAGTCAGTAAGTGCCAAGTACACTTATGAGCCTGTGTATCCAAGGATAACTGGAACATCCCATAGATTCTCTCCCATATCTCTTCTCTTTGTTATTTCCATGGCATATTAAGTGATGTGACCCCATCAAAAATACTATGTATGACAGGTCATCTGTGTGCACAGATGATAAATTCAGTTTAGAATGAGTACCAAGAAGATCAGAGGAATAGAGAGCCTGTCTTGTGAGGGAGACTTAAAGAGCTTGGCTTGGATAGCCTAGCAAAACAAAGGCAGAAAGAGGATCCGATTGCTTACCATAAATGCTTTAGAGGGGTAAACACCAGGGAGGGAAAGGACTGTTCAAGATACAAAACAATGTTTTCACAAGCAGAAATGGATATAAACTAGCTATGAGTAAAGGCAGGTTGAAAATTGGAGAAAGATTAGACCATGAATGGAGTGAAGTTCTGGAAGAGCCTGCTTCTGAGGGCAGCAGGGGACTTTTCTTACGGGACCTGGCGATTGCTTTCCAAGAGGAACTGCACCACATTGTAGCCTGGGACACTAGGGGCCTGGATTTGACATCTGAGAAGATCATTCTCGTTCCTGAGTCCCTGTATCCCTATTTAATGCAACGTTTGTCTTGTATAGATATGCTGGCAGGCCTCTTTCCCCCCTCATCTGTCTAAGAGGGGTACATATGAGGCTGTGACTTGCTTTTCTCTCTGAGCATCATGCTGGTGAGATTAGAATCAGGACTTAAAAGAAGATACAAGAGTAAGTAATGCTGTGATCTTCCAGAGGATGTTTTATTTTCATCTCTATTTCTTTTCTTAAATGCATGCGATGCACAGAGATTTTGCTCCTTTGTATACGTTTTTGTCAGCTTCTTGGCATGCAGAATTAGGAAAGAAGTTGTCCCAGTGTTAAACAGTAGATGCAGGGACTGGGAAATACTCCTGCTCTCTACGTGTAGCAGTAGAAGGCTATTCTTCAACCTGAAGGGGCTATAGAAGGTAACACATTATGTTGGCAATTGTTGCAGTGAACGCTGCATCGTCTGGCAAGAGGCTCAGCTTGATGTGGGCAAAAAGTGAATTTCTCTTTTGTGCCTACATCCTTAGCTCCCTTGTGATGAAAATAGAAGCTGCTTTAATCTTCCTGAGGCTGACGGAAAGATATCTTGCAGACTGCAAGTCAGCAGTTGCCCACACAATTGTTTGGCAAAATCTATTTTTAAAAGTCCATAAATTCCTCAACCAGACAAACGGGGATCTAACAAAAAAATATCGTCACTAATGTACTATCCTTTTAAAGAAAGACAATACTCTCCTCTCTCCTCCTTTTCTTTTGTGAAAAACCTGCCTGTTTTAAAATGTGAATGCCAAGTGCCTCTGAAGAGCGCAGCAGGCCAGATGCTGCCCCTCCACTCTTGCTTCAGTGGTGATTTGCAGACCCCATGGATGGCCATGGGCTTGAGATGCTCCCTCCTGCCGTGAAGGTTTGCGGGAGCAGGATGGCAGGGGACTGCCAGCACCGAGATCCCTGCAGCGACACCTTGGCAGATCGCATGCGAGCAGCCTTCTTGGGCGTGCGTCAGCAGGGCTGGAAATACCAACTAGGAAATCAGGTTAAGCCTCTTCGCGGTTGTTGTTCCCCTGCGCATACCCTTCTTTCCTGCTCACTGGAGTGCGCTACGTGGGAAGCTTTTGCTGACTGTGGAGTCTGCCTCATAATTTTTTTCACTTATTAAAGTTGCAGACTCAGAATGAGTTAAAATTGCCTGTCCCTACCACCATTCAAAAACCTGGAAGATGTAAGAACATACTGCGCACATAAGTCACCTACAGTAAACACCCTTTGAAAACATAGCCCTGGGCTTTGATCTACAGGCTTGTGTTATTTTTCCTATATTTTAAATCATTCACAAGTGGTTTTCAGGCTGACCTGATGGTCTTTTGTGCAGGAAATTGTACAGACTACCTGAAGGGAATCTGTGGTGCAGCATTTATTTAACTCTCTAACTTTACAGTTAAGAATTTCATATATGAAAGGGTTATTTGCGCATGAATGAGCTTGCACTTCAAACTTAAGCTGTTTATGTAAATAGCCAAATCTTACTGTACCTCTTCAGTATAAGTCTCCTTTTTGAATGAACAACTCCCCCGCGCCCCCCCCCCAAAAAAAACAACACCAAAAAAAACCCAAAAAAAACACACAACAAAAAAAACCTAAAACCAACACCCTGGAATGAGAAGTGATTATGATAGAATTATAGTTTTCAACGTGTATTATTATATGTGCCTACATTTAGATTCCCAAAGGGACCAATTTACTAATATTAAGTATTCTTGCAGTAAATGGGATGTGGTAAAGAGAGAACTGCATATATTTTATTTTTTTTTAAACTTAAGAGTTGAATTTCAAATGAATAACAGTAGCACTGGAGTTCCAAATGAGTGGGACTTTTCCTAACCCTCTTATTAATTAGGAATTATCATAAGGCAAAATATCTGCATTAATTTGCCAAAGGGAGAATAAAGATTGGTGTATTACAGTACTCACAAACTTGTTCTCGTGGTGCTGCAATGCACAAAGCTTCTAATAAATTGGGGAAAATGATGAATTTGACAACAGGCAATTAATGCTAATCTTTCCCTTTGCAGGGGTATGTTTTATGCTGGTGATATAAGAGCAGAGTTATTAGCTCTTCTACTTTGCTTTAAGCTTCATACTACTTGAAGCATCCTGCAGTATGTTGTAGTAGTCCATTAAATGCCTCCTCAATACAATGCCTGTGGCACACAAACACCAAGTAGATGGATTTGGGGATGACCCTGTAGATAGCAGCCAGTAAGATTACTTCCTTACTTTTGCTGTTCCCTTTGTAAACTTGTCTTCAGCAATGAGAAGATGCTGTCAGAATAGGTTGCATTGTATTCTTGAGCAGCTCTTTGTTGTGAGCCTGAAATTTGGATGCATGTGATTCATTTTCTGAGTAAAAGAGCTAAACACTTGCTGAAGCAAATGGCAGTTTTTTATAAAGCTAATTATTCAAATTTTTCTTCATATATAATTAAAATCATGTTAAACTATTGCAGAAAAAAAAGCCCTATAATTTCTTGTGGTTATAATGGTGTCTGGTTAGCAAACTCCTGTTCTTCTGGATACCCCCATGCATGTAATAGAGCATGGGACACAGAGTTATTCGTGAAATTCTCTTGATGCAGAGCTGACACATAACGTAAAAATAAATAGCTTAATGTGTTTGTGTGCATTATGAGTAAGGATTAATTTTTTTAAAGTCCATATTATTTCTGTTTTTAATTTCTGCGCGGTTTCATATTGGAATAGGCCCAGGCACAATGGGACACTGCAGTAATATTTAGGCATTGAGTATTTGCAGCTTTGGTTTGATTTCTGTTGCCATTTTAACTGGTAGAATTAAATGGTACCTATGCACACATGAGTATCAGATTTTGGTTTTCCTTGCTTCCTCCCTCCCTCCCTGCCTCCTTCCCTTCCTCCTTCATTCCTTCCACTCTCTTTGTCTGTCTCTCCATCTTTTCCCCCCACTACACAGTATTTAGTGAACAGATACTGTTTTTTTCTTTGTGTATATATATAGATACAAGGTGTAAAGATACAGAACTCCGTGTGAGTTCACATATCAGTGCTGAATGACAAAATCCAGTGCTTCCTGACCTGAGATACGGGATTACCAGGAGACAATAGCCACATTGTTTGGAGCAGAGTTTAAGGAGCTGGTTTAGCATTATTGTCATGCTCTATACTGAAATGAATTTCAAAATTAATTACGTTTGCTTCTCCTATTTCTTCTCTTACTTGTGAATCTAGCTGTATCTTTTGTGTGTTTTTAGATTTGTATAAATTTATTTATGCGTTTTTTTCTTCTCCTGTCCCATCAAACATCTCCACTAAAAGCCAAGTCCTGCTTCACTAGATAGAAGTGTCAATATGCCAAAGGTCAATATTTTTGTATTGCTTTCATCTCTGGTTTCAGTAGCAGAAACAATAGGTATCCACATTTGTTTGTTTACCTTTGTAGGCCCTTGTAAAGCAGTGACTTTCTGTCTGTCTGACATGAAACAATTCGAGGTTTGTGTTACTTCCATCCCCGAAGGGTCACTAGACCACCCAGTGGGCATAGCAAATTGTGCTTTTGGTCTAGCCCAAATAGCTGAGCTGGACTCGGGGGATCTTGCCATGAACAGTGCGAAGAGGAAATTGCCTGCAGCAGGTTAGAGAGAAGGAAAAACGTCTAGATGAGGTTTCAGATGATGTTGCTTGGTTTCTGGAGTGCATGCAGGTTTATGAGCAAATATAAAAGTTCTTATGTGCCTACACGTACATATAAATGCTCCATGGCACTCGTGGGTAGTTTCTGCTGTGTTCAAGACACCAGGGTATATCCACAATTCTCAGCCTTCGTTCTGTTGGATTCTGATGTGCCGAGTCCAGTGGCAAGTTCCATACAGGACTGCGCCAGATTCTACTGGAACAATGGGGGGGCAGAAGTGGTCTTCAGAAAACAACCTTCTGTAAGCCCAAATAGTCCCTTAGACCACAAGCTTCTCAGAGGAATATTCTGGATGTGAGCTTTTCAGTGAGGGAATAGGAAGGTTTTAAAGGTGTAAGAGGCAGACACAGCCCATTAGGTCTCCCTAGATGAGTAGCTCTCCGCACAGTACACTGAAGTGGCTGAGGAATGAGAGTGGAGATTTCTGTAGCAAATCAGAGAGTTTCTCTGCCAGCAGCTAAATCCCATATGGGAGCATCAGCTGCACTTCCAGACAGGAGTGGAGTCCTGTGGCTGCTGGAGAGATAGTGTTAGTTCCAGCCTTAAGATTGCTGCAACTCCCCACAGGGCTTTCCAACCAAGAATAAATCTGTTATTCCCTGACACAAACTGCTGAAGCTGGGTCTTCCCCATCTGCACAGTGCCCCTTTTTCCCCTGAACAGAAATAAGGCAACTCTTGCCTTCCAGAGCTCCTACGGTTCTAGCAGGAACTGATATTTTCCACTGGGTTAGGTTCTGTGAGCTTTGCGTATTCTTTTTACTGTATTTTGCTTTCCAGAACCACTGAGGAGATGGGGGACATTCTTTCCACCTGGATACTGCGTATGTATAGTAGGGTCCAGGACTGCTTGTTGAGTTTTCACCCTGCAATGTTACTTTGCATTTGTTAGCAGTCTGGTTTGTGCTGCATCTTAAAAGTCACTGCAGTGCTCTCTGTGAAGGTGCCCCATAGACGTTGATACTGCAATTTTTAAGGAGCAAAGATCATTACATTTTAAAATGTTCATTTAAGATTCTGATTTAAAGCCAGAAGAAAAACCTAAAAGAATCTAAGTTAAAGGAGGAATAGTTCCATGCTAGAATAGCTGCAAATAGTAAATTATACACTTAGTTACATTTGATTGAGGGAGTTTATTGCTCATGTGAGCAAAATGTCTAGCCCCAGGCATTGCGCAGGTAGTTACTGCGCAAGCATACCACCTGCAGCCATGCCAGAATACCCAAACCCCCTGATACCACAGTGTTCGCTGTCCTGAATAGGAATTGGAGGTCATGCCAGATTGCATTGCAGTGCAGTGAAGTGGACTAGAAAGAGGCCACCCACCTCATTTGCACTTGTGCCTTACAGTAATAGGTGCTTGAATGTCAGTGGGTGGTGATAAAAGGCTAATTTACTCACCCCCGGTTCTGTGCGCACCCCTTTCTGCACGTGTGTGCAGATCATAAAGTCTGGGAGATTGCCCACTGTACTGAGGCCTCCATGTTATTTTTACATCTTTTTTTTTTCTTATTATTTAATCTTGTATGCTCCAGTTGAGCTACATTAATGGATTAGAATACAGCGTGGTCTTAGGAGAATTCCACTACAATGGATAGATAGTTGGATGGACGGACAGACAGATGCAAGTTTAAAGCACAAGAGGATTTGCATATTTAGTTCTGCTTTACAGCCTCCTTTAGAGAGTGGGATTAATGATCTGCTAAATTATCACAGTTGAGAGTCTTCAGCATTAGGGTGAATGCATATCTTGCTAGAGCTAGTTTTACAACTTTTCCAGAGACATTTACAAATCTTACTGGGGGTGAGGCAGGGAGGGGAGCGGGGGATATCTAGTTGTTGACAAAGCAGCTGGTGACTAAAGGAGAAGAGAGAAAAATCAGAAAATCATCCCTTTTCTGGCAGGTCTAAGAGCCTTTCCATCACCCACGGCATGCATTTAGAGCGAGAGTAGGAAAAGTGTTCTCCAAGGACTGTTTGCTTTTTGAGTACTCGAGATGCTATGTTAAGCACTTAACTGCAAGTCGGCTTAGAGAAATGTCTTCCAAAAACATTTATTTGAAAAGGGAAAAAAAGCTCATAAAGGCAAGTGAACTTTAGATGCCTAGCACACCTTTTGGTCCCTGATTTTAAAGATTTTAAAACTGTGGTTGAGTAAGGTGTGCTGCAGAGGATCTGGGGCAAATGCCACTACTGATTTAGCCAGCACCAGCCTCATAAAGTTCCCTTTGATCTAGCCATTAAAGGAAAGAACATTACTTGGCACATTTCTTGGTTACACATATTGCATTCTTTGGTTCCATTAAATAATAATGAATAATAAATGGCATAGTTTGGAACAAAATTCTGCACAGCTCAGTAAGAGAAAAGGGCTAACATACCTTCCACCTCTCATAGAGGGAGATGTGACTGCATCCCAGAGCCCTGCTTAGGGTTAGAGGACTCAAAAAAGCAGGGAGCCATTTCCAGCCATTTCACTGTTGTGTAACACCAGTTCTGATATGTTAGTAGAAAAAAAAACACACTCAGGCTTCAGTGAGGTAGAAAAAAGGGTGCTAGCTTCTGAGATGACACTAGCGGAGTCCCCACCATATCCCAGAGGCGATTCTTCACAAGAACAATGCAGGAACTGAGGCCACCTAATTTTAGGAAACAAATTCATGTTCCTAGATTTGTCCAACTTAATTTAAGGACTTGAGAGCATGGTTGGTTTTGGTTCTGTGTGCAGTGAAGAGAACGACACGGATATGTCCATAAATTGACTTGGGTTTTAACTGAGCCGACAGGTGCCAGTTTACGTCTACTGACTTAGGCAACCTAGCCTCTGTAAATAAGTCTTAATGAATGTCCCTTTCTTCTCTTCCTTAAATCCAACACCCAGGAGAGCAGGTATTTAGATAATACTCAGGAGACCCGCAAGTGCTAGGGAAGGAATGTACTGCTGTGGTGCAGGTTTTCTTTCTCTTTGCTGAAGGTGTCTTGCTGAGTGAGTGAGAGACTGATCATCATTCTTGGCAAGCCAGGGTCTGATCCAGCCACCACTATACACTGTCTTCAGGGAAAAGTCTGTGTGAGCAGCATCTGCAGCTGGCCCATGCTGACCATTGGCAGATGGGTAAACACTTGCCCTTTTTTCCCTTTGTTTGGAATGCCACGGCTTCACCAAGCTTGTTTGACACCATCCTTTCTGGCTTATATTAGGTGGCCATGTTAGGGGACTGTTTGGCTTATGTTAGGTGGCCATTGGCATTTTAATGTAACAGAGATGAACGCTTGCCAAACACTTAGCAGTAAGATTCAAAATCCACATTTCCTCAAGGAGGATCCAGATTTGCCACCTCAGAGGGCAAAATTTACTTGTTCAGGAGGTACAGGTGAAGTGTGCTGCAATTAATAAGGGAAGAGATAATTCAGGAAATTAAAGCAAAATACATTTTGGCACTGTTTCTCCATTTTCTTTTAACTTCTCTTTAATGCTATGTTTCCCCTTTTTTTTCTTCTTCTTTCTTTTGTTTTTGTTGTTGTTGTTGTTGTTTCACTCATTTTACTTTTTTTCCCTTGAATTCCTTTCCTTCACGCAGCAGTTCCTTTCTACATTTCCCTTTCCTCCCCTCGTGCTCTCCCCAAGCTGATCTTCTGCACCAGCCTGCTCAGCTCTCCTCATTTCTGGGCGGTCCAGCTGTCCCCGTGCCTTCTCCAGAGAGCTGCTCCGCACGGCACGGCCAGGCTGGCAGCTGCTGGAGCTCTGCAGTGCTACTGAGGCGCACCCTAGTAGAGCCTGAGAGTGGAGCCGTAGGACACGAGCAGTCTTGTGCCACTGGAGCACTGTCAGGATAACATGATACTTGTCAAGAAAGATGTCTTCACTCCCCCTGTAACTCCACAGCAGATTTCCCTTCACCTCTTCTATAAACAGGGTTTTTGTACCATTTCCCTGGTTTGCTCAGCACCAGCTCATAGCCTCCTGCTGGACTGGGCTTGCTGTTATTAATTATTTGTATTTATTTAGCCTTCTGGAACACCAAGGCACGATTGTGCAGGAAACTTTACACCCGCAAACAAAAAAAGGCAGCTCTCTAGCCTAAAAAAGAAAAGAGCAGACAGCTATTTGGGGAGATCACATTAACTCCCCCTGGGCTGACGTGGCTGCTGAGTAGGAGCTGTGGTGCATAAGATACAGAGGAAGTTGTTTCCTTTCTCTAGGTCTGGCCATGGGCACCTTGTGAGTGCTGGATCTCTTCCATTTTCTTGCATTTTCATTGGTTTTGATGTCTTTCAACAACTAGTTTCATCCTTTTTAAAGCTCAATTTCTTGCACCAATTTCTCTGTTTCTAATATTTCCTTTCTCTCTTTGGACCACCACAGTTTGCCCACTTTTGCCCTCCCTGCTGCAGATCCTCACAGCCTTGCTGCTTTTCCTTGTGGCACCTGCTGCCCTTCAAGTACCACTCCCCTGCTTTTGCCCCCTCCTGCTCCCCAGCTAGGGTTCCTCCTCCTGCTTAGCCTCTTCCTTGCCTCTCTGCTCCTCTGTTTGGCTGCCTGCAACAGAGGAGGCAGGGGAGAGGCAGGAAGTGGTGGTAAAAAAAGGAAAAGTCACCCCACATGCCCCCTGCCAGAAGTGCTTTCCTTACCCTGCAGCCAGCTTAGAAAAAATTGAGGGGGATGTCCAGAGGATGCCCCAGCAGCAGAACCTCCCGTCGGCAGAGGACGGGCTGTGGGGTGCTTGGGGGAGCTGGCGGTTTTCCACCACTGGTGCAGAGAAGTCGCTCTGACGCCAGCACACCTTGTGCTGGTATAAAACTATCTAAGCCAAAGTTCAGGTGAAGGGCAGCCATGCAGCCAGAAAGTCATGTGGCTCTCATGTTGGTTAGTATGTCACTTTGAACAGCTCTTATCTGATATTATTATGACTAACCCAGTGCTGACAGCATGGAACAGATTACAGGAGCCATGTGATGATTATTTAAGGCATCGCTGAGTATAACACGCAGCTAATATTAACCCCTTCTTTCCAGAGCAGCTCTGTTGCCCTATGAGCTATCCCCAAAGCAGGCACCTGCTCTGCCCTGCCCTGCCCTGCCTCGGAGCGCTCCCTCACTGCACTTACCTTTGGTGCCATATTTCAGACAAGGCTATTTTTGAATCATTCCTCTGTTTTAATGTGGCCTTACAGATCAGAGCAGTTCGGCAG
The DNA here is from genome assembly GCA_035584735.1 of Pseudotriccus pelzelni. Taxonomy (NCBI): domain Eukaryota; kingdom Metazoa; phylum Chordata; class Aves; order Passeriformes; family Tyrannidae; genus Pseudotriccus; species Pseudotriccus pelzelni. The sequence goes on from JAWMRA010000130.1 coordinate 55,183,199, forward strand.
GCTATGGTTGGTATTTTTTTCCCCCTTTTCTTTATTTTTTTCTTCTCCTTCTAATTTTATTTTATTTTGTTTGATTTTTTTTCTGCTTCCCTTTTTTTTTTTTCCATAAAATGAAGGATCAGTTGTGACAGGTGCCTGTATTTTATATTTCCTGTGGTAGCACGTGCCAATAAAATTCAGAAACCTTTTTGTTTTGTTATGGTTGATCTTTTAAAGTTATTGAGAATGACGCTGAAGTCATAGCTGGCAAAATAGACCTCACTGTTCTACATAAATGTCAGCAGTGCCAAGGCAATACGTTCTGAGAGGTAACAATTCGCGTGGTGACGGGGAAGGCGAGGTGTGCACACATACTGTACCCTTTAAACAGGCTGACACCTGCACTGGGCATTTCAAAAACAAGGCCAAAAATGCAGCATTATATAAAGCCTGACAGTGGCCCTGACTGTTCAGCCACTTTGAAGATGTGTTAAATGCCGTTTTTTGAGGCTCCTGGATGAACAAGCTTGGGTTCCTGGTGAAGGACTGTGGTCTCTGGCAGGCTGAGGCAGCTGGGATCATGGCGTCTGTCCCTCCTGAGGTAAGTCAAAGGTGCAAAGAATCTAAATTCCACACCTGGAGATTCTGGTCCCATGAGTGGCATTACTCATGTGGTAATGCGAAGGGTAACACGACCCCAGTGGCCTCTGGAGCAAAAAGGGAAACACTGGTGGGCTCTGGTTCATGTGAGCCCATGCGCCGCTGGGTGGGAGGCACTCGCTGTCTCCCGTTGGGAGCCGCCTTCAGGCTGTGCCCCCCCAGCAGCATCCATGGGCAGGGACCAGGGTGACATAAAGTTCAGGTATTGGGATCAGCTTTCTTTTGCATGAAGGGAAGATGCAGGAGTTTGAAATTTGTGTTATCAGCACTGTGAAAGCTTTTGCTGGGGCTGTGCAGCCAGAGGAGGTTTGGCTGCTGGTTTGGTTGGGAGCCCGGAGGAAGGCCAACAGAACGGTGTCGTGTGAAGGAGAAATTGTGCTGCTCCCCTGGCCCCGTATATTCAGCCATATTTCTCTTCCTCTCATGCCTGCAAAACCTCAGGAAAAAAATGAGTGAGAAAGGTGGAGAAAGTCTGGAGCAGGAAAACCAAGTACCAGTCCTCCATTTTAAACTGAGGACCAAACCCAACTGGGATCACAAGCACTACAAAACATGGTTGAGTCTAATTACAACTGAGACTCAAAAGGCCCATAAGGTTTTGGAAGGGGGCTCAGAAATCCCTCAGATGTAGCCCTGAGCACTCTTTGTTTAAATTAAAAGAAAAAAAAAAAGAGGGAAACAAAAGAGAAACAAAAATCCCCTTGGCTCTACCAAAAGCAAATGCACAAGTGAGTATGTTGGCAGAGAGCTTCCATGTGGGATTTGTATTGCTTGAGAAGGAAGAGGGGGAAACGACACACTGGAAAAGTGCAAGGATTCCTGTGCTGGCGAGGAGATTTGTTTCCTCTTCCAGCAAAACTGCAAAAGATAGAGCCGCTGAGGTAGGAAAAAGAGAACAAGTTGTTGAACTATATAATAGTAATAGTCATAGTAGCAGTGATAGTACTGATGCCCTGTGAGCTTTGGAGTGTGCCTGAGCCTGGCTCTCAACACGCTCAAGCACGCTGGTCACTTCACCCTGCCTATCATGTATTGGTGTTGCTCCATCTGTAAAACATGACTGATAAATTGCTAATGCACAGATTTGTGATGAGCTCAGATCATTAATATTTTTTCTTGCTTGGAGATACTTTATTAGAAAGCGCATGCAGGGCTTAATCATTACTTTTTTGTTTTCTTGAGCTGAATTACTCACTTTCGGAAAAAAGCTATTTTCTGCAGATGCTCTATGAAATGTTTGTCCTAATGCTCATTTATTGTGAGTGGCACTGATGGAGCAGGTGCTGGTATGAAGCAGATGTATCTGTGTAATAGTTTACTTTGATGGCTCCTTTAAGAGGCTTCATAATCTTTATATTTTACCATTGGGTTTGGAATTTTATGCTCCTTTAACAGGTGTATTACCTTGATCAGATGTTTTCATTTTAAACTATTGACTTACGAGCACATGGCCTGCAGGGATTGATGTGCAGCAAATTGATTCCTTTTAAAAGATTTATTCTTATATTCTCTTTTTATTTAGTGTGGGAGTTCACTAGAAAACATAATGATTGATAGTGACAGTTCATGACTAAAAATGAAAGTGTCCTGCAATTAAAACCTGTGTTTCCCTTAGTTTAGTAGTAGAAAGAAATCAGTAAGGATGGGAATAACATAAAAAAATCCAGTCTAAATTCAGAGTTTAGTTTTCTGGTTTAACATTTAAAAAAACCAGCTTTTAAAACATTTCTTCTCCACTCACAGCTACTATTGTTTCTGTGCACTTTTATCGTTCAAAGAGTTCAAGCTATTTGAAGAGGATGTGTACAAAGATTACCTTAAAATGACTCATTGTAAAAGCTCCCTACTTGATGAATTTGTCCTATTGGAACCAACATCTAATTTAACAGAATCCACTAAAAAAGCTCAATCTGTTCAGTCTATGAGATGGAATGCAACAGCAGAGTCCTGCCATGAAAATAGCTTGTGTAATCAGTGGAATATAAATGGCAACAGCATCTTGTACTCCCTTTTATGATGGTGGAAAGAGAAGGAATTCAGTGGGCAGCCATATGACCAGGTCCTGCATGACTGAGGAGCTCACATTTTTGCATTGTGCTGTAGCACAGTATCTCTCGTGTCCAGGAGGAGGTAAATTGTTCCCATGCCTTGTGACCAGAATCTCTGTCTCGAGGAAGAAGCGGAATAAAGGACCATTATTTTAGCAGAGGCATTAGAAATTTGTGTGATTGCTGGAAGCATTGATTAACAAAATATTTTCTCATGATGGCTAGTACCCTTCTGAAAATAAGAGTGGGGAAGCTGCTTGAAACAAAAAACTGCGTATATGTCTGGGCAGCCTACAGTTTTAAAGCACTGCCCATGCCGACAGAAGCAGCAAGGATATGACAGTTACTGAAGGCTTAATTCAAGAATAAATTTAAAGCAGTTTTATTCTACGAGTGAGCCTTCTACATGAATGCATGACTTGTGTTGGTGCCAATGTGGGTGGCATTTGTTAGACTCTGGTTGGAGTCCAGTCTGCATTGCTGCATGAAATGAGTGTGATGAGGTCAGGTCAGTCCTTGCTGAATGATAATCCACATCATAAAGCTACTGTAAATGATTCAGCATGGTTTAGTATTATTTTCAGCCACTGCCCAGGAGAGGCCAGGACTGAGCTAGCATTAAGAATGAATTGTCCATGCTTCCCACTCTTATATAACTGAGGGTTCAAGTAACAGGAAAGTATGTTAGGAAAATGAGCACAACCTTTTTCACAATACCGATTTCTCGTCTTCCTTATACAAAGGTTGTGAACCAGGCAGGAGGGATTGGATATGGTTTACAATATGTGTTTGGTTTTCAGGATCTCAGAACTTCCTAGAGAAATGGAGTTATTATTCTGCAAGTTGACAGAACTTTTAGGAAAGTTGCTGAATACCCTCTACTTCTACAGTGACAAGGGTGATGTTTCCCATTTTTGTAAGCAGTTCGCATGTTTTGTTTGCACCTTTTAATTTCTAAGTGGATATAATGTTTTAGTTTAATGTTGGCAATTCAGTTGCAAACAATTGGTGGCTGCAATTGGTGGCCACTGTGATTTTTTACAGTCATTTTTTTTACTTTGATCTCTTACTAAGACACCTTTGCAACATTAATTTGATTAAATTGCAGTTTGAGGTCATACCAAATTGCCATGTTCTTCTGTTGTCACTCACAAAAGGGTCTGAATAAGTTCCTCATGTAGATACATAGGTAGTTTTTTCATGTATTTGTAGAAGGCTACAAAAAGGAAGGCTGGGATACAGGACTTCAGAAAGGGACAGACCAAAAGAAAAGGGAGAAAATTTGCAAAAGTCAGAAACCATAAATCCTAATGGTCTGAATTCATTTTTTAGCAACTACATTCAAGCTGGACTGATGTCTGTGTGATTTCTCCACTTCACTGTGTAAAAAATGTTAATATTGTGGGGTTTTACTCATGTACTGGGACAAAAATAAAGCAGATCTCTGTGTGCTTCAGATTTGGCTAGCAATTCCAGCCAAGAACAGATGAAAACTCTGCCAAGAACTTTTTCATTGAAGAGTTTTCTTGAAGCTTTAAGAGGGGAAGATCAGAGCTTTGCAGACAAAATTGCCGATTCCTGATCAGGGTGCCACTCTCTTTCCTGCATTTCGGAGCATCCTGCAAACATGGGTGGGTCATCTGGCAAACCTAGGCTGGGTTCAGTGGCTGTGTTTGTGCGTGCTGCTCATGCATGAGGACCACTTGACTTGGGACTGACATAAGCAATATATGCTGGATTTTTTATATGTAGTATATAAGAATTTTGAAACTTCGTGTTTTGCATTGCTACAAAATTATTTCAGCCTGTCCCTGGGTGGTAGGAGGTCGTGTCATTGTTCGTGTTACTATCTTGTGATGCAGTTTACTCAATCAGCTATAATGTTTTACTAGTGCAGGCCCCACACTTGAGCTTTTCTTGCCTCCTAGGAAGGTCAATATCTTTTTTTTCCCCCTAGTTTTTCAGCAGTTACATTCTTCTTACCAGTACAAGTGTGTTCTTTACTTACAGACTTTTCTCTCCCTTAGGACTGTACAGTTATTTCAGAGGGGACTGTGTCCTAAAAGAGTAGAAAAAAAAAAGTTTGTTTCTGGTTTGGGTCTTTTTTTGCTCTTTTATATAAAGAAATGCCATGGAAAAGCCATGAAGATGGAGTTCATTATGTTAATCCCATCTCTAAAAGCACTGCTGTGCTGCGGGCCTTTGTTGTCAATAAAATGTCAACCAATGGCATGTACAGCATGTTGTGCAGGCTTCGAAATGCCGCAGCTGTAGGACTGTGGTGTGTTTTCTACACAAGAGCTGAGAAATATGGGAGGGATTAATATTGGGTGCGAGCCCAAGTGTTAATACAGAAAACCAAAGCAAGGGAAAAAACACCAACCTTACAAAGACTTTTCTTCAGCATATTTTTAAAAATTCGTTGTCACTCTTCATACTTTAAAAGACATCTGTTCACATTTCATAGTTTACCTCTAGTTTATCCAGGAAAGCTGGTATACCATTTTGCTTTCTCACAGGGGCAATATCTTTCTGTGTGTTCATGCCAGTGTAGGGCCTAATAGTTTCAAAGAAGAGCAAAATCTAAAAAATTGGGACCTTTTGGTGATATAACATCGTTATAACCATTAATGTATCACGTTTGTGATAATATGTGAGTCAGGTGAAATACCAAGAAAGCACCTTGTCTATTTTAATTCCAAGAAAGGAGATTTTTGTTCAGCACTGACCCATTTTATGAAACTGTGGATTTTCTGTTTCAAAGGACCTGATGCTTTCTTAGTACAACTGTGACCAGTTTGCAGGTCTCCTCTCCTATTGTGTACATGCCTGGCTGCAGGAAGATTAGCCAAATGCATTAATAATATGACCCTCACCACGAGAAAGCAACGCAGAAAATACTACATTCCTGGAAATGTATTTTTCAGGTGTGGTACAGAGGGTAAAGGACAGCACCATTTTTCGTTCTCCCAAGCAGTGAAACAGCAAAATTTGCCAGAGTCTGGTCATGGGGTAAGGAGAGGAAGGAGCAGGTAAACTACTCCTATCCTAACTCTGAAACAAGTATTACACCTTGTTTCTCAGATATAATATTCAGAAATTTTTTGTATTTTCTTGGAGGAGTATCACCATCTCTGCTTTACACATAGCACTGGTACAGTGCTAGTCAGAAGTGTGCTTTAGGACCAGGTCTGTGTTACAGATCGGTTTCTACTGAATTTCAAGAAAAACTAAATACATTGGAATGAAGAGTGCAACAACGCATACTGTCCTAGTAAAACTTTTGAGACCAGTGATTTAGTTTAGGATATATGAGGGATGAGGGTTGTCATGTGGAAGTAAGAGGTATGAGGGATGCTGCTTATAGTTTCAGGTCATGTAGGAAGTTCTAACCTAATGCCTGACCATAGCATTTTCATCTTCGTGCCACTTTCACACTGGTTTCAGTGACCGGATGGCAGAAGGAAGAGACACATTGCTGTTATTATTTGATACATGTGAGCCCCTGTGGCCTTCCCACTGTATTTGCCTGGTTAGAGCTTTGCCATCTGCATGGCAGGCCAGGCTCTCTGCTGTGCAACTCTATCCACCTCTCCCTGGAGCATCTTTGTTAGATTTCATATAATTACAATTGATGTCTCTCCAAAAATACTGCATGTTACGTTTTATGTTCCTTTTTGACACCTTGTGATAGGGTTTCTTTCAGCAAATCACCATGTGCAAAATGTGGAAAGATTGCAGCTGTAAAATTAATTTCATTTGTATTTAGCCAGGTGTTGTTATTAAGAGACAACTGAAATCTGGCATCATAAATCCTCTTCCAGGAAAAAAAAAAAAGTATCTACATTCAGTGTTTCTCTTGTCTTCCAGGCTCTTTTTTATTGTTTCACTCAACATGCTGGTGGTGCCAGGTTCCTTACAGCCATTCTCATTTTCTCTCTTGCTGGTTTGTTTGCTGATTCAGTAGCTCTAATAGTGTATCCTCCCTCCTTTCCTTCTTACCTCCTTTCTTCCCTTCCTTTCCTTCTTCCTTTTTCTCCTTCTCCAGAATGAGGGTAAACAACTTGAAAAATACTTTCAGCAGCACATAAAAAGATTACACTTGCAACTGGCTCTGCATCCAGGGATTCTGTGACAAAGCGTTCTACAAACCTCATTTTTTTCAGTGTGGGGACATCTCTTTTTATGTGCAATATGAACAGAGATGGTGTCTTTATGTATGGGCTGGGGGTGTTACAGGTAGCTCTGAAACAACCTGCACTTAGAAGGAAGTAATTTTCTGCTCAGAGGAGATTCTGGGTTTAGTACAGGGAGCCAGGGCAGTTGTCAGGGCTTTGGTAGGTGGTGTGGTCTGTTGGGCTAAGTTAGGCAACAGTACAGGACTTTCTAAGAGTAGGTATGAGGATGAAGAGGTGCTACTTTTGCACAGAGCCCTTGTGACTCAACTGACATTTCTACTTGGAAGAATTCCCTTTCTAACGGTGAGAAATATTTTAGTTTGTCTGCTTGGCCCTCTGTGATATGTTCCTACCTCACACTAATGCCAGTAGTATCAGATCGTTCTAATTATAAATGTGACAGCTCTGAGAATTTGGATTTTAAAATCCTGGGGGGTTTATGCAACATTTTGTGACTCCGAACCAAAAGAAGTTACTAGTAGACTTAACCAGGTTAGATGGTGGTGTTTTAGCCACAAAAGTACCTAGTCTACACCCACATTTGAGCTAGGGAGTACATCTGGTATATATGTGAGAGAGAGAAACGAGAGTATCCTATGCCCTGAGATTGGTATCAGCAGGGTCCCCTGTTTCCAACCATGCTCATTTGCTCTAAGTCATGAAATTAATTAATGGAGAAATTTTCTTGTAAAATAGAGCAGCAGTTCTGATTTACATGACTTCTGTGCATTTGCAAGTATTTTTCCCCCCTATGGCTAGAGCTGTATTAACAGGTTTTGTTCCAATAAGCGAACTAACACGCATGTATTAAGCAGAGGTCTCGGGGAATCCAGTCTCTGCAACAGCTCTGGCATTCCCTCCTGTTTATTTATTTGCAGTGATGAAGATGCCTCTGCTCTGTGCCATCTTTTTGCCCCCCAGCTTAGCTACTAAGCAACCTCTTTGGTGTCTGCAGTGAATCAGCACTTCTGGCAGGCTCGTCGTGCTCTGCCTCCAAGCACGACTCCGGTGCGGCACACAGACAGACCCCTCTTGGTCTGGTTCACCGCCGAAGGAGCAGGGCTCAGCCCTGAAGGCAGAAATTTTCCTGCAGTTTTACAAAATAGCAAATAGTAGATCAAAAAGTCGTGCTGGATTTTACTTTCCTTTAGGAGGAGAAGCTTTTTGCTGATAGTGGTCCAGGGGATATTTGCAGTTCCGTTTAAAGCACTGTGTGGGCATTTGGATAGTTTGTATTAAGTGTAATAAATATACTAAGAAAGAAAAGAAATTTAATCTAGACACATTGCCCTTAGAAAAGATTCACAGATGTTTGAGAATTTTGAGAAACTCTCTGTAATAACTGCAGAAAATAAACAAAAATCCAATAAACACAAGATCTCTCTCTCCTTTCCAAGTGTGTTTGCAAATCCTTTTTTAGGTCATGCTACCTAAAAAAAGGAAAGGAACAGAAGTGAGTTCTATTTATTTCATTACAAGGCAAATTTTCACACCCAGGAAGGTCTCTCACTCCAAAGAAAACCCCACAGAAGATACTCTGAGCCTTTGGTAATGTGTCCCAAATCATTCATATCTTCTTTGGTCTGGCAATACAGAGCAAGAGGGTGTTTGTAGACCCGTTGCCTGAGTGAATAACACTTGAACCACAGCTAATCTCACTGAACAAGTTGGTGAATATGCTGTTGAATTAAGAACTCAGAGCATGGCCCACAGCAAAGGATAAATGGGGTTGCAGAAGGGCAGGATCAGGCTCATTGTTTTGCTTTGAATGCATTTTTCTTAAATGGTAAGGGAAATCAAAATAATTTGCTTCCAAAAATTGTATTCTGATAACCAGTACAGTAGCAATATGCAGCAGGATTTGGAGGTCCTGAGCTTTATTTTTGTTGTTTTATTGTTGAATAGTTTTTTTCTCCTTACCTTCAAATCTAAACTCAAATCTTGGCTGAAATCCTTCATGTGAGTTTTCATGTGTGGTTCTGTAGGCATTGTTTTCCTTGGCTTCCACTGACGTAAACAGTTAAATAACTGAGGAAACTGTAACTATCTTGCATTACTTCTCTTCATCAGATAATTGATGCTTTGCAGGCCTAATATGCAATATGTTGATTAGTGCTTTTGTTATATTAAGGAGTTTATTTTTACCGTACATCAAATTTACTATAGATTAGTCTCCTGTATGTAGTTCATTACGTATCTTGGATGTGGTTTTCAAAGTGATGTCAGCCTTTCCTCTGCTTGGGAACTGAGTCCTGCAGAAAATCATGATACAATATATGCATGCAAAGCCTGTCCTCTTGAGTGAGGCATCGAGACACTGGGGACCTCCAGGGTTCAAAATGAGCTCCTGGTATTGGCTCGGAAGTGTCAACACTTCCAGGGTGGTCTCAAGCAGACACTCCTCCTTCTGTAGGTGGTGCAGAGGGAGTGCCCCACAGCTTAGGCTGGTCAATGGAGTGCAGCACAGCCAGTGGCGTTCCTGTGTGTCCATTTCGGAGCGTGTGGGCTGAAGTGTGCTCGCCTCAGCCGTGCAGCGAGTTGTATGAAAGAATGCACGCAGGTGTTGGCACTTTGGGTCGTGTGAATAGAAATGGAGCCCGTATTTTCAAAAGTGGTCCATTGTCTTGGGGATTAATGGGAAACTTGATCATCCAGTTATTGCTGCAACCGCATACCCTGTGAATACACTGTGTATTCCACATCTAGGAGTATGGGTATGTTTTTTAAGGTGATGGTTGTGGAGAGGATTATGGTTTTTTCAGTTTGCTTTATTAAGCCAATTAGAAATGTTCAAGACTAGGAGATGTTTTTCCAGGTCTTATGATCCCATTAGTTAAACAACCAGGGAGAAGTCAAGCAAGCAAGCAAGCAAGCAGACTATAGAATAAGCTGTGTAAATAAAACACAGTAACTAACTTCTGGTCAGGTAGCATCTTGCTGAGCAGTCTGATTATTGACTACCCAGGCAGTTCTGCTGATATGACCAACATAAATTCATCTTTGCTTCTTTTTTTACTGATGCTAATGCCAAAGAACCAGAGGAGCTCTAGGAAAGGAGAGCTGGATTCAATTCTGGTTCATGAATCACATATTGAATTGTCAGGAAAGGAACAAATTCTGCCCCAATTGCCACTATAACTATGATAGGTTGTACTTGTGTGCCTCAGGGCAGAATATGGTTTGAAATGAAATAGATGAGGTCAGAATCTGTTTTCATTGATCACAGAGAAGGCAGTGAAGCTGTGGAGGCAAATGTGACAGAAAAATATCGTCAGCAAGGACATTCCTCTTGCCAGTGATGCATCATGGCAAAAAGAAGGCTGTTTGATTTTCAACCTCAATGATGTCTTGGTCGGGTTGATAAAAAAAAAATCATTCTGTAAGCAAGTAAATTGAACTGAAAGTAAGACATAGTGATTGACACTGAGTTTCAAGATGCCATTTATATAACGTCTTTTTGCACTGAAAAAGAAAGGGACGTTTTGTTTTTGTTGCAGAAAGTATTAATTTTTATTTTCTTTTTGCTTATATTTTTAGGATCTTGCAAAAGGGAGACCAGGAATGTGTTCCAAGAATAATCTTCTTTTATTCCATCAGATATATTCTGCAGCCCATTCCATAAAGATGACAATAATAAAAAAGCAAGGGACACAATATAAGAAACAACTTTCTTTCTGTTAGGGCGGATGGCTTTATAGAATAGATACTGAAGCAGCAAAGAACTGAAAGTGGTTTCTGAGAAGTGTTGACCTCCTTTCGTGCCACTTACTGTGAATTAAAGCTGTGACTGAGAACTAGTTTGGGCATGTGGTACAGCACTTACAGCAACTGCTGCCAAGGAACAAGATTTGTGTTTCTAAGGAAATGCAACAAAAGAAAATGGTTTAAGAGGCAGTGGCTGTCACTGTGTTAAAAAAAAAAAAAAAAATCTATTTATGTACAGATAGAAAGAAAGGCCGAATTGGGTTATTCTGTATGCAGGTTAGTGTACGTGTGAACTCTTGTAATGTGAGATTCAAAATCAAACTACTGTGGATTGTGCAGGGTTTAGCATATCTCACACTGTTAGGGTTTACAAAGTTGAGCTAGCTAAAAGCAGTTGTGACGTACTCTTCGGCTGTGACTGACTGCTGTTTGTCATTCTTACAGGCATTATTAGTAACAGTGACCTGCTATAGGAAAGGGATACATTTAGAGGAAGGAAACTGAGGTTTTGTGGCTTTTTGGAGCTCCTTTCTTATGAAACCAAAAGGCAAGTATCTTCAGCACTTCTAAACCAAGGCTGCCAAACAGTATCACTTACCACTACCTTTAAGGTTATAAATATCTTAGGACATGACATCCACTCACTGATTTGTAGCAAAGATGTTATGTGAATTGTTCATGCACTGAAGGTTCATTAAGGGTTGAAAACTGTAGCAAAACACCAAGGAAAAAATATCACTGTATTTACACACTGTCTTAACTCCTTTTATTCTCCCCTCCTGGGCTGGAAAGGGAACCACCTGTCTCCTTTGCTGATGTCAGACTGCTGCCTGGAGACATGGTGCTATTGAAAGCACACGATACTGTACATATTTACACCAAGCTCGTATCTGATTGAGATTGGGCTATGAGACCTGTGAGTTCACAAGTTTCTTCATCATACTCTCATGCATTAAACATGTATTTGAACTCTGGCTTGAAAGCCGTGTGATCTGAGATAGACGTATTTACGTAATAGTTAAATGAATGATCATGCGCTCTCCAGCTCCTTTTCCATGCAAATGCAGAGGAAATTGAATATTATAATATTTCAGTGAGATGTCCTCAATAACAAATTACTGTTTAAAATAACCAATATTTGTATGTATATCAATTGCCTAGCAGTTATTTTTGTCTGCTATTTGCATGATATGGAAAAGAGTTTTTCTAGCAAACGTTTTAAGCTACTTGGTGCTGCTTTCCTTTTGGAATGATCACAAGGGTGCACATTTAGGGATGTATTTTCCATCTGTTTTTTTGAAGCTGGCAAAGCACATAATTTGGAATAGAAAAGAAGTCTGAAAGTACCCATATTTGAACTGGTATGTGTTTGAGCCGTTCTAGGAATTCTTATTCTATAGCAGTTGGTAAAAGTGAAGGACTATATTGTGCCCTTGGATGCAGTGTGCAGGTAGGGCTCAAGGCCATTGAGAGCCCTGGGTGAGTGCTTTCAGGGGCACACTAGGGCCCCTGAAAGTTTTACTGCTCAGTTCCCAAGGCAAGAACCTGAAATGATCAGAGGGGCTCTGTGTTTGCGTTGGTTTGAGATGGGTCCTTTTGCAAAGGCCTGGGCTTACAGCCTTGAGTGATGTGCCTGATGGGTCTCTACCCACTGAGTCTTCTGTGTCCATGCACGGACCTGCCAGCGCAACCAAGCTGTGGGCTTGCTCAGACAGCTCTGTGACTTTTGCCAGAAGGTGGGATGTTCATAAGCTTTGCTACAGGTCTATGACCCATGCAAGGCTTGAGGCCTGACCTTCCATGTGCTTGTATGATAGTGATTCTTTTCAGAGCAAGGATCTTCACCTTGTGAGCCACAGCTCAGCCACACTCTCTCTGCTCACCCAGAAGATTTGCCCTAACTCTTCACACCAGCTCACCCTTTTCATGGGACTGCTTGTTGTATGTGGTGAATAAAGATGACAGAATATGGCCCTGTTGCTCTGGCCATGGTTGGATCAAGCTGAGCGCCATTCAGTGCAGTAATTTCTCTTAGGTTGGCATTTTGAAAGCACCAAAATACTTGGGGACACTGGAACTCCTGGGAATATGGGGGGGTGGAAGCAGCTGGGTAAAAAAGGCTCCAAGAAATGTGAACTATTGCTGCAAAACCTCTTTAACTATGGGGGAGTAGAGCACATACTGAGACTTGGGGATAGTAGTGTGCCTGGGGTCTCAGGTTGCCCAAATTAAGTTCTGACAAAAGAACTGGATTTCGTTTTGCTGTGGTCTAGAGTAGGTCTAGTCAACACCACAGCTGTTGAACTGCTTATGTCTCCTGAGCAGTTCAGTTGCAGTTCCTGGGATGTGGAGATGCTTTTTCTCTATCAACTGGATGGGGATTTTTTTGCTGAAGGTTGGTAGGTCTTGGTGGAAAAACCTGTATCAGTGGGTGTTGCTGAAGAAAGCACTGCTGGGTCACTGTGGCAACAGCTTATTGCTGGGTGTGCACCAAACTCATGGTGGTACAGGGGGAGTGTCCTGGTTCTATCAGTGTCTCATCCTCCAAGACCTCCTTACTCTTGTTTGGTTTTTTTTCTTATATATAATATATTTATTGTAGTTCCTAGTTTCTGTTAGGGATTTTTTTTTTTCAATGGAGATTGAAAGTTAAGGAGAAACTGGCCTTCCCTATCGCAGAAACAGAGAAGTTACAGCTAGAAGTGAAGTCCTGGGTCATCTGTTTCATGCTTATGAGCTGGCACCAATTTTTTTTGTATACTAAACCACACAGTGTTGTAATATATGATTGATATTAATTAGGTTTCTGCAAAGTACTGCACACCTCAACTTGAACTGAACCAGAAATAAATATATTGCCATATATTAACATTTTATTAGTTGAGAAGAAGAATAGGATGAAGGCACCTATGTGAAATCCAAAGTGTGAGCTTCAGATTGAATTAATGCCAGCAGCTCCTTGAGATTAATTTGGTTACTATGGGTACAGAATAAGAAATAGTATACCATAATGAAACTATGTTTACTGATTCATTTCTGGCATTAAAAACTAAAACCATATTATATATGCAACAACAGCCTTTTCTTTCTTGGAAGAAGGTGGGTACATTTTAGTAATTAAAGTGAATGTTGCCCTCTGAAAAGTGCCAGTACTCCACTTGAAGAAGAGCACCGTTCTTTTAGAGGATCTGCCCCATCACAAGCTGCAGAGCTGCAATACACCAAATGAGACTTAAACCCCAAAGAAAATACTACCAACTCAGGAAGCTTCCAGTCTTCTACAGCTTCTCATTAAATATATCTTTTGTGACATGATAACATCTGTTTCATGTACCATTCAACTGCATTGGTCAAATGTCAGTTTTCTATCCTCATGCCACTTCCTATCTCATCAGTATGTAGGAAAAGAACAAGTTTTGCATCTTAAGATGTTGCAAGCTGAGTAATAATAAAATAATGCAATGGAAATACCATATATTCAGAAAGCAATTATTTTAAGGGGTTTCAGTTTTGACATGGCGAGATTAAGTATGAAGCTTTTTGGTTTTTTATATTTGCTGTCAAGAATGTTGTTAAATACTGATACCACCTCCTAAGAGAACAACTTTTAAATACCAAAATGAAAAGGATAAGCATTAAATATTTTGGTAGATATATTGTGCCATAATGTCTACTGCCTTGTTCTTAATACAAAGCACAGTAGGGCTTAATTAAAAAGTGATTGTACGATCTATCACAAACCTGCATTAGGGATATGGATGCCAACAAAATTAAGTTGAATAGGTGGTGATAATGAAATCTATATTTTATTGAATAATTTTTATTCCTATACCTTTGTTTGCTGTTCTGCCTCCCTGTCAGCATTGAGACATTTTCCATCCAAAATCTTTGAAGGAATTCATTTAGTGTAACACTGCTTTGTTCCATTATTTGATTGGTATAAGTTATTTTTTCATTTTTTGACAGAGTAAAATGACTTGACAAACTTCTGACTCTGTCAGAGCAGAGCATGACAGTAAACAAAGAAAAGCAAGTCCTTATGAGCTCGTTCCTGCTAGGAGAAGCTAGCTGACAACTGGTACAAGGGTGATTTTCTATTTCATGTAAGCAAAAGTCACAGTCGCTCAGAGACTCCAGGGCAGCCCCACAGCCTGGTTTGCTGCAGATTTTGCCTGTTCCAGCTCCTAGTGTGGCTTCAGAACCTGCTAAGTAGAGTACTTAGCATTAGAGAACATCAAAATACATTTAGTGAAGCATAACACCAAGTGAAGGATATCTACAATAAAAGCAAGTGTTTGTACAGCCTGGGCCAAAGTCCCCCATGTTATAACTTCATCAACTTAAATGCTATTGATTTTTCAGGTACCACTGACCTGAAGTTGCTGGGACTGGGTTTGGGTTAAATCTGACCTATACCGTTAAGGCCAAGCAGAATCACAATTTAGAAAGTGTAATGCAAAGAAATAGTTGCCATGTATTCTGCTGTCTTGTAATTCTACATCAGTCATCAAGAATTCACTGCACTGTTGGAAAGTCTCTTCTTTAGGTGGGCAGAAGTGTATTTGCAAGCACTGTATTAAACAATAAGACAAAAGACCTTATTGTGCCCCTTCTTATTTTAAAGGGTGGTGTGCTGCGAACCAGACAGCTTCTGCTTTCTGACCAGAGCTGCTGGGGCAGCTGGAGAGCTTCATTTTCATATCCCCACTTACTAGATTTCAGTGTTGTTGGTGTCCTTTTTGTGGCAAAAATCAAACAGCCAAAAGGGAAGGCTGGTTTTGATGATCTTGCTGCTTGTGTGTTCCAAATGGACACAAATCACGTATTGCAACACACTGCACATTGTAACTTGCTGCTTGTCTCATGCTTGGGTGCAATATGCAACATGAGATAATGTGCTAGAGGAGAAGACAGGCACAGCACAAGGCTCTTGAAAGCCATGAGAGGCACTGAAAGCTTGCGTTCCTGGTATGCAGCAGTATAGATATTTGAAAGGTTAGGTTCGGTCTATTTTTAGGTAGCCTTCACATTGGAGCTGCTCTAAGAATGAAGGGGATATAAAAATTGCACGTGTCTCTCCTGATTTATCAGAGATTTTTGACAAAATGCATTAAAAAAGGCTTTCCCCCGAATTGGAGATATTTTTTTCTGAAGTATAGCTGTGCTTCTTATTTAGAAGGGGAGTCTTTATGTTCTTGATTAAAATGCCAGTGCTGTCTATTTCACTCCAAGATCAGCATTTTCAGATTTTAGCAAACTTAAAGAAATATGACTTTCCCACTTATTGTTTGGGAAGATTTATTCACTTGTGTAAATGAATTTTAAAAAATTGGCAAGGCCTTTTATCTCATATAAAATAAATCTGAAGATAAATGATCTTTTTCCACTAACATCACCTATCATTAAAGTGGCTAAATGAAAATCAAAATGTGTTGCTATTTAGTGCCTGCTTGCCTTTTTTACGGGAGATGAAACTGAGCATGTTTACTGGGCAGGAATTGTCAGCAGTGCTTCGATTTATAGCATTGTCCAGGATATAAATTAACAAGCGCCATGTGTCTCCACCAGTCTCCCTGGAAGATGGTAGCCCTCACTCCCCAAAACGCACATCTCCAGCTTGCTGTGCGTGCTCCTACTCCGCCTTAAAGAAAACTGCAAACAATGTAGAATTGCGTTGCACTGAACTGAAGTGCAAACATTTTTCCATGTCTCTGTAAACAGGAGTGCGTGTGAGAATGAAACAGGTGGAGGTCTACCTCCAGAAAGCCCCCCGGGATGTGTCACACTCATTTCTCCAGTCTGTGCAATCTTGGTTTAATAAATTGGTAATAATATTATGATGAAGTGCTCTTTGGCATTGGTTTGCTGGTTTTTTTCAGAGCTTTTTTTTGCATAGCAACTTGCAACATAAATTAAAATAATCCTCCATTCAGGCAGTTTCTTATTTTTACTTGTTTCTTTGTTCCTCAGAGAGGAAGGAGGAGCCTGCAGTGGGCAAAAGGGAAAGGTGCACTCTGATGAAGTCTCTCTTTTAGTGTGAATCCTACATGATCCTTTCAATGCTTTTTTTAAAAAGCATTGCCCTGGCTTGCTCTTCTGCTCAGAAGAGCAGAAACAACAAATAATGTTTAATTGTGTCAGATTGTCAGGGAATTTTATGATGGTAGAGGTCCATTAAGGATATACATAGAAGCCGCAAACTTGCCTTATTTGTTGACAGACATGAAATAATGAAAGTACAGTCTTTTGGGGAGGAGCCATGAATCTTCACTGGTAACCACTTACAAAATAATAACTAACCAGTGTCCCAAAATAGTAACTAACCAGTTCAGCAAATGTTAAATTTTTTGGGAACAAAGATGTCAAAAAAGGTGATAGCTGACACAATCTTAGTGCTTTTATCACTGTTCTGTTCACGGGGGAAAGCTGGAGAAGCCTGAGTAGTACAAAAATATAAAAAAAAAAAAAAAAAGGGGGTGGAAATGTGTGGAGGAGTTTCTGCTTTGAACTGCCTTGGTCCTACCTTCTGTGATAAGGTCTGATTCAAAGCCTGCCTAAATCCATTTAAAGATTTTCGTTCCCTTCCAAAGTATTTAGAGCAGTCACCCCTTCCAACTACTTTAACCCCTCTTTTGTTTTACTGCATTTTCTGATACAGATAAACAGGCAAGTGATTTGGACAGAATAAAATTAAATTAAATTAAAATACAATAGTAACTCACCCAAACCTTTCTATGGCTAGCAGTTCTCCTATTCCATCTCTGCACAGGCTTGTTTGGGCTTGAGTCAGAGGTGGAAGCACTGACAAATTTCTTGTCGAAAGCATCGTTGGAGGAGGGTCAGCCTCCAAAGTTTTATAGCTGCACTTTGTATAGCTAATAAGCCCTGGGCTAAATGCTTATCTTCCTTTATTTTGTTTATCTGATTTGGGGATGGAGGGAGGATGACATCTCTTGCCATTTGTGCAACTTTTTTAGATTAATATTGCAGCTCTAAGAAAAATGAATAATTGGACTTTTGAGCAGAGAGTGGAACCACAAAACCCATAGGGATTCCTCTAGCACTAGTCACTAGTTTGCATATTGCAAGTTAACTGCAATTCATGAAGTGTTCTGGCTAAAAATAACTCCAGGGCTCAATTTTGTCTGGCAGAAACTACTAGTTAAGAGGTCAGGCGAAGCTGATCCTTCAGAAGCCTTGTCTGCGTGAAACTGTTGCTTCGTGCACACTGTTGTGATGAGGTGACCCTGGCTGACTCAGGAAAATAGGGTGCAGCAGCCGTGAGTGGCTGTGGAAGGGGACCTCTGCTGCAGTCTGGAACCTTTGGAGACCAAGTAGTGAGTGCTGGCTGCTGCACAAGTGTAGCTCTGTTGCCCCCTCACAGGAGTTTCCGCAGAAGCTCGTCCTTCTCCGCAGCCAGGCATAACTCTATAAAGAGTGACTTGATGCATAAGCATATTTTAAAAAAAAACAACAAACCACACAAGCAACTCCAGATCTTTTGTGTGATATCTTCATTTTTTGTTTGCCTAAAATTGTTGTGGAAAGAATCTGGCCAGTGTTACTGAAATCCTATCAGATAACTACAGTTCAGAATTATTTCCACGTTGTATTTTGTTTTAATATGAAAAATGCCAAGAGCAAGGCCCAAGAAAAAAGGCTGACTCAGTTCCACTGAGCTCTCTCTGAAGAAAGTCGTATTTGAAGATGAGAGATGTGTTGGTAAGGCTGTCTGTCATCTCTAGTTTATTAAAAAAAAATTGCTAGGAGGCAGTAAAACTGTCCACTGCCTTTCCTTCTGTTCCTTCACTCAAAGGTGCTTCATTCATGTCGACTTTACCATAGCAGTTTTGTGTAAAACAAGATTTGATTTTAGAGTATTTAAAGGTTACTGTTCTCTCCAATGCTGCGCCCCAGCCCTGGGTGCGCTCCACTTCAATCGTCTTACCAGCCATTTTAGAGAGGAGGTAGGCTGTGTTATGGAAACAGGAGAGTTTTTTTCTTCCACTACCTACTGTGAGCCTTGGCGTGGATCTGGCAGGGAGTGTGCTCTCCTGCACTGCTGTGGCAGCCTGGGCACCACAGCTTCCCTGCAGGCTGGGTGACTGAACAGCCAGGTGGCAAAGCAAGCCCCAAACACAGTGTGACAGCTGGGTGGCTGCCTCAGTGAAGGATGGTAACTTTGGAATGGGCTTGGCTCTCACCAGATTGCTTACGATTGCATCAGGGAATCTTTTCTGTACCCTAAGATATCAAATCCATGGTGATTCTTCATGGGATCATCCTCTTCATTCTCTTCAGATCCCTCTCAGAAAAAGTTGTTAATAACTAGATTGGCTTTGACGATGAACAAGTCAGGGAACAGGGGCTCCAGGGTAATACTCTGGGTGCCCAGGAAAGATAGTGCAAGGTGGATGGTAATAGGGATAATGAGAAGGATCTGGCTGGGGAGCCAGAGCTCTGCACAGTTACACATACGAGGTGTACCCCGGAAGCTTCCCCAGGTTCTGCCCTTGGTGGCTAAAGCTGGAGAGGACAATTGCCTGTCCCCAGAAAGGGTGTGAGCATCCCAGCAAGGCTGGGAGTGGGAGAGGAAGGGCACAACTTCTGAGTGCAGAGCAGATGCTCCCAGCCCCTGAACAGGAATGCCAGAAAACAGTTCCCTGGGTCTGATAACATCAGACGTGAGCAGGTTTTGATCTCTTTCCGTGACTTGAACGTGTGGAAGGATAGAGGGATAAAAAGAACTTTATGATTTCTTTTGTTCCAAGGAAATATCAGCGGTGAGGTGAGTAAAGGAGAGATGATGAAGATCTGCAACGGTCTGTGATTTTGATGTGGTCCTGCCTGCTCTGCCAACCTGCAAGAAGGTGCAAATCTGGAATCTATCTCCTTGTCTTGCCTAGGTGTCTATGCTCAAAGAGCACAAAAGCCTCCCTAGGGAACTGGTGTTTTTACATGGCTCTGTTTCTCAAACATATAGGGGCCATAAATTTAAATATAGATGCTCTTTTACAGATTAGCCTTTCTATGAAACAGTAACACCCGAGTGAAAGACATTGTTCATGCTGCTTTTAAGCAGGCCTGACAAGCTGGATTTTCCTGCAGGTCACAGCAAATGTGGGTCCTGGAGAACATAAGCTCCAAATGTGGGGGGAAACAAGTGGCAAATGTATTTTTTATGTAATCAGCTCGAGTGGTTTGCTTTTCTTATTTTTAGTAATTAGTAAGTGAAATATGCTTGTGAAGTGTAATGTTCAGAGAGGTATAAGAAAAATGATAAGATTTCTTGTAGTGGGTACCTGTGCTCCTCTTGCTTCACTTAGGCACTCCTGAAAGGTTTTACTACAAGCACCCAGTTACAAGCAGTTGTATGTCTGCAAGCCTGGTTAACACCAGTTGTCTGGTAATCTGCAATAATAGTAAATAGTCCCAGTCAGGTCCAGCTGCATGTGAACAAGCAAGTGATTTGCCCTGGCATTCAGTGCTCTTTGTTTGAGCCCTCAGTCTGTGGAGGCAGATATGGCAAAATTCAACCTGGTGTCAGTGATGTCAGTAGCACATCACTGTTTGGACCCTCAAATATACAGCTCCTCAGACAGCAGCCTGTGACCCAGAGCTCGGCCAGGAATTAAATTGGCCCTGATCTCTTGAGCTTTCCAGAGAGCTCGTACAGAGCACCATCGTGGGTTTTCTTTGTTAAAAAAAATCTCAGGTCATAACTGCCCTAGCAAAACTGCAGAGGGCACACTGCTTTATTCCATTGTAAAATTACTGCACCAATGAACCCAGAATTTCAAGGAGTTTGACTCAACTGCCTTCTGCTATTGAAGGTGTATTCTGGATAGGATGAACTTGATAAATAAGGAAAAGAAGATGAGGAGGGAAAAAAAAAAGGCAAACAAATAGGATAGAAGTGGAACAGAGAGAATGGGCTGGAAAACAAATACAGTACTGTGCAAAAAATAAGAGTTAAGATGCACAGAAGGAAGATTTCTAATAAATAATTAATAGGGTACATATACTTTATATAGAACACCATTCACGCTAACACACCTTTGGAGTGCAGATTCCTCTTTTATATACAGCATTGTCTGATCTTTGCTGTAAGGCCATTCACTCTTGGAGGGTTGAGCAGAAAGGGTTGAACTGATGTGAGAACTGGTTTGCATCTGGCTGAAACTCCAGCACTATTTTTATAAACAAGTTTGATTGTCCTTCCTCCACTGGAAAAGTAACAAGGAAAGAAAATCTTTCTTCCTTGGTGCCATAACAAAGGGACTAAGTTTTGGATTTTGAAATCATGAGGGCTCCAAAATCAGTAGCTTCTTCAAGAAACCTAAATTACAGGGAATAAAAACATGACCATAGTTAGAAAATGTGAGTGAAAGAAGAGGAGAAAGAGATAAAACCAATTCTGAATCCAGGAAAAAGTCAAGGACAGAGGGCTTGAAGTCTTCAGTCTTTGATTTCCATTGCCTCTTGTTGCAGGCAGGCATACCTTCCAGTCCTGTTGGAAACGTATCAGGATTTGCAAATTGATACCCAAATGCTGTTAGAAGGCTTAGCAGAACTTTCTGGAATTATGACCCTTAAAGAAGAAAAGGCAAAATTTGGGAATTCCTGAGACTCAGTAGAGAGTAACCTAAAAACAGGAAATACAGGGATTGAGGAAGTTGTCTGATGATGGACTTTTCAACAGGGCAGATTGGATCAGACCCGCAGACTTTACCAGCTGAAGGAGGGTTTTCTTTGTATGTGTTTGTTATGGAACCAAATATCCTATGTGTGTGCTTAGATATTGCCTCACAAAAGATGATTGTGCAATTCTTTAGTGTTGTCAAAACAGAGGGAAGAGCATTGCTAAAGCTACTAGAGAATGTTTAGAAGACAAGGTTTCCTTTGAGGAAGCAGTTTAGCCGCTGGCCGGGTTGCACAGGTTTCATTTACATATGTGGAGGCTGCGCCATTTCCAAACTACACCAGCACTGCAGCTGCCTTCCTTGCTTTTCTCCCCTCACAAGCACTATGCTCAAAACCCACATTAAAACATGCAGAAAAAAAGATCCTAGTGGGTAAATTTATACTATGTCTGGCGTTAGACACTTCAGTTAAAAAAAAATAAATTCTTCCCAAGCGATGGGGAACCCTTGTTGAAATCTCACAGTCTTTTGTAGTTGGAATCATGCTTGGCATCCCTTCCAGGTAATGCTGGAACTGCCAGCAAAGTTCAAGCTATAATGTGGCCATAGAAAAGCTCTGGGGGACTCTGTAATTATTACCTGTTGGTCTCACCGTCCACAGTGCACTAAAAAAGTTCTTCAATCTCTAAAGCTTGTATGGTGAGAGCACCGTTAAGGTCACAGTTTTTATTTATCAGTTAACTTGCTAATTTGAAGGGAAAGCATTGAAGTGGAAATGTAGAAAATAGAAACAACATGAGCAGGTCAAAATATCCAAAACAGCAATATGAAATGTTCCAGTGTAAATACATTTCTATAAAAGGTGTGAATGAAACTTCAAAAAAAAAAGATGATGGATTTGGCACAGTCAATGAACACAATTATAAGTAGGTATTGAAGGAGAATATTCCACCAACCATGGATCCACAGATAATAATTAATAAGAACCGACTCTACTCCAGGCAGGCAGGTGCCCAGCATTATTTCACAGTTGACTGTTCGGGGGGTAGAGGTACTCACCTTTGCCACAGATCTTAATAATTTACTGCAGTTTTATCATTAAATCAGCATATAATTGGGAAGGAAATTAGGTTTTTTTGGTCATGAGAGCAAAGCAATACCGTTAATTTAATTATTTGTAGGAAAGGCTTTCTGTAGTCATTTGGTATTTTGCTGTGGTTTTTTTTTTAATTAAGTAAAGTAAGAACAATGCCATTTTTGTCATCTGTGCTTGGTGAAAATATGACAGTGTGATGTGATTTGCAACTTAAGCACAAGCTGGGAAAAATATACATTTTATCAGAACTGGCAATAATGAATTACAAGGGAACACAAATAAGCAAAGCATATATCTGAGACCTCCTACCATTTCGGAAGTTTCCAATGTCTGTGAGAAAAAGGCTATTTCAAGAATTGTACTTCGTATTTATTTTTTCTCACAGCAAAATTGCCATACTTTTGTATAATAATTGAATTCGTTTAGCCTTTAGAATACTCGAGTTTGCAAATAACAATGAAAATGAATATTTCATGACATGGAGGATGGTCAGTTATAGTTTTGTAACTTTGACTGGTAGCCCAGCACGACAGAGCCAGTGCTTACATTTCACAAGGCTTTCTGCACCAAGGTAATTAAAAAAACTGCAGCTTAAGACAATAAGACAAGCAGGCAGGTGGGGGTAGTTAAACATGACCTTTATTTGTGGGTTTTCTTTCCCTGTTGTGGGCAACGTTTTGCAGTTCAGTTTGGTACGTGGAGTTTGTTGTGTATGCACTGCAAAGGGGCATCATAAACCAGTTGCACCTGCGGCAGCCCCTGTTTGGCAAAGACTTTGATGAGGAGACGTGTCTTTTAACAGTGTGTCTGGATTTTCACACGACAAGAGGTTTTTTTATTTATTTAATTTCAATGAGCAAACGCTGAGTCTAGGTCAGAAGGGTTGTAGTGCGGTGTTTGTACAGAAATGTTCCGGGGCAGCTTATAGGGAGAGGCAGGTGTGGGTCAGGGTGGTCTCGGGCAGGACTGAGGCAGTTGCTTGTAACAGCTATGGTTCCTTGGGGAATACACCGAGACAGAGAAGTGATTAAAGCACAGCTCAAAAATACTATAATCTAGCTGGGAACAGGATCAGGCTCCCCCCTCGGAGCAGGTGAGATAACTGTAGGAATGTTTTTTATAGATGCTTACTCCATTCCGGAGAAATGCTGGGGTGGGGGTGAGGGGTGTTGTTGATGCATTTTATGTGGAGAAACTAACTTAAGTTGCAACTATCGCCGAGAAACCATTAACCTAACCAAAATATTTGGCGAGGTGCAAAATCCCCGAGTACAAAAAAATGTTGGAAGGTGGTGTAACTTTTGCTGAACTGTGGGATAGGCTCTCCAGAGGGAACAGCGCCGAGGAGCCGGTGCGGGCACTGGTAAGGTTGGGCTTGGGCTACTCGCATGCAGGCTGTGTAGCTCTGCTGGGAGTCACTTCACTTTTTCTTTATAATAAGCACAGCTCAGCCTATTGTGTGCCGGGGTGTGGGGGGAAGACAAAGAAAGCAAGCCAAGAAATTAAAGAAGATGGGGAGGGACAGGAGCTATGCCACGGCAGGAGCAGTGTTTCAGGGGTGTGGCGTGGAAATCTGCTTTGAATCGCAGCGTGGTGCTGCGGCCGCCGAGGTTTGAGCGGGTTTTGCAAAGATTTACTTCACTTCAGGCTGGGTCTGCCCCTGGCTGACGTCACGGGCTGGAGCAGCGGCACCAGAAGGCTGGATGAGTGACAGCCCAGCCTACTTTTTAATAGCTTTGTCATGTGACGGGGAACAGTAGTAAGACAGGTGCCTTCGATTCACTCTCAGAGAGGGTCTCATTGCCTGCATGAGTGTCTGCTGCCTGCCTGCCTGCCTGTGGACTGTAGTTTGCCAGCTTTCCTGCCGTTGCTCCGCAGCTGGATGGCGTGGGACATGTGCAACCAGGACTCTGTATGGAGTGATCTCGAGGTGAGGGGTGCGCGGCGTGGGTGGCGCGGGGGGTGCCGGCGGTGGCGGGGATGGTGGGCCGGTCAGGGAACTGGCAGGACGGCCGAGGCAGCATACTTTGCAAACAAGTCCGTATCTTATCTTAACTCCAGTAAGTTTGCTATTTTAAGGTTACTCTGCGATGCCTTGAGCAAATCAAAGCTGAGCTCCTGTCATCAGTATAGTATCTCCTGCAGTTGGAAACTATTTTCATGTGCCTCTGGCTCGCTTTCCCGTCATATGCAATATTTATGCTCTAAGATATTGATATGAATCGGTGTCTGAAGTGGCATTTCCAGTGGCGTTTAGTGGCCTGGTTGGAAAAATGCCATGTCTGTTTAGAATAAGACTAACATTTCTGTAAAAAAAAAAAAAAAAAAAAAAAAGTAGTTAAAATTAATCATTGGCTTTAAATTTTAATTGCTTCTTTCACTGTGCTCTGTCGAAGGTTTTTTCCTTGTTTATCAGCGCCAGAATACAAACATGCACACAGGAATGAATACCCTGTTGTTTGGCTTTAGATGCTTTTTAAAAGAGATTTCTGGAAGGAGACCTTTCCCTGCTTCTTGTGGTATTGGAATACTGATGCTGTAGCTAATGCCCCGTAGAGCAGGGTTCGCAGTCAATCCGAATAGTCCAACAAATGGTTAAATCCCACTGTACAGCAGAGACAACAGGATGAACCATGAGAATAGAGTTTATGCAGGACTGTGTGAACTGCTGCTGCTGCTGCCACCGCCGCTGCTGCTGCTGCTTGTGTAAAAATAGACGGCAATACATCAAATCCACAGCTTCTGCTGGCTACAATTCATAAAGGAAAAAATAAAATAAAAAAGAAAGGCAAGCAGCCCCGTGGTAATCTCTGGAGTATAATGTGAGGTTTGACGATTTCTGCATGTTTGCATTCGGCAAAATGGAGCGTTACCTGAAAGTTCAGGCAACTTGTGAAGCGAGGCAAACTTTCTTTGGACCCCATGGAGAGGAATCCCAAATACAGACCTGCTCAAAGGAACTAATCCTCTGGCTTCGGGCTTGGAATAAGTGCTTAAAATGGTCCCCTCGGGCAATGGGGAAGGGAAAAACAGGTTACAGGCGATGCTTTTTAAATAAGATGTTCATACTGTAGAGAGCTACCCATCTAAAGTAAAAACGTTCCCATGTTCTCCAGTATGTTTTTCCTATCTGGCAGAGCATGTGCGTGGATTCTCGAGTCATTTTGTCATGTTTTAAATATTTGCAGCTTGCCATTGTATCCCCTGATTTCTGTTTGCATATTGTAATTGGTCTTATCTTGTTTTGATTTCTTGGTAAAGTGGAATAGATATGGATAATTCATATGTCCTGTAGCTATTATGAGTCAAGGCTGTAAGTGGATGACTTTCTGGCTCCAAAGTCCTAATTGTTTCTGAGTAGCTGGAGTATCCTGTGGGTTGTTGTCTGGCTTGTAGCATGGGTCTCAGCTGCCGTAGCTTCATTTTTCCATCATGTATTATTCCTAATGCTGCTAGGAGCTGATTGAGGAACCAGCTTATATGGAAATACTGAAGATTCAGTTTAATCACTAGAGTTCTAGCAGTAATTTCAAGCTAGTAACAGAATAGATAATTTATGTCAATGACTTTTTCACAGTGCAGAGAAAAAAAAAAAGAAGGAAAAAAAGGGTTTGATCTTAATATTAATTGTGTGGTGGATGGATTAACTGTGGGTAGGATTTTGCCAGTGTGCTCCTGCATTGCACTTCCTGTAGCAATACTAGTGTCTGCGTGCTGCTTTGGCTCAGGGGATCACCTTTACTGAGCTAAAATAATGCAGGCACAGGTACTGGAGGCAGCTTTCATTTTTTGAATCATTAATGTTTGCTGTCAGTGTAAAATGTATTATATTCTCGCTCTCATAATGGCAGGACGGCATGTTGCTTAATAAAGGCCTGCATCACTGTAGCTGATCAGTGTCCCCAGTGCTTCACAGCTTAATGAAGGTGATGTACAGTAAGGTTGCAAAGATTGATAGAGAGAATCCACATGACACACATTTTGTCAAGGCTCTCTTTATTTCCTGAGTTCACCCCCTTGGCACTTTGAAAAACTTGTTAAAAATAAAATGCAGATTATATTTTCATTAATATAATTAATATGGCACAAGTCCAGTCTTCTTTTTTCCTTTTTTTTTTTTTTTTTAAATTTACCTTCAAAGGCACAAAAACATCCAAAAGGTTAATGGAGAATTATACTTAATTATAATGATTCATTACCATCAGTGCAGTTGAGCTAATTTATTGTTTGCACCTGAACTAAGAGAAAAAAGGTCTGTTGGAGTGAAATAACGCACAGTAATTAGCCTTTTGTGTTTAGTGACTGCTTTATCATCCTAAATGTTACTGTAAAATTAAGGCTATAGTTATGGAATAACTATCATATCAAATAACTGTGGGAAGACAGTAAAATGTGTGCTAGCAATGCAGGTGCACCTGTTACAGATGTATAGGCAAACAGTAAATATCAGCGTGTCAGATGAGGACAGTTTTAGGACTTGGAGTGTTAAATCTGGCATCATCCAAAGGCCAAATATAAATTAATAACAGGAACACTTGCTACTAATGTGTCTCAGATTAGAAGCATAATGTCATATTCAGAAACATTGATTTTATTATCATGTCAACATTGGCAAGGCATATATACTTTATTTCAGCAGTTACATTTCTTAGGTGACATTGCAGTCACTACAGGTAAATGACAGCTATGATGAGCAGGAATTTTTTTTGTTAATACCATTGTTTATATTGCTTCAAAAGCCCACTGTAGGAACTTAAAAATGCAGATTACCAAAAGTAAACATGTTTAAGTAGGTGGTTCACAGAGTGAAGCTATTTTTATAAATGAAAGCAGTAAGAGATCAGCAGGATACTTTAGAAGTCTGTGGCATCAGTTATAAGCTACTGACCTCCACAACACAAACCTGAGAATGATGCTGAGAATCTACCTTTTCAGTCAAAAACTAGATTATCCTTTAATGAGATCAGAGATTTCGGCCAAGCATCAAAGAAGGTCATCTCTGTATTATAAGATTGCTGCCAGAAGGTTGTGTCTCGCACGAAAAGAAAGGAAACCCTCTAATTCTCTTTTTTTCCTTATGCTCAAAATAATGGTAAAAAAATTGTGTGCAGTTAAGATTACTTAAGTGGGGTTTTAACATCTTAAAGTTCTGCAGTTCTGTAAATAATAAGAAGAAAAACAACTGCTATTTCAGAGCTTCATTTTGCAGCCTCTCAGCTTCCTTGCCCCTTGGCCTATTCCGTGATTATCTCATAGTGTCCTGGTAGACGTAGAAGTTGTCTGGTAAATTATAGCTCGCACCAGCTGCACCAAGTCTTTGTGCCAACAGACAAAATCTTTGCTCACGGCTGCGCTGCTGCATCCAGCCCGCGCACTGCAGACGCTCCGAGATTCCCAGGGACAAAAACCTCAATGAAATGCACCTTCAGCAGCTCTCGCTCGCATTCTTGTGAAAGGCGGTCCTTGTGAGAGTGACATAAGCGGTATTGAGCAATTCACATCCATGGACACTGTGTTAGTGCCCTACAGACATCTGCCTTCAGAAAGTGGCACTTTCTGCATTGACTTCTGTCCAAATAGAAGTTGGGAAATCATTCAAACCACCCAGTCAACTGACCCGAGTTGAGAAGGTCCAGCTGTTGGCCATCCTTAACGCATTGCTAGAAATACTCAGGGTGGATGTCCTTAGACTCAGTTGACTTTAGACGGCTTTTAACCATTCAGCGCCTGGTGCCTTTGCAGCGTTACGTGTGCTTTGCAGTACACGCGTTATCGATGTAGGTGTTCGGAGGTGAGTTACAAGGATACACAGTACAGTGCAGTAGGAACTGCTTAACTGAGTAGCATTGACATGTGGAATTCAGCTATTTGCCATACTGTTACTACGTGTTTTCCATAATTCGGAAATGGTTTTGTTGGATACTCTAACATTTCGACTGCTGTGCTAAAGTGGATGTATGTTATTAATTTTTTCTTCCGTAGTAGGTCAGTCAATACCCTATCTAACTTCATACTAGCACATTAGAGGATACTGGTTCCAGGTTTGTTTGTATTTATTCCCACTCTCTTCCTAAATTGTGCAGACAAAACATTTTGCACTGCTGAAGAGGATTCGTGGGACTTTGTTTGCTGCCTCAGTCAAAATGTTTCACAGACCCTCTACTTTAGGATTACTGAATCAGAGGATGCCATAAGAGGAAAACCCATTTGGTTCTCTTACTACATCCTCTCTCTGGGGACATTTAGGGAACTGTCTGGGATAGTAGATGTGTTCACACCGAGCAGGTGAAAGGCTGTGTGAACTGACTGTGCCCATCACCCAAAGGAGAATATCAGGATTTTCAAGCCGCACTTTTGCCAGGACTCTGATGTGTAACTGGGTGGCTGTGATCTATGCACTGGGAACAGAGCACAGCAGCATCACTAACCCGCACTTTTTTATGCCCATATGGTGGCCACCATCTTGACGGACCGCAAGGATTGTGGTAAAGTTCTGTAGAAGTGAAAGTGTGACTATCTCCAGCTTGAGCTAGCCCCCAGGGCTGAAGGCTGTAACAGGCTGTGCCTCTTTAACCTGAATGCATCAGGAAATGCGTGACAGACCTTGCCCAGAGGTATTCATCTGTAACTTGTACCTGCACTGGTTTGCTCTGAAGCAGGAGAATAAGGACATGCTTTGGCCTCTGCTGTTGGATTTAAACCTTTGAACACGATTGTTATCAAATAGTACAGGGAGAAGGAAAGTCGTTGTCCCTGGACAGAGATGTGACAGAGAAGGCAGCTTATGCCCTGCTGTTTCCCCCTCCTCTTTGCATACCTGTATAGTATTAGTGATGATCAAATACTTCAGTGGTTTTTTTCCCAGAAAAATTGAAGTTTAATTCTTATCACATGATATTAAAGTTAATAGATTCCTGGTAATTAATGAAACTATTTCTGTGTTGCTGTATCCTGCAGTGTGCTGCTCTGGTTGGTGAAGACCAGCCTCTTTGCCCAGATCTCCCAGAACTTGACCTCTCTGAACTCGATGTGAACGACCTGGATGCAGACAGCTTTCTGGGGGGACTCAAGTGGTATAGTGACCAGTCAGAGATCATCTCCAATCAGTACAGCAATGAACCTGCCAATATATTTGAGGTAAGGCAAGGTGATGCAAGCGTACATTGCAAAGTCCTTACTTGCTGTTTTTCTGATTTTTTTTTTTTGGTTGCCCTAGTGGACAAGAGTTTTACTGTTTTTCCCCCATTAAGAGACAACAAATGTGATGATGTGTTAAGGATGGTTCTTTTGAGCAAAACTAGGCCTGCGATCTGGAGGGGTGTGGGGGGAAGCCTTGAAAGGATTTAAATGGAACTTTGGATTTTTGAAAGAAAACAGCTAAAGAGTGCCTAGAGCACACTGCCCTATGGTGTCATGGTGAGGAGTTGCACAATTGTCAGCTACAAAGCAAAACAAAAGTGGAAAGTTGTTTGTTGTCTTCTACTTGAATTCCTCAGCAAGAAGCAGAGTGCAGCACATCAGCTAATGGATGAGTAGTTGGAACATTTCTAGTAAAGGTTTTTTTTACCACTCAGAACCTTACTGTGCAAGATTCCTTTGCACACAAAGCAAGAGGTCCTCGTTGTTGATGTATAAGAGAGAAAAAGGGTGGATTTGGCAGAGAAGTTGTAGATCTCCTGGTGGAGAGCAGTCTAAAAGTAAAAGTCGAAGGGTTCTAGAGAGATTTAAATGTTTTCTTTCCAATTCTGCCTTGGGGATCAGGGTGTGCGAGAGGAGGGTTACTGTCCCTTTATCTCCGTCTCCAGTCTTCTTTCTTTTGTTGTGTAAAGCCTTCATAATTCTCTGCCTCATGGTTTCAGGCAGCTGTGCCCCTCTTAAACCCTAACCTTCTTCCCTCCTTGGTAATAGGAGAGGCTATAGATCGTCCACTGACCAGGAAATTGGACAATAAATTGATTAGCTGGCAGGAAGACCTTGTGCAAAAGCAAGCTACGGGTGCTGCCTCTCGCTCCACAGCTCCAGGAAGTACAGCTTGTCCACTGGCTCAGGGAAGCCCCGAATTATCGTGGTGGAGTTTAAAGGCTGGAAAAAATTAACTGAAACAACATCACAAGGTGCTTACTTAGGGTGATGTCCTGAATAAGATCCTTTTTTTTCTAAACCCACAGTGATCTCCCTGACGCAGATGAAGTTGCACTCGACTTATATTGATAGCAGAAACTGGCCTTCCTTCTCTCTTCAGTTTCTGTGATTTACATCCAAGTAACTTGAAATTAATTTTATGCAAATCAAAATAGGCCTGCAAAGCCTTGTGCTTAGGCCCTCTTTTTTTCTTTAGTTGTATAGTGTTCTGCACCTTGTTTTACAAAGTTTCCAAACCGTGTGTTGTTCTTGAATTGCAGTTGTACTGCCCCAGGCAGGGTACGGCCTGCTGGTAACTAGGTTTGGATGGTCGGTGGCAGGGAGGCAGGGGGGGCAGGGACCACACTTGCAGCTAGTGTGGTGTAGACTGCTTTTGCTTTTTTTATAATGGAGGAGACATATTTTTCCACATTTATCAAAAGCCATATGCAGAGCCGTTTTCCTTTAGGAAAAAGTTGAAGATGCAGGCTTTCAAAGTGTAAGTTCCAGATAGGTAATACAAATAAGTATTTACCAATTCTAAGCGCACAAATCATTCCAACAAAACCAGTGGAACTTGAGCACAGAGTTGTTGCTTGCCCTATGTGTTATTGCCTGGCTGCTCTTTCGGCCGCATCTGCAGAGTACAAAGTTGTCTCAGACAGGTAGTGACTATTCCCCTACATGTCTTGTACAGGAATTATCACTTTCTATATGAAATAATTCCTGTTCTGAAAATCAAAGCGTGTTGCAGACAAGACTACCAGATAGGCTTGTAGTTAACCTCGCTGGGAGTCGGTGACGTGAGGTACTTGTCACTAGGGGTAACCTCTTATGGGCACATTTGGGTATGTCTGAGGATGAGGTGCCCCAGTGTGAAGAAACAGGAGGGGATGTGTAGAGAAATGGGGAATGCAGCTGGGGGAAGGCACCTAGGCAGCAAGTAATAGGTCAGAAATTATAGTTTGGAAATTAAATTTGCTGCTTCTTTCCTAACAGACAAATTCTGTTATTTTCTTTGCAAATGCCTGGATTTCTTCGCAGCAATCGACTTCTGCTGCAGGCTGCATCGCTGTCTCTGACCACACAGCTTGGCCCATACTTACCTGTAGGCACCAATTGTGCCCTAATGATATTTTACAATACTGCAGTGCAAAATTAGGCTATTTTCAGCTTCATAGTGTGTTGCATTTACATTTCTTGGTCGCTTGGCCTCGGAAGATGAGAATGAAACAGTTATTTTCTCCTCCCATAAGTGAACCCTGTCCCCATTCTCCATCGTGCAGCTGGATACCTTGCATTGTTTCTTGCCTCTGCCGCTCTGTAATGTGACGACTGGGGGTGCTCAAGATCAGAAGATGTCTTCTTCCTCCAGAGACTATCTTACATAGTCTGTGAGGAACTATTTGTTTTAACTGAGAGAATGAAAGTTTTGTGCAGTTTTCCATTTGGCAATCTCTAGATTTTTTCCATGTTGATCCTCATTGGCTTTTTTTTAAAAAGAAAATAACTGCTTTTTTTTACCTTTTTGCTTCTTTTTTTTCCTCTCTTATCATTGTGGGAGTAGTATGTTTTATCCAACTTAATCTTTCAGATGATTTTTTGTCCTACAAAAATGGAAATACAGCCTGTTTGGGGTGGAGGAGAAGGAACCAGAATGACAAATGCTGGGAAGTACAAAAGCAGCATTACTTGCACAAGCTGTACAGTGTTAGTTGCCAAACCTAACCTTGACTGAAACGCAGTCTTGTTTGAGGTATTAATGCAGTACTTGTGGCATTGTCTAGGTGAGGGACAGTGCAAAGTTCCTGAGTGTCTCTGGTGCACTTTTTTTAAGAAAGACTTATATTTCAGAAAGTGGATTTTTGGTCTTACTGCAAATTATGTTCCTGAAAGCTTGCTTGAGCCGAGCACCCACAAGCTTAGACACTCCCAGTGGCTCACAGACTAGAAATTATTAATAGTTATGGTAGCAACCAGGAGCCAAGTGAGATAAAGGTCCAATTAGTCTAGATAGTTTGTAAGTGTTGAGTATAAATCCCTGCTCTCATCTGCTTAGGTGTGAAGAGATACTGGCCTTCACTCCAGCATTAAAACACACCAGTATTTTGCAGATACACCTAATTCATCACTGCATTATTCTGCTCACACACCAGTGTAACTGATACTAGTCCCAAATCAAGCCTGGACTGTCTGCCCCAGCGAAGAGGCTCTTCTTATCAATGTTTGTGCTTATGTACATTATGAATTAGTTGATTGCTTCCTATTCACAGCTTGATCACTTGTTTTTTTTACCTAATACCCTTTGTCTGTTGCTCTGAGTATTGGAAAGATAAAATGAGGGAGTTCTTGCCCCTCAGGGCACTCTCTATTGACACAAGTTCATGCAAGTAAATAGTTAACAAGTCACCCAAGACCAGTTATTTAGATGGTTCACTGCACCATTCACTTTTATGATTTGCTTTTGTGAAGAACTAGACTTAAAAAAATTATAATTGCAAAAAATTGATTTGGCTACTTTTAGAAAACCAAAATTGTTAGTTTTTCATTCTCAAAGCCAATGCAATGTGAAATTTTGAACAAACGTACAACTTAATGTGTCACAAATGAAAAAGCTTTTTGTTCACAAAAATTTTTTGTTGTCCCTTGAGGCTTCTTCTTATATACTGTACCATATCGTATAAGATTAGCTACATTTAAGATTATTTCTGACCCATGCCTAGCATTATGGAGAGAGAGGATATCTACGATGGGTATATCTCTTTGTTGGCATTGTTTGCAAATAACTCAACTGATGTTAAGAGAAAATGCTGCCCTTTAACTACCTGTTAAAGTAAAATGAACCTGTGTAAAATGATAAATCTTATACTTGGCAAAACCCTTCTTTTAGCCTTTAAAAAGACTTCAGAAAACCCACGTTGCTTGCCGTTCTGCGGATTTCATTTATTTACGTAATTTGTTTACATAAATTCTGTGTTCCACAGAGATGTTCACTGTATTTGATTACTTTGTTTTTAATTGTTCTGTATAGGTGTAGCGCAGGTTACTTTTCCAGGCCATTCTGTGTGCCGTGTATTTGGAAAGCCTAAAAAGACAACTATGTAGACTGCCAAAAAGTGCTTGTATTACAAGCAATGAGAATGTGAGGAGAAAAAGAAATGCACAATGAAATGCAGACTGTCTTGCCCTTGGCAGCAGGGAAATTCATGGAGATAAATGATTTCTTATTTATTTGGAAGGGTTTGTATCAGGCAGATGATGAGTGTTGAGGGGAGCCTTAAACATCACCAGGGCACTGGTTCAGATTATAAGTTCCCTCATGTTCTGTGGTGCTGCCAGTCTCTTTCACCATTGCAGGTTATTCATTCAAGGTTTGCAGCCAGATTGATTAATGAATTACCAGATCTTGCGTAAAATGACTTGGCCTGACTTTTAAACAACCACCAATGTTTTCTTTGCCAGTCTTGTGACTGGTGTTAATGGGTTTCCAGAGAACTGAGCCTATAGAGACTTTCTGTAGTGGCCTTCCCTAGCATTTTTTCCACTTTTTAATTTTCTCCAAAACTAGTAGCCCAGGGCAGGCAGTTCAAGGAGATATAATCTCAGGGAAAAAAAGACATGGTAGTCAAATCCTTGATGGCTGATGCCCTTCAGTGCCAAATCAGCATGATTTATCATAGCCATCTATTCAGCACAACAGAGGCTGGAGGTGAGCTGCATGGTGTACCTCACACAATATGCATAACTAGAGCTCTGAACTTTGAAGGAAAGCCTCAGAGCTATTTGCAAAGTGCTGGTGCTTAGTGAATACTAAATTACATTTAGGAAATAGTCTACTGCTACCAGTTATACTTCATTTTTATTCTTGACACAGACACCTAAATCAGAGAACAGTAACATTTCAGAGATTATGGTAGCAGTTTGGGTATGTTCCAACACTATAATAGGATCAGAATTTTAAGGCCTTTTTTATTATTACCAATAGTCACTTAGTTTCTACTGCAGCGTACTTTGTAGGGAATTACAGCTTTTACTAAAAAGATTAAAATGCTATTATGCAAATGATTGCAGTATGTTATTATGTTTACAAATTAACATCCATGGCTCAACACACAAATTAACTAACTATTCCATCTATATTATTAAGGATTTAATAAAGTAACTGTTGATAAAAATGAGGAGCTTGGAACACTTAATAGGAACTGATCATGATTTAACATAGAACTTAAACATTGTGTTTAATGTTCTAGATGGCATAATGGCAGAATAAAGCTCATCAAAGCACTTGAAAGGACTGAGATTGTGTGCACGACGTAGCAGCCTGTCTGATGACTCGGAGGGCACAAACAAAATAGCTCTGGGCAGTAACATAGAGCATACTGGTGAATCTGAAAGCAGAACAGGGCCATCTCATACCAACATGTAGTTTCCTGCTCTAATAAGTAGGTTTTCTGAAATTTGGATTCATACACATTGAGTGTTTTACATGATAGGCACACGTAGTGTGCTTGGGAACTTGTGTCCCTCTAAAATGCTTCCTGGAATGAAATGCTTCTGTGGCAAATGGGATTGCACTGCAGAGTATCGCTGTATGGCAAAGAAGGGGAAGGCTAAGTTCAGGCTGAGATGACTTTACAAACAGTGCTGCAAATTGCTATTCCTAACAGTTCATAAGAGATCATAAAAGCAAACAGATAAGAGCTACTAAGGTCCTAGGGAAATGAACATACAGTATGTGGTTATGGGATAGATTTAGTAGGGAAACAGACAATGTTGTGGGTTTAATACAACAATAAACATAAAAGGCTAAAGATGCAGATTTGGGATAGGAAACTTTATAAGAACAGTAAAAGGTAACAATGTATCATAAAAATCACTTGTGAGACTAGGAGAAAGACCCTCAGTTCCAGGGAAAGAAAATAGCAGACACTTGGTAAAAGTATTACATTTCTGATGGAGCAGTGTCACTTTTCTTGTGTGTTTGTATGCGTTACCTTTTCCAGTGTCTCTGGCTTGACTCGGGTCTCTACATCTGCTAAATAGAAGACCAGCACAATAACATCTTGTCTGTGTGGGATGATATATGTAAACTATAATCTATGATTAGCTATGCTGACATTTAAAAAGGCTCAAGCAGTAAGTGGAATTTATTTTACTTGAACCAGCTGCTATGTAATTGGGAAGAGTTTATGCAAATGCTCTGTATCTAGTGTTAGCAAGGTGTGCTGCTGCTCCCTTTTCTTTCCTGCTTGGACAAACTACAAACTGTCTAAACACATCCCTGTTTTAATGCCTGGCATGTTGGTTGAAACCTTCAGGCAGGAAAGAGGTCCCAAATGAGAAAAAAAAAATTGCTTTGAGAGCTTATTGTTTGATGTACGAGGCCACCGAGATCATTCCCCAGGCGCACAATCAAGAAAATGCAACTGATCCCCTTCACAGTCCCATTAAGGAGACATTTCACCTGGAGCAGCCTTGGCTTGAGCTACTCGTTGTACTGCTGCTCTGTAGAGCACCTGTCCTTTTTCTGAGAAGGAAGACTAGCGCTCACCAGAACAGTAGTGAGCTAATTAGGTCATTAGGCGGATGTCTTGGCCTGTGTTAAAACCAGCCCTTGAGGACACTGTGTTACACTGTGTTCCCAGTGGCTACATAGCTAAATACAAACTGGTGTCAGCTGCCATACAAACAAAAATGTAATAGCCTCCTTTCAGAGAGGTCATCTTAAATCCACTTTGGTCACAGTCACATTCCACATCTGTTTTAGTGAGATGCAGCTTCTTAAGGTGGCATTTGGACTTCATAAGCACACAAACAACCGAGCTATAAATTGCTACTGCTGGAGTTATTTTGAATAAGTGTATACTGTTTCATATTTATAATGGTGAGGCTTCATAATATTCACAGTGAATATATAACACAGATCAGTTCAACAAGCATGAAATTGTATGTTGTCAACTTGTCACATAAATAGAGCCATATTCTAGCTTACCATAATGTTGAACTAAATATTTTCTCCCTGGAACTGCAGAGAGGGTCACAAAAATGTGGGACAGTAGCTCTGTCTTTTGTTAGAAAAACACTCCCAGACTCACTGCTAGTGGGAAGTAAATATTTCTGATACAATTCGTCTGGGTTTTTTCTTGCCCATTTACTTAACAACAGCAGCAGAAAGTTTGCCTTTCTTAGACAAATGCTGATTGGTTAAATTGTTAAATTTATTTCCATTAATTTTTTTTTTCTGGTGTAACCTTATTTTTTTTCTTTTTTTTAATTGTTGCTATTTTTGCACTATGCATCATTGCTAATTGCTGCTAAACGATCCATCTTAACCCTGGTATGCTCTTCCACTGCTGCCCCATCCCACTTAACATTAACTCTGCTCCATGCCATTACAGAAGGATAAAATCATCACAAGGCTTCATTTAGGAATTCTTTTCTCCTTGGTGCCACTAACCTATTGTGCATGTGTAGGTCAGGAGGAAGAAATTGCATGGAGTATATTTGTTGCAGGGAGAAAATTTGGGTATTGAATCATGTCAAACTGTTTTTTTCCCCATGAAGAGGTTAAACATAGAAAGAAGAGTGTATGTGTGTCTGTGAAAACTTATCCACTTGTAGCTCTTGTTGTACTACAGTAGTTAATACTCAGATGCTCTGGAAATTTGCAGCCTTTCTGGAGGAATGCCCCCTGCCAGCTTTATAGGCCTCTTTTTCTCCAGTGTCTGATTTTTATTTCAGTAGCTTTGTGCAGGTGCATACAGGATCCTAATGCCTGTGTTTGCAAGTGATGGGCTGCAGCTTTGGCAGGCACAGAGCTCTGACTGTGCGTGCGTGCACACTCAGCCATGGAGGCTGGGTTCAGGTCTCAGTGGAAATCAACCCCTTTGCAATGCATAGCTGGTTGCCTTGGCTGAATTTTCCATTCTGACACAACGAAGCAACAGTCTTGCTTCGTAATGATTGAGAAATTAATTAGCACTTTGCGGTGGTGATGAGTCTGAAGGGCCATGATTGGAGTTTGCTTTTTACCATATGCAGTAATCACTGGGTTTTGTTTATGAAAGCACAAACCCAAAACCTATTGAGATTTTGGTGTTGTCATGAAGCGTGAGCTGTGTGATGCACTGGAATAATACTTCCATTTCCTCACACACATCTGTGCTTTTGTGCTTTACTGTGAGTAAAACAATGGGGTGCTGGTCCATAATTGGTACTTCTAATCACTAAGACGATAATCAGAAGAACAGAGTATTTTCTGTGAGGAGCCACGGTGGCAGCCTCAGGCAAGTGTTGTTGACTTGTTGATTTATGACATCTTCGAGTTGCCTGAACTGCTCACAGCCATCCAGCTCATCACATAAAGTTCAAGAAGATCATCCCTTCTAAGCACATTGCAGGGTTAGAGGTGTCAAATGGACAGAGAGAACTTCCTACACCTCTGTTTTGTTTGCTGCCATAACTGCTTCTTGAAGGCTCAGTGATATTAAATCTAGAGATTTGGAGGGGCAGTCATCAAATGGTTTGAGGGACTGCAGATCTCTCTCACAGGAGGGGCTCCTGCATGAAAATAGAGAAATTGGGTGGAAAAGTGTCTCACCGTGAGATTGCTTGAAAGGAGGTGCAATGATGGTTATCTGGAGGATTTGTTTGGTGAGAGGAACATTCTGCTTCCACATGGCCTACTAGAAGAAACAATGGGAATTTTCTTCTGGAATGGTAGTTTTTCCTGGAGGACAGAAAATTCTGAAAGTACTCCAAAACCTTTGCAAAAAACCCAGTTGTTTTTTTCCCATGTTGCTGTTTAAGCAGTGACATAGTGATTCAGGACCTGCATCAGAGACTGCAGGAAATAAACATTATGGAAGTGAGACTCCCACTGAGGCTTTTACTTCTGTGAGAATCTGCAGGCTTGTGCACTTGCACAGAGCAGTCAGTGACCATAAGTAAAAAGCAGGTATGATAAGAGTTTTGAAATTCTTCTAGTATTCAGAACTTTTTTTCCTTTTATATATGTATCATTTGACTAGCTGCATCTAGCTATAATGCTCTGCACTCTGCCAGCCTCTGTGTGTTGAGATCCAGGGAAGAGGATGTTGGGTCTATTGGTGTCCACTTTGGGAGGGTTTCTTGGTGAGATATGGGCAGCCAGGTAGTGCTGGTGACAATGTGGGTGGTAAAGGATGGAGAATGAACTTGGAGTGGGGGAGGGTTTTGCAGAATCACAGAATGGTTGAAGTGAGAAGGGGTCTCAGGAGGTCATTTGGTTCAAGCCCACTAGGCAGGATTACATGGGGCAGGAAGTTGAGGAATTATTCCTGTGTTCCTCTACTGCTGCTTCTCCCCTCCTTAAAATGACTTTATTAGTACTGGTAATGAGTTCCTGATCCCATTTGGGAAATGTTACACTATTGTTTTAAGCAACTATGGAATTTCCTTGAGGCATGGCTCTATATAGCAAGAAGCCCATTGTAGTGGTTTGACCCCAGGCAGCCCCAAGCCCCACACAGCTGCTTGCTCACTCCCCCACCAGCAGGACAAGGGAGAGAATTGGGAGGGTAAAAGCCAGAAAACTCATGGGTTGAAATAAAGACAGTTTAATAAGGAAAGCAAAAGCCACTCACACAAGCAACAGAAAACCAAGGAATTAATTCTCTGCTTCCCATAGGCAGGCAGGTGTTCAGCCATCTCCAGGAGAACAGGGCCCCATCATGCGTAACGGTGACTTGGAAAGACAACTGCCATCACTCCAAACCTCTCCTTCTTTCTTCTTCCCCCCCAGCTTAATATACTGAGCATGATGTCATATGGTCTGGAATATCCCTCTGGTCAGTTTGGGTCACCTGTCCTGGCTGTGTCTCCTCCCAACCTCCCATGCACTCCCAGGCTCATTGCCAGCATGGCAGTATGGGAAGTAGAAAAGACTCTGTGTAAGCCCTGCTCAGCAATAACAAAAACATCTTTATATTCTCAACTCTGTGTTCAGCACAAATCCAAAACACAGCCCCATACCCCAGCACTGTGAAGAAAGCTAACTGTACCCCAGCCAAAACCAGCACACTTTTTAATGCCAAATTCTAGTTTTCAGAGGAAGAAGAGCACCAATCATGAGTGTTCTTAATCTGGCTTTGGTTTTCATGTCAGATTTTCATATTGGGAAACCTACTTCTTATGCTAATCGCAGCTTCCACAGGTACTGTGCTTGTCCATTTTCACTGGCTTGTTGTTGGACTAGTGAAACTTTAAAATTGTCAGGTTGAAATGGATGCATATGCAATTATTTTAATAGAGGAAACCTAAGTGCATGTTTACTGACCTCTGCTTGGATGTGCCCTGTTAGGCATTTGACCCTCTGGGCATGCACAAAAGGAGCAATAGGATTTTATTTCTACCTTTCTGAGGGAAACTTACACATTTTTGAAATTCTTTTTTCTGGTTTTGTGTTTGCGTTACTTTTTTTCTCCCACCAGGACTGGTGTGGATTTTCTTGGCTGTATTGACTGCCCTTAAAAGCCCAACTATCACTCTTCACGTAAGTATGAAAATATCAGGCAAAACACTGGCAATTGTCACTTCAATTGCGTCTGGAGAAAAGCCAAAATAACTTGTGGATTTTTTTTCTGAGACGTAAGAAAATATCACACAGTCCTTAACACTGCAGAGACATTCATCCATTTCCAGTGAAAGGGTGTCAAAGTGCTTCTGCTTGTGTGTGATGGGAGTGTTGCCATCTCTTGTCATTTTCTTTGCTGTTGATCCCACTCTCATACAGAAAGGGTCAGGTCAGATGCTTCTCTGAAGACCAAGTCTCCCATTTGCAGCAGGAAATCTCTCGGGCGGAGAGGATAATGTTACAAAACAGAGGCTAATATTACAAAACAGCTCTGCTGCCTCAGGCGCAGTCTAGAGCATCACAGACCAATAACTCCTATCATGTCACTCTTGCGGCACCTTATTATCTATGTTTTTCTGTAAATCCGATCCGAGACTGTCATTACCAGTTTCAGGTAGGTGAACACCATCTGGGTGAAATAACCATGTGCCAGTGATGGGCTGGAGGGGGCTCTTGTTAGTTAATCATCCCTACCTTCCCTTTGATGAGTTAATTTGTCTGTTGAGCCATGGAGGAGCCCCCAAGAGCTCCCAGGAGCCCCTTGTTAAAATTCTGCCGACAAATGGGAAGATAGGGATGATTTCACTCTTTTTGCTGGAGCCTCTGCTATCTATGATATTGCTAAATCATCCATAATGCATAACTTTCTATGCAATCTTTTTGTTACAGTTCTGGAGGCACATTGCTTCTTTGTGCATTTACTTTTTAAACACTGTCACTGGATACATAACCCTCCTGAAAATCTCATCCCATGAATTAAAGTTCATTTCATTACTTCCATGTGGCTTTTAGTAGATGTCATGCCCAGTTCCTTGGCTGTCATGCTGGGCCGTACTCTTTTTTTTTTTTTTTCCCCTGCTTCAGTTACTAAACACTATCTTTATTTACTTGTCTTGTGGTAATGCCCAAAAACCCTATAGTAGGGTATGTACCAGTGACCAGCCCATCTCAGTTTTATGGTGTGCACTTTGAAGTCGTTGGAAGGAGCAAAGGTAGTGAAAGAAGGAAAGAGCTGGTCCTTGGGGCTTGTGAGTGAAGATAAACTCAAGTTATTTTTCCTTCAGAGACCTGTGAGTACTGCTGTGTAGCCAGACTCCTTTCCTCCCAGGCAGCTGGAGGCAGTTACAGCCTGCTGAGCTTGCCCAGCCCAGGAAATAAAGTTCTAACCTGCAACACAGTTCAGCATTGCAGTTGTGTCAATGTGATTCAGGACTAGCAAACCCAAGGAGAAGCTGCCTTAAGTAGTATGACCCAACATGGACACTTATTTATCTCCAGACCTAAGAAAAAGAAGAAAATTAAATTAAAAAAATTTTTAAAACTCAGTAAAACAAAAAACCAGAGAAGACTAGAAAGCTAAGAAATGCTGTCATTTGGCAGATGCTCTTCTCCCTTTGTAACTAGTCAGACAGGGTTTGCAAGGCCGTAATTAAGCCTTT
The DNA here is from genome assembly GCA_035584735.1 of Pseudotriccus pelzelni. NCBI lineage: Eukaryota > Metazoa > Chordata > Aves > Passeriformes > Tyrannidae > Pseudotriccus > Pseudotriccus pelzelni. The sequence continues at coordinate 55,224,681 of JAWMRA010000130.1, forward strand.
GCAGAGTGCTGGTGGGTGCTGTGGGTGGATTTATTAGCTTTCGCTAAATGTTGATATTTCTCCTAGGCTCTGTTCTGAGAGACAACAAACTTCTCCTATGGGAACACAGGGAAAAAGTGATGGCGGGATACTGCACTAGATCTGGAAGAACGAGTTGGGATCCCACTGGGCTATGAGTTCTGTCTAAAGATGACTGTAATGTGCCAAACAGGTTCCTGCAGAGTTAGTCACCTTCTCTGAGTTGGGAAGGATTATTTGGCTGTGTCCTGTACAGACACAAATGATTTCCAGGAATCTGCAATCTGCTACAACTGCAATCATGTCAGGGTCACTGAATCAGTTCAGAAGTCCAGTAAGATCAGAGTAATAGACCACAGAGGGCTAATTGTCTGTTGGACCATCAGCCTCACTTTATACCCTTCTCCTGGCACTTGCAGTTCTGTGAATACTATCCAGATGCACTTAAACTGTCTCTCCATGGACTCCATCTGGACCCAAGAGAGCTTGTTAGGGGCAGCCCCATACTGTGAGCAGGTGTTTTTTTTTCTGTTTCAGGATCTCTCACGAGATTAGAATTGTGACATTTATGGGTTTTAGATCCAAAGCTAAAGAAGGAAAGAGACATATCCCTAAACTTAAGCTTGTAGTAGTTCCTATTTCCTAAACCAAGTTTTTGAAAATTATGGATATATATTCCTAAAGATGTGCCTTGGCCCAACAAGTGTGTCAAAAAGGCCCTGATAAGTTTCTTTTGTGGGTACTGGCCTTTCCTATTAGTCTAGTTTGAGACACTCAGGAATGCTGTCTTAAGCTCAAGCCTGTTACTCCAAGTTGCACCATGCACATAGCAGGAATCTCAGACTCTTCTCTTCCACTTGATCTCCCATTATTCCCTCCTGCATGATTACTCCAGCTTGCCCACCGTCACTACAGTGTTAGCTATTTGCCACAGCTTCTGTCAGCTTGGATTTTTCCCCAAGTCAAATTCACAGAGATGACGAAAATCACTCATGTCTCTTGTCCTTTCCTACGCCTGCTTCTGGGAGTGCAATGACAGATCCCAGTTTTATTGTGTGCCAATGTTACCACTCTGTTTACAGCAGATTTAAGAGTTTACATTAGGCCACAGTGTTATCTTCCAGTCTTCCTAATTCTATCTGCTGGCAATCCCAGCTATGTGGTTGGGGTAGATGCCCCTGTCCTAAAGGAATTTGTGTCAATTTCTGCAGGGACAAATCCTCCCTGTGCTAAACCGCTTTGCAGTATTTGCTCAAACTCAAATTTTGACAAAGACGTTCTGTCCACATCCACCAGAAGAGATTGCCTTTTTTTTTCAGATGCACTTGGAGGTAGATGTGTTGGAAGCTGCCTGTACCTGGCTGATAACTGAGACTGAGCATCTATATAGCACTATCCATGCCCTTTTCTAATTTGTCTTTGAACGACAAATATGTCTTCACTGAGTCAGCAAAAGAAGAGATCCTACAGTAGAATTCATTGCCCTTCGCTCCCTTTTAACAGAACGGCTAGGTTTTCCTAATTCCTCCCCAAAGTCCGTCTTTAAAAAAACTCTTATAAAGACATCCCTCAAATATATTGTCCAGAACTCCGTTGTGTTCTCTAGTCATTTCCGGTCATGTCTCATAATGTGCTGTTATTTTTTTAGAATCCCTCCCAAACCATGCTTGTGTATTAAAAAAAAAAAAAAAAAAAAAAAAAAATTAAAATCTTTGAGAGTCAAAGTTGCATGGATTTGGAGATAGTCCACATTAGTGTTCATCGCTGTTGTCCTTAGAGAGTCAAATTTAAGAGTTGTATTTGCATGGTCTCAAAAAAGGAAAGCAGATTTCATTGCAAACTTCTGAATTTCATAAGGAAACCAGGCACAAGTTAGCATAGGTTCTGTTGGGAGGCTCTGCAATGAGAAATTGGTCCATTTTTTCATGGCTTCAGTTTTCATTGAAAGTTCTAAAATGGAATCCTTTTTAACTTTGAAATTGCTAACTGGTAAGCAAAACCTTATGAGCAAGACCTTAACGAACTAAGTGTGTGTGTTTGAGAAAGATGACAGGACAGTGGTGTGGTATAATAACATGCTTATAGCAAAGGAGTCAAAATCCTCTTGGAATGGAAATCTAGAAAATATTTAAATGCTTGAATCCATCTGAATTCTTTCTGTGCAAAGAAAATGCATCTTCCGTTGCATAGCTTGTATACTCCAAAATTCCTGAAGATATCATCTTCCTACTTGGTGAATACTTTTACATTTGGATGTGTGCAGGTGTCCTTTCTGGTCCTTAAAGCTACTCAACAAATGAAGGATCAGGCCCATTTCACTGGTGTTCCCCTTCTCTTAAATCCAGTAATTGTTTTGCATCAGGGCATAATTGCATCTAGAGATATTAGACAAACCCACTAATTCAGACTCTATAACTTTTGACTGTCTTCCCAAATTGCATTCCATGGTTTGGTTAGATTTTGTCTTATCTCTAACCTTCTTGCTTCAATAAACACACAATATCTAACTTGTCTTCTCCCACCTTATACACAAGGAAAATCATCAGCACTTAATCTGTTGCTGGCATTAATGGCACGATTCCTCATCATAATTCCAGTTCACTCTGCCTGATATCCCATAAATGCCTTTGAGAAAGGATCTTAGCCCTGATCCTGTGCCAGAGATACTTTCTTCCCTCTTCACTGCTGTCTGACTTTCTACAGACTTTGTAACGACCTTTGCAGGATGATACAGTTTTACATATGAAAGTCCTCAAACAGGTGCCACAGGCTCAGGAGGTCCCTAGCAGCAGATCCCTGATCTTGAGCTATTATTGTAGCAAGAAAGTGTAATCCCTACACTAGCGAAGAAAAGAATGAAAAGAGTATACGGTAAAAAGTGGAGCAGCAACACAACAGCTTTTCAACTCTCTCTGTCTGGCAGGTGGTCGCACGTTGTAGACACCCTGCGTGCTGCCCTCCTTGGAACCCATGTGTAGTAGAGCTGCCATCGTAGCAGCCTGACAGGGATGAACAGGGACTGCTTTTGTGATTATTTTGGGTTTTAAGTGTCATCCACATTCTAAAGTAAAATATTTTCCTACTTTTCTTATAATAATTGGGGAATCTTTGAGGTGAGGCTGTACTGAACGCTCAGTTCACTTTCTCCTTTTTAAGTTTCCTTGGGACAAACTTGTCTATGATTATTTGTACAGGTAAAGACTTACCCAACCAGCTTTGGATGTTTTCTGGTTTTTATATCCCCAAAGTAAGTTACGCAAAAAGAGGACCCTGCTCAAGCAATATATTTTGTGGATCCTTTGTTTTTCCAGGACACTTGCTGAATTGCTGTTCTATTGTAGCCTCTTCCTATGTGTTTTGGGGGATTGGCACAGCTTTTTGTGTTAAGTTAGGTGGTCTCCATGCTCGCTCATGAACTCAGTCATGACTGTGTTCCTTCCCAGTAGTCCAGAATTGCCTCTTTTCCTTTAGCACTGCTGTTCTCCCTAACATCTGCTACATCATACAAGTGTCCTGTGTCTTTCTGGTATGGAATTACATCTCACACATCAACCTTGTTCTGTTGTGGCCATTCACTACTGTCTCTGTGTTAACTTCATCTGGAAAATTCCATTCTGGAATGATAGTAATAAGTAAGCAAATATGATGATGACGACTTTTTCTATACAAAAAGTGGCAAAATCCCCAAGTTCCATGAATGCACAAAATGATCTTCCTCTTAGCTATGTGCTGTGACTCGAACACTTTTGACAACCATTTTTCAGTCCTCTTCTGATGACTAGAAACTCAGTTGAAAGTGGTTTGGGATAGGGAATGTGTGCACTGTTGGTGTTGGTAAAATGTTGTTCCCTGCTTGGAAGAAGAGGCTGGTGTTCCTGGTTGGAGTACTGACCTCAACCGTGTCTGTGAGCACTCTGGCCCGGTGAAGTTGACTAATCTGTGAGCATCAAATCCCCTTCTATAAAGCAAGGATTATAATCCTCCTTTCTTAATCTTGTCTACTTGAACTGTGAGTACTTTCTGCAGACACTTTCCCTTGTGTTGTGACTGGAGATCATTCAGTACAATAGGGCTGTTGCCTTGGTAGTGCTAGAATACCACTTAACCAGGAAGAATTTAAATTGCAGGAGGTGGACAGTAATGTTAATCATCATAAGGAAGGTGAAGCATTGTTTTTCCTGTGTGACAGTGGAAGGAAAGGCTGAGAGTAGGTGCCTAAAATCACTAAGTTCATACTTTCAAAGACAGGACTTGGTCAGCAGCCAGGTGACAGCAGACATGTTGTTTATTTGACAGAGAGGCTGTGAACTTAACTCTTGACTCAAAAAGAAAACTTGCTTCCCAAATGAAGATATATGGAGGGTTTTCATGGCAGTTGCAAGATGTGGGAAAGGGTTATGCCACTATGCGTGAGCTGATAAAGGCACTGGGTATATATGTGGTAAGGGAATCTGGAATTCCACCACTGTTTAAGAGGGAAAACATTTCTCACTCTTAAGAAAGTCAAAGAAAAATAGTATCTGAGAGGACAGGCTCTGCCAGCTGTGAGGCCGCTGGATGCAATATCTGCCCAGTAAAGGAAGACACTTTGGTTCAGCTGCCTAGATGGGTTTTGCCTTGACCTTGCCCAGCATTTTCTCTAGTAGGCCTTACTCAAGGTGAGGTTTTTAAATTACGTTAAAAGCGACTCATACTAAAAAGTTGCAGTAAAACCAGGGAATGAAAAAGTACTGGAAAACATACTAAAGTATGTGCCTGAATCAGTTTCCATTTGGCACTCAGGTTACAGCAGTCATCCAGATGCCAAGACTGGCGTGGTACTGGGGACATCATGTGGAAGGCAGTGGGCAGGAGTCAGTGTGTAGAGGCACTTGCTGCTGGAATCCTGTGATGTTCCTGATCTGAGGTTGTACAGCGAGTACCCACAATGGTGTTATCTGCAGAAGTGCAGAGTTGAGTCAACAACAGCAGCAGGGGTGTTACACCGCATGATCGGTTTCTGCGGTGATGTCTTTCAGACTGGCTGTAGCACAAGCGAAATGCGTGTAAGGTCAGAGAACATTTGTGCTTTGTTTTGGAGCTTCTGTTAATTTTTATTATTATTATTTTACTTTTTTATTGTGGTGGTTTTCAGTGAGGAGCAGATGAACAGGTATCCCGCGTAAGAGTACTTTAAGAGAAACTGCTTGTAGCCCAAAAAAATCCCAAAAGCTCAATTTATATGTTTTAAAGGTGAGGTGGCTTCATTAAAGATTGTAGGGTCTTGCAGTTTTACTCCAAAGAAAACACTGCTAGCTTCACGGTTCAGCTTGCAGGGATCTGTGTCAGACCGTGGAGCTTTAGTCACATGCATGAGTCCTCTTATGGTACCAAAAATCATTTAATTTTCTTCTGAAGTCACGGACAGGAGCTAAAATTGTCTTGCTCAGATATGCATTTTGGAATTTCAGAATTAAATGTAATAAAGTAGATTTTTATTTTTACTCTCTTTTGATGAGACATGCAACGAGAGAGTGAGGATGCTGTGTTAGAGCATCTTTTGATTTGCTATTTGCTATGTGTTAAACATTTATATTTCAAAGAAGCGTTTGTACCTATACTGAGTGTTTGGCAAATCCAACAGCTCATTAGATGTTAACAATAGCAACACTGCTAAATACAAAGGATTCATAGGCAAAGTACCCCTCAGGCTATATCTCTGAGAGAAAAAGTGGCAAATAGAATCAGAAACTAATTAAATAGTCAGCTAAAGCGAGCATAACTTAAAAAAGCTCTAAAACTACCAAAAATGGAAACATATTACAGTTATCTGCATTCACAGTGCAGAACAAGTTTGGTAGTATTTAAGATAATTCTCTAGTGCCTGCTATTTTTAGTCCAAGGGTAAGCTTCTGTAAGAGCCTTTCAGAGTTGCATCCCTTTAACCTGGCCTAACAAGCTAAGCCAGTAAGCTGTCTGATTTCCGTCTTACAGGAGGCAAAGCGATAGCTAAAACAAACCATTTGTGGTGCAAACGCTCAGCCTATCTTGTCTTACGAGCTTTCTTTGTATGGATTTTTTTTTTTTTTTTCCCCAAAATGTCTCAGTGTTAAACTTGCTTGTCAGAGACCAAATAGTCAGCCTTTGCTGCTTGTAAATGGTGGAAGCACAGGAATGAAAGGAAGATTTTATGGAGCCAACCTAATGGAAGTAAACATTTCTTCATTGCCAACGATCAAACCTGATTGAGACAGTTTAGCCTATTGCTATTGATGCGTCTGAGAAAAAAGGAATGCATTTATTTTTTTCTAGGGGAAGGAAGAGCAGACATAAACAGCCTGATTTCCTTCTCATATAAACTTTGTTTGTCTTTGTTTAAGTCCATTGACTTTGCTGGGTAGTGCTTGTTTTGTGCTGCTCTAATCCAAGGGAAGCCAAGCTGGAGTCAGTGTTATGCTCCTTGTGCCACTGGCACTTGGATTGACGGCACTCTTTGTCATCAAAACGGGGGGCAAGGCCATATGCAGCTGTAAAACACTGTGGTGCTCATTGCGCACTGGCGGTTTGATGCTTCAGCCTTTGCAATATTATTCATTTACAGATAGCTAGCTGTTTCTTACTGGAAATACTATATGGTGGTGTGCCCTTTCCTCCCCCCTCATGTGTAGAATGAAGTGCAATTGCATTTATTTTCTTGTTTTCCCTCTTCTCTTCCTCACTCCTTTCCTTTCCCTTCCTTTCTCCCTGATGGTATATGTAATCCTCATGTACGTTTACAAAACAGGATTTTATTTCTACCTAAATGTGAGTAGTCCCCACACGCTCCTCTCAGCCAGCTGTGCAAGGCTTGGACACTTTTCATCTTGGGCTGTTTCTGATCCACAGCTCCCTTCCCCTCTTTCTTCCCCCTCATTTTGGATGCTGATAGAGCAGGAGACAATACCTCGATACAAAGGGAGGCCATCTGAGCCAGGAAATTGTAGGCTGTGTTGAAGCCAGTGGTCTGCAGGGTCCCATCTCTGGTTTAGTATTCAAATAGTTTCAATTTACTTATTATTCCTGGGGTTAGGCACGTCCCATGGGGTTTTGGCTGTGCGTCTAGCAGCTACACAGGCTCAAATTACAACTTGTGTTAACTTAGCGGGGATGACTTTTAAATTGAAGATGCACTTGACATGAACAAATAACATCAGTGTATTTCCAGTAGGGAATGTGAGCACAGCGTGTACCACATTGTAGGCAAGGTGAACCCAAGCCACTTTTAAACTCGGTGTCTTCCTCATAGCAGTATAGTGCTCAGCTGCAAAACCCCCTTGATAATGAGGGTTAGCCTGTGGCTGGACTGCCATTAGTCCTGGGACAGAGAGGTACAGATACACGGTGCTGGAGCTGCTGCTCTCAGCTTCAGCATCAACATACACAGAGCACAGAGAACCAGGCCCCCAGCTAGTGTAAATCTGCATAGCTCTGTTAAAACCTGTGGAGAGACCCTGATTTACAGCAGCTGAACATCTGGACCTAAATTCTTTTTCTTTGGTTACCAGCAGGATCAAATAGTAGTACCCCAAATTATTTATTATAGGTGCTCCGGCAGCATCTCAAAGCCCAATGGAAAAACGGGACACTGTTGTGAAAGCAGTTATGTGAACACATAACAAAAAGACAGTCCCTGTCTAAAGAAACTTATGGCCTAATTAATAATGTTATTTAGTGCATTGGTAAGTACAGCTGGACTTGACTGCCTGTTCTTTGCCATTTTTTAAGAGGATAAAAAAAATAGGCCCAGGTTGATTTTCACCATTTTTTGATGAAAAAGAGACTGATTAACATCAATGCCTCACAAATCAAATTGGAATCTTGTCCATCGTACAGATGGAGAGCTGGTGATCAGGAACATGCAGACTTTTAAAAGACTAGCAGAGAATGAGCAATAAATTAAGTTTTGACTAAGAAGTAAATGGAAGAGAGGCAACTGCAGTGGGAACTGTAGTGTGTGCCACGGTATGCATGCACTGCCTAACTCTGCTAGACTGATTGAGGGTAAATTAACACACGATAGCCTTAGTGTAAACTAGCAAATTAGTTTTACATTTTATTGTCAATCGCATTTTATCACCATTAACTGTGAAGACTAGTGAACTCCAGGAGACTTAGAGTCAAGCCAACGATGGACATGCTCTTAGAGGAGACTTTGCAACAGATAGATCTTCTGGGATGTTTTTTTTTTTAAAATGTTTTCTGTTTTAAAATCACCATTTCTACTTTAGAATTCTATTTGCATACACAAAATTATATTAAAAGCACATTAAAGTCTTAGCACTGAGTGACAAATCAAGAAAATGCATAGTTAAGGATACTATAGGACATATATGAATCCAGATGTTTCACTGGTGGAAAATTCAGACACATATCCTCATCCTGAAGAGTATTCTAGGTGGTTGTAGGGATTTAGCAGGATGTATTGTTCAATCACTGCTTTTTAAGGTGAGGACTTACTTGTATGCTGGGACAGCCTTCCATTTTATTGTCATGAGACTGTGAAGGTTCACTGAAAAGCCTGGCAGAATGCACTTGTGACGTGTGCTGTTAAATCCTATACCTGTTAGCACCTTCCTTACTATGGCACCTCCACATTCTCGCTTGGTGCTTCATTATAAAGGAGCCTTTATTGGTTTCAGCTTAGGACACTCACAGTACTGAGGTTTATTTTATCTAGCTAAACCGCCTCTCTAAATAGTATGTGTGTCGTTCAGCACATCTGCTAGTACATACGAGGAGGATGTTTAAGCCATTGCTGTGACACCTAAAGGCAGCAGTATGGCTACATAGGTAACACATACGAGGGAAATGCATCTTTAGTTTTGTAAACAAGATTTTGTGTTGTGTACGATTAAACTCTTTTAGCCGACTCAGACCAGATAGCAGCCATCCAGTTAAATTACACCACAAACTGATGGAAAGCGCAGATGTATTAATTATGTATGTATCCATATATATCACTATATACGTAATATATATGACGTATATATATGATGGATATATCCTCTCATGGCCCATTCATGCTGGAGCTGTAAGGAAAACCAGTGGGTTTTTTCTTGTGAGACATGACTTGTGTTTGTCATACCTGTTCAACAGGCATGGTGGTAGGTTTGATGAAGCTGAACATGCTGAAAAATTAAAACATCATAAAAAGCATTTAATGAAGTTGATATTTTACAAATGCTAATTTCCTGGTCAAATTAAATTTCAGTTTTCTAATAGTAAAAGCACCAGATAGAAGTGCCTTATTTTTCAGTTCAGAAAGGAATTTTTGATTGTGTATTTCATTTGCACAAAAAACAGTCTCTGCATAATTGAACAAAATTAAAAAATATATGTAAACTCTTCTCTGCTGTATTATATATAATTTTGCCCTTAAATTTATATTTCTTTAGAGTCATAAATCTCAAGATAAAAGTAGGGATGATTATAGACATGCTGACACATGCAATATAATTAAAACTAAAGCAAATGCAACACTGAAATAGAGAATGAACAAAAGCAACAAAATTATGCTTCATAGTTTTCCAAGGAAGGGTCTACACTACCATTCAAGTGCAATTTTTAGAGATATTTGTCATTATCAAGAGGACAAACAGGTTTTTTACATCAATTATGTGTGTGAAATCATCACTTCAGAATATATGTAGCCTTTTTTTTCCCCAGGATATGCCGTGCTGCCTAACAAAGGTATATGAAATGTTGAAAAATTTTATGTCAGTGCATAGAGAGATTAGTGTGGTCATGGACCATAAATCAAGTAAATAAATAAATCTGAGCAAGCAGTGCTTGACTATTTGGACTGAAATACTGCTGACACTGTCACTGAAAGCCCTGCAATGGGGAGAGTCCCAAATGTCTTCCCTACGTTATGCTGTAGCCTTCTTTCCCCTTCTTCTCTCTTTCTACAGGACCCACTCCCCATTAGAGCTTGTCTGTACTGAGACTCCAGGAACTGTAACTCTCTACCCTACTGTATATTTTAGGTGCATAACAATAATTAAAATCTCTGTCTGGGTTGTTGCTCAGGACCTTATTACGTGCACGAATGACTGCCTGTGAATGGGGAAGGGAGGATGGGTAAGAGATGCTGTTTGCTGCTCCAGGGGGGAAGCTTCTGGGTGGTGAGCTCAGAGGGCAGCCTGCCTGACCTCTCACAGCCTGGGCAGTGAGCTACTCGTGTGGGTCAGGCTAAATGTCGTACATCCCCCTTCCGCAGCAGCAGCTCACCTGCTCCCCTGCTCGCCCATGCTTCCCCACCAGTGCTGGCAGGCAGCAAATGTCACCTTCACAATAGCTCCTCCGGCATCTTGCATAGTGAAGCAAAACTCCCAGCCTTTCTTTTTTCTGTTGCTCTTTGTCAGGCTCTTCCTTCCCTTTGCGCTTCTGCACGTTCCCTGCTCATTTTTACCCAGCAGAAACACAGAGTTTTGTGCATTGCTGGGGAGCTCAGCCCAAACATAGCCCCCTGAGGGCTGGGCAGGACATGCCAGGTCTTCCCTTGCTGCAGTTCCCCCTGCACCCATGAAGATCGGGTGGCCTTCCCTGGCACTGGGCGAGACAGCATGGTTGTAAGTCCGTGGCATGCCTCAGCATTATGAACATGCAGGTCCTATTTAGACGTCTGGTGATGCTTTTACAGTGTCAAGTCCTGTAGAAGTTAAAAAGCCCCCCTGGTGAGCTAACCCAGTACAAAACATGGGTAGAGCATTTATTTAATAATCGGCAAATTAGTCTATGTAGTCAGTATATGTTGAGGCCCAAACTGATGATGATCTGCTTTCAAGTGTTTTCTCAATATCAAGAATTTTGATCTTAGGATCAAGTATAAATTGAATAGAGTGAGCTTTTGATACTGAGTCAGATTGACTGCATTTCCAAAGATTCTGTGGTTTCACTTATCATAAATTTTTAATATTGGGTTAGGGTTACGATTCCAACAGTATCTTATCATTGGTCCCCTCGACACAGTCAGTGGCACAGTAGCTTGCTCTCAGATTATTTTTTCTTTTCTCTTTTCCCCAAAATCAAAGATTACTGTGATAGAGGGGAAGGATGCAGTTTACACAAATGAAATTGCAATGTCTTGCAGAAAGTGGATGAATTTTGGTCAGAAGATTTAAGATGTGGGTGTCTGGCTGGATCCTCAAGTTTGTGAGATGAGTAAGTCAATTAGTAGCCCTTCAGTTTATTAGAAACTTAATTGCCAGGCTATAATGGAAACTTCTGAACTGCAACGACTTGTTAGAAGCAATAAAAAAAGTGACTTTGTGGTAGAAGAATATTTAGTAGGCTCTTTTAAACTGACATGTTTAGCTTAGAGCAGAAAGGTTAGATTTTTCACTTGAAAAGATAGTCCATCTCACAGGAGCTATGGCAGCATTACTTAGTGTGATCCAAGGGCATGATGTTAAAGAAAAACCTATTTGCAAATGGCCTGTGCTGTGCTTTTGCGTTGTGATGCTTTATACCAAATACTTGACAGAAGTTTTACGATGTCAGGTGAGTGTGTTTCTCAGAGAGAAAGCAACCTGAGTTCAGTTACCAAGATTAAACATAAGAACTTTTAGATAAACAAACAACATGATGAGTGTATTAATGATGATGATACTACTACATTACTACTACTACTAATTTTGTTACTTTTGTGTCATTATACCCTGAAGAAGGAAGGGGGAAATGGATACTATAGGTGCTCCCATCTCCTTCAGCCTGCAGACCTTGTGCGCGTCCTTCCAGTGGTGCCATAACGTCACTGGAAGTGATGCTGGGGGTTTGTTTCCCTCCAGGAACCTAGCTCTGGAAGTTAAACATTGCAGCACCTGCATTTTGTAGAATCACACCGTTTATTTAACGTTGTTTGTGGGGAGAGCAGGATGGTACAGCACACTGCTTCAGATCTGTACAGTATCTCCAGAAATCTGTCTGGAGCAAAGTTGTACACGAGTACGGGAATGTGGTTGGTCCTACAGGTGAGATATATCCATGATCCATATGATGGGCAGTGGGACTGCTGAAATCAGAAGGCAAGCTCTGGATTCAAGTGATCTTTGCCTGCAGGTGCATGTGAAGAGTATGAATATAGCTGTCTCCTTCAAGAAAAGATCTCTTGTTTCCTTTCCATACCCTACAGGCATTTGCACAGAGGTGGTTATAATTAATCCCCATATTTCTACTTCATATAAAGAAACCTTGCTGTAATTTTCTCCTTGTGGGACTCCATTTTGTTTTTAAAGATAATTGATAGCTCTGGACTTAAGCATTTCAATTATGGGAGTGTCTCTTGGGGACCAGACTAACAGACCTTGGAAAAATGTTCTAATGCAAATGCATCACGTGAATTTTTACTGTAAGACAGCAGAGGATGCTTAAGGATTTGCAAAGCAGTTGAACAGTAAAATAAAAGCTGAGATACTTCTCAAAATATATCATGGCGTGTGATTAGTTACGAGCTGGTAAGGTGGAACAAGTGGTTCTCCACATGGACCACTAATTCGTGTTTGGCGCTGGGTATGGTCAGCTCTAAGTTGAGGAGAAGGAGGCAGTTGCATTGGACAGCACATAGAAAGGGCAGAAAAATCACCATGACAGCACTGTCTGTGCCAGTGCCATGGCAGGTTGGCTCTTTCTGCTCCAGAAGAGGGAAAACTTGAGCTGTAATTCTTCCCTTTGACCATCCTTGACCTCAGTTCTCATTTTTGTCTGTCAGGAGTAGCAATACCCTCCCTGTGCTTCTGTCTAGCCTGTGACTGCTTATTCTCATGTGGCAAAGCCTGGTTTGTGGGGCCAGGGCTGATAACATCTGCCCCTACTCCTGCCTGCTTGTGGACAGGAGGTGCTCAGGGCCTGGATGGTGCGCATGAACTTTTTGGTGCCTCTTCATCCTTATATACAAAAAGGGGTGAATCTGTGCCCCTCATTTCTCCTAGTAGTATGAATCTTAAGGACGTTCATATTCCAAAATTTGTCATTAAAGAATTAAATCTTGTTGGAAGTCCCAGATGTGCTCAGAAGTCAATTTTGTGCATTTGAAAGTAGTGTCATAATGTATTAGTATTTTTAGATCACTCAGATATTTTCAGCTGGAGGAAAATCTTTTATTTTCTTTGTTAATTGTGCTATGAATAGATCGCAGGCTACTGAGGAGAAATGAGTCAATAATGTTGAAATGGTGATCCCTTGTGAGTTCTGGTGTACACCTGGCTGCTCTGAATTGCTTACCAAGCTGGGCTGCTGGAGCAGTGACAGCTTCTACCAGCTGTGGATCTGTCCCAAAGTTTCCTGGGCTTTTTATGAAGACGTGGCAAGCTGCCACTGCTCCCAGCTCCTCGGGGCTGTGGATTAATAACACAGCTTAGACCCTGATCTTTCAGTATGAATCGCAACGGGCCTCTGCACTATTCAAATTGTCAGTAAAGAAACTTCAGAGCATCATCATTCATTATCTGATTTCACTCCTTGAGATACAGTTAGCAAAAGTTGTGCATGCAGTAATCACAAATGAAAGGCAGAGGGGAGTCAACCAGAGGGAAGATGTTGGAGATGCTATTAACATTTTGAAAAGATTTTTTAAAAGATGGGCTTGACCATTTTCTGGAATGAATCAGGATACCCATGCTGATGGCAGGAGCTACAGTCCTGAGTCAGGACATCTGCACACTGGCTTCAAGGTTTGCGAGAATAGATCACGGAATCACAGAATGGGTCGGGTTGGAAGGGACCACAGTGGGTCAATCTGGCCCAAACTCCCTGCTCAAGCAGAGTCATCCTAGAGCACATTGCACAGGAGTGCATCCAGATGGTTCTTGTGTATCTCCAGTGAGGGAGACTCCACAACCTCTCTGGGCAGTCTGTTCCAGTGCACAGTCACCCACATGGTAAAGAATTTCTTCCTCATATTGAGATGGAACTTCCTGTTTCTTCCTTTGCCTTGTCCTATTGCTTGGCATGACCGGGAAGAGCCTGGATCCATCCTCTTGACACCTTCCCTTCAGATAGTTACAGACATTAATGAGATCCCCTCTCAGTTGTCTCTTCGTGAGACTGGACACGCGTAACTCCCTCAGCCTTTCTTCACAAGAGAGATGCTCCGGTCTCTCCATTGGAGAGGCTCCAGGAGCTCCATGTCCCTCTTCTACTGAGGAGCCCAGAACTGGACACAGCACTCCAGATGCACCTCACCAGGGCTGAGTAGCGAGGCAGGATCACTCCCCCCCACCTTCTGTCGACACTCTTCCTAATGCACCCCAGGATACCATTGACCATTTTGGACACAAGGACACACTGCTGGCTCATGGACAGCTTGTTGTCCACCAGGACCCCAGGTCCTTCTCCACAGAGCTGCTTTCCATCACATCAGCCCCCAGCCTGTCCTAGTGCCTCAGGTGCAGGACTCTGCATTTGTCTTTGTTGAATTTCAGTCAGTTCTTCTCTGCCCATCTCTCTAACCTTTAGAGGTCCTTCTGAAGGGCTGCACAGCACTGTGGGATATTGGCCACTCCTCCCGGCTTTGTGTTATCATCAGTGACCTTGCTGAGTAGGCATCTGCCCCTTCATCCAAATCACTGGTGACTAAGTGAGACAATACTGGGCCTGGTACTGAACCTTGAGAAACAGCACTAGTGACAGGCCTCCAACTAGACCCTATGCCACTAATTATGATACTCTAGAATCTGCCATTTAGCCAGTTTTCACCCCCTCCCACTGTACACTCATCCAACCCACACTTCCTGAGTTTGCCTATGTGGGTATTGTGAGAGACAATGTCGAAAGCCTTGCTAAAGTCAAGGTAGGCAACATCCACTGCTCTCCCCTCGTCCATCCAGGTAGTTGTTTCATAATGAAAGGCAATCAGGTTGGTCAAGCATAATTACCTTTAGTGAATCCATGCTGACTACTCCTGATCACCTTCTTGTCATCCATGTGGACGGAGATGGCCTCCAGAATGAGGCACTCCATCACCTCTCCAAGGACTGAGGTGAGGCTGTTTGGCTGGTAATTCCCTGGATCCTCCTTCTTGCCCTTTTTGAAGACTGGGGTGACATTTGCTTTCTTGCAGTCCTCGGGCACCTCTCCTGATCACCACAACCTCACAGTTGCCTCACTATGGTGTCTGCCAGCTCTCTCAGCACTTGTGGATGCATCCCATCAGGGCACGTGGAGGCACATGAACTTGTGAATGTCAGGTTTACCTAGATGTTCTTGAACCCAATCTGATGGTAATGACAGTGGTTTTGAAATGTTGCGTGATCTTTTTTAAAGGAAGAAAATTTAAGGAAAAATCACAGCATTGCTCACTATATGCACCCTAAATGGATGCATGTGAAAGGCAAGGTAGGTAAGCCTCTGTCACAGCTCAGTCTTTGACGTCTGTGGCCTCTATGGATTGCTGACAAGTAACAGGTATTACAGATTAAAATGCTGACCACAAGGTGAACCCAGCTCCATCAATAGTCAGAATAAGCAAAAGAAAAAGAATCATCAGGGGTAGAGGATTTAAATACCTTTGTGTGGGTAAATTATCAACTCATTTCACTGGCCAAAGACAGAATATCTCTGGAGACATTTTACTGAAGGCAGAAACCCAATTAGATTGTTACACAACTATTAAAGTATTTTCAGACAGAGAATTCAGTGCTGTAGAAATATTAAAGCATTAGAGCAAAGCATGTAAAAGCAGAAAATAGAAACTTCTCATGGTCTTTAGACTCCTAGATCACTCATGTTTCAGGATTGGTTGGTGTTCTGGCAGTTTACCCCTCTTGTATTCACCAATACGGAGTGAAACCAATGCCAAATTTTATTCCCTTTCAGACTTAATGGCATTCTGGATACACTGGAAATTTTTTATATCAGAAACATGGAAGCACGTGCGTTTAGTGACAAACTTGGGCTCCTTGCCTCTTTCATCTGGGTGAAAATTTAGAGCGATCAGAAAACTTCTGGCCCCCATGTGTTCATGTTGAGTTAACAGCCATGGATGTTAAGAACTTCATCCAGTGTGACTGGGAAGTGAATGCATAACTGGTTCTGCATTAAAAAGAGCCACTAGTTAGGAAGATGCAGTCATTATAAGTTGTTTTCATAAGAGTTTAATAAGTGCATGTATTTGCCATGCAGCTTTACATTTGAGATTATCCTACACCCCTTTTACTTACACGCTATAGTTCATTTAGGTGATCTAAATACTTAGGATTTACTCCTTTAGATGGAAGCAAACCCTTTCAGTGAGATCCTGCTTGAAGTTAGGGACATGGTGGAGTGAGTTCCGGAGAGATAATGGTGCATCCTCTGACCTCGGCATAGATGGAAGGTGCTCAGCTGCTCCTGACTCACTGTGCCTGTGTGATGAGCAGGTTGGATGCCAGTCTGAAATGTGAACTTCTGCAGTGCCACTGCTGAAACTGTGAAAGAGCCTGCATTTGGCATGGAGTTGCTTCTCCCCAGTGCTGTCAACACCAAGACTCAGGCTGTAATAGCAAAGGAGAAAGCTGCTGCTTCAGTGATTATTGCTCAGACATTGATGTACCTGACCATCTTTCCCTCCTCATCTCCCTTCAGCACCATTTCTGCCGTGTCTAATAATTGTGGTTTTTTATAAACAGTAATTTAGGACAATTAGGAGCAGTAGCATAGTTAAACCTTTAAAAGGTTATCTAGGAATGTCATTTTCTTTACTAATGTGTTCCTGCTGCCATGTCGTTTGTGAATAGACATGTGTTAGCCAGCTAGTGTGCTTCATCCTGTGATGACTTTGATTTATTTGCTCTGTAAATTGGGACTGAAGCAATAATGGAAAGTGACATTAATTGTTTAACAGAGTCCTCTTTGTCACATCCTCTGCTTTCTCTGGGGTGTTTGAATGTTGAAACTTGTACAAAACTAATTGAAATTGCTGTGATGAGGATCGGTGTCCACTCAACTTTCTGTTCTTGAATGTCAGCACACTTGAATGTCTGTTTAAAGCATGAGAGCTGAGCAGCTAACAGCAAATATCAGGGTTTCTTCTGGCATGCTATTATTAAAGAAGGCATTCCTTGTTAGAAATAGTAACACTTCCAACTCCATGTCAGCTTTATAAGCTGCAAGGCTCAGCAGTGTGTCCCACCAGCTAGACTTGCTGAAGAAGTTCCTGGTGTGGGGCCACCCCAGGCCCAAGGGCTGGCTCTCACACCGTTTATCCCACCGCCTGCAAGTGGCCTGAAATGCCATTGGAAAAAAACACTGGCACTTAAAATGCTGTTTTGCCCAATAATGCTTTTTCTTACTCTTCTGGAAGGGGCAGCATAATTTTCCTCTTTTTGCCTCAGAAAGTGGCTGTGAAAAGCTGGATGCGAGCATGGTTTTATTCGCAAGGTGGCTCCCCTCTGTCATTTCCATCCTCTGCGCTCTGAATGATCACATCTCTGTGCATATGTCTGCTTGGTATGGTGGAAATCACCTGATACTGGAACTTGGACACTTTTTCTCAGTGGCCAAAAGCCTTTTGGCCTTTTAAGTAAATGCTTCTCCTTAGCATTAGCTTGCCTGAGTATTTATTTGTTTCTTGGAGATGATGCTGTAAGCAGCAGTACAGTTTGTGCTCTGCCTTAGCTTTCTAGCTCAAAGACAGCTTTTATGTTAGAAGCCGTGAGGTGTGATTTGGCAGAGAAGCCTGGCAGGAGCAATTGTCTGTGTGGTTTATGATCATCTCTGTTTGGAGTCTGCTAGATAAAAGTATTACTGAAAAGGTCATGTGAAGAGGATACCCAGATTCACTTGATGATTTTAATTTTTTTTGGGTAGTGTAACCTGACAATGTTTTGTTGTTGCCTTTTTTAACTTCTTTTTTTTTACATGCTTATTTGTCTTACTGGTACTATTTGTCACACTAGTTCACTTTTAAACTTTGAGATTTGAATTTAGCTGAAATCCTTCCACAGTGTGAACATGGAGCATGATGGAACTACTCTGAAGCTGGTATCCCTAGAATCAGTGAAAGGCTTTTCATTTACTTTAATAGCACTAGGATCAGCCTAGGAATCCCAGATAATTGATCTTTCAAGATCAATTTCCAGTCTTTCTGAAAAATAAATATAATGATTTTTACACAGTTCTATTTCTCAGTACTCAAAAAATCTCTACTTTAATATGGAGCAGGGACTATATTTCATTAAAAAATTGGAAGGCACTTACATTTACTCAGTTTGACAAAAAGAACTGTTGTTGCTGAAATAAGATATAAATTAACAATTCAGCCACATCTGATTAGGAATTAATCTACTTTTTATAATTGCAGTCTGAATTAGATAAATGCATACAATAGTGCATTGAGAACACAGATTACATAATTCTAAAGGACAACTTCAAAGGTAACTGGCCTAATACATTTCTTTAAAAGACACCCAAACAGCCTGCCATTTATAATGAGTCCTGCTGGCTATTCTTATGCAAGAATACTCAGGAATGAGAAGCTGTTCATTTGGATTTGGAGCAAGGATTTCCAGAAGTGTGGAAGGGAAACCCCTTCTTACTTACATCGGACCTTGTACGAGAACAAGGTTTTCCGTATTTCACTGGTGAGTCATTTTGGTGTCCTGATTAGCTGTCTGATTCTTGTAATTTTGTCAGGTCAATTAGCTGGTGTTCAGTGTTGAAAAGAGAAAGAAAGAGACAGCCTGGGCTGACACATCATTAGGTGTCAGCATTTTAGGCATATCCTGTAATACAATCCTTGGGTGATTACTTATCGTTGTTAACACCTGATAGAAAAAAGAATTGTGAAAGAAAAGCAAACTAGCAATACACCACAGGTGCAAAGAGATTTCTCTGGAACAGAGATGGATCATTTTATTGCACCTAATTACATCTTCTGAGATTCTGCTGCAGGTTACTGTTTCAAGGGCTGATTTAACTAAGTGTTGTCTGCTTGTTCACATACACAGGCATCGCTTTTGTTCCTTTTCTCTTCTCACCTTGTTTCTCTTTTCATTTTGTCATCTCCCACAGAAGATAGATGAAGAGAGCGAAGCAAACTTGCTAGCTGTTCTCACTGAAACACTGGACAGCATCCCTGTGGATGAGGATGGATTGCCTTCATTTGATGCATTGACAGATGGAGATGTGACCAATGAAAATGCCACTAGCCCTTCTCCAATGCCCGACGGCACCCCTCCAACTCAGGAGGCAGAAGAGCCGTCTCTAGTAAGAACCCTTCCTACTGTTTAACAGGAATTGGATGTGCCTCTGGCTACCCGCCGCATGGGTATGATGTAGTCACAGTAAGGTCTGGACTTTTCATTTAGACTGGAGACGAAAATCAAGTAAAGAACTGAAAATTAAGCGGGGGAAAAAAACCCACCAAATATGATGATTAATATAGCAATCTATTAAAATGTTGTTGAAAAGATTGATTTTGAGACTCTTGTGCTAATGGGGATGACACTTTTGCTTATCAGCCTGTTCATATAAGTCAGGGTAATGGTTCTTAATTCACATTTCATTTCTTGGGGCTCTTTTTGTTATGTATGTCTAGATGTCATTTTTGGTGATCTGTAAAGAAAGGCCCAATGAGGCTGGTGGAATGCGGAGCTAATTTTGTGCCTTTAACATTGATTTGACCAGTAAGCATCAGCTTAGTGCTAACCAGGGCAAAACTGAATCTTGGGTGAGGATGTGGGTGAAACATTATACACATTTTGCTCAGTAAATCTAGTTTGAGACCTGATTCTGTTTCTGCTGAAAGCCTCTTATCACTGGGAGCAGAGCCAGATACCTGAATCTTGACACTGTATCCATTAGTCTGTTAAAATTAATGTCTCTGTCTAGATCAGAGGCCTCTTCTGTCAAACAGATCACCAAGAATTTCATTTTGCCATGGATTCAGAAATCCAAGATTCCTGTAGTTTCTGCTTGCCCTGCAGTATACTGCAGTAAAGGGAGCAGAAATGTGCTGCCAAGCCAGAAGAAATTGAAACCTGTTCACTTTTGAGGAATATCAAGTCCTGCTTTCTGTTTTGTTGTTGAAATTGATATAGCTAATTTTAAGTAACTATGAAAAAAATGTAGATAAGTAATTTTAATGCATAAAGATGCATAACTTTACTCTTTTCCTTCCACTTCCCTTTCCCTGATGTGTTTGTAGCTTAAGAAGCTCTTGCTGGCTCCAGCCAACACTCAGTTAAATTACAATGAATGCAGTGGTCTCAGCACACAAAACCATGCAAACACTAATCACAGGATCAGAACAAGCCCTGTGGTTGTTAAGGTACAAACTTAATCTTTATAATAAGGGGGGGGAAAGTGTAACAAGGTCTTCTATGCTTTCAAGAACAAAATAAGCAGTAGATCTGAATGTATTGCATTAATCTGCCCACTGTCTTGTAACTGAAATGTGTATGTAAAAGAATTGTAAAGAAATGTGAATGGATTATAGGCTGGGTTCCAGAAAATCACCTGAGCTCCTTTATGCTCTGAATGCTCATTTATGCTTTTTCTCTTGGCAGAGTTCAGCTGTAGTCCCACTGTCTGTTGCTCTTGCCTGCTTTATTGATACACAGAGTAGTAGGGGGTGCGATAAAATTCGCTGATGGGCTGGTGTTGTTTATGAGTGACTCCAGGATGCGGGACTGCCGTTTTACCAGCTGTCTGAGCTAAGACAAATGACACTGGATTCTTGGCAAAAAATGTATATTAGACATTAATTGGATAGAATGGGGGACTCTGACATAATTCTGTTAGCAGGCAGTATTAAACAGTGTTTGTCTTGCCATTCACTGTAACTGAAAACAGACCGTTTAGGGGTACTTAAGAGAGTTGTGAATACTGGGCTCAAGCAATCAGCAGCAAATTAAGGTTTAAACCAGCTTATTTTTTTGTTCACAGTAAAGGCGCTGTAGGGTCTTGTTAGTTACATGTTGCTGAGTAGGAACATTGCAATGTAGGAGAAATGAAATAAAAAGCTGCATAAATGTCATTTAGGAATTTTAAATGTAATTTTCTTTCCTTGTTCTGCAAACAGTTATTCACAGCTCATAGATCTAGTACACTTAGACTGAACACTTCATTGAAAATCTCATCTCTTCAGAAAACCTATATCCATTCTGATAAGGTTCAGCTCACTAATTTTAGCTTTTATTTTATTTTATTTTATTTTATTATACCCTGTTTTTAAGACTGAGAATTCATGGAGCAATAAAGCAAAGAGCATTTGTCAACAGCAAAAGCCTCAAAGACGTCCCTGCTCTGAACTTCTCAAATATCTGACTACAAATGATGACCCTCCGCAGACCAAACCAGCAGAGAACAGGAACAGCAGCAAAGAGAAATGCATCTCCAAAAGGAAGCCCCATCTGCAGTCTCAGACAAATCATCTGCAAGGTAGGTGTGAAGACTGCAGAATACAGCTTTGGTACTAGCAAGGAAGTTGAAATACTGTGGTTGGGAATACCCTTGATATTTCTTCTGTGTTTTGGATTAGTGTTGTAAATCCAGAACTTCTTCTGTGTAAAAAGAATTTCAAAATGGTGTAATGGAGTTAGAATTAGTTAGCTAGATTTAGTTTTTAGACAATTTGAATCCTTTATTTATCGGCCCCAGTCTCAGAAAAAGAATCTCGGGGAGAAAAGTTTAACAAATACTGCATGGTAATGTGCCAAGCTAGCTGGACATGCTTTTTCGCAGAGAACTGTACCACTAACAAATCATTACACCCCTAAACAAGCTGGGCAGGCCAGTTCATTAGTGTGCTTCTTTCTTTTTTGCTAGTGTAAAACCGAAGGCATTGTTAACCTGCCACATAGTCCTTAAGAGACAATAAATAAATAGTGCTCTCACTGCTACAGAGAAAGCAATAAATGTGTCATTCGTGTTAAAGCTGGAATGCGGGTTTGTAATTTTATTTTGTAAATAGTTGAAAGTTTAGCTGCCGTCCTGATCTTTCTCTCTCGTTTTTGGATTCTTTATGGCCAAAACTAAACCCTTGTCTTGACTTTTAGTATCCCCCGACGCGTAAAGAACTGGTCTATATTACAAGTAGTGTCTATGACAGAGATGCAAGAACTTAAAGCCTCCTCTCTCACTTTCTCTCCCCCTCTTCCCCTGGCTGTTTTCCCTAGATAAAGGAAAGCTGTAAAAGCTTACGAGCCCAAAGGGAGCTTTTTTAAAGTTACTGTTACTTTAAAATACATCTAGGTATTTATATTGGCCTGGCATCTGGAAGGCCGGGTGCCTATCTCACTCACTTCAGTGAAAATCCTGGATGACTCCACTGAAGTCAATGGAACTTATCTGGCTGCAACAGAGATCGGGATATGACCCTAATCGTGTTGTTCTGGTATTTTTAAAGCAACAGCTGTAAACTGTGTATGTTTTTTCTTCTTTTCCCCTACCTCCTACCTGCATTTTCGACATCCATCAAATCTACTTTTTCAATCTGCACTAGAAATTATAAGCAAACTTAATAAAAATAATCTTCCCTTCCCACCACTAAATCTTGTTCTCACAGCTGTACATTCTGACATCCTAAGTGTCAGAATTTCTCCATTATGTTCTCAAATTATCTGAACAGTATTTCTTGTAAGAAAGACATCCAAGTGCCCCTAGAGCTTGATGCCAACTACCACTCCTCCTGGATGGCTTTGGCAGTATGCTTTGCAGCAGAATCCAGACTGAACTGTACATGTTAAACCTGGGACTGTTACTGCAGTGGTACTGAAACACAGAACTGCCAGAAGTTACTGGGGCTTTACTAACACTGTTGGATGCCAAGGTGATAGGTGATAAGGTGTATCATATATAACGTGCTGTATACACGTATATGTTAATACACATATAGATGTGTATGCACACATAAATACGGATTAAAAAATCTTTCTATTCAGATCAGAACTGCTTTTGTTCCCCAGCTGAGGCAACTGTGTATTCAGTACAAAGAGTCAGGAGATGCAGATTTGTGGAAAGGAGAATGAGAGGTTAGGAAAGTCCAAAGGGACATATAGCTAGCTTACCAGTGTTTAACAGATGACTGTGATTTTACTAGTATTGCAAGTGAAATTGCAGGTAGAGAGAAATGACTCTCCTTTAATTTCTGCACTTTAATGTGCAGGCTTCTAAAATATTGGTTTTTTCAGCAAACTTCAATATCAATGGATTTGCATATAATACAAATATAAGAATGTAAGTCTTCAGGTTGGACAGTCAATTTATGCAGAATCAACCTTGCGAATTTAACTGACATTTGATCAAAAGTATAAGAAAATCGTCTCCTGTTTTAAAAATAATCAGGGTCTGATATTTTCTTTCAAAGTTAGGAAAAGCTCACAAAGGATAAGTCAAATGTTATTTTCCTTTAGGGTTACTGTTGCAAGCATATTGCAAACCCACGGGAGTGTCCACGAACGCATTCATGCCAAAGATCATCTGTGGTTTTGCACTGAAATTTGCCCATGAGGAAACTTAGTTCTTTTGAACCTGAATGTTTTCAGTTTACAGGGACAAGCAACTTGATGTGAACCCTTTTTAATAAGAAAAAAACTATACCACAGTAGACCTTCAAACTCTAATAAACAGGCGCCACGGAAAAATGATAGTGTCTTAGCTAAATATTTACGCTGTCAATAGCTGTATGTGAGGATGAATCTTTTGCAGGAAGAGTGTTTGGTCAAACCCTTGCCTAGCAATAAGAAAACTGATGAGTGTTTTGGTATGCGAATTTCTCAGTGGGATTGCTCAGTGATGTCTGCCTAAAATTAATACATGCAAGTGTGAGATAATGCCTTGGTTCTGTGCCCATCTCTGACAGATTTGCACTGTGCCTCAGTGCTTCAGAATTTAATATGTGTTTATTCTGATGTGGGACTACTCTGTGGGGCTAATAAGAGCTAGAATGAGACTTTTTGGAGGCTTAAATAGCTCTTACACATTCAGCTTCTTTAAAAAGCCTAAACTGAGTAAGGGCATGTAGATTTTTATCCTAAAAAAAAAAAGAAAGCCTTTCTATAAAAGTTTTTTCCACAGCCTTACGCACAAATATGAGTCAGGTTACCTTCAGTTTTATCACACCTGTTTTTATACACAAATCAGTGGCCATGTTGGATCAAACAAATTACTCATTGAGGTGCATCTCCATAATCTGACAGTGACTTCTGAGGAAGGTGAGCCCCAGGTGAACACCTGAGCTTCCATTTCTAACTTTCATACGGGGAGGAGGAGTAACAATATGCAGCTCTTGAGAATTAATTTTTTAAAAAATGTAATATTACTTCAGGAACGCTCTAGAGCTTATAAGGATAATCAATTTGCATATAAAATCCTTCCATGTTCATGGGAGCTCCAAGTCTAGAATGAATATGAAATATGCAGTAGTGACACTCTGGACAAAAGATCTGCAGTGCAGGATTGTTCAAGGGGAACATTTTGTCTTAATTAATCTGCAGAAGAGAACCCCTGCTGTTGTTCTTGCTACAATGCTCTTTGTATTTAAAATATCCATCTAACTTCTGAAAAGTAAAATTTGCAAGTAGTATAATTTTTAATTTTAAACATTTTACTGGCAATTAAAGGAATTGTAGTTGCATGACAATATCCTAATTCTTGGCTTGCTTTAGGAAAATACAATTTTGCATGAATAAAAGCTACAAAGACTTGTATTTTTATAGCCAGAGCTTTGTTTTTTTGTGTATGTTGGGATTGTAGTGCTGAGAGCTTCAACCCCATTTTTAACCATCTGTGACTATGTCCATGGTTTGTCACAGTTTGCAGGATAATTTTCAGAAATTTGGACTATAACTGGTTGGACTCTGGCCTCACAGAAACCACCTATTCTCAGTGCTATATATAAAACTGTATGTTGTAGAAGTAAAATTAACTGAATATTCATAACGTTCTGTTGCTTTGTAGTTATTCTGCTGCTCCTGTTTCCAAATAAAACGTGAACTGTAGTCTAAATTAACTCTAAGAGAAATAGCATTTTCACAGTCTATCCTGTAGAGTTCTTCATTGATTTTTAAGATGTACCACTCTTCTTCTGAAAGGTTCTTGGCATTTGGATTGTGTACTGCTTTTCAGAGGTACAGCAACTGATGTAAATAATTGTTGAAAATTAAAGTGCCCTTTTGGTACTAGTAATAAGGAATCAGGATTAATCTCTTTATTTATCTATCTAAGATATAAAGAAATGGCAATTGAACTATCAAAGTTCAGCCCCAACTGACTACCACAGGATTCCAGTGCCAAAATAAAAAGATATGTTTATAGTATTCATTACGGTGTGTTTAAATATGCCATAATTGTTTCCTTTTTTTTTTTTTAGCCAAACCAACAAGTTTATCACTTCCATTGACGCCTGAGTCACCAAAGTAAGTACTAAAAAGTGCAAACATTTTTAAAAGGGAGGGGGATTCAGTAGATTTTGGCTACAGCAACTCCATTTCAGCTTGTTTTTATAAATGTGCCCTGTCTTCCAGTGATCCCAAGGGTTCCCCATTTGAGAACAAGACTATTGAACAAACCTTAAGTGTGGAACTCTCTGGAACTGCAGGTGAGAAACGCAGAGTGCTGGCTCTTCCTTTAAGCATGGCTCATGTGTGTGTTTGTTCACTGTAGTATACCACAGGTACACTGAGATCTCACAGTGTCTCCAGTAGATTAACATCAGTTTAGCAGTGACTTTTTATCCAGTTACCTGAGAAGAAATGTGTTTGAAAATATGTCCCCAGCCTACACAGGAGAGCATAATTTCTGAGAAAATATGAATGAAACCATTTATCTGTTATACTTCTCCATTTCCCCATAGATTTGTGTACTGCTGAGCACCATCTTTCAAAGACAAACCTCACAGCACAGTGTAATAGATGTTACAGATGTAAAAGTTATGCCATCCAGTCTGTCTCCAGGCTGGTCTAGGGCTGTACATGACTGAATGTTTCAGGGCTTTGTCAATTCTAGATTAATATGTCACAAATAACAGCTTTCTCCTCTACCACTGAAAAACTATTCCATAGCTTAGAGGGAATTTTTAAAACTGGTACTAATTGTGTATTCCTCCTTTTGCTTTATTTCTCCCATTAACACACTTCACACAACCTCCCTTTATCCTTCTCCTCCTTTCTGATCCCTGGATTTGTAGCTTTTGAAGATGTGTGGGATTTTTTGTCATGTAGTGGTTTAGTTCATGCATCATCCATTTAATCACTCATTTAATTCATTTGCTCTTCTTTCTGCTGAAGTCAATTCCTTCAGACTCAGATCTGTTTTATGGCTTTCCTCTGAACTCTGTTTTGCCTCTTGTTTTCCTGAAGTGTTCAGAGCCAAGCACAAGAGAACACATTCAGCTCCACCTGAGCTATTGCCAAGACTGTTTTCTTTCTCAGTTGTGTAATATTGAAAAATAAGAGACATTCTTGGAATGTGTTTCTCTCAGGATAACAGTGGGTTGTAAAGTATATGATCATTATGATATATGAGCATTATGGGGGGAGGGGTGCATTGCAAAATATGTCTTCAGGTACCAAAAGTCAGCTTGGTGGCCCTAAATTCAGAGTCAGCAGGCTGGGTTTGTGTATGCTTTCATCTTCCTACAACCATCATTTCACTTTTTCAGAAACTTTTTCATTAGTTCAGCATTAAAACCTGCACACTTTTCTCTGCTGTGTCCTGGAAACCTGCGGTCTTAGTCATTCCTCTCATGGCAAAAGGAAACGTCCCTCCAGTGCACCTTCTGTTTGCAAAACGAACATGGCAAACATGGCAAAATTCACTGTATGCAGGAGGGTAATCCTGTTCCGTACCAGTAGGCCAGAAGCACGGAGAAGCTGCTTTTATCATTACTGGAGAGCAAGTCTGCACAAGGGTGCGCATTTGTAAGCACATGGGTAAGTCAGTGTTTAGTGCTGCCAACGGGAAGGGGCAGACGAGGTGACTACAGCAGAGTGGTACAAGCAGCCGTTGAAATCACTGAAGGAAGCAGTGTTTTGTCCCAGCCAAAAAGTCAGCAGCCTGCTCTTCCCATCAGCTGACTAGACAGAAATTGGGAGTCAGTCTGACCCCTGGATAGTCGTCTAGTATTGCGTCCATAATGGCAATGGGAATGGTCTTGGTATTACCAAATTCATTCCGCTCCATCAGCTGTGCACAGAGGAGGAAACAAAACAGCTTTGTAGTTCCTTGGACAATATAGCCAGGAGAACTGGCGCATTAAAAAAAAGAATCAGAAGCTGTGAAAAACAGCACAACTGGATACATATCCAGTGAACAGGAATGCTCTACTATGATTCTATGGGGTTTTTTGCCTCTGGAAGTAAACAGAGGTTAGCTAGAAAATAAAATGATGATATTCAGGAAAAGTAAGAGTTGGTAGCGTATCTGTAGCCAGGGAGCTGGGACAGTGTTACTAAGCAGTGCACATGATGGTGGCTCTTGGAATCCATGTTGTGTTTGCTCTGGTCTTCACAACGTGATGAGGAGGTTTCAGGAAATCACTTAGTAGCTATATTAATCTCTCCTGCACATACACATAGATTTTTATATTTATATTCATATATGCATATAAATCTATAAAAACCTGCATGTCCTACTTTTTAACTGATTTGCAGTAGTGTCTCATGTCCTGAGTCCACTTGTGCCAGAAGCAAAGTACATAAGAGAAACAACCTGGAGTACCGAAGAACTTACGGCATATGTGTGGAAATCATGGCAGAACTGGGACCCACTTCAGTTCCAAAAAACAACTGAAAAAAAAAATAAATTAGTGGCAGTAGTGATTGATAATACCTTGAAGTTCCTTAGTGAGACCCTGGCAACTCCAAATTATATCCAGATAACCGCATTGGTCATTGTCCTTATATGGGGCAGCTTGCACTGTACAAGCACTATTTATTATAATTTAAATAGGAGTTGCCTTGATCTCACTACCGAATTGAAAAGACCATTAGCAGTGCTGCTTGCACCATCGAAGCACAAAGTATTTTAATATAAATAGCAGCTCTCTTGATCTCTCTGCTGAAAACAACATTGCTTCCCTCACTGATGAATTAACTATAGGGCAGAAAAATAAATAAATAAAAGCATTTCCCACATGAGCCATCAATCTTCGTCACACACACATTTTGGATTCATGTGTCTAAAGTCAAACTGAAACTGTTCTATTGCCAATGCTATATCTTGCTTTACAACAGATTCGTTACTAGTCACGAATGTAACTCTGTCCTCCCTAAAACTGTCAAAACATTGATTTGTCAAGTTGCAAGGAACAAATATTTTTTAGAGTGTCTTCACACCACACATAAGAATTCTTTGAATACACTTTAAATAAGTGCCCTATGATAGAGGAATAAGTCGATTGGTATCTAAAATCCCAACTCCTGAAGCTGATTTCTAGGGTTATTCTAAGGAAAATGGGCCAGAACATCATGATATGGAAGGAGTCCTAGGCGGTGATAATGTGAATGAACTTCCTGTGTCAGGTGAGCCCCATTCTAAGTAAGAGGCTCAGTAGAAGTTCATCTCCCTTTATTTCCACGGGCAGCTGCATTGTCAGCGCCTTGCTAAGAGGCCATGGGCATGAACGTCTCTAATGTTTTCCAGAAACATGGATTATTCTGTGTGACCTCTTTCATCTTTGTTACCGGTCAGGTTGAGGAGGCACCTGCAAACACAGGAACTAGGAGGTTGACTCACCTTCTGGAATTTGTCAGTGTTTCTTGTGGCAGTCAAGGCCTCCTCAATGATTGTTTTAAAGTTTTGCTTGTATTAGACTTTATGCCGAACTTCTGAACGCCAGATGTTAGATGGCATGACTTCTAATTAATCTCTCTGTTATCTCAGTGTCTTCTTACATGTTCACTCCTAAATACTCAAAGACACCATTTAAGTACTTGGAGTTGGTTTACATGCCTAAGGCTCAATCAGTAACTGAAAGGCTATTTCCACCCTCTTGGTGAAAAGTCTTTCATTTGCACACAGTTCCCTGTAATTTATCGTAGTATAAAACTCCTCACCTGTTTTGAGTGCAAAATTTGATTTCACCAAAATGATGATAGTAAAGGCTGTATGTGCACAGTCGACTTGAACTGGAACGCATAAGCATCCTTCAGGATTCTGATACCCCCAATTTGCCCACCTCTAGATTTGCATTACCTCTGTTTGTGAGAACAGATACTTAAAATCTGCCATATAAGAACTTCTTTGACCTCAGAATGATTTCTAATAAAATGAGATGTGAGATGTGAGTTGTCCAGAGGGAATAAATTCTAGTAAATTATTTGATATTTTCAGGCATCTGTGTTTATTCTCTGCAGCACTGACAACAGGATTAAACTGAATACTCAACAAGCATGTAGTTCTTTATTATATGATGACTATTTCATTTTATTATATTTTCCTGGCTTCTGCGATCTTGTGCCTCACAAAAGCTCTTCTTCTACTGAATTGAACTGTTATCTTGTGTTCAGTGTTTTAAGTGGTCTTAAATAATGTTTCCCTTGACAATCCGTTTTCAAACTTAAAAGGTATGAAAGAATTAATTTTCAATGCCTCTCAAAAGCCCAGTGCACATGTCGAAAGGTTCCAGGGCTGCGTTCCCCAAAAGACATTAATTATCAGCTCCCTCAAAGCACAACAAATGTCATCAAACATTTGATGCTAAGCTACAGCAGAGATTTAGAAATATCTGTGTCTATGTAAAACAGCATTGCAAATCAGTCCTAAGACCAGATGTCACGTTTAATGCAAAGGCACTCCCCTAATTTCTGTTTTTCAACCTAGCTAAGCTAAATGAGTTACTAACGGGTTTTTTGTAGTGCAGTTTCGGAATGTATCAAATGTAGCTTTGCTCTCCTAGAGACTTTCTGGAAGGAAGTCACCATGGCCAAGGTGGCAGAGTTGGCACACATGCAAACACCTTTTGCTGCACAGTCACGGGGAGGATGGTGCTACTTTGGCAGCAGTGCTGGCAATTTGATGTATGCTCTTTTCAAACACAAGATCACTGAGTGCGTAGTATATAGACAGAGCAAGGCAAAGTGCAAACGTACCATTTGCCAAAGCTATTCAATTAAGGAAAAGTCCCTACAAAGAAAATGGTTTTATAGCGTGTCATGAAAAAATACTTGCCTTTTACTTTAAAAAGAAAAAAGACTGTTTAAGGGGGATGATTGTAGAGTATGTACCACTTCGAACAGATTTGCTGTGCAGAAGTACATAAGTGTGAGTGATGTAGAGGTACTTGTTTATTATAGAGCACATTTCAATGCAGTAATCATAAATATTGCTAAGGTTGTGCTCCGTTGAAATATGACCTACATACTCTTGATTGTTTGTGTTACGTGATTTGTCTGACACCCATTACATTCTGGGTAATGGCAGCCATTTGTTGCTGTGCACAGCAGGCTCTTTTGACAAAAGAAAATAGGCAGCAATAAAAAAGCTATAGTCTGAATTACATTCTGCACAGCGCTGCACTGCTGAGAGTTTGTGCAAGTGTGTTAACAATGCTCTGAACTGCCTCTTGTCAGCCTTCAGACTGTAATGGCCATCTGTCCTTCCATAAATCTGTCAAAACCTGCTAAGTTCAAGAGAGAGTACGGAATATACCTTGTACTGTCAACGCTAAAGTGTACACACTGGGGGAGAAATCGGTGTGTGTGAAATAATCCAATGGTTATAGGATATTGTGATGCCGTTGATGTGGGATCATAGCCCTTGGTGAAGATTACCAGGGGTTAGAGTGAAGATGAACAAGGGTGCAGCCAACTGGTTTTCTCAGAATTCACGGTTTGGAGATTGGTCATGGGACACATTGGAGATGAACTCTGTAGAGGTGACAAGAATTCAGAGCTTCACTCCCTCCTCCATCCCCCGGTGTAGGTTTGTTCAAAAGTTAAATGAGCATTTTCCAACTTTTATCTGTTTCTACTTGCTTGTACACTTCCTGCTGCTGCTGAAAACCAGGAAAAAAGCCAGAATGCCACGAGGAAGCCCTTTGTTAGACTGTCCCCAGCCCAGTTCTGCCAGCAAGAGAAGTGCCAGTAAATTTAGCTCAGTCTGTACTTTTGTGAGGGTTTTTTTTTGGTAGGGTTTGGGTTTTTTTCCCCTTTCTCTGACGATTGTTGGACTCTTTGTCAGGTTTCTGGAAATTGTTGTACTCTGTGTTTTGCTTGCTTCCTGCCGGGACAAGCTTTAAAGAAGTGGTTTGAAACAATATTTTATTTTGAATATTGGATTATCTCTGGGGTTTCTTTGCATGAAATTCTTAAATATGCATGTTCATTGTGGAGTGATTGTATTTTTGCTTCATTCTTTCTTTAAAAGTACATCCAAAAAAACAGTAAGTAACCCCAGAGCTTCTCATGATCTGTATAGTTTTATAAGTAAAAATGTCAGTTCTAAGTCTTTTATCTTTAAAGTTGCTTTCTGCAGTATTTATTTAATCTGAGCCTGAAGTTTTAACCTGCAGAATTTTGAAGCGGACTCTTCTCTTCATTTTACCAAAAATTCATTTGGTAGTCAAAAATACTTGTCAGTCTGGAGGTAGATAAGGTGTGAAACACATATGTCTGTCTCAAGTGAATTTTTGGGAAGAAAGAAAAAAAATTGAGGACTCAGAGGAAACAGTTTAACGGTGATGACTTTGCACAAAATTTTTGTACTATTAAATTCAAATTTGAGGTAACTAGAGTTTTAGATGTCGTAATCTTTTCCTCGGTTTCCTTGACTTTTGTGGCATTAGGCAAAGTCTTCACATAGCCTTGGGTAGCTCGTAAACATTTTTTCCAAACATTCAGACAAAATCAAGCATCTCTCTTACATCAAGTATTCGTGCCTTAGTACTCCTATCTTCTTATTTTCTGGAAGAAGTTCATTGCAGCTAATGCAGTGGGGCTCCCAGTCTCCATTTACGCTCCTTAGGGATCACTGTGCATTGATGGACGCTTTTCCTTCTTTACAGCAAAACACTATAAAACATGTTCCATTTGCATTGATCTGCTGAGCTCTGTTGCATGTTTAAAAATACAAAACAAAGCTCTATAGCCATGTTTGAAACACACATTTCCTGTAACTGTGTCTGACCTCTCTTTTCGTTCTTGCTAAGGAAGTAACGGAAAGCTCATTGCTTGAGCTAGAAGAAGAAATCTTGGATCGCATGAGCCTCTGGAATGCTTAAGGATGGTCTGGATTATCTAGAACTGTCTGATCTCAATCTAATTTGTTAAATTTTAAGCATATATTACTAAATTACATTAGTGTCAACTGGACAGAAGCAAATTTTTCAAGCGCAATACCTGAAGAGAAATTATTTCCTAAACCGTGTCTACTGTTTGATGTTGCTCTGCCCTGGTGTCTGGGGTTATCCTTTTGTAAAGTCTGAAGAAATTCTGATTTCTACAGAAAATATTGAAAGTTCTAGCCTTATAAAAACAACTGGAATGTACTGCATCAGTTCCCAGGCTTTACTGGAATGGGCTGTAGAATTTCCTACAATTTTGCCTCACCACAATGATATAATCTATTGGTTATATAAATAGTCCTGGTAGTTAGCAGTATCTTTAGTCTTTGAATACTTACCTGTTTCATTTGAACTCTCTACCACATGAGTCTCACTAATATTTAGTTCTAAGTGCAATGGTTCATTACAGTTGCAGTTGAACTATTGTTCATTTGGGTTTAAGTTGCAAAACCATGTGTCAAGCGAAATGTACTAGTCATGCTTACAAGAATGTATTATACATACATTAGTAAAGATTTTCTATGTTAATGAACTGTGAAAACAAAGAGTCATTGCTGTTGAGTTGCATGTATTTCCTTGCATTCAAGTTCCGTGTCCTTTGGTAATTCTCATTTATTTCTCTAGAGCTTGCTTTTATCCAGGTTCTTTTCTGCTAAGTTCTTTACAATTTGGATGGTGCCAGTCTTTTGACTTTTCATTTTTACATCAAAATCTGTTTTATATTTAACAAAAACGTCTTTTGGTTTTTATCTCTTAATCTTTTCTATCAAAATCTATAGAGAGAGGGGCGGATGTCATGGAGGAAGGGGAGGGGCAGAAATGATGCTGAAGATTAATGGCAACGCATTAGTGTTATTCCTATTGTTGTTACCAGACCTTTGGTGTCTCATACCCTAAATACTTTTATTCCCAGTATTAGCAGTGTTAAAGTGACATAGAATGGATCTTGCTCTGTATCTATTTTAAGAAGCGCGACCCAGCTTTATAAACATTGTATGTCTGCTTAAAAACATTCTGTTCCTCCTTTTAATCCCCATAGGCCTAACTCCACCTACGACCCCTCCTCATAAAGCCAACCAAGATAATCCTTTTAGGACTTCACCTAAGCCGAAGTCGTCATGCAAGACTGTTGTACCACCTTCAAAAAAGCCCCGCTATAGTGAGTCTTCCGGTTCTCCAGGAAATAACCCGACCAAGAAGGGTCCAGAGCAGTCTGAGCTGTATGCACAGCTTAGCAAGACTACAGTACTGTCCAGTGGACATGAGGAGAGAAAGACAAAACGGCCCAGTTTGCGGCTGTTTGGTGACCATGACTACTGTCAATCTGTGAATTCAAAATCAGAAATACACATTAAAATATCCCAGGAACTTCAGGACTCAAGACAACTAGAATTTAAGGATTCTTCACCTGGGTGGCAGTGTCAGATTTGTTCTTCTTTAGAACAAGACCAGTATTTCGAGAAAGAGACTTTACAGACAAATAAGCAGGGATCCCATGGTAATAACAGAAAACAGCTCCAAGACCAGGAAATTCGGGCTGAACTGAATAAGCATTTTGGTCACCCCAGCCAAGCTGTTTTTGATGAAGAAGCAGATAAGACCAGAGAACTAAGGGACAGTGATTACAGTAACGAACACTTCTCCAAACTACCTATGTTTATAAATTCAGGACTAGCAATGGATGGTCTGTTTGATGACAGTGAAGATGAAAGTGATAAACTATGCTACCCTTGGGATGGGACACAATCCTATTCATTATTTGATGTATCACCTTCTTGCTCTTCTTTTAACTCTCCATGCAGAGATTCAGTGTCTCCACCCAAATCCTTATTTTCTCAAAGATCCCAAAGGACACGGTCTAGATCAAGGTCCTTTCCTCAACGCAGGTCTTGTTCCCGTTCTCCATATTCCCGATCGAGATCAAGGTCGCCCTGTAGTAGATCCTCTTCAAGGTATAGTATAGCAAATTCATGTACAATCATTTTAGTTAATGAGGAGAACAGCAAAAACATAAAGGAACTAAAAGGAAGGAAAGAAAAAAAGAAATACCTTATTCCAGTGCAACTTGTTCTGTTGCTTCTGAGGTGATTAACTCTAAAGGTTATGGGTTTGCTACAGAAACAGTTGTTGACAATATCCTTTAATTTGCCAAGTTTACGCTTTCTGAGTGAAGCCAGTCAGGTCAGAGGCAGAGCAATTGATGAGAGATGTACACAACTAACCTTTCCCATTATCTGTGAGCTGCCTGGTGCCAATCTAGCTGCAGCCTCTATCAGATGAAGTTGGCAGTGGCTGACTGACTGCTCTGTGTTAGCTTCAATAAAGAACATTACAGAAAGGCTGAGGGGAGGAAATCACTTGAGGCCCCTTAGTTGACTAGGGGATTGCAAACTGTCACTGGAAAATCCCACTGGTAACTTAGAAGAAATTGTAAGTTCAGGGGAGAGCTGGAAAATAGTGTCAATACACTCAAATGGAATGACAGAGGTGAATGTGTTTCTTCCTGCAGATCTTGTTGCTATTATGAGTCCAGCCACTGTAGACACCAAGCATGCCGAAGTTCTCCCTTACGTGCAAGATCGCGGTCCAGATCACCGTACACTCGCAGACCCAGGTAGTGCCTTTGGCCTCCATTTGTTTTACTTTGCAGCTAGTTCTCAAGAGATAATCATAGAATGAAGGCTGGAAAAGACCTCCGAGATTACTGAGTCCAACCTTTGACCAAAGACCACTATGTCAGCTAAATCATACCACGAAGTGCCACATCCAGTCGTTTCTTGGACACTTCGGGAATGGTGCCTCCAACACTTTCCTGGGCAGCCCATTCCAATGTCTAACCACCCATTCAGTGGAGAAATTCTTCCTTGTGTCCAACTTGAACCTCCCCTGGTGCAGCTTGAGGCCATTTCCTATTGTCCTAATTACCTAGGATAATGAAGCCTTCCAAAAATTGTATTACTAATTTTACGTTTGCAAATGCAGATGCTTGATTTAATGACTAAGTTATGTTTCCTAGATATGACAGCTATGAGGAATATCAGCATGAAAAGCTGAAGAGGGAAGAATACCGCAAAGAGTATGAAAAACGGGAATCTGAAAGGGCCAAACAAAGGGAGAGACAGAGGCAGAAAGCAATTGTAAGCACTGAGAAGATAACTTTCATATTGAAGTAGATTTGTGTCTTTTCACAGATTCTAATGCTAAAATTCAGAGTTTAT
The DNA here is from genome assembly GCA_035584735.1 of Pseudotriccus pelzelni. NCBI lineage: Eukaryota > Metazoa > Chordata > Aves > Passeriformes > Tyrannidae > Pseudotriccus > Pseudotriccus pelzelni. The sequence goes on from JAWMRA010000130.1 coordinate 55,260,135, forward strand.
TTGCTTTCTTTTTATAAAAATACAAAAATTTGATTATGTGTATTTCTTAGTATTTCTAGTTTTAAGCAAATACGTGTTCTCATAACAATTTCTGTTTTGATGTCACAGTACTAATTTTTTTAGGTTCTGTAAATTGCAGCTCGCCAAGTTTTTCACAGTGAACAGATACAGAGAACTTACTAGAAAAAGAGTTAATCTCAGACAGCACACAAGTAGAATTGAACTAGTCTATTTCTTATACAGATCTACCAGTGACCTGCCTTTCATACTATGTATCACCTACCAGACGTAGCAAGGAGTCAGCTTACTTACCAATTGCTGAACTCTCATAGTGGCTGGAATTGTCTGTGCAGAGAGAGCAGACGACAGAACTCAAAACTGGGATCCGTAAAGTCAGACATGACTTTTATTGTGATTTTTTCACCATATATGAGTCAGTTCAATTTTGAGTTATTTTTAGCAAAATAAATAGTCTGAAGACACAGTGCTATTTAAAGATGTCATTTAACACTGTCCCTCTCGTAATGAATATGTATTATTTAATTATTTTGTTCATCAGTGTTATCTATGAAACAGCTGAAATGTATGAAACAGCTGAAATACCTGAGGTGAAGGAAATACCCACAGGGGGTTAAGCAACTCTCTTGGCTGTTGTAGCACTAGGACAGAAGAGTGGCTATTAAATGAGCAGGAGGCTTTTCCCCCCTTCTAGTTCCCCATTGGCAACTGAATTTTGATAAATTAAACTGGGAGCTGCTGTGAATGAGGACTCCTCTTGCAGTTGCTAAGGTTTTGTTACAGTTCGGTTTTCTGTGCCCTGCTCTTTCCATTCAGTTGTACGTACACTGCTGTTCTGACTGCTGCATGAACTGGTGCAGACTGGGACACTTCATCTTTGTTTCCAGATTTTCCCTTAGTGCTCTGTGCAGAGGTCACCACATGAATAGGTCTTTTTGCCAGTGCCATTAGTGAACTTTGTAGCAAAAAGTGATTTGTCACACACTCAGCAGCATTTCTTCTAATACACTGCAGAACTGGGAGTGTGTGGAGACTGAAAGAGACTGGCATAGTCTACAGCAGTGAGAAGTTCTGGGACGGAACAGACACCTTTATGGTCTGATTTTTCTCTCGGCTACTGTTGTTCTTAGTGAGCTTCAGCAAATTATTTCACTCTGCTTCAGGTGCCCTATCTACAAAGTGTGGGTGATAGGCGTATTTTGTAAAGCACAAGATTTAGAGCTATAACACGCTCTGTCATGCTGCTCTGAAACTCAGTGAAGGCAATGGAATAATTTTGCTTGGCTTCAGACAGGGCCATATTTAAGTCAATTGTTACAGTTAGTTTTAAAATATCTGGCTTCCATCTGCTTAGAGGTGAACACTACCTTCCAGCAATCATAACTTACGCTGGCTGTTCTCTCTTAGATCTAACACAAATTAGAGATTCAAGTAGACCTCTGTCATGGGTGTATCTTGCTACTTCTCAATTACTGTACCTTACCCATATAAATAAACATGAATCCTGCTGAGGAGGTGGAAAATTTGATTTAGTTTAAAACAAACAAATATTTGGCAAGTAGCTAATCAAGAGAAAAGGAAAGAAAATAAATTTAAAAAGCTCCAGATATGCTGCATCATAGCTTCCTGCATTAAAAACTTTAGACATTTCAAAACCAAGGTTGAATTTATTTTCTTTCCATAGTGAGCGTTTTCATGATAATTAACTTAATTAATGGAATTATTTATTAATAAACATAAATAAATAAAAACTAAAAATAAATATCAATAAACAGAACATGGCAAAAGTCTAAAATCCAGTCATCTGTGTAGGAGCTGCAGGAAATGTAGATTAAATCCTATTAACTCCTTTTTCCAAAGGCTACCAGCACTTTTACTTTAAAAATCTGTATTGAATTGTGCTAGTTTATACCCTGTGCAAATAAGTAGGGATTAGGGGACAGCAAAGAAAGGGAAGCCCTGATCACATGAAGTCAGTGATAAAAGTTGTATTATTTCTAGCATTTTCTGCTCCTTTTCTTACCCCTTCTGGTTTATGGGTCTCTTTTGTATTACTCTTTTCTTTCTTGAGGGACTCAACTCATTTATCCTTCAGTCACAAGAATCTCCTTTCTCTCTTTCCTCTTTCTACAGTCCCATAAATTTAGATTTCTTTTCTCTCTGTATTGGGGAATTTTTTATTTTGTTCCTCGCTGATTCTCTTGCTGCCAGAACTGATTTATTGCCACATACCTCCAGATACTGCTAGAAGAGTGCCCCAAAGATTGGGTAGTACTAATACCTCAGTTGTTACCCAGGATTGGTGACTTTTCTTCATGAGAAGCACTGTGCTATGATCTCAGAAGTCACTTGTAGAAATGATGCACAGTAGGAAGGGAACGGAAGTTGTGACTGAGCTACAAGTCATCATGTATCCTTCAATCAGTATCTAAAATTAGTCTCTGTGTGACAACAGGCATGGGAAACCTAGGAAAAAGAAATGAGAAAAAAATCACATATTTTAATCTGTCAAAATTGTATGGGAAGTAACGGCCTCTGATTGTGCTGGCAGATATGCAGACATGACAGAATGCTGAGGAGGCTTGTTTTAGAAGCCTGTGCCCATGCTATGTGGTACAGGCCTGTTTAAAACAACTGCCCCTTCGGTGTTGCACACACCACATTCACTGCAGTAGCTTCAGATCAGCTGGAAACCTGGGCTGGCATTTTCCTGTGTGGTTTCCTGAATTCTTATCTTGACTTACAGCTATATACAGGTGATTTGATTTCAAAAGATACTGTGATATTCTTCTCCTCTTCCTTTACTTTGTTCTTTCTGTCCAGTTCCTGGAGATAAAGTTTCTTTTTTGTGGATTGAGATCTTAATTTTGAGCAGTCATGCTTGAAAAATATGGGCTTAGCCCACAAGATATTTTCCATTTAGAGAGTAAGAAAAATATTTTTGTCATTAATTCATTCATTCATTAATTCGTTCATTTATTAATTTATACTTTTGATTGTGATTCCTTTGCTAACTGAGTAAATGTTAGAATAGTTTAATTTGATCTTGATTTATTTCACATTTTGTTTTGTAATGGGTCCTCACTGAACATAAGGATCATCTGCAACCAAGACTTACCTAATGGCATAATGCCAACCAGACACATTCACCATGAAACTTGAGGAGCACTGCAGGACAGGACAATCTACCTGATGCTTTTTAGAAACTCGGATTCAGCCCCCAAGCAAGGCAGATCACAGTGATTTGCCAAGTGGTCTGATGACGCATTTTTTCTTCCAATACACCCCAGGAAATTTCTGAGTTGTAAGAGCTTATACTCCAGCAGCTCATTAGACCACACAGCAAATACTTTTCAAAGCATGGCATCAGGAATAGTCATCACATTCCAATTCTGGAGTCACCAGTTCATGATTTCTCATGGGCATAGTACACCAGGATGGGGAGGTTAAACTGCTTGGTGAGCGGCTTGGTGTTGTGTCTCTGCTACTCCACTGCTCTGGCCACAATACTGACTTAGATTCACATCCTCCATGCAGCTTATTTAATGCATGCACGGGCTGCTGCTAAGAGGTATAACAAAATCAACTTCTGTACTCCAGTAGAAAATTATTATTAACATTATTACTTTTCATTTCTAAATGCTGACAGCCTCGATGAGACAAGTATCAAGAGTCCCAGTCCCAGAGAGCTTACAGACATAAGAAGATAAATGCACTGTGAGACCACTGCAGTGGAAAGAAACACATGGTTTCAAAGAAAAGAAATTGCTCTAAAACAGGAAGGCAGGAGAAAGGTGGTTTCATAAATGAGTGCTTACCTTCTCTGAAGTCTAAAACCTATAATGGAGTGCACATCCACTAATGAAGGATTCAATGTACATCATATATTTAGGTTGTATTTTTTTGGGTTTACTCATCTTGATGCCCTTGATCCTAGGTACTCTAATTTTGCTGTATGAGTTTCTGAATAAGTATCAAATGGGTTACCTAAACCTTGAGGTTTACTGGTCCATCTTTTTTTTTGTAGCGGTCACCATGGAGTGTGGCTGAACTGTTCAGCCCTCAGGTAGCCCCGCAGTAGCACTTGATTATGTTTCTTCTTGGTTGTTTTGTTGTGGTTTTTTTCCAGTTTTTGTGATTTTTACTTTTGCCATTCATACTTACCCAAAGATTGTACCTATTCTTTACTGAATCTGAAGAAAACTTTTCTTACTATTATTAGTAAATCAGACTCTTAAGCTTAAATGGCTTTTTTCCATCATAGCATTTCTATTTTTAAAACTGTCCAGCCATTCTCATTGCATTTTTAAAATGGTATTTGGCCCTCATCTAAAAGTCATCGTGGCTTTCTACTGAAAGAGAAGTCACATGTCATGGAAGGCAACACAGGCATGGGACTTGCACCCAGCCAGCCGCTTCTGTTGTAGCAAGAAGCAGAGCCTCTGACAAGCCCATAGCAGAGCCTAGCTTTAAAACACTCCTGGATCTCTTCTGTCAGCTTCACATAAAGCATTACGTGGCTCCTGGAGAATTAGGTACACACCACAGATGTGCAGACAAAAAGTGGTAGTGAAAATGGGAACAGCAGCACTACACAGTGTTACCGCTGGAGTGGCTGCCTTCAGTTCCCATGGGCTCTGCTGAGCAGCACCACCGGCAGGCAAAGCAAACTGTTGGGGGAAAAAGCCAAAAAAGCAAGTGAAAACTAATACAGCTAATGGCCTGTGGTTAGTTCCTTACGAAATAAAGACTCAAGAATAAGGAAAGGCAAAGAAAATAAAGTTTTGTAGGAAGCTTTTGCAAAACAAAAAAGATCCTTAGCATCAGTGAATGTTTTGGAGGATAAGTGGTCCCTTTATTAACCCTTAAATGTGTAAGGTATATCCTGGTCCTGTTTTCTCAAGTTTTGGTATTCTAATGCTTTAGTATTTTCATTTGAGACTTAAAATACTGCTTTTCAGTCTGAGATTTTCTGCCACATCTTCCTATTAAAATGTTTTTACTGCGAAGAAGAAAGAGCAATATTATGTAGAAGGAACTTTGGATAAACCAAAAGAAGACAGACGTGTTGGGCCTAAGGGAGTTGACTGGACTATTCCTTCTATTTTTTTCCTCGTCAAAGCAATGAACTGCACTGAAATTTTGTGATGCAAAATAAATCATCTGCACTTTTGGGAGGGAAATATGAATAGTATCTTTTGAAGTTTCCTGTGGGTTCCCTCTGCCCATATTAAATCGTAAGCAAAGGCTTTTCTTTGCAGTTCTGTAAGTTTCCAGTTCATCTATCATCTCTAACAAGTGCTGTTTACTTAATATGCACGTATACCTTTATGCATTTAACTTATTATCAAAGAAAGGTCTTCAACATTTAGAAGTATGTTGTAATCTTGTTAGGCTTCTATAACTCTTATTATTAATGGGAATAAAAGACAGGCATCTCTGTGAATACATTATTCATAACTGCTTTAAATAAACCAAAGTTAACCAAGACAAAGACAGTGCTGTTTGGATCCTGTGTTCTCTAGTATCTTATTCCATCATGGCACTGTGCTTAAAAAATACTTGAACACATCTTCCCATGTGTGCACACTGGAGGACATATGGTGCATTTCAACTTTAAATTTGAATTCCCTTAATTTTGTAGGTTTAACTTATTCTCTTAATGGTAGGATGTTTTTTTAACAGGCTTTTTCTTTTTTTTCTAGTTTTCATTTATTACAGTTGTCTTAAAGAGATATTAGAGATATAAAGGTTATTAGAGGGATGGAAGAAGGAAAACTTGCACAGACACGCACACAGACTTACGGAAGAGTGTGCAATAAGATATTTCCATCACACTGTAATATAACAATCTCCATGTCAGTGAGTGAAACATTATGTTTTTTCAGTCGAGATGTATTATCTCAGCTAAAGTATATTAGACAGTCTGCTGTGTTATGTTCTGCTCCATCTGGTCAGTCATTTAGGTTCAATAGCAAGTATCAATGGAATTGTTTCCTATCAAGTGTTTCAGTGCGGTTAAATCCTTGATTTGGTAAAACAGTCTGAAAAAGTAATTACTGTGCATATGCAGATTTTCCTGTTTTTGAAGTTTATGGCACCCAACCACAGTGAAAGTAAGCAGAATTAGAATGGGGAAAATGGAAGAAATGCAGATTTCCCTTGCTTGCACTCTGCAGCCCCTGGTTCGCAGAAGCCCTACCCAAACTCCTGTGTCAGGAAGGGCAGGGGTCTGGACTGGGACACAGTAGAGACAGAGATAAAAAGCAGCAGCTGTCTGTAAAGTACCCTTGTGCCCTAAATGTATGGTCTCCTTATTTCCTTCTTTTAGCCATTCTAACTTCTCCAAACTGCATTGGTACGGCAGAAAACAAGGGCGGCTTTTGGATCCTGAACTTGAGAAGGCGTAATGTTTAAAAATTAAAGTATCTGTTCCAGCAGGGTTACAGAAGACTACTAAGGCACTCACCTTGGTTCCTTACATAATCAAGAGGCAGTAGTTTCAAGCATCTAAATGAGATCCTTACTTGATTCCGGTGATTAGGGAGAGCATATGCATGGTTTGGTAGAACAACGAAGGACTCTGTTGGGATGACCAGGGAGTTGTAAAGGACCCAGGTGATTCTTGTGCCATTCCTTAGTGGGCAGGGCTTTTGGGTAGGAGCGTTTGATTCTTGGATCTCTGTTTTCTGCAGCTTTAAGCTTCGTTTTCTCAGGAGCTTAGATTAACTGGATCTGAGCCCCTGAGATTTGTGAGGCCAGGAAAAGAGTTGACGAAAATAGTTGACTGAGTGTGCTAGTGAGAAAGAGTTTCTGTTGCGAGACAGATATATTAGTGTTAGCCTTCTGCTGCAGGAATTGTTTATTTATTTTGTATTAAATAGTTCCTGGGAGCCAAGTGCTCTCCTGGGAGCAGGGAGCCAGGATTTTTGGCACCCATAACTAGGAGTTCTGATGGTCCCTTTATCTTAAATGAGTACGCGAACAAGAGGAGGCATCAGGATAATTTTCGTTTTTACATGTGTTTCGTCTGATCTCAATCCTATTGTCCATGGTCCAAGAATGACTAGTGCTTTATGCCTCTGTGGGGACTCATGGGAAAGATATATTTTGTGCTGTATCTGAATTGTAGCACTATAAACTACCTGTCTCTTCAGGCTAGAATGTTTCTGAGCAGGAATGCAAGTCTATATTTAGGTCCCTAGAGCCTTTTGCATTGCACAGTTGAGGTGCCATTAGCCTTTAGGCACCTCCAGGTTACGATAGTCATGAATTCTCAGCAGTCAGTATAGCTCCTTCGGCATTCGGTACCTAAATTCTGCACGAGTCTCAGGTGCCAAAGCTGATGGTTTAAACTGACATTGCTCCACTGACAGATTTACACCAGCTGAGAATGTGGTGGTGGTTCGATTTATGGGACTAACGTGCGGGTGTGTAAGGGATGAGCAGTAGGGCTAGTAGTGCCAGGGTTCCTCTGGCCAGAGGCAACTGGAGACAGGAAGGCTGAGCACCCAAGCCAGGTATAGCTGGTGCTTCTTTGCTCCGATTACCTTGAGGTCAGTGTTTTTAAGATCTATTTTTGCCTTTTGCATTTCTTTCAACTCACTAAATGGCTCTACTCTCAGCAAAGTGTTCATCCTAAAATTCATGAAGTGACTCTTACACTGTTTCCTAGTCCTTCCCTAATTCTGCTGAGCATTTTCACTAAGGGAGAAAGGATATGGCTGTGACTCCATTGTTTTAAACAGTCTGATGCTTTGTTCCAAGTGTTGAAAGAACATGCAAATGACACCCTGGCCTGTGAAAATCAGGGACTTCAGTCAGGTGTGGGTTTTTTCTGAATAAACCAACAGGCAATGGTGACTGCAAGATATATTTTACTGTCCTGCCTTCCCCTCAGAAATATTTATTTTAATAAAAGTCATCTTTTGGGCCCAGTCCTGGTTTTGGCTGGGATAGAGTTGGTTTTCTTCTTAGTAGCTGGTACAGGACTGTGTTTTGGATTTAGCGTGAGCATAATGTTGATAACACATTGATGTTTTAATTGCTGCTAAATAATGCTTACTCTAAATCAAGGACTTTCCAGTTTCCCATGCTCTGCCAGTGAGCAGGTGCACAGGAAGAAGGGAGGGAGCACGGCCAGGACAGCTGACCTGAACTGGCCAAAGGGATATTCCATACCATATGGCATCATTCCCAGTATATAAACCAGGGAGAATTGGCTGGGAGAGGCAGATCACTGCTCAGGGGTGGGCTGGATATTGGTCAGTGGGGGGTGAGCAGCTGTAGTGTGCAGCACTTTTCTCTTGGGTTTTATTTCTCCCTCTCTCTCCTTTTCATTACTATTGTTATGTTTTTCTTTGTTTCAATTATTAAGCTGACCTTATCTCAACACACAGGTTTTACTTTTTTCTGATTCTCCTCCCCATCCCACCAGAGAGTGGGGAATGAGCTAGAGGCTGTGTACTACTTAGTTATTGGCTGAGGTTAAAACATGACAGCTCTTGAAAGTTTTCCCTCTGTTTTACGGTATGGATTGTGGTGGAACAGGATTGCAGGATGAATCATCTGTTGAGTCATCTGGGTTTATAATGTTATGTTTGTAATACATTTTGTTATGTCTGTAGTACTTTTATGCAATTATTGTGTTACTTTATGCTATTCTGCAACTAAGATGGGTTTTGCTCCATATTGTGTAGATGGCAAGAGAAAGGGAGCTCCTAGTTTGGAAGAGTTTGCAGTCCTCGAGGGGAAGTGGTAGAAAGGGTAAAAGGGAAGAAGGTGCTGTCAGTGTACAGAGAACTGTAACAGCAAGCAGTGAACCCTTCCAGGAGCACACCACCTAACAAATGTAGTGTTGTGTAAATACCTTAGATGCTTTCCAGGACAGGACTATTTCACTTACTTGCAAGATGCATTAGGTCTTCCACAGGAGACTATTTCTACAATTTTGCATCCTCTGCACATCTGTGTATGTATTTGCATGCATATATGTCTAGGTTCATCACTGTTACACATTTGTTAAAAATATGCCTTCCCTGTTGCTCTTCATCAACAGGAAGAACGCCGTGTGATTTATCTGGGTAAAATCAGACCTGACACAACCCGAACAGAACTGAGGGACCGTTTTGAAGTTTTTGGTGAAATTGAGGAGTGCACAGTAAATTTGCGGGATGATGGGTAGGAACTTTTGAGATTACTTCTTGTTTGGGACCTGCCATATGTAAAAAATTATGGCAGTAAGATTATTGGTATGGGAGTTACCAATATAAGGGCTGTGACAGATGACGTGCTGAGTTCAAAACCTTATTTATTTTCTTTCATCCTTATTTATTAATCTTGCTAGTTGAGATTTCCTGTCCCAGAAATAAGTATTTAGCTGTATGACAGGACAATCATGCTGATAAATGGATGCAGTACTTCTGGCATTTCCACTGCTGGGTCTCCTGCAAGTTTGCTTTCAGGAAGGGGTTACACTAATGTGTGTTAACTCTTTTCAGCTTTTGTTCACAACTGTATTTTTCAATTTCAGAGACAGCTATGGTTTCATCACCTACCGCTATACTTGTGACGCCTTCGCTGCTCTTGAAAACGGATACACTTTGCGCAGGTCAGATGAACCTGACTTTGAGCTGTACTTCTGTGGACGCAAGCAATTTTGCAAGTCTAACTATGCAGACCTAGGTAGGTATTTTGATCTGTGTGAATTAAAGTACATAACTGGAATATTGTAAGTCATGAGAATTTAGAGTTTGCTACTTTTTTGTTTACTTATATTATTTAGACTGGGAGGGGAAGGTGTTGAAGGAAGTGGTTTTCACTTTCTGTAAGAAGTTTAAAAGTTAACTAATCTGAGATGGCTTTTTTCAAATATTCCAGACTGTAAAAATTCTTTTAAAGTCCATTTCCACCATTATAAAAATAAGCGCTCAATATTCAATATTACATTTCTGTGTTGAAATGGCAGCACCACAGAAATCTCTCACATGCTTTACTATTTATTGCTGTAGCTGCTGGGTTCCAATACCTAATTTATTTATATGATTGATAAACAGAGAACAGAGGAGATGCCTTACCACAAAAACTTCATTATGATTCTTACTTTGCCATGAGTTCTGTGGTAGATGTGTAGAACTTGCCAAGGGTACTTCTTAAACACAGTTCATAGATACTCGAGCTTGAAAGCGAGAGGGATTTGTGACCAAATCTGACCCTTAGTGTGGTAAAAGCCATTGATCTCAACTGGTGATTCTGAAATTGTGCATAAACACACACACACACACACACACACACACACACACACACACACACACACACACACACACGTATATATATATGTGAAGGTGACTCTTTGAAGGGACTTCCAGTAATGATATAAGAGGCTCCAGCCTGTGGAGAGCGTAGCAAATCTCATGGTGTTTGTGGTCACAGTGAAGCGGGGCACTGTGCATATACCAGTCACCAGCCCCCCGTGTGCTGTGGTGACTCCAGGCTCAAGCGTACATACTGGCTGTGCCAACACATCTGGGTCTGTCTGAGTCCTGCCTGGGCAAAAACGTGTGGTTCTGTCCTATGCTCTGGGTCAGGGTGTGGTGCTTTGCCTTGCAAGGATTTTTGGACATGTTCAAAGCCTTACAGCAGGAGTACTGATGTTAAGTATGTGCATAAAGAGACCATGCAGACTACCAAAACAGCCTCTGTAATATTATAATATATGATAAACTCAACTCTTATTTAATTACCTTTTAAAATGTAAAGTATTCATTAGATGTTAAATCTTTCCTAATACCTGTATAAATAGACTAAAGGCATGGGAGATACTCTTTTCTGAATAACGTAACAAGGCACATTTTGCTGTTGAATCTATATTAATCAGATATTGTGGGGTTTTTATGAATAAATGACCACAGTCATTAAAATCTCTCATAACCCAGTAACACAGTGCTAATGAAATCTTGTATGTGCTGCCCTCGGCTTTGTACAATGCAGGAAGTGAATACAGATTTATTTTTTCTAACCAATTGATGTCTTTTCAAAATAAATTATAAAGATGATACGCATTGTTCACAATGAATATGCTATAATTCACTTCAGTGACTAAACAGATAATGTAAAGCTAAGAAAAGGCAATTGACTGCTGAAAAGATACAGGGTTGATGTTGAAAATATAAAAGGTAGCAAGGCATTTGTTGAAATGTAGGCTGATAAAAACAGTAAAACCAGATTTAAGTCTTGCCTTGATTTGGCTTATCTTCAGCAATGGAAGCCAAGGTCATCTCTGTATCTTAGAAAATCAGGGGTTTAAAATAAATTGTGTGAGGGGAACCCTCTTGAACGTTATTCATCACTGGGCGTATTCCCTGTCAAGTCTCTCCATAGTGAGTGGGATTCCCGAAGTATCTGTGGGCAGGCTATTTTCACTTTGTCCTGCTGTCAGCTTGAGCTTCTGTACTTCAGACTGCATTCCCCGTGTTTTGCAGAGTATCTGATAGAGCAACATAAGGAAATGGCAGTATGAACTTTAAAATTCATAAGCTGGTACCAGGACAGAGAGAATTAATCAGCCTTGGGTTGAGTACAGAAGAAAGAAAACACTTGAAAACAGTAGTCAGAAGTTTAACACCTCTCCTCTGTGAGAAGCTATTGTCTTAACAGAACTTGTAATGAACATTTAATGCACAGTGTGTCTTATAGTGGTAGATGGGGAGTTCTGATTAATTCAACACAAGAAGTGGCAAGAAAAGGGCACTCTCATAAAGGAGCTGTGACACAGGAACTGGGGAGAGTCAGTGTTAAGCAGGATTGACTCCAAATAATTGGAGTCCTAGAGCTGTGTGGCCACAAACGTACAGTCTCTCCTCTGTGCTAGGAACATGGTGATGTCTGTGTCTGAGCAACTGGCAAAGCTGGAGCAGGTATCACAGATCACCGGAGCTGGACTGTTGTTGCTGCTCTAGTTTATCAAATATGATGCAGAAAACCTACCTGCTTGTACAGCCATGCAGAGGCCCTGCCCAGAATAGCTCTGAACAAGAAAACCCCCAAAAATGAGTGGAAGCAAAATCAAAGATTCAGGGAGGTGTACTGATTTGCACAAGACCCCAAGGCAGGGCAGGCAGAAGCAGCCATGTCCTCTGTGTGCTGCTCGCAGGCTGCCCTGGCTTCCTTCAGAACCATGCCCCTATTGCCTTTCTCAGGAGAATTAAATCTTGGATATTGCATGTGGAGAAACAGCCATTGCAAGGCAACAGTGGAGTTTTGGGTAAGGCATCTGTCAGGTTTATTTGGACTACTTTGAGACCTATATGTAGTAGTGTATCGTGCTCAGGTCCTTGAGGAAACTGTTTTGAGTTAACCTGTTGTAGATGTACGTGCAATTAGTGGTTCTCTCCCAGTGCTGATGATGTGTACTGCTTTTGTTAAGTTTTGCTCCTTACCAGAAATCTCTGTTCATGCATAAAACTTCTCCGGTGATCATTTCTATGCTTTTATCATCCCATCACTAATGCTGTGGTTGTAGGTGGATTGTTTTTTCAGTGCTTGAGGTGTAGTGATGTACAGAGAAAATAAGTATTCGCTAGTGGTTCTTACCTATTATCTAAACTTGCATCCTTTGGGTTTCAGATTCAAACTCAGATGATTTTGATCCTGCTTCCACTAAAAGCAAGTATGACTCCATGGATTTTGATAGTTTACTTAAAGAGGCACAGCGGAGCCTGCGTAGGTAACATGCATGTCATCCGAAGAAAACAAGGGGATGGCGAATACCTCACGGACGTCACGTCCTTCAATAATGGACAACTAAAAAGTCATACTTAGGAATTTCTCCTACTTTACACTCTCTGTTCAAAACCATGGTTTACATGAACACAGCTGCTCGACGAGTGGAGGGGCAAGACGGCTGTCCAGTAAGCACACGCATGTCCATGGGTGTCAGCTTTGCTTTCACGGTGATCGGTGGCGGGGGAGCCGGGCGTTCCTTGCGAGTTCAATGCAAATCACGAGACATGGCAGCAGTTCCACAGAGATAAATGTACAACAGTGAACTGCAAAACCTGTACATATTGCATTTTAACAAAAAAGAACAAAAACAAACAGAAAAAAACCCAATGTGAGAACTATGGCTGCTGATGTCTGGGAATCAGACACTGCTTTTTTGGTTTTTTTGGTTTTTTTTAAGAAGCTTCTTCTCACAACACAGTGATATTATGACAATCCAGAAGAAACCACAGGTCCCAGAAGCCTACATTCTGTTAAAGCTTTGTTTTAAGATTGTTCTTTTTTTTGGTTGGGGTTTTCTTTGTGGGGTTTTGGGGGGTTTTTTGTTGGGTTGGTTTTTTTTTTCAGTCCTTGCAGAAAAGAAAATGAAAGGCTCAAGCTTCCCTAACATTTTGAAGTTTCATCTTTTAATTCTGACACCCATGTAAATGTCTACAACATTGATCTTCCACAGCAAAATTTTCAAAGCCTTGTTAATGGTCAAATGTGCAGCTTGTTCAGCGATTTACTCTAATGAACGGACGTGGTGTTACATTATTAATGAGAGTTGGATATAACTATCTGGGTGTGTGCGCAGATAGTTTATTTGCTACATTCTCTAAAGTAGTTGAGTATTTACAAATGTTAAATGGATTATTTTTATTTATGTACATACTGTATGACGTTCTTTTTTGTTACAGCTATGCACTGTAAATGCAGCCTTCTTTTCAAAAACTGCTGAGTTTTTCTTAAACAAGAATATTCAAATGTAATTATAGGAGGTGAAACAATTATTGTACACTAACATATGTAGAAAGCTGAACTTATGCTTATATATATTTGATTGTAAAAAAACAAAGACAAAAACGTGTGGGTGAGGGTGTGAGTGTGTATATGTGTGCGCGTGTGTATCTGAGTGCAAAAATCAATTACACACATTCATCCCTTCTTTGGTGACCTTATATAAGAATTTTGTCAAGAATTGTCCTAGCCCAAAAGGTATTAACCACTTCTGCAGTAGTTTTCCACATTTTTCTCATTGCTTGATTTTCTTTTGCAGTTTTATACACTGAATTTGTTAGGGGAATGAAATTTTCTCATCTAAATTTTTCTAGGAGATATCATAATTTTATGTAAAGTCTCTCAAATGGGTAATCATTAAGAAATGTTTTTATTTTATGTATCAACAGTAGTTTTGAAACTAGAGGTCAAAAATCTTTTTAAAATGCTATTTTGTTTTAATTTTTGTGATTTTAATTTGATAAAAATATGCTGAGGTACTAAGTACAGTATGATTTTTACAGTAATTCTGTGTCTAAATGCTGTTCTTGAAGCCAGTAATCTTTTCATTGGCAGTTTAATGATGGTATTTATCTATATTTTTTATAGTTATGCATCCTGTATAAATACCAATCCTTCATTCCTTTGTTTACTAAAGACACATATTTATCGGTTACAATTATCCTATTTATTATAAATTATGAGATGACTAAAAGAATAAAAAGGCCAGTGGAAATTTTGTACCTAGGATGCATGATGGTTGTCAGTTTGGGGTAAGCAAGTGCTTCGTTTGGAAATTCTGCTTTTGCAGGAGCCGTGGGTTGTTTGGGGTTTTTTTTCCTTTTTTTACTATGCACTAGCATGGCCTCAGATGTGCCCATGACATTGTTGCTGATGACATTGCTTCTGTTAAATTAAATAGAAACTTCAGGAAAGAAAAAAACCACAAGAGTAAACTACTGCTATTCTGAGCATCAGAATTTCATCTGAACTCAGAGTCTCTACACTGAATCAGCAAAGTTTGAAATTTGCTTGTGAATGTATAGATTTGTTATTCTATTACTGTTTGGCATTCATGACTACTCTTAAAGGTATGGCACATTTAACTATTTAATCTACTTTCCCACTCCAAATCTTAGAAAACTGATTCCACCCCCATGCCAGTGCAGTTGATTTCAATGGCTGCATTCATTTTATCACCAGCATATTGTGTTCTGAGAGATTCCACTGTCTGTCCTGTTGGATGCTTGCTTGATTTTTTGGCTTCTTATTTCTCAGTAGATAGATAGCAATAAAACAAAAAAAAAAAGAAAAGAACTTTTCTGGAGGTTCTGTGTTACAAACGTAACATTCTTTAATCTGCATAATTCTTGTTGTTGCTCTGTAGGTTAAAAATGCAGGTATTTTAACTTTGTGTGAATGCCAAACTAAACGTTTACAATTTTCCTTTCTGGATTTTGAGTATCTTCTGTTGTAAAGAAAAATATTAAAAGCAATAAATTATTTTTAAGAAATCAGTATTTAGTATATCATATTATGTGTTCAAGGACCAGATGCATTACCTATTTTGCCTTTACATTTCTGTGATTAAATTTTAAAACATTCTCTTTTGCCCTTGATTGCTGACATTAATAAATTGGTGTGGGGCTTGTCGGGGGGATTATTTATTTTTCACCAAGCAGGCATAATGATGAGTCAATTTTTTTTTTTCACTGGCCTGGCAAACATTCTCATCTTGAAGATGGCTTTCCTCTGTGGATTTACAAATTACATGTGAAATTAATAGAGCTAGGATTGCTGAATAAAGCTATTTGGATCCTTCATAGACACTGTAGTAGGAAACCCATCAAAATATGAACTTGGTGTTTCCTTTTCTTTTTTGTGTCCCCAAGAACATTTCAAATTAGCACATGTACCGCATTGTCACCGGAGGCAAATTGCAGCATAGCTCTGTGTGTCTTTTAGATGAAGATTGTACTGTTGCTTTCATGCTGTGGTAAGTACCACGTCCACAATACAGGTAACAGAACTGGTACTTAGAAACTATGGTCTTTCCTAGAACTGTAGCAAAGTAATTCCTGTAGAACAGAAAGTGATCTAAATACTAATCCAAATAGAGGGATCCTAAAGTTTAAGAAAAATATTTGAGCTAGGCTACTCTGAAAAGCAGTTGGGCTGCCATCACCAAAAGCAGAACTGAGAGAAAAGTTTGTGCCTCTGGGGTATACTACTTGGGTCAGTTGAAAAAAAAATCACAAAGCGACCACAACTTCTTATCATCCCTTTAGATGTAAGCTTACAGTAGGTAATGATTATGTGTCCTTTTTGATGGCTGTAATGAGAACTTCAATCACTGTAGTATAAGATCTGATCTATAAATGACCTAGAATAGCCATGTAATATAATGTGATGATTCTAAATTTGTACCTATGTGACAGACATTTTCAATAAAGTGAAACACTGACCTTATTGAGCTACTGTAAGATTTGTACAGTATAGATGAACATGTAAAGCTGTTGGTTAGACTATGCTGACCAGGGAAAGTGAGATACTAGTTAAGCCCAAGCTGGGCTGTTTTCCACCTGCCGATTCTACATGTACTTTTGTGGTTTAAGTCATTGTATGAAAATTCCTGTGATTTTTTTTCTTTTTTTTAATGTGCAGTACACATCAGCCTCACTGAGCTAATAAAGGGAAACGAATGTTTCAAATCCATTTCTGTTTCTCTTTTTTATCACAGGTGACAGGTTTTTTTCCCCCTCAACAGGTTGTGTACTGGGTTTTCTATTACTCTTTCTAGTGGTTATAATTGATTTGAGATAGTAGTCCAGAGCACACCTGCATTACTGCACTTCAGCCAGGGGAGAGAACTGCCTGTTTTAATACATTTAATGGTAAAAGATGCTACATGCCTTTCTGCCGTGAGTACCCAAGACAGTTGAAGAGCTGACATAAGCCACGTAGGAAAACTTGAATAATCCTTAGTGGAGTTTAAGAGTTGTTGGTTTGAGTTAGGAAGGGGTGGGGAATGTAAGGGCTTTTCTATCTGGTCATGCTTGGGTCCAAGTTGTGGAGGTAGTAGGAACTGATAAGTGCAAAATGGTTGGTATCTTCCATCCTGAGATGATAAATACCTGTACTAAGAGAAAGCATGTCCTGAGATCCCTTCACCAGCCTCTCTGTCTCAGCAGATATTCGAGGAGGACCAGACAGGTAGGTAGCTGGAAAGCATGGCTTTTCTGAATCCTTTGTGGACAGTACAGTGTGCAGCATGGTGTATTTCCACACCAGCATTGCCACTGGGCAGGCAATAGATAGGCCAGGGGATGCCAAAGGGTATTCACAACCAGTCTTTTACATGCACAGAAAAAGGGGAAGAAACTGCTTTTTCTTCGGTTTGCCCAGGGTTCATTCACATGGAGCCAGTTTATGGCCGTAGGCCTATCCTGCTGTGTCTACAGCCTTCTCTGGGGTTTTACAGCACAACCCTGTGTGACTGAGCCTTCTCCTGTGACATGTACCTTGGCAGGTACCTGGGGAGTGGTATGAGGAACAGCACAGGGCAGCCTGCACGGTTGGAGGGCAGCCTGACTGTGGTCTGTAAGTACAGGACTACTGAATTCAGTTGAAAAAATTGCCTTTCTCAAGATGACTAGGCTCCACCTCAACTCTGTTCCTAACACTGTGTTTAATTTATGCAGTGTTTCACGTCTGCATTTTTACCATTTACTAATCCAAGCAGTTGTGCTTGGTTCTCACAAGGGTGGTGGAGCAAAGTTCCTCACTTGTGTGGGATTTGCGTTGTTGACTCACTGCTCGTGATCAAACTAATGCTCAAAACGTAGTGGGCCAAATCATTCTTCATGTACTTCATCAGTCTTGCTGCTGTTCCACAAGGCATGAATTTAGCCAAATATTTCTCCAGTTACTAGGCTTTTTAATTTGATTTGTTTATTCATTTAGTATTTTTGCATAGCACTTTGACGCTTGCAAAAAAAAAAAAAAAAAGGCACTATTAGATTTCCAGGAAACTATTGCTTCTTGCCTTCCATCTCCTTGTTTTACATTCTTAAGGTTTATTGCATAAATTCAGGCCCTTCCATTGTTGTCCTGGGTCACCATTTTCCCTCACAGTGAATGCTGCAAGCTGAGCACCTGAAATCAGATTCAGGCACCTCAATGAGTGGCCTGATTTTCAGAAACGCTGAGCATCTCGCAGCACCCATAGTCTTCAATTAGACCTGCTGGCTCTCAGCACTTTTAAAATCAAGCCACATATTTAGAGCCCAAATTCAGCACAGCATTTACATTTGTGCTTAAGTCTGTCCTGATTCAGCAAAGCACTTAAGCATGAGTGTTTTTAGACCCATTGAAGTCAAGTGCTCGGCTGCTTTGAATAAAAATAGACTCCTGGATTGGGGCCTAAGAATCCAAATACAGACACCAACACCTAATTTTAGTCTCCATTTGGAAAACTTCTGCCTCTCCTACCTTTAACCTTTAATGCTTACAGAAACACAAAAACGCCTTTCAGGTCATAAGGGAAAGAGAGGGAGGTTTAGGGAAGAGAAATGGAAGCGATGGACAAACTCCTTCCTTGTGGAAAATGTTTTGAAAACTTTAAATCCAGCTCTTGCAAGATGCCTTGATTCATTTCTGTTATTTCATGTTGCACTTCCAGAATCTCATTCAAGATTAATGTGCAGTTATTCTATTGTCCTTCACCATTAATTAATAAACTGCTATATTAAAGTTTAACCAGTGCCAACTTCTCCTGCTATTCCGTGAATCACATTCTCACCATTGATATTCCATGTTCACAAGCAAACTAATCTATAAATCAATTTTCTCTACTTTATCAAACAGCAGAAAGTAATAAAGAAGGTCACAAATAGTACAGTAGTTCCTTGGAGGTTTGTAACATCATAATTTAAAGCTCAGAAAGATTGAATCAAAAGTTGAATTAATCCCTAAGGGAAAAGATTCTATATAGATTCTATTGATAGACACAGGGCTGCCTGTCTTCATTGGGAGCTGGTGTATTTGTTAATACTTCAGGGCAAAGGAGACTAGTCTTCTCAGCAAAGAAGAAAATGAAATCCTCTATGAGAGGAAGGGAATATGTCCTCTGCGCTTCCCGTCGCTGTGCTCTCCTAACGCCTCTCTGCTGGGAAAAAGAGAAAGCCAGCTCATCCTTTGCTACACGATGTGCTCTGCTGAACGGCTGGTGTCTGTGCAAAGCAGTTACGGAAACTGAATGGAATACATGTATAAATTTTAACCGTTGCACTTGATTGGTGCTCATTTCTCGACCAATGCTTTTATTGTCGAGTAGCCTCAACCCAAAATCTTAGCAGCCTATGAACCCAAAGCAAAGTGAAGGGCTGTTTTTTTCAGTGACAAGTTTTGGTGAAGTTACAAATATTTATTCTACAGCTCGAAACATACTCCACAAAACATGTTTAGCTTTTGAGGTTCCTTTGAATTATTGCAGCTTCCTTTTAACATGCTTCTGGAGTCATAGTTTTGCAAAGGCATTTTGGATTCTCTTTTATAAAAATAATCTATAGCCTTAATGACATGACAGGACCTGATGAATTAAGCTCTTCCAAAATCAAGTGGAATTAATGTGGAGAAGAAGGTTCCCATATAAAGGGAAATAATTTTTTAGAAAGCTACTAATGGGCTCAGTTGGAAAAAGTTATATACAGAGGTGTGAGATCTGGTATACAATAATCTGGTATATAGTGAGATGAAAAGTACCTTTTTGGAATGCATGCATGATGAAGTACAGGATGATAGAAGGATTTGTGCTTGCATACTGACTGTTTTCTTGTGGAATTTGCTAGTAGAGAGGAGCTGAACTGGCCTGTGACAAAGGCAGCTGAACAGAAAACAGGTACAATTCCAGCCTCTCCAAAATCAGTGGCTAAACTCCAGCCCTTGTCAAGCCTTTTGCATTAACCGTGGCTTGTGTAAATAGTGGACAGTGATCAAATGTAAATAATCTCGTGCCTTATTTGCGTCATGATAGACTGTCCACCAGATGTAATGTAAATGAAAGCCAAAGCTAAGTATGAAGAAAAATTTGTCCTAAAGAGCAGAACATGTAAGTTGCTGTTAGGACTCTTAATCAAATAAAATATTTGCTACAGTTTATTTTTGACAATGTGCATTTCATTCTCTATTAAATTAGTACTTGATAAAGTAATAAAATTATTGCATCCATAAAGTTACTGCAATATACCTTCAAGAAATCTTCTTGTTGTCCTCGGATTATTGACTTTGGCATTACGAAAAATGCACATTGGTGCCTTGAACTAATTCTTTCCTACTGCATTTGCAGCTCGGGCCTGTGCTTGTTTATGCAATGTGTTGGCAGTAAATTTATTTTAAAAAAAAATAAAAAATCAGCCACACAATTGAAAACTAACAGAGTCCTTTCTGGTTTTAACCATTTACTGGTACAGTACCACAGCTAACCCTAGTTTTCTATTGCATGAATAATTTATTGTCATAGCTAAGCATGCCCTGGGTTACACACTCCTGCCAGCAGTATGGAGTGGTGAGTGCTGTTGCTGAATAATGATTAATTACTCGCCCTTCTGAAGGAGCCTGGTTCTGTAAACTGGTCACACAGCATGTTACGTGGATTGTGTCTGCTATACAAAAGGGTACTTGCAATCACATAATGAGACATAATGATGCACATCACAACAATTCTTTGGTACAAATCTGCACACAATGGAATTTAGATAGAAACCGATTTATTTACGTACCTTGTTTGCCAGAGGGTACAAAACGTCACTGCATTGCTGAAGTGCTGCCATTGCTTATTCTGCAATGCTGACATTTTGGGTGAGAACAGTGTGATGGCTTCTTCAGGAACCTCCAGCTGCAGCTTCACAGAGTTGCTGTGTGACAACCTGCTGGCAAACTCTGGGAGGGACTTGGCTCCCAACAGCGTGAGGGCTATATGAATGGGATGGTTTGCTGACACCTGTCCAAACTCTTGGTGGGAAACTGGGATGCAGTTCCTCCCTGCAAGGTGAGGAGTTTACTTGCAGTATGGGGTTGGCATCCCTGTATGTGCTTTTAACTGTCTGCCTTAGGAAGGGTGAACAGGGAATGAAAGTTTTGCCATATATTGTACTTCATTGTGTGGTCAAAGGAAGAAGGGCATTCAGAAGTATCATTCTAAAACCTATAGCCACAGCTTTTTTGAACCTTAGGGGGGAAATGATCTAATTGTTCTCAGCTTCTTCTCTCTGGAAAACAAGAAGTACTTGGCCACAGCTGTCTCGGGGCTCTTGGGAGCGCTGCTGGCAGCACTGCTGGCAGAGTAGTGATGTCTAGTCCTGCCCGCTCTCAGCCAGAGTCACTTGACTGTCCAGACAGGATCTCTACAGTACTTTTAAGTTGTCTGTCTGACGCTAAGGCCCCGCTTGTGAAGCTCCTCAACTTCCTGCTACTCAAGCTGCAGAAGTTTGAAATGCTAGAGATGAGATGTGGGGCTTGGTAGGCAATGGGCCTTCTGCTCTGGAGAGGATGGGAAAGCCTGGATGTGCATCTCCGACCTATGACAACATGGCACAGGTGGCTGCAGCAGCCCATGCCATCTTCTTTCCTTGCACAGTGACCTGGATTGCCCAGCGAGCTCACAAAAGCTCTGTCCTGATCTGGTCAGGCAGGATGTTTTGAACACAGGAGCAGCCATTTGAGCAGACAGGGACGTGTGTGGTTTGAGAACCACGCTTTGGGTGCTGCTGTGCTACTGCGACAGTGTTCAGGAACTCCTTGACATCTTTTAGTTGACCTGCTCCTTTTGTCCACTGTTGTCTCAAGAAGGAAAAACTGTTATGGTGTTATGGCACACGGGCATACCTATGGTAGATTAGGTATCCTATAAAACATGTGTTTTCTTATAAATGACGTGGACTTCGCTGATGTGGTACAAGTTTCTACTCCATATATGTGGCAGTGAATAAACTGTGACCGAATCATTAGTAGTCCCTGATGCAATTACATACTTACATGGAGCTAGAGAAGGTTGCTGGGGGGTAAGACCAGCAAATGGCACCGTGCTGCTTCCAATGTAGCTGGTATTTCTCCTAGCATTTCCACAGCCTTTAGCTTTGCCTGCTAGCAAGGTCATGGCCTCAGGCACCACTTTGCCCTCCAATACCTGACAGTTATGCGAACCATGATGGAGTGCTACGTGCCCTTTCAGTGAGCACAAGGCAACCAAGAGACCCTTACCAGTTTCCAGGGCCCTGGCAGAGTGCGCTGGCACCCTGGAGTGAGGGTGGCCATAGCACCATGGGGGACACCATTTGTGTAATGCCTGTTCTACACCAAGTCAACAGCTGGAATAATTCTGCAGCTGACAAATAGAATTTTTCTTCCACAAATAGTTCCTTGAGTGGTAGATCATGTGCAGGCTCATCTACTGCAGCTCTATCCTGTGTGGATCTCCTGATTTGTAATAATCTCTCTGAGGTGACTCTGTGGTGGCAATAATGAAGAATGTTTCTGCCTCTGCCTTTTCCCTTGATTTCATGAATTAAATTGTGGGGTGCTAGATCACACTGTGCTGAAGACTTCTACCTGCTACCAAATTTTGCTGAAATGGGCAAACATGTTCAGAACATACTGGGGAATGGGAGCCAGGAGGAAACAACACAGGCAAGAGAATCATGTGTGCAACGGGAGCAGGGTGAAAACAGCAGAGGCAGGAGGCAGAAGCACCTGAGTCTCATCCCCTCAGGAAATGGGGGGAAAAAATCCCAGTCAAATCCTCCACTTTGATGGCTCAATAGTATTGGTATGATTTTCTAGCCACCCAAATGTTGTCCCTTAAAAAAATATGGTGTCAGTAGTTTCAGATTCAGACTTTTGCATATTTGCAACTGGGCAACCGTAGTGAGATTTATGTGAAAACCTTAATGAGAGTAGACAGGAAATGGACATGAAGCATCGAGCATGAAGCCTCACAGCTCTGAAGCGGCACAGAGAGGCAGATCAAACATATATCACAATCCCACCAGCTCTTGTTTGTGCTATTACTAAGCTGTTGACATTGTATGAAAGCTGATATATAACTGGAGAACCTATATATTCATTTAAAAATGTAAAAGGCATACCAATAATAAGACTGCTCTGTAGCAAGCCTCCTACAATGCCTCTTCCTAGCAGAAGGAGCTTTGCAGGTAGCTATTCATGCTTTTACTCCAAATCTCATGGCATTGGTCTTGCTCTACAATGTTGAGTCTGATGAGATTGGATGAGGTTAAGCTGCCACAAATAGCTGGTCACTGGCAGTTTCTTCCCTCACTTGCTCAACAATGCCAGACTCACTATATGTCTGGGAGGCAAAGAATACAGTTATACTAAACAAATGGAATAGGAACCAACAACAAAGTGAATCCTGCCCTGTCATATACATTTTTTATTCACATTGCACATAAATCTCATCTAAGCTCGTGGGAGAACTTCAGCATCCCCTTAAACTCCCATTTATTCTCCATCCCTCTCATTCTCTGCACTGTTAAGAAACAGATTTATTTCCTGAAAACTACTCTTAATCACGGTGCAAATAGCAATGGAACATTTATACTCTAAGTAATAAATAGATGATTCACATCTTAATACGAGACTGGAGATTATTCTGACTTACTTGTGTTTATTGCATCTAACACACAGATGCTTTTCTTTCTCTCTAATAGAAATGTTAATTATGGGATTTCATTATTCTTATTTAGACTTAGGGTTGGTGGTTTTTTTCTCTGCCACAAAGTGCATGGTACAGTCCTACAAGACAGGAAACTAATATGTTCAGAGCTCTAAAATGCTTAAGGTAGAAAAAAAGAAAGATTTAATAATCTGAAGTTCTGTGAAAAAATGCAGAGTAATAGAGGGCATGGTAATCCAACTGTTATTGTGCTGGTTAGTGGAGTAGCAAGAGAAATCAGTCATAGCTTTTGATGACAATGAGAACATAGTGAAACGGGGGTATGGTCCTTTGCCACAGAAAGGTAATATTGTCAATTCAAGCACCTCTGAACGGAAAAGTGAATTGTCAAGTCTTGTTAGAGTGGCTCTTCTTGGAAAAACAGGAAATGTTTTCTCTTTCTCCTCTTTTGCAGTAAATGTCTTTATTACATTAAACAGCTAAGGGTAGTATTTGGCCCTTGGAAGTATTTGTTTCTTGTGTGCAGAGAGAAACATTGAGCAATATTTTCATTGTTCCATTTTGCTCACACAGGTTCAGGTAATGCCAAGGAAAATATTCCTTTGGTCAAACTGAAAGTCATACGGATCTTTGGTTCCTTACCATGGCTGTAAGGCTTGTTTAACATTTCATCTTTTAAGGTATGTTTAACCTTCAGAAACCCTTTTTGTCATGCCTGTTCTTCAGCCAACATATGCACATGCCTGCATACATACCAGACAAGCATGGTTATATATGTATATATACATATCATTACCCTGATGCATAAAATACGTACATGCATGTAGACCCCTCATCTGGGATTTGTCACCAAGAAACTCATCTGTAGCAATAAAACATAAACTTCAATAATAGTTCTCTCTCCAAACAAGGCAATAGGCTATATCTATGTCCTTATGTTGCAGGAGAATTGTTTCCTGCAGGCCAGCAAGAAGCTCTGATTCCCTTTGCACCCCAGCTGACGTTACTGCAAAAAGCCTTCCTGACAGGGTCACTGTCACAAGTGGAGTCAAAGGGAATACCTTCTGCTCTGTGGTGCTGGCAGCTCACAGTGTTGTTCATAAATGGGTAGGAAATATGCAGTACCTGCTTAACTCATGGTAATTTGAGCATTTCTAGTCATTCATCTCAAAACAATTTTCTATAGTTTTACAGTTACAGTAACTGAATTCAGGGCTGCCTAAAAAAGAAATTGTTGTTCCTTAAAATGTTGTTTACAAACAGATTTGTGTGCTCTATGAGCTGTTAGTAATGGGTAGAGTGAGACCCTCAGAGTTTAACCCAATAAGCCCACGAACAGCTAAAAGACGGAAAGCACTAGTGCCTGTTTTTCACTCACACTGAACTAGCATTTACTGAGGTCACTCTGCAGGTATCCTTAGTTCCTAAGACTGTAGGGTCCAAAGCACTTCCACACCATCTTTGCTTCTTCCCAGGAATGGAAACAAACCTGGTGATCCAAAGAGTTGCAGTCTTGACATGATGCTGGCCTTATCAATGACTACTTCAACAGGAAGGAAATTGTCATTTCCTTAAATCTGTGTAGTGGGTTGACCCTGGCTGGACGCCAGGTACCCACCAAAGCCTCTCTATCGCTCTCTTCTGCAACTGCACAGGGGAGAAAAATATAACGAAGGGTTAATGAGTTAAGGACCAGGGGAGATCATTCACTGATTACTGTCACAGGAAAAATGGGCTCAAAGTGGGGATATTAATTAAATTTATTACTAACAAAATAAGAGAGAACAAAATGAGAACTAAAATAAATCCTAAAAACACCTTTCCCCCACCCCTCCTTTCTTCCTGAGCTCTACCTCCTCCTCCCCAGGGGCACAGGGAGACTGAAAATGGAGTTTACAGTCAGTTCATCACGGGTTGTTTCTGCCACTGCTCAGGGAGAGAAGTCCTTCTTCTGCTCCAGCATGGGGTCACTCTCATGAGAGACAGTCCTTCACAAAGTTCTCCAGTGTGAGTCCCTGCCATGGGTTACAGTTCTTCACAAAACTGCTGCCACATGGGTCACTCCTCCATGGGGTGCAGTCCTTCAGGCTCAGGCTGCTCCATCATTGGTTCCTCCCCCTCACACAGGGCTGCAAGACCTAAGAGGAAAACCTGCTCCAGCAGGGCTCCTCTCTCCATGGCTCTGCAGGTGCCTGCCAGGACCCTGCTCAAGCACGGAGCTCCCACAGGGTCACAGCCTCCTTGGACATCCAGCTGCTCTGTCATGGGACTCCTCCGTGGGCTGCAGGTGGATCTCTGAGCCCCTGTGAACCTCCGTGGGCTGCAGGGGCACAGCTGCTTCACCATGGTCTGCACCACGGGCTGCAGGGGAACCTCAGCTCTGGCTCCTGGAACACCTCCTCCCCCTCCTTCTCCACTGACCTTGGTGTCTGCAGAGTTGTTCACATGTTCTCACTCTGCTCTTCTCTGGCTGCAATTTCATCTGCTCAGTAACTTTTTTTCTTTCTTAACTGTGTTATCACAGAGGCATTACTATAATTCCTGATTGGCTCAGCCTTGGCCAGTGGCACGTCCATCCTGGAGCCAGCTGGCACTGGCTCTGCCGGACACGGGGAAAGCTTCTGGCAGCTTCTCAATGAAGCCACCCCTGTATTCCCCCCACTACCAAAACCTGACCACACAAACCCAATACAATCTGGGTTGGTGTATCAGCCACGCCAAGATATGGAACTGATAATAAATACTTTTAGCTAATAAACTGCTATGAACCCCAGTCTCCATTTATACAGGATCATATCTGCCAGCTGAACAAGGGTTTTGTTTTTTCCCCCATTTTGATAAGTTCATCTTGTGATTAAATTTACAGCTGGCTGCAGTATATTTTAAATGTCATTTCCAGTCCATGGTCATAAACCAGGAAACAGTCTCCTTCAACCCATCCAGTTCACACTGAATTCACAGTAATGACACTGTAAGAATTTGTTTCAACTCCTGTATTGAAGAATGCAAATATTTATTTTTTGTTTGTTTATTTATTACAGCACACTTTGGTACTTTTCAATAGCATCTCTAAACTGAAATAGTTCACGTTAGATGCAGCACCAGGTGGCTTCCCAGCACAGCCAGGTCACCTCAAATCATTACAGCTTTGCAGAAAATGATGGGAGCATGCTGGCTTCTGCAGGGGCACCCAGGGCACTCATACCAACAGTTACTCTGAAGTCTGAATTTTGCACTATGTCACATACAGGCTCAGCACTAAAAATTCCCAGTCTATTTTTGGGTGTTACTACCATGACTCTTCAGGGGTAAGTAGCTAAATGTAATTTCTGTTGATATCTGACTTTATATTTACAACATGTGGCACTATTCTATTTATTTAATAAAATCTACTCCCATTTAAGAAATCTTTTTATTCAGATCTGTAAAGGGAGATAATTGCTCAGTTCTACTGATTGTCTGTTATTAAGTGAAAAAGTATTTAAAGATTTGAAGATACCCCTGCTGCACTCTTCAATGGCTTTACAATCTCTTCCTTGTGTTTTTATCACTTCAGCATTGCACTAGATTTCCTTTAGCTTTTGATGAAATCACCTCCTTGATGAAATCGCTGAAAAACCAGGCTCTGGGAAAGTGCTTAATCTCAGATCCCAAAGACAAGTTTGTTCCAAAGATGTTCATGCTTTGCAGTCTACGTATTTAGACATCTCTGGTGATACTACAAAGTCTTTGCAAATGCTCATATTGTTTCTCCAGGCTTTGGGTTACTTTGCTAGAGATATGTTTCTTTGTGAATTAAGTGCTCTTTGAGGATAAAATGTTCATCAGAAGTCTTCAGAGTTACAATATCATCATTTTCATCATATTACTTTGAAAATATATAATTTTTTTCTTTAAATTAAAGCATATTTAACAAAGGGCTTTTCCTCACTTGTTAAACTTCATAGCAATCATGTATCGGGGCAGAGCAGAGCCTTTAGCCAGCCCATTTGGCTGAATATCTGAAATTAAAAACCTCTTCTGGATTAATTTTTGGCATCCTTTTGCGCTCATACATTATTTTACTTTCCCTCACTTTGTACTTTTCTTGGTATGCAGTGCTCCATTCCAACAATATGTAGATAAAATGGAGATACACAAATGGAGGCATTTAACAAAGCAAATAAAAATAAAGCTACTGGTCTAGTGGTGCATACTAACAGTATATAAATATATGTACACACACATAAGTATATCTAAACACATGCATATGTGTACAAATGTGTCTATATATCTGTATACTGCAAATATTCCCAGCTTGAATAAGGAGAACAAATTCTGGAAGGAGCTGCCTAATACCTTTCATAGGAGCAACCCCAGCTGACCCTTGAGGATGGTCTGATAGATATGAGTTGCTACTGGCATTATGCTATTGGAGAAGCAGGGCTACTTTGCCAAAAAATGAATCCATTTAGTCATAAACACTACAGCTAAGTTGATTCAGGGTTTATCTAAAAAAGCCCAGCAGGTTTGGTGTAAAATGAAAGGCAGAATTTTAATTTGGATGGCAATTGTTTTTCAATACTGCTAATTTGTACTAAACATCCTAATTTACATAAGCAAACAAAGGCCAAATATTAGGCCAAGGAGCACAATCAAAACTTAGGTTCAGTTATGGGGGAAAACAGGCTGCTGGAATACAATTCACTAAAACCAGCTTTTTCAGCTTTTGCCAACTTTCAGTCCCCAAGCATTTTCCCATTGAGGTGTGGGCACCTCTGACATTAAACCTAACCCAGTACTTGCATCCTTAATTGTCCTCCACAGATCTGGTGAAAGTAACTTTAGAGGTTCCAGGACCACAGGCTGAGTGCTCTGTCTGCTCATTTCTCTCTCATTTTCTCCTTATCTTTTGTTTCCTGTATGACATCCATCTCCATCTTTGGGGTCACAAGATCTTCTTATTCCTTCTGGTAGTTGCCTAGATTTACCTACAGACACTTTTTTGCTCTCATCTAATGCTCCTCTTTTGTACCCATCTTGTAATGCAGCCCCCGATGGAGCAGGTGGGGTTATTTTTCCTGAAGAACAGGCAGATTTTGCAGTCTGGTCCAGTTTAGGTCACCTTGACTTCTGGATTCATTTTGTGCCTTAAGCTGGGAACTGAACTTATAGCACTGATGGATAAAAATTTCCACTGCAAGCGTGTGCATTTGAGTATATCTGTGTTGACAAAGAAGCCCCCGCCATCACTGATGGACCTGTAGAATTCTGCTCCTATTCAACCCTGCAGCTCCAGTTACTACAAGCCCCCACTGCTCTCAGTCCCGTGGTCAAAACTGATGCCAAAAGGCAGCCCATCAACAGATTTCTGTTACCTGCTTCTTCCCAGAGGGGGAAAAAAAAAACCCGAAAAAACCTTTCATTTTAAAAAAGAGGTCTTTTTCTTGAATTGTTTTGGAGTGCTTGGTGTGGTACGACTGGAATTCTGGAGGAGACAAATTGAGAATCAACTGTTATCTCAAGGAGACTTTTTCTTTATTGAATAAAAAGATAAATAATCTTTAAAGCAATATCTAAAATTATGTTACTCCTGTTTCATTTAAGTTCTTCAAAATGCAACCTACAGCTAATACCTGTTCACAATAAAGTTGCTTAATTCATTGTCTGGAATTAAGAAACTGTAATTCCCACATATTGAATTTATCAGTCTTGGCAGTGAATTAAGGATATGTATAATATAATCCTGATTTGCCAAGTTTATTTTCTAGAAATCTGAGTTTACCTTGCATCATTTCTTCTTATTATATTACACCTTTACAACATTACATCATTGTCATCTATTAACATACTATCTCAAAGACTAGAGTACACAGAACTTTCAATTATGCTAAAAATATTGGTTCCTTTTTTATCAAAATATACTCTTCTTTGAAGGAATGACCAGCTATACACTTCCAGAGTGAATAGCTTGTACAGTGGCTGTAGTTCACCTGGTCTTAGCTGTACAAGAACTAGTCTAGTTGCGTTCCAATACTTGCCCCCAGTCAGGGAACTTTTTGTGCCATAACCGAACCTTTATACCCCATGCAGCTTTTACAGTGTTTAAGAGGGAGTGGTTGTCACTTGAGGTGTTGATTTATCTTCATTAACTACATAGGAGAGACAGAGGCTGATTTAGAGACCTAAATTTTGGATGGATGAAATCAGATGTAATGACACCTGTTCTTGGGGTGTACCGCCTCTCAGCCTCTAGAAATAACTGTGTTTGTCCTTACCTGAAGAACACATGCTCATTTATTTAATAAACATATGTATGAGTCCTCTATGTGCTGAATAAATAGGACTTAATAGCTTGCCCGTTCTTAAAGAAGCAAAGAAAGTTCAGTATTGTAAGCAGAGTCCCAATGAAGAGCATTATTCTTTCTCCTCCTTCTCAGTATCTCAGAGGATGATGACACCAATAAATTATTCTTTGAGGAACTAAGAGACATTTCCAAGTCAACTGCCCTTGTCCTTATGGGGGACTTCAACTAGACAAAACTTAACTGGGAGCATCACACATCTGGTATAGCCCGGACCAGAAGATTCCTAAAAAAGCTGGATGACAACTCATAAGGGAGCTGACTTAGAAAGATGCTCTCCTTGATCTGATGCTTGTCTACAGAGTGGGTCTCATGAGCAAAGTGGAGATTTGTGACTGTCTTGGCCACAGTGATCACTAAGGAATAGAGTTTAAAATCTTAATGAGATTTTGATAGGAGAAAAAATGCCAGCACAACCTCAACCCTGGACATGAGGAGGGAAGAATTCAGGCTGCTCAAGGAATTAGTAAGTAAGGTCTCGGAAAATGATTTTGCAGGTGCTGGGGTTCATCAGTGCTGGTCGCTTTTCAAAGACCACCTAAGGGCACAGATGCAGACAATCCCCAAATGTGAGAAGTCAAATGGATGAGGCAGGAGGCCAGCTTGGCTGAGTAGGGAAATAGTGAAAAGAAGGAAGGTGGAAGGTGAAAGCAAGTTCAAGGGATGTGGGAAGAATACAGAGATGCTGCTTGCCGCTGGAGGGAGAAAATTTGTGCAGGCAAAGCTCAGCTGGACTTCAAGCTGGCCAGAAATGTGGGGAACAAGAAAAAGAGCTTTTTTCAAATACATTAATGGCAATAGGCAGTATAGAAATATCATCAGTTCATTACAGGATGAGGATGGTCACCCTACAAACAGGGAGAGAGACAAGGCAGAGGTGTTTAACACATTCTTTACCTCTGTCTTCAATATGGGTGATGGACCCAGGTAGTCTGAGTGCCCTGAGCTGGAGGACCATGACTGCAAGCATAATCAACTCCCAGTCAACCCTGAAACTGTGTGGGATGTGCTGCTCCAGGTGGATCCCTACAAATCTAGGGGGCCTGATGGGATTCATCCAAGAACCCTCAAAGAACTCCTGATTTCATTGCAAAACTTCTCTCAATGATTTTTGAGCAGTCTTGGGAACGCAGAGTGATCCCAGCTGACTGGAAGCTGGCGAACATTGTCCCAGTTTTCAAGAAGGGCAAGAAATTGTGTCAGGGGAGGTTTGAGTTAGATACTAGAAAAGGTTCTTCACACAGAGGGTAGTTGGGTGCTGGAACAGGCTCCCCAGAGAGGTGGTCACAGCACCAAGCCTGACAGAGGATACTCTCAGGCACATGGTGTGACTCTTGGGGATGGTCTTGTGCAGGACCAGGAGTTGGGCTCGATGATCTTTGTGGGTCCCTTCCAACTCAGCATATTCTGTGATTCTGTTATTCTGAGACATCACTTCTTTCTTGTAGCAGTGCTAGCACTGAGCAAACTGCAGCTGGATTACTGCAGCAAAAACTTTGTGGCTGAAAGAGTTTGAAACACAGAAATGCAGTCCCAAGCTCTCTCTTCTGCCCAGACTCCAGCATAGACTTTAGTTATTTCATTGCACCAAGCTATGATGAAGGTTTGTGAGAGAAAGAAATAAAATTTTAAAATCTCACCAAAATCCCAGGCACTCCTTTGCAGTTATACAGAGGTGCCAAAATCCATGCAATTTTTTTCCTTATTCATCTGTAACTGAACAGAATTAATGTACATGATGATTTACTATCTCTGAAGTAATGTCCTTTTTATTATTAAACCTAAGCAATAAAAAAGCTTCAAAGTGCAAATCCTTTAAAAAAAACCAGGTTTCTTGCTCTAGCAAAATAAAAGTCAGACTTTCAAAAGAAAAGCAGATGTCTCCTTAAATTAATTAGACAAACACTTCCTGACACTGGCACATGTTAACATCCTATAAATCACACTCCTATATCATTTTACCTTATCTTTGTACTTACTGCTTAGATCAAGGTTTAAATATATGATTTATATAATGAACCATTAAGATTTCCTAACCTTGCTGCATTCTACCATTCTTGCTTATTGAACAGTAATAAAATTAGCCAAAGGGAACTGGAGGTTATGCTAGTAACTTTATCAAAGAAAAGCAGTTGCTGCGAGGTCCATTTCTTGCTCAGGCTACGTGTCCTTTTCCCAGTGGCAATCATACACTGCACTGTGACCCCAAAGACTGTTTGCTATTTCTTTTTCACACATGCCTATGCAGGAGCATGGATTCTCTAGAGTGGGCTGTAATTTGCCCCTGGCCCTTTAGGCATTCTTTTAAAACCTGTTCTTGCAATAGTAACCAATTAAACTAGTTACTAAGAAAGAAGCATGTTTCAGCACTTAAGTTAATTGAACTGTTACAAACTAAATATGATTCCAAATTGTTTCTGTATTCCAAATCACTTCATGCATGCAGATAAAATGAAAAAATTACTAAATCGTTTTGAAATGTGCAAATCAGGCATACAATACTGACATTTAGATCTGTGACCTGATCACAATGTAGTAAGTACCTCTGAAAACTTTGCGGATTTTAAAGCTGTCATGTGAAACCCTTGAACCACTGCCTGATGTGATATTCAATAAGTGGAAGTCAGGCTGCAATCAAATTGTGGAACTGTCTGCATCAGGGTTTTACTACCAATTTACCCAGAAAATAATCTATCCCTCATTCATTTCACGGGCCAAGTAAGAAAGAACGAATGGCTTAATGTATAA
This sequence comes from Pseudotriccus pelzelni, assembly GCA_035584735.1. Lineage (NCBI taxonomy): Eukaryota > Metazoa > Chordata > Aves > Passeriformes > Tyrannidae > Pseudotriccus > Pseudotriccus pelzelni. Next base: position 55,292,694 of record JAWMRA010000130.1, read on the forward strand.
AACACATGCTTTATTCTTTGGGACCTTAGTCTGAGTTCAATTTGTGGTCCTAACTAAAATGAGCAGCTCAATCCCCAATGAACAGTAGTCCATATCGTTGAACTACCACACACGATTAGGCACAATTGGCTGTCTCTGCTTAGGAGAAGTTGAAGAGTGATTTAGCATGGAGACTAAATCACTGCTTTCAGCTGTAAAGTGTGGTGGCCCTTTCTGGGACTCTGTGACCAAAAAAAAAACAAACAAAAAAACAAACCACCAAACTGAAAACTAAGAAAACCCCCAAACCGTATTGTTTCTTTATTTCAGCATTTCTTTAGTACAAAAAAAACAAAGGATAGGAAAAATCTCATTCTCTTGTAATAAAAGCCATATGGCAGCCCTAATTTGAAGCTGTTCTCTTTTATTAAGAAATTAGTAACTACCATAACTGGCAGAGTGATGGTGGAAATGCTGGTACATGGAACAAATGGATGCTGCTAAAAAGGGAAGAGGAAAAAAGATGCTGAAGAAGAAAAGCAACGATGCTGGAAGCTGGCAAAAGCTTTCCTCCCTGAATGCTGGAGCATGAGAAATGCTTGCTGGGTAATACATCTATCTAGTTACCTGTCATACATGACCACACCACTGAAGGGTTTAACTGTCCCGGGATTTAAATGTGTCACTACTGGGATAAGCTGCACTTGTACAAAATAGAGTAGTGTAAACTATTTTGCCAGTGGTGTGAGTGGTGGGCTCTAGCAGAGAGGTGATTTGAGAATATCAGGGCTTGCACTGGAGCACAGGAAGGAGAGAGTGATAGCTGAATAGGTTGTGTGAGCAGCAGACCAAGCTCAGTGAGGGGTGAAGGGAGATGTAGAACCGCTAAGCAGGGGATTATAGGAAGCTGAAGGGGAAAAAGAGCCTGCATCAGTGTGGTGTAAAGAGAGAATTAAATTAAGTCACTGGATCTATTTCACAATACTCCAGCAGAGGATATTGGCTAGTACTATAGAAAAGAAGAGATTTAGTATCTGTACCTAGAACCCTCCCAAAATGTAAGGATCTGAATAAGTCTCTGCTATGTTATTAGGTATAAACAAGCTCAGTCAAATACTTCAAAAGCCTCAGTGTGGTACTCCACTTTGAGAAATGGGACATGCTAGCTTGGCAGTGGGATTCATGGGCATGGCTTTCAGTACCTGACCTGGTGCGACCAAGGTGACGTCCTGAGCTCCGGCTGGTCAGAGCATTCCCATATAACATACAGATGGGGATAGTGGAGGAAACTCTCAGCCCTTACACTGCAAACTTCTGTTCAACGCTGTGTTCTAACATTAGACCTCAGAGGAAATTCACAAGGTTTTATTTTTAACCGTGATTTTTTTGGCTGTTCTCAGGAATTCCATTAATTTTCATTATGAACTATACTTGCCTCTTTCATCTCAGGAAGAAAAGACTATGACTGGAGGTACGCGACAGCTCTCCCTTTTTAGTTGCTGGAAATAAGTTAATAAATGCAATCACAATTCAGGATACCATTCTCATTCCTTATTGATACCAACTATACTCTAACAATGAATTTCAAAGTGCAGCTGATGTAAACTCTACCTGAAGCCTGTTTGATCTCAGATAAGCATCTTCATCCCATTCTTCATTTCAAGAAAAAAAATCTTACCGCACAGAAACATATTCATATGCTTTGGGTTCAGTTCAAGATAAGCCGTGCTTTGCAGAAAACCTAATTAATATCAATCACAAGGAAAACAGAAATTGGAAGGAAATGTTCTTTCATTTCTTGATAAACAGATCACCCATGATACATGTCCACAAATGGACACACCAATTTGCTTTATTATGCAAGTATCTCCCTGTAGGAAGGATTTTTTAGGGAATAAAGAGGTAGTTGCACTTTTCCTGTGGTGTACATGACAGTAACTTTGTTCTGTTCTGAATAAGTGTAAGTCAGACGACAATAACATCCTGCAATGGTGGGTTTAGTGCCTTTTAAAAGAGTGTTACTCCCAACACCCAAAATAATAGTTATTAATGATAGCTTATAAATACACTTCTTAATATTCTTATAATTTATTTCCGGAATTTCTTCTCTCCCTTCTCCTCCCCCCTGCCAAAAGGAAAGCCATGGCTTATGACCTAGGAGACCCTACGGGCTTAGAATAGAACCTTTATGGACAAATATTCGTATTGGAAAAAATCTTGCAAAATCAGAGCAACTAACTTCTATCACAAGTCCACACCATATAATAGTATTTCAGCTTACCTTTGAGGAATTTTGCTGTTGACCAGCATCCTTTGGCATCCATGGATATTAGTCTTGGATCTAGCCATATAGTTAGCACTGGCTATGTAGTGGCTTCCAAATGATGTAGGACTTGCTGTAGATCTGATTCACAAAATTCTCTTGTCCAAAGCGGAGTTCTGCTTTTATCAGTGCTCTAGGTCATTTTGGGAAACAGAGGGTTTGGAGGAAAGGTCACTAATCTTTAGAGAGGTCTCTGCCTTGGCTATCAATCCACCTTTAAAGTCCTTGATGTTAACATTTCAAGTGACAGTATGGTATATACCAAGCTTGGGAAGAAATACAAGCATCAGATAGTTTAGTTTTATCAAGGCATTGACTCAACAAAGAATTTATGTGTCTGAAATATCATTCTATTTGGCCCCAAGTGAATATAAAAAAAAGATATTCCATTTTATTACTTCCTTTGAGCTTCCCAGTACTTTCAGCTTTGTTCTAGCTTGCCCTCAGCTGTATTTTTGTGACACAACTTTTTTAGCTGCAACATTTAGGGTTTGCCCACACAAAAGCAACCAAAAAACTAAAAAAAAGCACCAAAGGACTCAGTCGTTAATATACTAAATATTTAAAGGAAAGGTCTAAACAACAGATTATTGGAATGACTGGTATGTGATAGCTGAGGAAGCCCCTCTTCTCCCCTTAACACTTGATATTATGTACGTGCACACATTCTTTAATGTATTTCAGATTATGTCCCTCCACAGCCTCTCCTTTCCTTATTTAGTGATGTGCTGTGTTTGCCTTTGAGAATGATTTCTTTTTGGCATCTTGTGGCATTACTGAGGAAGTTTCTGATGCAATGAGTCACTTCAAGGACACAGTATCTGCGACCCACACTGAAAGGACCAATCCTTTCATTGCAAGAGGGAAAAGTAAGAGGATATAAAAGAGCTGGAAAAGCTGCATTTAACAGCTTTAAAGGGGATATAAACATGAAGAACAGAAAACACTGGCTAAAGATGAAGCTCCAGACCTTAGACGAATTCCTGATTCAGCATGTAAGCCATTGGTGCACTGCTATTTAGCCACTGGTCTGTAAGGTCTTGGTGGTCCATAAAAGCAATACTTGTCATTACTTGTTGGCAGACGTCATTAGCAGACTGCAAGTCAGTCCTTAGGTGTTTCTGAAAATAAGTACATCTCTAATGAAAAAAAACAAACAAATCCCCACACCAAAAAAAAAGATTAAGAGATACCACACTAGTTAACCTTGCTTTCTCCTAGTTTTTATTTATTTATTTATTAGTGTTTATCTGCATTGACACTAAGATATGACCTTTCCAGTCTACCTTAAACTGCAGAGTCTGCCTAGCAGTCTAGCTGCATCAGTGCCATCTTACTGTCAAAGTACATCCTCAGATACTTGTTTTCTTGAACCCTGCATGCGTATTTTCTACTCAAGCTTCCCTAGCTGAAAGATAGCTAGGATATGTCTGTGTGGTATGTCTGTAGTAATAAACCTTAGCTACAGCATGGACCTACTTCACAGAATGCATTTGGGTATTGTATTAAGCTGTAAATAATATGGGAAGCATTCAGGGAGATGGATTTATGTTGCTATTTTTCAAGTAACGGTGGCTTTGAGGCATAGTATATGTATCTGTAAAAATAATACACACAGCTCTGCAGTTAACTATTTACAAAGGATTAAAGTTTAGCTCCTAATAAGATCTTCTCTCTGATGCTTTTGCATTTGCTACCTAATACTATGAGAAAAGTCTGTACAAATTATGAAGGGAATGTAGGAATTCATGCAGATCTGAAATATTCTGTTCAAAGGTGGATATAATGGGTATCTGAGATAGAAAAAGCAGTCCAGACAACATTTCTTGCATACCGTAAGAAGCAAAATGATAGTAAACCTTTATTGAAGTTCAGGAGTTATTTAGACACATTTCTTTATTTTGGTTGGGTTTCGTAAGTCAAGAGAACCATAAAGCTGTAACAGTACAGCTTACATTTCTACCAGCCCTTGAGAAGAAACACTCTTGCCCTGCCAAAAAACCAATAGACTATCTAAGGAGAAAAGCCTTTTTAAGGGTTTTGGCTATATAAAAGCTAAAGGGAATCAGTATGAAGCTAACAGGTAAGTATTGCCTGTTTGCTATTTTTTAGATTTGCCTCTCCACTGTTTTGACTGTTTATTGTCCTCAGCCTCCTTTTAGCAGCATGTGAATCTTTGAATGAGAGAAAGCAGAGACTACATGGCTACTCCTCTGCAGCTGTGTTTCTAAGTTAGCTGCTCTTTGTTTTCTAATTGGAACCACGTTAGCATATGGGCTCACCTTTGGTAAACAGTATTGTCATTCTGCACATATCTATGGAATAGCAGGGAATTTGGAAGCAACAATGGCTTTATTAAAAATAAAACGGAAACACTGAAATGGCATATAAAATTAGAAAGATAACAGTTTGGGTTTTTTTAAATAAAGACTAAAAAAATTCTAAAAGTTGTAGAAGATCATAGCTTTCTGGATGATAGGTCATTTCAGCTGAAATCACAGAGATGCTGTAACCTCAAAGAAAGAATATATTAAAGGCTGAAAAAATTAAAACAGGTCAGATGACCAAATTATTTTCTGTTTAAATAGAACCCAGAAAAGTCACAATTGGACTAAGGACTGCTACTATTTAAAAAATTCTAGAAGCCTAAAAAAATAAGAGTATGTGGCTTCAAACATGGATTTGGCATATCATAAACTTTATGGAAGAATCATAATCAATTGTAATAGTAGAATCATAGCATAGGCTTATTTAGATTCAAAAAGACATTTAAGATCATTGAGCCCAACTGCAAACCCAACACTGCCAAGTCCACCCCTAAACTTTTCCCCAAGTGCCACATCTACTTGTCTTTTAAATATCTCCAGAGACAGTGACTCAACCATTTCCCTGGGCAGCTAGTTCCCAAGCTTGATAACCCTTTCTGTGAAGCAGAAAGTGCCTAGTAACCACTCTAAACCTCCTCCCATGCAACTTAAGGCCATTTCTTCTTGTCCTGTTACTGTTATGTGTGAGAAGAGATCAACTCCTACCTGGCTACAACCTCCTTTCTGTAGATAAAAGTCCCCCTTGAGCCTCCTTTTCTCCAGGCTGAAGAACCCCAACTCCCTCAGTCTCTCCTTATAAGACTTGTGCTTTAACTGTGTAATGCCAGGGGAAAAAGTCTGCAGGAAAGCATTTCTTGGAGGGCAAGTAGTGATGCAGCATAGGACATAGCATTCAAAGAGTTAAATTTTCTGAGTAATTTAAGCATATCAACAGACAGTATGGATTCTGTACAGACGTTAATTCTGCACCTACACAGAAAATGCCTCCACTGCCTGTTGACATCAGCCACCTGTTCAGGTTAGGTATAATACCTCATTGTGTCAAACAGCACGATCGAAGAGGCTATTATGATAGGATACTCCAGTTGTAAATTAGGATGTAAATTAAGATGTCACAGACACAATATGATGCCAAGGTTAAGTTTTTTGATGTAATGAATGATTGTTTAATGGAGAAACAGCCAGGAGTCCCAGAGGAGAAAAGCAGCTCTGTACTACCAGAAGATCTGGTTCAAAATTTTACTACCTATAAGACAGCACAGAAGCTTATGATGTACCTACATTCAAAAAGCTTGCTTGAACAGCAAAATCCGTCAGAAAGTGAAAATTAAAGGTGGATATTTAAAAAATGGAAGCTTCACATTTTTCTCATTTACTATTTTAGCTATGAATGCAGCACTAGGAACTCTTCTTATTGCCCTTGGTGTCCCCTGTAAGCATCAGCTCCAGGTGAGCTTTAACTTTCTTAATGCCATCCTTACATGCACAGGTATTTCATAGTCCTTCCATAGACTGAGGAACAAAGAGAAATAAGAAACAAGTAGAGATCAGAAGTGAATCTGTGGCAAAATAGGAAAATGTCCTATGATTCACAGCATATGCATAAAAAGAAGTAAAAATTAACTTAAATTTGCTGAGAATTTTAAGCTATTCAGTTTAAGGAAGACCAATACAACAGAGACTGTTGTCAAGGGATTCTACAAAGTCAAACTACTGAGCAGTAAAATGGAAGATGTATTTGCAATTTATAAATGCAATTTGGCATGTGTTTGGAAAAAATATCTAGACATTATATTCATTATGTTAGCTCAATGAACTGTACTGGTCAAGCAAATAAGATGAGTGGCAGAAAGCACTAAGAGGAAGATAGCAGCAGCAAACTTCATTATATCATTGTTTAAACTATTGGGACCACAACTTCAATATTACATAGAGTTCTCTGTCTTCAGTTTTGAAATGTACATCATAGCATTAAAAAGGCTGGAAAGAGGAAAGATCATGAGAGAACCAGCTTCAGTATGAAAAAGTACTAAAATGGACAACAACACGTCAGCCTGGAGACATAGCAGAGACAGATGTGATGGATAATGAAAACATAACTGGAAAGAGAAGACAGATAAAAAATTATTATTCACTGAGTATTATATACCAAAAGACATAAAGTCTAAATGTCTTAGATGTCTCAAACACAAAAAGAGGAGGAATTTCAGTATGCTTTGAACAGTCAAATGTTGTCACAGGAGGTCAATGTTGTTGATGCCAAATTTTGCATGTGTTCAGAAAACCTCTGAAAAACTCATGAGAAGAAATCATCCAGAATTCTTAATACGAGTATACTCATGAAAAGCGCAAGTTGCAGATCACTAGAAGGTGACTAACTTTACCAAGGCAAATAGGACTGTCTAGATATTTCCATCTAGCTTATTCTGTCCTGACACTCCTCACTAGATTCTATACTAAACATCAAACCCGGGGCACACACATACACAGATCAGCTGTACATTTTTGTGTGATGCCCTTCTCCCACAGAACAGGAGCAATGCTCAGTCTTTTCAGTTGGCCCAGCTGGTCCATTGTGGCATAAAAGTATCCACTGATTTCATAACCTGAAAGAGGCTAAAACAGGCACTAGGATGAAGAAAGATATGTTCCTAACAGCCTTTGGGCTGTCCATCTTGAAATCATCCCAGGAGTGCCAAATATATGGCTGGGGAGAAACAGAAATAAATAATAGAGGGAAATTAGTTTTCAATTGCTCATTTAGAATTGCTAGTTTCAATCAATGACAATTTTAAGGCATTAAACACCTTCCAGAATAACTTGTCAAAAAAAAAAAAAGCAAAACCCCTGTAGTTGCTGACATTCTCTGAGGTTTTTTAATAAGATCAGGGTCAGTGATGGGAAATAAGCAGGAAGATGAATAGGATGTCAAAATTAAATTGAGTTCCAGAAGAGTTATCTTAAGTTCCCAGAAAAATAGAAACTCGTGAAACTTTGTCTCAAACTAAGTGGGAAATGTGTGGTTTAGCTTAGAAGGCAGAAAGAAGGCTGATGACTGTCCTTAGAGGTATTAACAACCCATGCTATTTTAGCAGCTTGAAAAACACCTTCGTCCTTTGAATTCTGGAACAGAGATGGTTCCACTTACTTTAAATTCTAATGATTTCTGCTGCACCAAGCTCTTTCATTTTTATACAGGAAACCCAGATTAATTGTTTCAACCATCTGACTATCCATTACAATCAGAGGATGTACTTCTTGTTAAAGTTTCAGAACTGTTGAATAAAATACCATTTTAACAACCCATATGTCTGTGTTTTTGTTTTGTTCTCTTTTGCTAAATGTTGTAGCACTTTATCTTCTGGACCGTAAGTACACTATTGGCCAGACCGTCATTAATCATCATTGTTGTCAATGAACAAAAATCCAGTAGGAGAAAAAATTTGAATGCCTGGGACTACAAAGCAGTTCAGGTTTCTGAATGACCACACTGATTAATAATGTTATGTTCATTTGGGAATTTGTCTATGCATCATAGACCATTTGTCTATGAATTCTGTTCAGGTCTCTGGTCTTGCTATATATTTATGCCATTGTTTAAGACACCCTGCCTACTTCCTCCTTGGGCTCAAGGAGGCAGAATACTGAAGAAGAATATTGAAGAAGAGCATTGAAACTGTTATAAAAACCAGCTCTTCTCTAACCAAAAAACTGTGGAATGAGTTAATCACAGCTAAACAAGCTTTCTCTAGTTGCATGTGGATGAAGATATAGAGTTTTAAGGACCAGAAACTCCTTGAAACAAACAAAAAGATCATATGAAGGCAGGGATAAGTAAAAATAGGACAAGTAGGGAGTCACATAGGAATAGACTTAACATGGAAGTTAAGGAGTGCCAAGTTAACAGGACCACTGGAGAAAGTGAAATAAATAAAACAGCATTTTAAGGACTCTCTCTGAGCTAGGTAATGCATTCCATCAGGATGAATCTGGAATTCAAAAGTTCAGTAAGATCTTCGGGATACTGAGGTGCAGATGGAGGTGTTGCATGTTTTGCATAAAGCTGTACATCTCTGTGTGAAATACATAAGAATCATACAGTGAGCCCTATCTATTTGCTTCGAGTAGCCTGAAGACAGTAGACTAACAGTGAAATTGCCCTCAAGAACAGAGGTGTGGGAAAGGGTGTTTTAAATCTGTTTAGAAACTCTCTTTTGTTAGAGACTGTCTTCTACTTACAGGTAAAGCAAGAAATACTTAATTTTGTTTTTAATATGAGTACTGAGTGAATTAGAGCCATAAATTATGGCTGGAAGCACTCCAGGTACAAAGGAAAGCTTACAAGTCCCGAGACCCAATTTGTAGGTACATTGCAGCAGCCTGGTGGAATCCAATGAAGTGACTAGATGAGCTTCATAAAAAAATGTTTGAGCTCTTTTCATAGCCAAGTTCATAATATAAATGCTAGGTCTTTTGTGTCTTCTGCCATATTCCAACTACTGGTTTAACTGTGCAGTTGCTGTAAGTACCTAGTAAATTGGTTTTATAGTTACACTTATATATATATATCAAATTAGTGCTGTTTTCTCCCCTGCAAACTTGGGATTTTAATTTAGATTCTGCTCTTAGCTGAAGACCAGCATTTAATGTCTCTTTAATCTACAGTACAGTCTCTTAACTAAATGTCATTTCACACCTTCTTGGTTCTCCAATAAGGTGTTCTTGCCTTACTACTCTCTAAAAAGCATTGTTGTAGGAACTTATAGCATCATTAGTTTCTATGCTTAAACATGGGAAATGATATATAAGAACTAAGCTTTATCATTCTTAATGTTTTCATATGCTTGCAGGGAACTGAAAGTCCACAGGGGATAGAAATAAAAATGGAAATATAGTAACATTTTACTAATATAGCAGTGGCTATGAGAGAATGAATGTTACGCTCCTGAGCTCAGGGAATTCTCTTGCAGAAAAAGACTGACTCACCTAAAATCAGAAACCAGAGAGCACCTGCATGTACCATATGGACACGAAGAAAAGTCTGGGCACCCTCCCTATGCCTTTGTATGTCTCTGAGCTAGAACCCCAGGACATGAGACTAGCTATTTGGTAGCATCAACTCAGATGTACCAGGCTCTATGACGGGGGTGAGGGGGGGGCAGAGGTGTGTGTTAGTTGTGGATTGGATGTGAGTCCTTGTGTGTCTTGTCACACAATAAGGGATTGGTGGTGGTGAGAACTGCATGAGTGCAAGGGTGCATATTCATCCACAACCATTCTAGTCAGTGACTGCAGCACGCTATTCCTTCTTTTCCTGTGGAATGGGCTGCTGGTCTTCTACACTCTGAATGCAATGACACAGTGACATTTGTACAGATTTTTATATATAAATGTAAATCTGTGCATATATATATATATATATGTAGGCATCAGGCTGTTGCACTTTGTATTTACTCTAGGCCTGATGGAATAAAGTATTAAAATGACTGATAAGTTTTCTGTTATGGTTTTTAAAGAAAAGTTAGATATTCTGGGTCACAGTGTGGGAAGTTTATTTACTTCAGTAATTTAAAACCTAATGACTTTCATGGTTAATCCTGTTTCCTTTGCTGCTGCTTTATCTCTTTTGATAATGATGTAAGCTTGAATGCAAGTGTGAAGGGCATAAGTTTATACCTGGAAAATCACCAAGGTACTCTATTTGATCATGCAGATCTGTCTCACAAAGACCTGAAACATTGTGAGGTGCTGTGCGCTACATTTATTCCAGTGACAACATCCATTTCTTTCCTGATGCTCTCATTGAAAATGAAAATTGCCTGCTTCCTAGTCCTAGAAATACATAGTTTCCTGTATATTTCTTCCCCTTACTTATTTCAATCCCTTCTAATCTAGCTCAGCATTATATGTATCAGCACTGGTGACAACTCAAGGAACTGAATTTAGAGTGGTTCGCTGCACTGAAGGCCCGACTCCTCCACTGTTGACATCAGAGACAAAATTCAATGATTTCATTAGTATACAGAGTCTGCTAAATATCTAAAGTCAGAATACAGAGAATGAGAACGGCCAAACTTTTGGAAGAAATGGTTCAAGATACTTGATGGCAAATTTTAAAGAAAGTTGTAAAAGGAATAGAGAACTCTGGAGAACACTGAATTTCTTCAGTGTAGGTATATCCTGATTTCCCAGCAAGCATTCTCAGTGAAATACTGGTGGGATGAAGAGTTTCTCCATGTCTCACTGTTCTCTTTGGCTCATGAATGTCAAGGGCATTTTGTGTTTCTTTCTGGGAATGAAATGTTCTCAGAAGTAGCTGAGCCATATGACACAACCGTGACTCATTTCTTGACTCAGCTGAGTTCAGAAAGAATAATGGAGGAGGACAGATAAAGCTTGGGCATGAAAAAACTCACCATTTCGGGTGGTTTGTTTGCTCTATAAATGAAATTGGCAAAATTCTGAATCTCAAAGAAAAAGGAGACTATGATAGCAATTTGCACAAACACTGCAAAATCAAAATTTCTCTGTAAGGCTGTAACTTAAAGGAGAAAAGAATAATTTTTCACCACTTAATAGCTTGCATGTAAGTGAATAGAATTCCAATTTTTTTTGTTGTATTGCTTGTCTATTGAATTAAGTCTTTGTCCTGTTTAAAAGCCCCATCTTGTTCTCTCAATCTCTAAAGCAGTCATTCAGCAGTCGACCAACACAACAGAATTTGTCTATGCTGAATGGTCTTTTCCATTTCTGTATTGTATCCTAGTCTCTTATTATAGTGGCACTGCTATCAGAACTATAGATAAACATGTGTCAATATTTCTATCTCAACACCTGTTTTACTAGTAGATGTTTATAACAAGACCATTCTAATTTGTATAATCAAGCTGAAGCTAAATACAATCATTCTCCACCCTGGCAATAATTTCCTCTAAAAATATGCTTTATTTGCTCAATAACTTTTAAAAGATGGACAACTGAATGTTAAAAAAGCACTAAAGTTGAAAACTCCATGTTGCTGCTCCTCAGGTAGAAAGGGACAAGAAAGAGCATAAGAGACCATGTAGGTATTTAGCTCATGTGTTTTGACACAACACACGGTAGAGCAGGGAACTCCTTGTCATGGCTGAAGGAGTTATTTGTCCCCAGAATGTGTATTTTGACCTTGGTCTGCAAAGCAAGAGACTATTCGTAGCCACGGGTGTATTTATCTTTTATTTAAATAAATGTATATGCAATTTGTATTTTGCATTGTACACTACTTTGGGGTTTGAGTTTTGTTCTTTTTTTTCCCCCTTTTTCCTCCTGATGAGGGTATAGAACATTAACGACAATTGTGTCTATGCCACATCTATTTTCAGGAAAAGTGTTTGCTACTGACCATGGCTATGAGTGTGAAGGGAAAAGATAAGCTTGTAGGAAGCATTGCCTCATTTACATACTATTTTTAGTACAGACCAGTTCTTTCATCTTTGTAATGACTTCACTTCTTGCACAAGGTGAACTAAAAATAGAACTTGTTTCTCCCTTGGTAGTATACGGCAATGAACTGTATTGCAGATGTCCAGCTTCAGATCTGTTGAGTTTTGAAGTCCAGAGCTCTTGACATTTACAGACCTCACAGTCTCTCTTAAAATAGTCTTCAAAGTTCAACCGGTGACCCAAAGGTTGCTTAAATTCCATTTACTACTAGGGTAGATTTTCACAGAACCAGGTATATCTTCCAATACTGAAATTAGTAGTCCAAGGTAGATCATTAGCATAGTTTCAGTTTACAGTGATGCCTACAGATATGAGCATAACAGTGTAGGGCTACAAAAGAACTCTCACCTGTCCTCTCTTCTGTTTCCTTGTCCCTCACCTGCACCCACCACTCCTGTATCCACTAGGTCACACAAGTTTCACCCTTCCCTGTGCGTGGATTTATCTACTAGCCAAAGAGGCAGATAGCTACATTTCTGCTGACTTAGTTTTTTCTTGAGCCAGTGAGCTGAGTCTGTTCTGACAAGATTTGATGGTAAATGATGGGCACACACATCCAGAAGCATCAAGACAGAAGAAGAGTGTGTGTGTGTGTGTGTGTTTAGGGAGGATCCCCCCTTTCTTCTGTTACTACGTTGTGAGACCGTCTAGAACTATTTCAATGAGCTGCACCCTGTGTAATCAGCAATACAGCGAAAGCATAACTACTGCCATTTCCCCTACATGCTGTGCCAGAATTGAGGTTCAGTGATCTTTCTGTAACACATATTTGAAATATTTTCTTGCTCAACATCATAGTTCATAGCCTGCTTATGAAAGCGGCTTGCTGGTATTGCCTCCCAGGGGAGCTCTGGGGCAGTCTGATTACCATCATGCCATGCAAGCTGCATGACACAGCTGCTGCTGCTACTGGACTCATATAGCTTAGCATCTCTTATAGGTAACTTGTTATAAAACACTCAAATGGCTGCTCAAATCCTTGAGCTGGAGGAGCACATAGACCTGCCAGATGAAAGCTTTGCTATTGGTTTTTTCAATGGGCAGAAGAGGAGGGGGCTTATGCAGGAAATTTCACCCCTGGAAAAATGCACACCAGGTGAAATTTACATTTATTCATTTTTTTTTATCTGAATTTTGCACTAAAAATCCCTAAATGCATAGGAGTATCAGCCTCTGTTCACAGTCTTGCTCTTTATGCTTTCCCATGGTAGTAAATTTGACTCTTACTAATGGCAGGTAAAACTGCTCTTCAAGGAATAAGAGACTGTTTAAAATCTTTTAACTCTTTTCTTGATGGATTGGTGCAGCCATTTGTGAATGCATAAGTTCCATTTACATTTTTAATTCATAACTCCATGCAATTTTTTACTATATGCCATTGCTTTACCACAAATAAATAAATAAATAAATAAATCCCTCACTTTGGTAGCCTGATAAGAATGAATCATCCCAGTCTTATCCTGTTCCCCTGATGATGGCAGTGACCCTTTTCTGCACCTGTTGTTATATGAACTCATTTTCTTGGCTGTGGATGCCTAAAAATGTACCTCACTTTCTGGATGACAATTTCCCAGAATTATAGTTCCTATAAAATTAGGCAACAACTTTAAAACATGAAAACTTTCCTATTTCTGACTTCATTAAGGTCACAGGAACCCATATTTAGACATTAGTTCTGAAATACATCTCAGTTTCAGTTCATGAAGACATATATTCAGCAATATGCACACAATCTTTTTTCCCCTTTTTTGTTCCTTTTTTTTCCTAAATGACAAACTCCGAGTTTGTGCATGGGTTCATGCAGTTAAACACTGGCCTGCAGTAGTTTGTGATTTCTGCTGGTTATTCCACCCAGAGCCCACTGTTCTGTCTCTGGGTTCATATTGCTCAGTGAGGGTATCATGTTCTGTCCCTTCCCAAGAAACTGATTACAAGTGCAGAGTGCAGTGCCTTTAGTGTGACCAAAGGTCCTGGTTGCTTGCTATGGGCTTGACAGCGCAAAACATTACCAAAATACCAAACAGAACTGGTAGCATCTTTAATGCCTTACCTATTACGCTGCTGTTTGTTTATTTTGTGTTTATCATCATTTCCAGTTGTCTCACACAATCTTCTTTAATGCTTAGTGTCTCAGTAAATATGATTTTCTTTCAAGAAGTTATGGTCTCTCTTTTAAGTTAACATTCAGTGACAGAATTTAACTGTTCATTGCTGCTTGGTAAATCCAATCACTCAAGTACTGTCTCTATTCTGTCATTGTACTTTCTTCCAGTGGAGAAGTTTGAGTATACATTATTTCTGGGTCGAAAAATTGGGAATATAAACTCTGCAGAAACAGCTAATTGATTGACATGGTGGAATGCTCTGTAATAGAAGGGTTTTTCCCAGGAAAAAATCTGCTACCCTAAAATCACAAAATATATAAATTTAAAATAAAAACCAAAATAAAAAAGGAGAATTAAAGGAATTAGATTAGTTCTCACGCAATTACAATAATGGAAAGACAAAAACTAATCAGAAATGGACAACAGCTTGTATAACCATTAACCAGGCTATGGTAAACCATTCCTTAACTCTGACTTTAGAGATCCATCATGGGATTCATGGCAGCCAGTTGACTAATACTTAAACAACTCCATAGTAATTTAAAGCTTTGGTAAATGGCATCACTCAACCAAGCCGTCACTCTCAGTTCCAACAGTTATTTTTAAATGGTATGAAGTTATGCTAACTCTCTCCGTCCTTTCCCTGCCTAAACTGCAAAGGCTAATAAGTCTTCACTGGCTGTCCTTTTACTGAAGTCCAGGCTCATGACATTGATTGTTTGTTATTTTTCCTGGAGAAAAAAAAAAAAATCTTAATTTGAAGAGCAGTGTCAAATGAATTTGGAACAATCTCCCTTGGCCAAAGCTGCATTTGATCTCTTTACAAAGATATAAATATTTATATTTGTTTTCCCACCTTCAATTATTTTTATTTTAAAAGTTTTTTAAAAAATTGTATATTATTAAGACTGGTCTAACAGCTGGTAGCTATCCAACTAATTTTTTTCTGCATCCTCACTGACTAATAATCAGTCAAACTAGGGGAAGGAGGCATGTTACTTAAGAGGGGTAAAAAGTTAACTAAATTGAATATGTCCCTGGTAAGTGTTGAAGAGATAGTGCCACACAGGAGCGAGGCAATTGCTGGAGCCTTACATAGCCATAAAAAAGGCTCTATATTTGTTTAGTATTTTTACTTCTAACCTGAGTATCAAAAGTGAGAACGAACTAAAAACTATGCTGGTGACACAAAGCTGGGTGGCACTGCCTTTGCAGAGGAGGATGAAAATATGTGGAACAGCTGGATAACTGGGGATTGAAGTAAAAAGAAATAGATGAAATTTAATAGCACAAAGTTCAAGGTCATGCAGTCACAGTCCCACAAGAACTTCTGCCAAGAACTGTAACCTATATTTTGGAAACAGCTGAAGAGAAAGGAAGGGCTTGAGGCTATTGTCTGGTTGTAGGTAAGTGGGAAAACGGAATTCCTTCTGTGTTTTGTTTGGCAGTAATGCCTCTTTCTGGGTGTCTCTTCCCAAGTCTCACAAGGCACACATTCCTGTCTCCACACACAGATTACTGCCTTCTCTCTGGTTGCTGATGCAACAAGATGGCACAACAGGATCGTTCAGTATATGATGGGAAAAAAAAGAGGTTGGAAGCTGTTTGAGGTGAAGTAAGTGCAAAAATGTCCAGTGCATATATGGAGGACATGCCGTGGTGGGTGTTGTGCACAGTCCTGGTAAAACACACAGGAAAGATTGATGTAAAGTGGAAGAGGTGCATGGGAAGACTAAGAGCATGTTTTTGGAGCACACAGCTCTTGTCTTACTAGAAGAAATAAAAACTTCCTGGCTAGTTTTGCTTAGCAAAACAGAGCTCCAGAAAGCCTCCACTGCCATCAGTATATGGGGGCATAGGGGAAAGGATAGATAAAATGAAGGGAAAACTATTTAAACATTTGCAAAATGTTACTGTGACATCAGACAGATCCAAAGTAGAAATTACTTAACACAGGTACATTTTGCCCTGTGAATCAGAATCAGGTTTCTCACCACCAGGTCAGTAAATGGGGGAGCTCTAGTCTAGAACTGTCTCTCTGGTGGAACAAAAAAACTTTTATTGTCATACTGGAGGTTGATTTGCTACAAAAAAGTTATTATAGATAACTTTTTTATATATAAGATATACATGTAATGGTAGATATATATATATGTAGATAAGATATATATGTAATGGTAGAGACATGAACTGTGTCTTAAGAGGCTTTCAGTCCTATGTTCCTGGGCAGTAGAAGTGTTCTGATGCAGGCAATATGCAAAGGACTGATCTGTAACAAGTACCTGACAAGAGCATTTGTGCTTTAAAAGTTTTGAACTGTTTTTTCTTTTGCTTTCAAATACATATATATTTCTGCAGACAAGAAGTCCAGGGAACAACAACTGACTCTGCGAGAAACAGCTGAAATGTTTGATACGTGGCTGTTTATAAGTGACATAGGTAAATAATAACGCAATAATTTTCTGTAATCCATTAATTTTTAAATTACTTTTTTCCCTAGAACATCACGTATTTAGGAAATCTGGAAAAGCAGTCAATTTAAACAAACTCTCTTCTACAACTGACAAGACAGCACAAAAGAGCTCACATGGAGAAAATGAGATCTCTTGCACTGATTCTGACACCCTGCTGCCTCCCTCCCAGCCCCAGCCAGTGACCAGTGTCAGCACTAATGAGGGGGAGATGGCAGTCACTGGGCCCTATTGTAGCTGTTCTTTCTTCTTGCAGCATCGCTGATGACCTCCCTAGAGCACATCTCTGAATACTGAAGCTATTAGCTCATGCAGCATTTCTGGAGACTGCATTCCCAGACAATTTCCTCGGACACTGGTGCTCCTGCTAATGAGAAAGAAAGTGGTGGGCTTGGCCACCATGCCACATGGAAAAGGGGAGGGCTGGGAAGAGAGAGCTGGAGAGGAACATGACGGTCTACTATTATTCCAGGAGGTGTGGTGTGTTAATGGTCAGCATGTGTAATTGTCTTGTTACATCTCACGATTAAAGCATTTGAAAATTAGTTAAAGATCAGTTACTGAATAGAAAAGGCTGCAAAGGAAAGAGCACCATTCTTCATTACATAGGCTTGAGATGAGATCCAAATCAGACCTGCCACATATATTCACTCAGCTGCACATGCTTGTAGCCAGAAGAATGACAGCTTGATAGCTACCTACATGTCAGTCAGTCTCTTTACCCCAAATAAACTTTTGCTTCTATGGTATACTTTGCTTCAAAGCAATGCTGACAAGGATTTATTGAATTAACCTAAATGGCTTTAAGCCCCAATTCATGCTGGTGCAGCATGTCTCTATCAGGGGTTTGCACTGGTATAACTAATTGATTTAGTTACAGATGGGAAAATTTTCTTAACAAGAGAAGGCCTAAACTGCTGGCCAGGCTGCCTTTGTTGTTTGCAAGTAATCTCCCTCAGCCTGTTGTTAGCATAAATCTGCTCTATTTTGAATTCCTGTAGAGCTAATTTATACAGGAGCCACACAATAGCATGGTTTACATTTCTTGCTCCTTTTCAAAGTGGACTGTAGGATCTTAAAAAAACCCCCACTTTTCATGAGTTGTCTGCATTTCTGTGAGTATTTCATTGCCTCTGTCTCAGTCCTCATGTATATGGTGGAAGTGCAATTCATTTGAAAAATGAGCTCTTTCCAATCCAGTGCAGAGGGCAGAGTGTTTGGTTTTGCTCCCAAAGCAGCTGGGCTGGACACACAGCACCTTTTGGATCACATTCTGATACAAAGTACTGTATTAACAATCCTGAGAGGGACTTCCTTTGGCTATCCTGTAATACTTGATATGAATTTTCTCTTGTTGATCTCAGGGCTAAGTTTATCTGCTACCATGTCCATGTGAGCTCCGCTGAAAACCTGTGCACATGTGTGAAACCAACATGACGAAATTCAAGTTGACGTTCACAGAAAATGTGCATGTTCTCACCTGATTGAAATTAAATTGAAAATGAAAACAACCTTTTGGTGGAGAATTAGATATAAGGTCCAAGTTCAGGCAAATCAGGTTTAGAGGCTTGTGCTATACGGGTGTAGAACCTGGGACAACTGCATGTTGGCCCTATTTATGTATTACACACATTTGTAACCATAATGATAAAGCTTTCCTATTTATTTTAAAAGACACCGAATTCATTTTTTTTTAAGTCTGCTTATGCACTTTCAAATCTACTAACCTTTCCAGGGGAACAGTGCTGAAATCTGGACACAGCGTTACAACACCAAGCAAACTCCAGCAATTGCTGTCACTCCTCAGTGTGAACAGTGTTTTAGGAAAGTTTTTATATAGGAGAGTATGGAGCAGTAACAGCTCATCTGAATCTATTTGTTACCTCTCCATATACTGTGGGTTTGGTTTTTTTTTTTTTTTTTCATTATCAGCTTGATTCCTCTTCAGTTCCTAGTCTCTTGAATTGTGCCATAATTATGAAGTAGAGGTACAATTTAAGAGGCACAAATGATTCATGTTAATTTAGGGACTGTGTAAACATTGCAGTCTTTGCCACAGGAAGAACAGTATTTTCCTTGAGAACATTTATGCTCTTTGCATATTTGAATGGTATCCATTTTGCAGTCTAATCCTACAAAGAGATGGTTGGAAAGTGGGGCACTACAAAAGCTGATAGATTTGTAGGTGAGTACATCGTAATAACATTTTATTTGCAAAAATCATTAACCTATGTGTCTAAAACAGTTTTAAACTGTTCATAGAATTGAAAAATAAAGGGTTTTCAAAAGAAGATAAACATAGGTAGGATATTTTTTACTGTGCTTAAGTAATCTTGCTGCCTTTTCACTCAAACCAATTCGAAAGAAAACACTGTTTCCATATCAAGAACAAATAATTTCATTCTGTAAAGTATATTGTTATGGCACTATACCTTTTTCCTCTTTATCGTAAAAAGATAGACATGAATAAATAATGTAATTTTCAAGGAGAGATGCTGCTGCAGCCCAGAAATGTGAACCTTTATAATACAATTTTGCATATTGCAAAGACTTTTGAAAATTAGCTAAGGAATAGTTGACAACTGAGAAGAAATTGGGAGGTACCTTGGTTTACTTTTCAGGCTGTGACTAAAAATCCACAAGTACCCTTTCCAGACACAGTTTTCACAGTATGGTTAAATTTTTACACTGCATTGCCAAAATAATTTTTAAAAAATTGTTTCTAGGTAGACTATGCAGGAACTTAAAAAAATGTATCAATTTGCCATGAAAATCTTTACATATATATAACTCAGAATTAAATTCTCTCTTCAAATTTAGTCAAAAATTATGATCGGTCAAATATTATCTGGATACAAATATAAATTTTATTTTTTCATTGCATTTCATTTCTAACAATGCTGATCATTTTTCAGTGCTTGTATGGTTTGCAGTACAGGTTTTTCACTGCTTTAGGAAGGTCTCTGTTACCTGACAAAGTGCAAGGCTTTGTTGTGCAACAGCCAGAATTCAGGCATGAAGGAGTAGAATTCACAGTAATAGGCATTGCTGTTCCTTAAAGACTAAACGATGCAGTTGGGCTTCAAGGATGGGATTTATAACAATCACCATTGTATGGGAAAGATTTAAGGCAGGCAATACCATAAGCCATTTTTCCATCCATCTTTCATGATACTGTGCTTTTTCCAAATCTTCTGTGTCTCAGCTCTTTGTCTGCTCTCATTCTTCATGTATCCTTATTTCCACATTTGTTGTTTTCCTTAAACCTGTTTTATATATTCAGTGCTGAGTAACACAATGAGGAGACTTTGTACTTCCTGTACATCTCCCACTCTTTCCCTAAGCACCAAATATTCTATTATACAGTACTGAAGTCTCATGTGAGTGAAGGATCAATGATCTCACGGAATCAATGAAAAATGCCGCTTTTTGGATGCCCACATTTCTCACACCCATCTTTTCTTCTTTTTTGCAAGAGAACCTCCTGTCATTTCTGTAACTAAAGGAACACTGTGGTGAATTAAACAGGCAACAGAAAGCACTTGAACAGGGAGTTTGCGCTATGATGCTTTAAACGCCTTGATGACCCTACAGCCACTCTGTCTTTGAAATATTGGCCAAAAAATTTTGGCATCTGAGGATGTGCAGAATATGGGGCTCAATATGTAGAAGGTTGAAGGAAACAGGAGCTAGAAGAGATGTTCCTGTTCTCTGGTGGAACACCCAAAGATGAGTTTCATGCTTTCCTAGGGCCAGGGAAGCAAAGAGGAGATTCAATGATTTATCAAATCATTGAATGACATCTCTGCCAGGATCTTAACTCTGGTTTTCCAAAGCCCACTGTACTGTCTGCTCCAATTCACCGTGATCTCACAACTGTTTGGTGCAACATAGATTGTCACTCCTAAACTATGGGCTACAGATTTCCTAAGCTATTCTCCTTTGGGCACCCAAGAAAATTGCTAAATAAATGAGGTATAGAGTCATCATCAGAATAACAATAACATTTGTTGACTACATGAGTCAGATATATACTATGGAGATGGGTTTACAAAGGAGGTTATGGGTAGCTCCCCATTCTGACCTACAGGCTGCACATCTAAACTGCAATGTCTCTAGCCACTATATCAATGCATGCCATATATTTTAATACACACTATATCTTCTAGAATAACATATTGATGTGAAATATATATTGCTTACATTCTATAAAATGTAATGGGATATATACTATTTCAATAAACAAGGTAAAGTGACACTAAAAGAAAACTAAGGAATTTATACTTGTTTAAAATTCACACAATGGCTGTATCCTCGAGGAGCCGATAATGACTATATTGATAAAGATTAGTTCATAAATAAAACTAAAAGAATCCAGACACATAAAGCAAAGCGGCTAGAGAGTGGCTTGCTGGAGTCTGAACTCACCTGTCCCTTTCTTCCAAACTCAGTTAACAAGAGTAAACTAGGTTGCTGCTTTTTCATGACCTCTTTTCAGGTCAGTGTCAAGGACTATTAGAAGAAATATCTGACCAATATGGAAATTAAAAAGGACCTTCTTGCCACCTCAGGCATGCGTGGAGAGAGAGCACAGGAGTTTATATAGTGACCTAAGCAGACCAGATGGAAAGTAAGTGGTTGGCTGAACAGCTGATGTGAGAAGAAGCCATCACAGGAGCAAGAACAAGTCGTGGATGCCTGTGGAATGAGATGAGAAAGTAATTTTCTTCATATACATACTCTCATCCCATGAAGATGCTTTATGTATTAATTTCATGTCAGTGAGTAGCCCTACTGACTTCATTAGAACTACTTATATGTTTAAGATTAATCACATGCTTATGTTTTCCCATGCTGAAGATACATTTTCAGGAAAATTGTTCTTAAGAACATTTTCCCCCTTACATTAATGCACTGCCTTGGGTGTGAGGCATGTAATATTGCTTAGCAATGTAAGCACTGGCCACCCACAAATCACACAACAAATCACCCAGCATTGGACCTGTCTTTGTGGGAACCAAGTCAACACCTGGGTCTTCAGTCCATGGCTGAAGATGCAGCAGCACTCACTGGAGCCAGTGAATAGCAGGGAGTGGAGGTGAAAGCAGGAAACTGAAAAATTAATTATTTACAAAAATAAAAATACCTATAGATGATAGCAGTCCAACTTCTAAGTGCCTGACTTCTGAACAGAATCTAAAACCCCCTCTTATTGATATAAATTTCTTGTTGTTCTCGAACACGTCAAGCTGAAGCAGGTAGGAGGTTAACACCCAGCAGTGTGACCCCTTCCCTCCGCTGGTACCCACTGCTTCACTCCAAGTAATGCATGGGCAAGTGCCTTCTTCCACTGGGGATCATAAAACTGGAATCCCTTCTCCTAACAGCAGTCTTCTGTAACTATTTCTTCAAAGAATTGACCCAGCTCTCTCTTGTCTTTTAATGTTCAGGCAGGGGGTGGTGGTTTCCTCAATTCCTGTTAGAGATCAGAGCACTCGCTGAGAGAGCGAGACACCTAGGCTCAAAACCTTTCTCAGTATGAAATGGCTCAAACACATATCTCTCTAATTAGTGGGGAATGTGCAAAGAAACCTCTTGAAATTCTTTTAGAACTTCAGGGTTTGGCTGGAAGCTCTGTAGCACACTTAACCAGCGGTGGTGTGGGCTGTGCCCCCCGCAGGCACAGTGCTCAGGATCCTGGCTGAGTTCTAACCAGCAGACTGGTTTGTAGAAAGGAGTTTCTAAGGAGAGTTGGGCTGTGGCTGGTGCTTTGGATTGCAGTGGAGCATTTGGTGAGAGATAGGCATTCATGGCCACAGGACAAGCCCTTACAAGCATACCTGCGAAACCTGCAGATGAAGTAGGGGTATGCCTGATAATTCTGGATCCTTCAACAGGCCTTTGGTGGGTTTAGAGTCCCGAGTTCAGAGATGTTGCTGTACTGAATCTTCCCAACATAAAGCTCAGATGGTCAGAAAAACTGGCAGAATGTATTTAAATGGAAATATTTTTAATTTACTCCCCCCTCGTCTCCTTCTTTCCTTTTTATATCCTCTTATGAATTTGAACTCTTTCACAGAATTTGTCTCTGGAGGGCTTCTCTATCTCTCCTTAGGTTCCTCAGATTTAGAGAGAAACATAAAGACTGTTTTAACTTTTACACTGGGATTAACGGTTCCAACCTGTCTAGCTGCTGGGGTAAATCAGAACAATTTTCCTCTACACCAAATACCAGTGTTTTTTCATAGACATGCTTAAGCCCCTTCATTAAATGTGGCTTACAGTACATGTTGTGTACTAGTAGCAGTTAGCTAAGGAGAGAAGGATACAAATAATGACCAAAAGGCTCAGTAAGACCCACTTTCAAATATCTTGCAACCATCTCCCCAAACTGAGAGCAGATCTGCTTTGCTGGTTATAAATGTTATATTACTTGGATGGACTCCTTAAATCCTGCCATTTTTGGCTTTTAAAAATAAAAGGATAAACAAAACCACATCTGGTCTGCAAATGTGCATGCCATGTTTGAGCTTGATGCGATTTCTTAATAGTTGTTAAACATTGAAAATCAGAGTTCATAAGGGAAATGCCTACTCAGCTGATTGTAGTGCAACTGGTGCAGCTATAACAGGCATCAGACACTCCTGGAATAGCAGATAACTGTGTATGGCTACACAGGCATAGATGGAAAGAAAAGCCAGATGGTGTACTTAACTGCACTTAAAATGATTGTGTGTATGTCAATAATGAATGCCCAAATCGGTTTCTGCCATAAAAAACTATACGTGCATACTAGTAGAACAAATGCAGTCCTATAGGAAAAAAAAAAGTGTGGATTCCAGCACTATAACAATGTTTATTATGGTGATCAGTTATTTTCTGTTTGCTGTGGGTTTTAAAAGTCTTAAATATTATAGTAATTTACAACACAGTAACAAAAATAAGTAAATCATAGGGGTAATTCTGACAAATAAAAAACTAATATATACAGCTAATTTTCTTTAAAATACAAATGATGTCTGTTTCTCAGATTGCTGGCAAAAATTGCTGGATCCTACAGTCTCAAAATAACGGCCTTCCTTGGGCTTCATAATGAAATTCTGGCAGGGTCAGCTGAGTTCACCATTTCAAGGTATATTAAGTTGTTTATGGGTGAAAGTTAGGCCTCGTGGTAATCGATGGAGTCTTTACTGTCAACCACAGCATCATACCTATAAATTGACATTTCGTATAAGACTTAAAAAAAATTTTACTTTTCTATATGGAATTTATGTTCTAACAGTTTTTCAGTCTTAGAAAAGGAATTTTCTCAACTTAGCGAAGTACAACAATTAAAGAACATGTTTCCCTGTAATTCCTCTATATGTTTTCTCCCTCTCTCTCCCTCTCTCTCTCTGTAATGGAGTGACTGTGAATCCCTTACACTGAGTGTTATTCACTGTTAGCAACCCCAATGATTTCAGCAGGAAAGCTAATCACTAATCAGTTTGAGTAAAGTTCACAAAATCTGTCTGTAAATAAGCACCAAATTCTGTCAAACTCAGTCATACCAATCAAATTTGTCTCAATATCTTACTTGTCTACATTCAGCTGGCACAGTATGCAATGATAGCCCAAACACATTGGCTAAGGCCAATTTATTACATGTTTCCTTTCATGGTCTTTCTCTCCGCATGGAGTGCTGCGCTGACATATCATCCTAATGCTTCCATTTCTGGAATGAGCAGAGTTTCCTCTAGCTGGAGTAATAGCAGCTAAGGTTGTGATGACACTCGTAGAGTTTAGGCTCTCAAGTCTCTAAAGTACTTTTGAAAATTGTATGCAATATTTATTATCCCTCCAAATTGCAATTCAGTGCAGTCGCAGAAGAGAATTGGACTGCCTTTCATTACAGTTTCCTGACCTTTTATCTAATGTAAAAACCTATTTTTAATTGCTGGTATCTCTGCCAAACCTTAAGAATTGCCTTGTATGGCCTTAAATGAGCCCCACTGGGTGTGAGCATTATGACATTGTCTAATTACATAGTCACATTTGAATTTGATTCTAAACTATTTGTGCTTCAGTCTCTGCATAGGACAGAAGGAGCTTAGCTGAAAAGTAAATATTCAATTTTAGTTCTCTTCCCATTGCCCAATATGTCCCCCATGCCTTATTTACTGCACAGTATCCAAACCCTGCTTTGAAGATAATTACTATGTCCCTTCCAGGTTTTTCCATGGTGCCTGTTGCTATAGTACCTGAACATTTCAAAAACTTTAATGAATTTATATGCACAAAACCCCTCTGAGGTGAGGAGTAGCATTATTCCATTTTGTAAATGCTGAACTGAGACAGAGAGTAGAAAATAATCCCAGATTTGAGGTGATGACTTCTGAATTTTTGGTGTGTTACTTTGTACATTCAAAATTGCACTGCAGTACTTGTATACCAGAGGTATCGAATCAGTCACTTGGGAGATCAGGAGCGAACAAATAACACAAAGAGCAGACAAATAAATCACTTGCCCAGTTCATATGACAGTGACATAAATCCAGCTTTCCAGATCGTTGTTCCATTGTCTTAACTTGAGACCACCTTCCTCTTCCTGAAAAGCTTGCCCAAGGAACCGCTTTCTACAGCAAAGATGCATAGGTCCTTTAGGCAACATGCTTCACTATACAGCAAGGCAGGTCTAAATCCTTCCCCCAGCAGAGCAGAAGGAAACGCTGCCAGCTCTGCAGGTCAGCTGGTGATGGGGTTATTTGAGGAGAGCTCAGCGAGGACGAGGCTGTGGCAAAGATGGTAAATAAGTGTTTCGCTCTGATGCTCACTGTAGGAGGACTGGGGGGAGCGCCAAAGCCTTTGAGAGGACTCAGCAAGAGATTGCCTGAAACAGAAGAAACCATGGAAGAAGTAATTGAATAAAGAGATAGAATAAACACTAAGAAATCACTGAGACTGTTTGGTACTCACCCAAGAGTCTTAAGAGAATTAAAGAATGAAACAGTTGAATTATTGATGGTGGTATGTAACCTTTCCCTTAAGATTTCACTCACTTCTTAGGAGGGGAGAGTGGTAAATGCGGCACAAAATTTTAAAGAGCTTTCTAGGGAAGGTGTCCAACCCTGTGAGCCTCCTGTCTGCACTTGGTAAATTAACAGAAAACATGATAAAAGATAGAATTAGTGGAAATCTGAATAAATGTAATTTATATGAAAGATAAATGTGATTTAAACTGAAAGATAAAACATATTTTCTACAAAGGTTAGTCCTGGCCTTTAAACACAATGGAAGACTCTTGAGGGGACTATGAGCAAATCATTAAGGACGAGCCTGAATTTTCAGGAGATTTTTAACAAAGTCCCTCACCATAGGATTTTAAGGAAATGAAACTGCTATGGTATAAGAAACTAGGTCCCAGCTTGAATGAATACTAGGCACAGAAACACAAACAGAAGACAGGACTAAATGTTTGGTTTTCAAAATGAAAGGAGGGCTCTTCTAGGAGCTGTGCTATGCAAAAGGTTTGTAAGTGACCTGGAAAGTACAGCAAACAGCAGGATGATCAAACTGGCTGAGCCAAGGTACTCAGACCCCAGACTGACTTTAAAAAATTGCAGAATGGGCTTACGAAACTAGAAAGTAAGATGGTTGGTAAAATTCAGTATAGATAAAGTAGTGCAGATGGGAAAGAATAATCCTAAATTTACGTACTTAATAATTTCCTCTGATATGCCTGTGTCAAGAGTGAAACCTTGGATCTTGCCACAGAGAGCTCCAGAAAAACATCAGCTCACTCTTCAGCAGCTATGAGTAAAACAAATTGCATTTTCATGTGAAATTAGGAAAGGAGTGTAAAGCAAAACAGGAAAGCAGCATTGCAGCTTTGTAGCTATGGTCCAATTGCATGCTGAATACTGTGTATTGTTCTTGTCCCCTTGTTCCGGAAGTGTATGGTTGGACAGACGAAGATCTGAAGAAGGAAATTGGAAGTGATGAGAGACCTGTGGCAGTGCCTGTACCAGGAAAGACAAAACAGAGTGGTTTTCTTCTTACTGGGAAAGAGAGGACCTAAGGGCAGGGGGTGGAAGAGAAATCTTTGAAGTTTATTAATGCTGTAGGGAAGTCAATGGGAATTGACTGCTCACTCTCTCTTCAAGTACAGGACTCAGGAAGTCATGACATGTTTTCACTCATAGGTAAAAGACCTGTAAAGCTCCTCTCTGAAGGGTGCTGTGTGCCTTAGAAACCTCAAGGAGACATTGGGAAAGCAGTTGGAAGAGTTCTACACCACGATTGCCCCTTTCTGAGAATGCCAGAGCTGAATGACTGCTGGAGGAGAGGAAGGCTGTGCTCACCCTGCGTGACACCCTACCTGGCATGCCTCCACCTTCGGCACCCTCGGCTGGAAGCAGGGTACCACGCTGGCAGGACCCTGCTCCACAGCTGCACAACTGCTCTGATGCCTTATCTTGCTGCGAAGAAGGCAACAGTCTCGGGTATGTGGTCAGGTATCATAATGCATAATGCAAAGAAGCTGAATTAGATCATATCCTCTCTTCTGATTATAGGATAGAAGAACGTCTGATTACAGCATCTGGGGACTGCTACAAAACAGGCTTACAAAATCAATGCCTTGTTATATTTTGGAAATGAACTGAAGCTGAGAAATGAAACCCACACATTAAGAGATGGTGAGGCTGATGAGAGCATTTTGAATTTCTCCATTTGAAACAAATACAAAGAAAGCTGGGGATTGGTTTAGGGATACTACTGCATTTGAGAAAAGCTCAAAACCACACTACACACAGGGTGCAGTGGGAACAGGCATGGAGTAATCCAGACCTGAGTTTTAATTCAAGAGAGAAAGTAGACATCAATCATTAGCAGTAAGTAAATTGGACCTGGCACCTTAAGTGCCTTAAACATCAGAAGTTAAGCTTGAAACGGTATCCTGATTCTTAAAGGAAGCTAGTAAATTACTTGCTGAACAAATGGGTGACATAGTCAAAATGATGAACGTTACTGAATCCTGAAGAACGTGTAGAGTCTGGGAGCAAGGAGTTCGGCCAGGAGTGAATTGTTTCCACGTAAACATCATACAAAACATAAGCAGTGTAAGAGATACAGTTGTTAAAAAAACAG
Source organism: Pseudotriccus pelzelni (assembly GCA_035584735.1). Lineage (NCBI taxonomy): Eukaryota > Metazoa > Chordata > Aves > Passeriformes > Tyrannidae > Pseudotriccus > Pseudotriccus pelzelni. The sequence continues at coordinate 55,320,508 of JAWMRA010000130.1, forward strand.
TCTTTAGTTTGGAACAGTCTTAGTTTAGCATAGTAAGTGAAATCATAATTCTCAGGCAATTCACCTTATATAAATTTTGTTATTATCACTTGTGTATGCATGGAAAAACATGAACCCAAATAACTACTAATATAGAACAATCCTCCCTCTTAAAACAGAGATGAAATTAAACTAGACATATTTTCCTTTAAAAGAATCTCTTTTTATTATCTTCAGAGTGTTTTTCCGATAGTAAAATGAGTGATAAGATGGTCCTAGATGAAAAGGAAAGCCTTTTAATTTACTAAGGAAAAACCCCAGAAGGCTGCTGTGACTGGCAATATTAAAACTTACCCTTCTGTAATTGACTTATGTCTAATCTAACTTATTTTCTCAGCCTTAGTGTTGGTCATGAAAGTGAAACAATATTACTGATTCCAAGAAATATCAAATATCTGATTTTTTTTTTTAGGGAAATAAACTGGATGGCTATGAGGCAAAAAAATTTTGCTTGTACAAAGAGTAAGCCAGTACAGATATTTTAAAGTAATTTTTGAGACTGACCTCAGGTTGCTTCACAGGAGGGCAATTGACCTCAGTTTGGAGATTGACCCCAAGCTGCCATCCTGTTCTATTTAACAGTGCATGGCTGCACCAAAACAATTAATTTGCAATATAGAGGTCTAACAAGAACTGCTCTGCAGATAACTCATCTCCCCTGGATTTGTTCTTCCTTCTTGCACTAAGAAAGAGGGAAGGAAAAGAGCAAAATAGTCTGCTGTTGGGAACAAGGAATTTTGGCACGGGTACTGGTAGATATCTGCCTGCACATTTTGAGGTACAGCAACTGAAGAAGAGCTGACTTTGCACCTGGGGGTCAGTCCCTTGCTGGTCACCAGGAACTGGCTTTTGTAGATTTTTAAAGAAGTTCTAAGACTGAGAGTCATTAGACAATAGCATAATGATATCTTGTAGAGGAGAACATGTTTCATCAGAAAGATTGACTATGAATGCTTTTGCTCACACCCATCATTGTGGTTTTCAGTCGGAATTACATTTCCTGTCATATTGATTTATTTTGCATTCATCAAAGGAGACTAAGATTTTTAAATTACTAGAATTGGATAAATATTCTAATTTCACACACAGGCATGAGAGTTAATTTTTTTTTGGAAGCTGAAATTTCAATAGCAGTGAATTTCACGCTTCCTACGGGTAGTATCATTAGCTCATATTAGTGCTTTTTCTCCTCTCAGTAAGGAGTATGCACACCAAGGATGGTGGTTCACATCTCTTTACAGTGTAGATACACAAAACCAGAACAGTAAACAGACCATCAATTCTCATTGCAGGGCTCTATGAATGTTCTGCAGGTACTTCTTATTTTCATATCTGTGACATTTTTGAAGTGAAAATCTACTTGCAGCAAATTTTTAGCTAGTTTTTATTATTTCTTCTTGCCACTGTGATTCTATGTCAAGATTATGATTAATCCCTTTGCTGAATGTCATAACATCAAATATAAAACTTACATGTTCTATATTTATGCAAAGTGAAAGCTCATTTGGTCTAACATGCTGCAAAGTATTATCCTCAAAACTTTACTTTTGCTTTTCTAGTTCTGTTTTTAAGAAAAATTCGCAGAATCTAGTTTGTTGGGTTTTTTTGGATAAGTTCTCTAAGCGTAACAGTAATAAGTTATCTATTTTTCTTATTTGATAGAACTTTGTATTTTTTTTTCCAACCTAAAATAATATAACTCTGGGAACTAAAGTTTTTACATAATAATGAGGATTAGACTCTTTCAGAGCTTGCATAGAAACCTTCAAATACCATTAAGGTGTGGCAGGATGAATGTGACTTTTTAATCAATGACTGGTTCTTATTCAACTTCTATACAGTGCTTTTGCAAAATATAACAGTTCTTGCAGAGGACAAACCTTAAAAATAAAGTCTTAATAGCCTCGTCAAAACCCACAGTTTCTGCTGCATAGAAACATCAACAATTTAAACAGTATTTTAGTTCCACTTTAGAATGAAAATTTGAGTTTGAGCAAATTGCTTTTTTTAATATAATGCTGTCTTGAAAAACTTTTAATGTTATTCATCTTTGCCTGGCTATACTATCCTGACATTCTTAATTTCTATTTGTCATAATTAAACTTTTGTTCAGCTGTGTAATCAAGTGATGGAATAGTGAGGCTGCTTCTTTGCAGTAGTAGTGGAGTTCTGAAATGGTAGAGAGGAATTAGACACTTAATCCAAAGAAAGGACCTGTATCTGAGGATTGGAAGTGGAGATGATCACCTCCCAGCATCCTAGAATTAGACACTGAAGTACTCAGGCAGCGTGACCTTAACTTTTACTTTCTCCTGGACATCAACTATGGCTTGCACAGCCTGATGGAAAGTAAGAAGTCTGGCATAGCATTGTTCCTTTACACTGTGCAAGGAACCCAGAACTAACAGCTGAAAACTACAGGTTACAAAACCTGTTATAGAAAAAGCCCTACATCACTGATGAGTTTGTTATAACTTTTGAAGTGACTCAGGCAACCATGAATCAGATCTTTAAACATTAGCAATGTTAAGTGCTTTTCACACCAAGATATTTTAAATATTCTTCTAAGTACTCCTTTGTATCTTTAGCAATGGAAACAATAGCATGAAGACCCTTAAAGATATAATTAGCTTGTACAGCAGGTAGGTGCTCAGTGTCCAAGAGCTTAACTCACTTCAGAAAGTGGGCCCAAGTTTCCTAATTCACACACTTTTGAAATGTGATTTTTTTTCACAACTATTCTACCATTTCTCACACTTATCATGCTCTATGTATAAACTTAAAAATGAAAGAATTTATAGCCCAGTTATAGCACAAGTCCAACTTGTCTGATTTCTAGCCTGCATGTAAAAGCTGAATAACATTTCTAACATTCTGACACTGGGATACAGGGATCACATTTCATTTATCTACCTGCGCTTTTTGAAAACCAGCTATTCCATTTTATTGAAATAGGTAATCTTAGTATTCCAGACATCAGTGCTATGAAATGTCATCTGTGCCCATTTCTTCATATTATAAATCCTTCTACATTGCAAAAGCAGTTAGATTAAAAATTAGAAACAGTTAAAAGACAATGAAATTGTAAATTGTATATCTATATGTGTTGTTTTGATTCTCATTTGCACATTGTTCTGTTTCTATTGGCAGAAAAACACAGCTCTCAACTATGTGCAAGACAATTTTGCAATAAGTTCTGCTTCACTCTAAACTTGTATGAGCCTGGCTCCATGCTGCTGCCAGCCATGAGATTATGGTCTTAAGGCTCTTTGTAAACCCCTATAAAAGTATAAAGGGACCATATACTTACTTATATCAAAAGTAAGTCTACATGGTACTTTGTGGGCAGGTAAGAACTCTTTCGTACATTGATCACTTTTTTCTTCCTCCATATTATCTGCAAGTAGCACAAACTTGAGTTGTGTAATATAAAGAATCAAATCCTCATAAGCAGGTTGTATAAACTTTGGTTTGGTGTTTTCCCAGTGATAGCTACTGGACAGATCAGCTGTAACCACTAACAGTTCCAACCTAAATGCTGCATGCACACACTAGGAATAAATAAAAGCTAAGTCTTATCTGCACGGAAGCCTCTGCTATTTATTTTTTATAGCTCTGTCTTTGATATGAATTGCTTAGGTTAATTGCATTACATGGGTAATGTATGTGAGAATGGATAAACTGGGCCCTACATATTCAAAGTAGCATACTTAGTTAACCCGTTCATTAGTTTAACACAAACCAAATGTCATTACAATGTAAAGAATTAGTTGTACATATTATAACTTCATTTGGCCCTGCACCTGCTTAGTTTGGAGGCTCTTACAAGCTCTCTTAAGGTATATTCATCTCATATTGACATCCTCCCTTTCCATATGTTTTTTAGACACTGCAATATGAATTATGCTTATTATGGAAATGACAGCCAAATCTATTTTGCTTCTACAAATGATATGCCAAGACAGCCTCTGTTCTGTCAGCAAGCATTGCCAAAGTACAAATGCATATGGCAGCAAACCTTTTTCAAGTTAAAACAAAAATGCTGAAAACTGACTCTGCTAATTTATCAAAACTGCTTCCTGGCTCTCACAGGATTTCTTCGGGTGGCTATAAGACATCCTTCTCCAATGTAACTGAAAATATTTTGGAGCTAAGTCAATATTTTTATTCACAATCCATGTTAACACTGGACCCGAACATTGCAAGGTGTTGAATCTATTGATGAGAAGGCAACACACACTTTCCAACAAAGAAACCATGGTCCTACTCTAGTGGTTTGCTGCCATTGCATTGGACTTTGCAAAATTACTTCTAGTTGCAAAAAACTGGTTTGAAGTACAACTAAACTAATTTATGCATTTTGTCTTCATTCTTCCCTCTCATTGCTCATAAATGAACCTGTGAAGTCGGGATAGAGAAAAATAAGCCCCACCTCCTTTTTCTTCTACAGAATACCAAATCTTAGTGCTGAGAATTGAGTCTTCTTCTCTGCCCTTCCCATATAAGTTCAGGTGCTCGGTAGTCCTCTGGCAGTGTCAGTCGGCTTAGGGCATGGTTCAACACACAGCAGTTTGCTTTGCTCCTTTTCTATGCTCACATCTATTCTTATTTTGCTTCTGAGGATAGGAGAGCCCCATGCCACTGTCCTTTAACCAGTGAAGAAATATCATTTAGCAGCTCCATGTTTTATGAGCCTGACTTAGAAAGAGAACTGCATGCCTTACATCTTCAGGAATTATGTACGATGTCATTTGTTAACTGATTTCACCGATAAAGCTCTTCAGTGCCTTTAGACATTTATGAATGCATGTTTCTTACCTTTGCTAGCTCTGCTCAGTATACAAAAGACCCCTTTTTATAATCACTGCATTGGTTTCTTCTGTATAGTAAATCAATTAGTTAAACACAGTGTAGTGTAAGCATCCTGCTGGGCAAGGGTTGTGTTTGAAGGTGAATGAATCCCGAATTTCTTCAGTGGAGTAGCAGTGACACCTCTGATAGACAATGACACTGTAATCTCATGTAAGGGATATCGTAATGGGGACTCCAGTTATTCTCTCCCTGCTCTGAAGTTCGTTGTGCAAGAATGAAAAAGCCACTTCAGTCACTCAAAATGTTAAATCTTTTTTTTGGCATTTTTATAATGAATGCCTTTTAGGTACTACCGATCATATCCCTAATCCTTAGCTAGTATAAATCATTATAGACCTTATTGGCTTCAAAAATTATACTGATTTGCACTAGTTAAGCATACAGACAGGGCCTACAGGGCATACCCATTCGGAAACAGCAAATTTCCAGGGTTTCATTCATTTGGGTCATGAACTGGCACTGGTTTTTCTAAGTCACCTGAAAAATACCTCTCTGAGATCTTGACACTAGCAAAATTAGTCATATTGTATCCTGGTACAGGAATTCCTTCAGAGAGGGCCCAATCCCTCCTATTTTTCATCTTTTTAGGAATTTGTGGTTATATACCTAATGATTTTAAGTGGGTTTTATGTAGCTTTTTTGGCCAAGGATTTCTAATATATAACAAGATCATGGATCTGGGTTGAGAACAGAACTTTGTTTGCTGTTTCTCAGAAAATTCAACCTTGAATTTTGTTTCCTCTTGTATGTTAAGCTTCAAGCATGTCTCCTCTGAAATAAGTGACAAAACTCTTCTTGGCATCAGGCAAGAGCAGGGCTGAGTCAGCAGACAGCTCTGTTTTGAGCTGCTCCTGCAGGAATGCAAAGGATGAACACACAGAGAGTTGTATCACTAGATTGTAGAGTCCCTAAATTGGATAGGTCTGCCCCTGCATCTGGCCATCACTTGGCAGCCATAACAGGGCTAAGTTTAGCTTTGTATCGATTGTAATTTGCTGTGGGATTCTGGGCAGGGAGGAAGATCTAGAAATGGAAGATTATAATGTATTATTGCATTTACAGTATCGATATTATTGCAAGCCATTCCCTAATTTCTACAGGAATAGTTTGGGCACAGCCATATGAAAATACTAAAAATAACATTCTTGTTTCATCATTTATAGAGCCAGATAAGTGTTAGATTTCATACTGCGTAATAGAGTTAATTCATTTCATAAGTTGGGAATTGTTTAAGATGTGTCTGAATATTTTTCTAACTGCATTTTAGAGTAACCAAAGTCTACAAATTTGCAATAACAGATTTAGAAAGTAAGTGTTGACAGGAGAAGAAAACTTACAAAATGTTGAATAAAAATCTGAAAATGCCAAAGTACTTAACTTTCATTAAATAAAGAAAAGGTTTCCAAAGGCTAGTGGAAACTAACCACGTGTTTCCAGGCTTTCCAGCAACTCTACAGCTGTACATCTTCACAGAGCGTGTATTCACAACAGCAGGACTGTAGGGGCATAGGTAATACTAACAGGGTATGAATGAGGGACTAGGGGTACCTGCTAAGGTATATGAACCAGCTGAAGACACCTAGGCCAAAAAGACTAACAAAGGAAGTCTTTGCATGTGAAGGAACGGCCAGCTCAGCCTTTCCCTTTTATTTTGCTTAAAAAGGTAAAATTCCCTCCTTTGTTTGAGTACTACCACCAGATGACAAGGCTGGAGTTAGCCACTTCAAGTTCACTGCACAACAATTAATCCAGTTGTGAATATGAAGCCTACTGCACGCATTTGAAAATGTATGGGGATGACAACTGGAAACCATATTGAGTGTAGAAGGGATGTGTAAAGTGCTTAGGTGTTGCTGTTTTGCCGGGACATACCACATTACAAAAACTGGAATAAAGTTACCAAAGATGCAGAACTGATTTACAACTCTTACTGAAACAAAATACATGAACTTAAACTAAGCACAGCCAAGTACCAGCCCCATTTTAAACAATTTTCTAAACACTGTTTTATAGGATTTGCCAGATAACTAGCCATGGGCACAGATCAGAATCACTGTCCTTCACAGCTCCACTTGACTACAAGTCAAGGAAGTCTAGGACACTCCCTATTTTATAGACACTGTACCCTGGAGCACTGTACATTTACCTGAAATGGTGTTGCCTGCTTCAACCCTCAGCGCACAGCAGTATGACCACATCTGCACAGTGTTGCATACAGGGCATTTAGTCCTTTTAGGGTTGGTTGGGCATGAGCTGCCCTTAATAAATCCACGCTGGCTGTTCCCTTTCACCTTTTTTCCTCTTTGTGCTTGGATATAGCTTCCAGGAGACTTTGCTCCCACTGCTTTCCTGAAAACAGAGGCTAGGATGGCTACTTTATTGTTCCTCAGATTCTCCCTGCCCTTGTGAAAGAGACATGCAGTGTTGGCCTTATTCCAGACATCAGGAACTTCCTCTGAGTACCACAACCTTCTGAAGATGGTAGAGATTGCCATGACATTGCACAGCTTCCACAGCACCACTGGCACCCACAGCATCCTATCCCATCAATGTCCAATTTGCTTAAGTGGTGACTAAATCTACCCTTCGCTATTTCATGTCATGCCTCACTCCTGAGGTCTCTCACAAGGCTTTAAAAGCCAAGAGGTACATGTGCACACTTTATTAGTAAAAGCTGAGGCGAAGAAAGCACAGAGTATCTCATCTTTTTTGCTGTCATTAGGACCCCAGCCCCACAGTGTGCTCCTGTTTTCCTTTGCTTTACTTTTTTTCTGATAATATGTCATAGAAACTTTCCTTGTCTTTCAGATTACTTACTAGTTTCAACTTCAGCTAAGCTTTGGCCTTCCTAATTGCTTCCCTGCAGGCTTGGACAATGCCTTGATACTCCACCTAGCTTGCTCGCTCCCACTTCCATGTGACAGATCCTAGGACTTGGATTGCTAATAAAACTTGATGCTGTGCACTGCAAAACTCCTTTTCCTCCTAGTATCATTTGCTAGGATCAACTCCAGTCGTCTCTGGCCACTCAAATCAGTTTAGTGGCTGTCATCTTGTGATCACTGCCACCTTATGACCATCCTCTACAGAACACCAAATTTTAACCTCTTATGGTAGCCTAGAAACCAGGAGGTAGAGCCAAGTTGTTGTTCTTCTTATGCCAAACAGAAAATGCCTAATTGGAAAAATAATCAACTGTACAGAATGATTTTTTGTTGTGAATCCTTTATCTGAACAACTCTTCACAGATGCTTGGGTCAAATGATGCTTAGTTCTTCAGTTGTAAGAAGCATAAGCTGTCGCTTCCAAGAAAGGAAATATAAAGGTGTGCATCTAGCATGTTTACAGCTAGGATTATACTGAATGAGACTAGCAAGACATACACTATTTGCTTTCCAGATGTTAGTCTAAGGAATGCATTATACATAGTAAGGCTTTCTCTTCTCCTAATTGCGTTCAAGAATAAGTGCTTAGACAATAATGGAAACCCACTATGTTATTTCAGAAGTGATAAATAGAGCAGGATGCCCATATAGGAAGGCAAGAAAGAAGAAACCTTCAGAGATATAAATTAACTGAGCTTTGTGAAAAATGGTTTTGAAATATAACATTTCCACCCTCCCCCATTTTTACAGGGCTTTTCCACTCAGATAATGTAGATGCTTAAGGTACAATTATAACATCTTCAGAAGATTGTTAGATTATATGAAAGAGGAAATAGTAATATACATACACAGAGAAACTGAGAAAGAGAGTATGTGGTTTGAGTCAGAAATTCTCTGATCTCAAAAGAAGCAGATGATGCAGATAAAATACAGGCTTCACTGGCACAGCTAGCAGGGAACTTTTATGTGTACATAAAGCAATTATAAAAGGTGTTTGATTTTGCATTAAAGCAGCCAATTAGTTCCTTTTTTGACTAAAAATATATATTTCTACTTTTTGTGTTTCAGCAGACAACAAACAAAAATGAAGCTTAGTATAAGTCATTGATCAGAAAAATCTTTTAATGTATTTTAGTGTGGGAATTATGATGGCAAAAGCCTCCCCACATTGAGACCCCTTTCCCTCTGTCTCTCAGGCTACATGCAGAGGTTTTTGAACAACATTTGCAAAGATGGTGGCTTCAGAAAGACAACTTTGCTTCTGGAATCGAGGTGAATATTCGAAGGCAGAGCCAAGGCACTGTTTGCTAGGCAGCCCACATGACTGATACGTTAGCTACAGCTGGGGTGAACAGGGCTGTCCAATGTAGGGTTGTTTGTTGGTTTTGCAAGTGTATTTCCCTTGAAAACAGGAAGGGGTCAAGAAATGCCAGCAACAGGTAACTGACCATGACACAGAAGAGAAAGTACAGGGGTTACAACACACGGGAGAGTGCTGGAGCCGCTGTTTGCTTTTCACTGTTGTGTTACACAGAGTATTTAGCTTTTGCTCTTGTGTGGGAGCAGCTTTCAGGAAGGTTTCTACAACATAATAGCTTCCCATGAGGAATGATTTCAAAGGGCAACTCTGAGATATAGATGTAAGAGAGCTGCTGATTTTAACACATTTTCATAGCAAGTTTCAGAGTAGCCATGTTTTAGAATAGAACATTCATTTATTAGAGGATATTTACTTAGAGGTAAACACTGCAACCTGTTTAATATTCACCCATTTCTTTTAGTTCCTCAAAAATAGTTACTGTTATTTCCAGACATTATGTAAATATTTTAAAATAAAAATTATTGATATTGGTACTGATAAAACACAATGGTTGAGACAAGATTAAATTGACTCATGCGGGTGCATATAAAAGTCTTAGAGGCTATTTTGTGAGTCCTGAGGATCGAAGTTGCTACCCTGGCACAGAATGAAAGGGATGTATCCTGTCACAGATATGTTTGGCAGCATTTTAAGGATTTGAGAATGCTTCATTCATATTCACAGGAGCACTGAAGTAGGTCAATCACCACGATGTGTGGTGCTTATGGAATACACCAGTAACACTGATTTTTCAGCCTGTCAGCTATTGTGAATCTGTCCACAATCACTGACTAAGGGAGATGCCCCAAAGCTCACTTCAATTTCCAGTATGAAGCAATGACAACTCTGTCACAAGATTTTGAATGAATCGGACTAGCACTAAGATTTTAAGCCTCATGAGAACATCTTCAATAGGTTTTGATAAGACTTCTCTGAATCTTGTGTAATGCTTTTGAAGCCATTATATGTGGTTATTTTCTTGAGCAAGTTCCAGAAATCAAAGGACAACAGGACATATTCTTCTGACCACCCTTGATTATTACCAAGGGAAGAACTAATTTATTCTGAGCATAAGGTATGCCTTTCTTACACTTTCACGGTGTATTCTTTGGAAGGTAGGAGATGAGGGGAAAGGATGCAAGTAACACTCTGGTTTGTAACATGGACCTTTTCCACATTGAATATAAGCGGCTAAATTGAATACATCTCTTGCAAGTATCCATTCAAAAAATTTTATCTATGTTGTTAACATGAACAACCTAGGTAACTTGTTACTCAGCTGTTTTTAAGAATTTCAGGTAGAAACAGCTCTGTAAAAAAAGTAATAAAAATTGAGATGATAAATTCAGAAGGCTTTGACTGCCGGTTGTGCTGTAAAACGATATTTCAAAAATAACTTTCTCCTAGACCTCTTAAGTAAAATATACCTTTAGTGTTGGCAGAGAGTGCTGCAGTTAAATGCTTACTAGCATTTGGCATCTCTCTCCTTTCTGACTCTTTTCTTTTCTTTTTTTGCCAAGGATGACTCTTCAATTAAAGAAAAAATCAAATAGAAGCAGAAAAGATCAACTTTTTTAGATAGACAACAAGGGAAACCACTACAAATAAACATTGTCCATTGAAAAACATGTTGAAAAACTGAAGTCTTTAAAAGGCAGGAAACTCTCCAAACTTGTGATACAGGTTTAAGGTGTGTGCCATTCTATGGGAATAAGAAAGTCAGTTCTGAGCCATCCAGCTCTCTTCCTGCTAAAGCAGATTTTGGGAGGTTATTGGGGTAGATGCTTGAGCTAAGGAGGGTACTGCTCATGTAAATCATACCTTTTTGTGATACAGAACAAATAACATTGTAATCAGAATAATTTTTTTACCACCAGCCTACTAGTCAAAGCAAGAGGAGCCTTTGCTGTTGGGAAATCATGAACTTCAGTTGTTGAGATTACAATCTGTGGGATGTATTAAGTGGGGCGTGTAGTAGGATGCTGATGTTAGCTGAAGTGCCTTATGCAGTGGCTAATCACCTGAGTCTGAGAGGGATGAGGTACAAGAAGAGTTTGTTTTTCCTGTAAATTCATCTCTGATCCTTTCATCACCCGGTATAGCTGTACTTGTTTAGTCTACTGAGGCCTCTTAGGGCTAACATGTAATGAAGTAGAATCACATAGGGGTGTTCATAGCCACAGCAGTGCTGTTGGCTGTGCTCTTTAATGGATTTGGATAAAACCTTGCTCAGCAAATAGCACACTGAAAACAAATATTCTCTTTGTTGTCTTAGGATATACTGTCCCCTTTATTGTACTGCATTTGTTCTCAAAACTGACCCGCACCTGGTCTCATTTTGATCTTTGAACTTGGGGCTGATCAGTTGTCAGATACTGATGCTTCAGTGTGAACCTTAGCACAGAAACAGATCACTGGATTTGAAATAGTAGGAGAATGTGTGCTGTCCTTGTGGGAAAGCCATAATTTATTCATAATTTTACTAAAATCAGAGGTTGTATGAAAAAATAAATTAAGTAAATACCCAGCTGAATGCTGTCTGTTTGAGCTGCTCCATGCTGTGCAGCCAGCTGTGAGGGGGAAAAATACAGCCTTAGGAAAGCAAAGGCTGTGCGTCCAAAAACTCAAGGGGTGACCAAAGCACCCAGCATGTTCTTGGGCAGCTTATAAACATGGCAAAAATCATTAAATCCATTCCACTGCTGCTCACTAGACGCCACTGCAGATATAAATTAATTGCACAGAGTGAATCAAATAGTGTTCCCCTTTCTGACACTGGGCTGCACCTTAGTTTGGACTGTACAAGGAGACAGGGAAGGTCTTCACCTCTTGTGATCCCATTTTTGAGCACTAGGACTTTGACACCAGGGGCTATAGCCAGAAAGGTCTCTAATTTCTCATTGAAATGAGTAACAAACATGGGATTTGATATTGTTCTGCCATGCATTTAGGGACAAGCCAGTTTCACCCTTCTTTCTTGTCTGGAAGCAGGGAAGAGACAGGACTTTGGTTTCATCCTTCTGTTTTCTGGCTGAAGCCATGTCGTCAGTTCTAGGGTTTAGAAATTCCTCTCTTCTAGAATCCGGGAGTCACACTGCTCCCAGCCCCTGGCCACTGCCCAGAGCAGGCAGTGCTGTTCGCTCAGGCTTGAGCCCAAAGCCACAGCCTCACCACCAGCCATCTCCTGGAAACTCTGGGCCAGTGTGTTTGCTCCCCGGTTGGCAAACAGGCTTGGGAATGGTTAGCAGGAGGGCACGCTCATTCAACAGGTGTGCCTTCAGTGTACCAGGTCGCAGATCAAAAAGGCATGACAGGGTAAATAGGAGGTTTAATATTTCACCAAAATGTCAAAGCTTAAAACGTCTGCTGGAGCAATGGAAATGCCTGTGTGAAGCTGAAGTGAAAGCACAAACCACTGTAAAGACCTTATAGCATTAATACCAATGTGGTCGTTAGAGTAGTTATTCACTGTAGATATGGTTAGTGGTATGCAAGCAGCAGGGTTTTAGTTCTGTGGCATTTTGCTGACTTTACAGTAAAATGGTCTTCCTTTCTCAAAATTTAATGTGCTATGTCAGGACTAAATTATATAATGGATGCCTGGGACTTTCTATCTTGTGGTCTGATTCTATAACAAATTTCACCCTTCCTTTCATCAGAGAGGGTAATTAATGGAGTGTACTACGATTTCCATATGATATAATCTTCAGAGAACTTTTTTAGTTGTGTATATATAGCCTTGTGAATCATTTGGCTTTAAAAAAAACTGTGTTGTGCAAAGCTTAAGCATTTGATGATGATCCTTTTTCTGCAGAAGACCTCTTTAATGCATTCAGGTTTCCGTTTCTAGCTGAGGTAAAGATTTCTAATTTTTAGCATTTAGCCAGCCATATACAGCCGTGCACAGATGTCTGTAGTCAAAAATGTTTCAATATTTATGTAGGTTCAATAGACTAAGAACCTCTCCCAGGGGTAGGAGCTATAAGATAAAGTTAGTGAATTCTTTAGTTAATTTACCATTAAGTGGTCCATGTTTCAGTTTCAGATTGCAGATCAGCAGAGGAAAGGCAGGTATCTGTAAAGCAACCACCTTAGTGTTATACTGAAGAAAATCTGATGATGCTGATCTTAGCAAACTGAATTGACTCACACCAGTCCTGAAGCATTTTCTTTCCTGTTTTGTTTTTTTTTTTTTTTTTTTTCCTGAAAGACAGCATGGAGAACAGATCCAAGACAGGGGGAATGAGAATGCTCTGAATCTTTTTGTCTTTGTTCATCTGCAGTAGTTAAAGTTTCCTATCTGAGTATGTGGTAAAATAATCATTTGTCAAAGAGGTAAACTTATTGTACACCAATGGCCTGCATTTAAAAGGTCCCTAGTGTACTATGAACTATATAGTGTTCATAAAAAGTCATACTCAGGAGTCAAATACTCCTCCTTCTTCAATTACTGTAGTTTTCCACTGTCTCTAAGGGTGGACTATTAAACACTCAGTGTCAAGGCACACTATACTTGTACAATGTATGATTCATTAGGTCACTTTTTTTTTCAAACTTTATTTCTGATCACATGTATGTATGGTTAACACAGACTCAAAAAAAAAAAAAAAAAAAAGAGTCCTCCAAAAGCCAGGCAGTCAGTAGGCAGAGTGATTCTGAGAATATTGCGCTGAAGTCCATGAAAGCCTGAGGTCATTTCTGCTTGGACATTGCATAAAGTGTGCCTGCCAGTTTCAATATATAAAATCCAGTGCCAAGTGACTGAAATTAGGGTTTTACTGTTTGATCTTTCAGGCAAGTAAGCAAATTGTCACTTTCATTTCTCAATAATTGCTTGGATAACAGATCTGGCTGTTATTGTTTTCAATCTACACTGTTAACCAAGGTATGGAGAAAGGAGTCTGATCAAAAGTAATTAATGATTCTGAACAAGTTTTCATTGGGGTATTTCCTTTACACATGTCAAGAGGAGTATATCTGAAAAAAGGACAAGGTTGGTTAAATGGAAATAAAGCTTCCAGAGGAAGTTATGTTCTTTTAGAGGTAATATGCTAAAAGGCCGAGATTACAGAACTGTTGCCGAAGAAGCTGTGTGCTCTTACACGTTGCTAAGTGCCCCCAAGCTGACATCATCATTAGTTATTCATAGCATACTAATATCTGAAGGTTCTAGTCAGAAGTAAGGCCTTCGGATGTCATCCTATGTCTGAACTCGAAGAATGTCCTCGGTCCCAAAAAGCTCACAGTGTCATTTAATGTCATTGGTGTTGAAGGCAATCAGGATATCTAGTGGGGGCTTCAAACAAAGAAAAGGTTTTTGCAGGAACAGCATCTCAGAGAAACTTTCTTGATGGGCAGATTAATAATTCCTTAATGAAACATTTTAATTAATTTGGCTGACACAGACAAATATTATGAATTGAATGGAATGTAAGCCAAAATGATCATATGCCACCCTTCTTCAAACAAGTATAAATTTATATATAATAAGTGCAAAATTTCTTTCAAGATATTCTTAAAATAGTCTTTCATGATCTGACAGTATACACAGACACATAGCCAAGAAGAACAGTAAGATACAGGAAAATATATATTTGCACGTTGTGTCTTCTGTCAAGTGACTGACGGTGGACTGAGCAATTTGAGAATATAGAATAGTGGCTTTGCTCAAAATTAGAGGTTGTGGTAAAAATTTTTTGAAGGTTGCCTATTTTACACATCATTTAAGCCCATACAGCTGCTGCTCCTGTATTACAAAAAATCCATAATTTCTTACCAGAGGGTGAAGTTCAAATTTTCTATTTTTTAGAAAGCACTTTTTCAAATCTTGCTAATCTGTATTCTGCAAACCCACCACTAATGGCAGGTTTGTTGGAGTGTAAACCACTCTCTACTTTGCCTTGGGCTGTCTGGTTTGCTCAAGTTACCCTGGAACAGAAATAGCTGTAGTTTTGGCAGTATCAGTCCTGTTTTACTATAGGGAATACATCACTATTTATCACTGAGCATTTCCAAATGCAAATGACCCTCCAAATTAGGGATGTCCTGCCTTTTAGAACCACTACTAAATGACCACCTGCATGTGTTCATATTCAAAGCTGGTCTACTCACCCCATATGCATCTCCTCCAGTGTTTTATTCGACAATCTGTTTCAGCTTCGCAAGGGAGCTAGCAAATTATGTATTGCTCATTTTGTCAAAGTCATCATTGATGACAATTCCGGCATCAAGAGGCTCATTTTGTTCTCCAGATGTTTTTTTCACATAGAAGATAAATTGGGGGTTTCAATCTTTTCCTCTTTCTTTTCTTTTTCTTCCTTTCTTTTCTTTTTCTTCCTTTCTTTTCTTTTTCTTTCTTTCTTTTCTTTTTCTTTCTTTTCTTTTTCTTTCTTTCTTTTCTTTTTCTTTCTTTCTTTTCTTTTTCTTTCTTTCTTTCTTTTCTTTTTCTTCCTTCCTCCCTTCCTCCCTTTCTCCCTTTCTTTCTCTCTTCCTCCCTTCCTCCCTTCCTCCCTCCCTTCCTTCCTTCCTTCCTTCCTTCCTTCCTTCCTTCCTTCCTTCCTTCCTTCCTTCCTTCCTTCCTTC
>JAWMRA010000130.1:55336345-55393952 GCA_035584735.1 Pseudotriccus pelzelni
CTCTCTCTCTTTCTTTCTTTCTGTCTTTCTTTCTTTCGGTCGTTCTTTCTTTCTTTCTGTCTTTCTTTCTTTCTTTCTTTCTTTCTTTCTTTCTTTCTTTCTTTCTGTGAGGATACATGCTGTGCTGCTAGGAATGGGAGTAGGAACACATAAAAAATAAATTAATAAAAAAAATATCAAGCCTCAAGAAGAAACCCACTGCAAGCCTACAGAGCCCATTAGTATGTTATATTTAGCACCAGCATAATGGACAGGAAAAAATACAGAGTTGTTTGTATAAAAGGAATGATATCATTCATATTGGATAACATCCCAAATTCCAAACCATGATTTACAGTCTCTGGCCAACCCACAGCTATTTTGTGACACAGGATTTCCCAAGCTTACAGGGTGGCATCTTCAGATGAAAAGAACAAGTGACCTCAGAAGTAAAATATTGTAAGAGGCTCCTTTTACATTCTGTAGAAGTGCAGCTTGTTCAAGGCTATACTTTACATTGTGAA
The DNA here is from genome assembly GCA_035584735.1 of Pseudotriccus pelzelni. NCBI lineage: Eukaryota > Metazoa > Chordata > Aves > Passeriformes > Tyrannidae > Pseudotriccus > Pseudotriccus pelzelni. The sequence goes on from JAWMRA010000130.1 coordinate 55,336,849, forward strand.
AGGACGGTACTTTGTTGCCAGCCCTTTGAAGCTGTCAGTTAGTGTCCTTAATTTCTGGGGATCACATTCACAATAAATTCAATTTTTCAAAACTCCTTGTTTTTTTATTATGATGAGGTGATCACATTTTCCAAGGAAATAAACCTCTCTATGCTCTCACCATTTTTAGTAGAAACGATGAAATTCCCTGGACCTTACTGGAAGACACATTGTCTTCCACAGCATGTCTTAACTTCTTTGGTGTCCCATTCCCTCAGAGATACTTTTTCATCCTTTGATAAGAAATTACGGTATTCCTCCTCTGTAATTGGAAAGGACATATCATGGGAGTCTCAAGAGCTGAGTGCACCAAGAAAACCAGACTTAAAAAAACTAGTTAAGTCTCAGAGAGGGATACATACGCAGCTCATGTACTATAGCTCCCTTGAGGGAGTTGACTGGAAAGGCGTATAGACACGCAGTTCAAGTGTGCAGGGATAGGGTTAAAAAAACAAAAGCCCACTCAAAGCTGAATCTGGCAAGGGATACAAAGGGTAAGAAGAAGGGTTTCTATAGATCCACCAGCTGCAAAAGGAGCGTAGAGGAATATGTAGGCTCACTACTGAGTAGGGTGGGGAGGCTGAGGTACTCAGTCTCTCCTTCCCTGTCTGTACTGGCAAGGCTGGCCATCAGCAATCCCAGGTCCATGAGACTAGGGAGAATGTCTGAAGTATGAAAGTCTTACCCTTAGTGTAGGAGGCTCAGTTCAGAGAATATTTAAACAAATTGTGCATATACACAGCCATGGGCCCTGATGGGTCCAGAGAAACATAAGAAAAATCATTTTACCACAAGAATAGTCAAACGCTGAAAGAAGTTGACCAGAGAGGTTGCAACTCACAGAGGAATCTACATTCCTGGAGATATTTAAAACTCAACTGGACACAGTCCTGATAAGCCTTGTCTGCTTGACCTTGGTGTGAGCAGCCAGTTGGACTAGATAATCTCCAGAGGTGCCTTCCCACCTCAACCATTCTGTGATTCTGTGTGATTCTGTATGAGGTTGTGAGATAGAAACAGCTGTGATTTAAGAAGGACTTTAATAAATTTCTTCATTACTATAGGCATTATTATTAATTTTTAGTAATATAGCACTTCAAATAGAAGAGACACTACTACAGAAAAACATATTTAGCTGGAAGGACAGTTTGCCAATAAAACCCATATGTCAGTCAATTGTGATTTTTTAAAATCAGGTTCAATATTGAACATTTCTGGAAAATGTAGCAATGTAAATGCAAATCTTCACTTCCACTTTTTTAATAATCTGTTTTAAAGAAATCCTAAGAAGCAATATCATCTGGTAATTTAAGTGCACACAGGATATTTCAGAAACCAAGGCATTCTGGTAAAAATTGTCGTCATCTAAATTTGTGACAGTCACACCAAATAGCAGACCCATGCAAATGTATTTGATAGAAAAAGGAATTACTTCCAATTGCTCTTAAATGGGGAAAATTTTAATCTGTTTTTCAAAGATAGGAAACTCTGTGTGAAAAATGCCCACTGCACAGTATTCTACACAATTCTGCTAACAGCTTTTAGACATCTCTGGTGCGTTCTGTTGAAGCTTTATTGTTATATTTTAGATGAACACTACAAGAAAATGATCAATATGTGGTTAGCAGATTTTCTATCCAGAACAGCCTTACAGGAGAGAGAACACGAGAATCTTGACCTCATAGCAATTTAGAAATGACAGCCGGCATCAACCAAGCTACTTCTACGCCAGTCTAAGAGCAGGGGCTAAAAAGAACCTGTGATGAAATATTAGACAACTTGTAAGAAATTCACAAAACCAGATGCTCATGTATGTCCTTTTGGAAGGACAGTGCCTTTGCCTTTGAAGCACTCTGTAACTAATTTGTTGAAGACACCAGATAATGTCACACATAAAGGCAGCCATGTCGTGTTTTCAGACGGTCCAGAGCTGAAATGCCATGAAGCTAATATGGAACAAGGAAAGGCTGTTTGAAATAGTGGCCAGACATGACAAATAATAATTTGCAAACCTGTTTGAATAGCAGCCCAAGTGTCAAAGAAAAATTGAATGTAAATCTACAGTTTCTGATGGACTGTGAAGAAAAGTAGAGATAGGCCTTTTCACCACAAACCATGCATCTTATTAGTATTAAAACTTTTTAGACCCTTGGGAAGCAGAAAAACTGGATATTGCTGCAGTGACCACCCCAAATAATTGGCATCTCACCCATTTTACTATCCCAACTAACTGGCTTTAAGATAATGGAACTTAGATGACTTTTCATGAATTGGTAGAATATGCCAAAGAATGTGATTTTTTTTCCATATCACAGCATCATTCCATTCTGCTAGACAAATGACAAAGTGTCAGTGAGTCACTGTTGATATTGTTAAGATTTTAGCAAAGAAACTTAAGAAACAAAGGAATCATTCTTTAATGGAGAAATACGTCCACGGAATCTTACTCTTATTCTGAGGAACACTGAAGTATTTTGGCACATTCAGCAGGTGAAGAACTAAATTGTTCAGTGATTGAAAAAAAAAAAAAGGACAAAAAAAAGAGATGCCTTTGCCTGAGCCAACCTTATTACTGCAAACAAGCCAAATTTCCTCAAACACTTCCTCATTAAAAACTGTGCACATGAAAACAAGTTACCTGTGCTGAACTGATATCCCTCATTCAGATAACACAGAATGAATAGACTCATATTTCACCAAACCTGCTAATACATTTACTCACTCTAAGTGAAACACAACAAATATGGACATAGAGGATGATGAACTATCTGTTCCATTGAGATTTGATGAAGAAGACTGGAAAAGAACAAAGTTTGACAAGCAGCTGAGTTATGCAGGAATAGTTAATTAGAACAACTTATCTCCAAAGGAACCCAAGTGCAAAGCAGACTTCTCAGGCTGAAGTGTCAGTAGAGTCCTGTTTCCTCCAAAGAAGCCACAAAATATATTGACTTCATCTAAATATTCAAGGGAGAAATAGCACTTTATTTCCCAATCATGCGCTTAGCAAGGTGCCTGATAAAATCAAAATATATTGCTAAAACTTGGGCTACTATTCTAGCTTTTATATATGGATTTTTTAAAAATTATTTTTATGTGAGTCATTGTAAAGATTTAGTCAGAAAGAGATACAAAAATTCAAATAAGGGTTTAATAAGCTTTCACCAGATTGATATAAAGAGATGGAAACCTGAAAGTATAAAAATAACAAGCTATAGACTTGTCAGCAAATACAACCTTCCAGATCTGAGATATGAAAATTTTTAAAAAACTCATTTCAGTTAAGTTTTATTTTAATAATTTTATTTCATTTTATTTGGAAGCCAGTTAAGTTTTATTAATCTCCTACAGCCTTTTGTCACTTTTTTTTCCTGTGGCCATCTTTTATTCCCTTCCCTTACAATGTATTTTACATACTGACTTTCAGGCACAGTTTACTGTTTCCTGCAAAGAGGAGAGCTGATGAAAGTAGCAGCTAGAGTTATTGTTTGCACGCAAATAGGCTAAGACAGATCGTAAAGTCCCTGGTGATCCAGGGCCTATATAATGCTGCCTAGCTCCAGCAGCGCCAGCAGAAATTTCATAAGCCAGTGCTTAGATTTCAGCAAGTTCACTCTGTCCAGTTCTTTCCACCTGACAACTGGTTAACCTGACCTTATCACAGCCATAAGCACCCTGCTCTTCTCAACTTGGAAGGAATGTTTGGGTGGTTAGTGCCAAGCTGTTCCTCTGAGAACACCCCCCAAATTCCTGGCTGGGGTGGTGGTGGGCTGACCACCTCCAAACACTTCAGACAGCATCGAAGGCATCTGCCCCAGGGCACTCAGCACTTGGGTGGCTCAGGCATCAGAGGGGTGAGGGGCGGACACTGCAGCACAGCTGAGGAATAGCTCTGTCCGTTGTTTAATCTGCAGTGCAAAAGTGTTACTGAGCAAGAGGGGTTACATGAGGAGCTATTTCAGATGCTTCACATTCCTCTTCGACTTTACCCTGGCATAATTTACAAGCGGAGACAAGCCCTTACACATGAGGCATAAAAAGTAACAGAGAGACTACTGCTGCGAAGTGCTGAGTATTTCCAAGAGTTAAACCTGCTCAGCACCAGTAAAATGGGGAACAAAGTCACCTTCGTACTTTTCTGAATAGCTGCAAATCAGAATAAAGTGTAAAAGTGATTTGGCTGTATCTTGGTGCTAATCTGCTTAGCTAAGATCAGGGCTCAACCTATGCTTTTTCCAGCTGGATCCATGCTGTGCCCGAGTATATCTGGCTTCTCTTTTCTTCCTATGGAGTGAGCCTGGAAATTCCACAATATTTTCCTTTACACTTAAGAAAGCGTGAGTAATAATTTCAGACAACCCCCCGCCGTTTTATTTATTTTAATAGCAAATTATATTTATTATGTGTTTTTCTCACATTTTGGTGAAGACCACATTTTTGGTCTTGGTCTTCAGTATACTACAGATTCCTGTTCTGGTAGCTAACTACTATATTATAGATGTTGTAGGTAAGAGGAAATTGGTGGGTCTGGGGTACTCAGTCATTTGGAAGAAGCTCGGTTTGGGTCTTAATTGCATTAGTGAGCTTTTCATGCAAAGTGATCAGCAGTTAAATAGTTAATGAGACAGAAATCTGTAAGGCTTCAGAGTTAATGTGGATAAGGATGAACAGAACAGTTCACACCTCTCAGAACTAATCTCTCAGCCTGAAAGTTTTGTTCACTGTTCTGGAAGGTCACTTAATTACCATGAGAAGTACAGATATAATCACATAATGAAGGTTAAACTCCAGTATGTTATTCTTAGGCAAGGAATGGAAAATCAAAGCAGATCCAGCAGTTCAGCAGTAATGTAATAGTGGGCTATGTTTGTAGTTGTTTTGGCCGAGTGTCATTCTTCAAAATAGGCAGTGTGAATGTCATCACCAAATATTCTTTGAGGTGCAAGAACTTTTTTTTTTTATTGAATATGTTCCATTCACAGTCCAGTTTTATACAAGAAGAGTCGATGAGGATTATTATCCATTGTAAATACTACTAGGAAGGTAGCCTTTGAGTATGGCATCATGTTAAAAGATTAGTGAAGGTACACTGACATTAAGCATGGTTTAACAGCCTGAGAAGACAAAAAGTCTTTGGCATAAACAAAGCCCCTTTGATTTTGTGTCAGTTAGTTACAGTCAGTGGGAATAGAAGTATAAGAGCACTGAAAAAGATATCCCATGCCAATGCATCTACTCTCTGTTAGGCAACCAGACAACATGAATCCCTGTTCAGATGCTCTAAGGTAGACTGAAAACTCAGGACATAACACAGCAGTCCTCCAATTGTATCTGCAATTAGTTTTTACGTGCTCTAATGGTGCCACTTGTCTTTTCAAGATCATTCACAGCTGTGTATGTTCACTGATATGTTAACTTGTCCAAGCAGTCCACAAGTCCCTCATATAGACCATCCTGGAAAGCATGCTGAAAGGAAGGGGACAATATTTAACAATACTCCCATGAGTCTGGGAACTCAAGAAACATGTTTTCACACCAGTTCTTATCTTACATTAATCATATATATTAAAAAAAAAGTGTTTATAGTTCATAAACTGTAGTTCTCATTTGTAGATTTGTCAGTGTCTAAGGCATACAAAGGATATTCATGCTCAAATGGCAGTTTTTCTTTATCACATGTGGGGAATGCTGGAGTGGGCTTTTTTCTTGGTGTGGTTACACAATTTCACAAAACTTACAGATTTATTATTTCATTAATTATCACCTAATTATATTAATTAATTATTTAAAAATGCAGATTTAATTATTTTCAAGAATGAAGGGTAAAGGTACCCTTCAGTCAAATTTGGATGAAATCAACTAATGAGGTCACAAAGTTATTAGCAGAGAGATACAAACTGATAGAACAAATATACACATGCTGTGACCTCCTTGGGAGTGTGACTAGAATAAGTCTCTTTTCATCTGAATTTGTAGAAGCTAGAGTAGTGAAAGAGATTTTTACTTTCTCCACTTCAGTACTTACATTTTGAAACTGCTAAATCTTCTTGGCCAAATAGCTCTATATTACTCATCTCCCGATTAAGATAATTATATTTGGAGTAGCACTGCAGACAAATCTGCTTGTCAGCATCTGCCTGTGGTAAATGTCACAGTCCTCAGAGGAAAGACTTTAAGCAGCTGGTGCAAGGAATTTTAGGGGTGTCACAAGGAAGCCCAGCTTGAAGCATTGGTTGTGTTTGCAGCATCTCTGTGGACATGACTTATCACGGTGAGGTAGGAAACATAGAGGCCTCTCATGTTTCGACTCAGCAGGCAGTATGTGAGACATGTTGGCAACAGTCAGGCCACTGAGTCTCATAGCAAGAAACTGTCTGGTGTGCAGGCCAACATGAGCTAAACACCAAACCAAAGAGGCAGCACGAAAGTAGCACTAGAAACGTCCTCCCACAAAATCACCGTTTTCTACAAAATCCTTGCACAAGAATGAAAATACTGGAAATGGGAATTGAGTCTCTACCCAGATGACAGCATGTTGGAATAGCACTGTCACACTGGAAAAATACATTTAAAACAAATCAGTGGTAATTTTTGGTAGGTAATATATTTCCTATATGGAGTGACATTATAGAGTAAGTCCTTTACCTGAATCCGAGAAACCTAAAGGAAGACAAACATTTTTAGAGCACAGCTGAGAACTCTGGTTCTGTGACTGAGCTACTCTTGTCTCTGAAGGAAAAACAGGTCCTCCTGCTGCAGGCTGAGACCTTGGGATACAATGGTGAAAGAATAAGGTCTGAATTCTAGAGGACTTTCTCCAAAAAGCATGGACTGCTGAAATGCCCAGTTTCAAAACAGCAACAGCTGGTTGCACAGAACAAGCATATAGGTTTGAATAACCTTAAAGAGAAAAAAGAGAAAGGATATAGCGTGCAGTGGTCTAAAAGCAGCACAAATTGTCTGTGAAGCAACTCAAAATACAAAAATAAAAATGCTCAGCCTTATGAGCAGTCACTCAAGAGAAGTGGAAAAAAAAAAGCATGTCTTAATCTCACTGTTACTAAAGAAAATGAAAATGGCAGTACACACAGCGACTGAGGACAATGATTTCCAATACAGAGAAGGCTGTCTGCAAAGTGACTTTGGCAAATTCAAAGTTATGTGCTGATTCAAATATAAAAACACACTGCAGAAAAAGGCTGCCATCTGAAAGCTGCCATATTGGTTGGGTTACTAAATAATCACCAGCCTATTGCTGTTCAATAGTCCAGCTGAATTGTGGAGCCAACTGCAGCACAGCTCCAGCACCCCAACTAAGAGCTAATATCAGATTTTAGAAATGTGACAAAAAACTGGTTATATTTAGTAAAAGCTTTCTTCTGAGTTTATACTCCTCTGCTTCAGTTTCAGTTTGCCCTAAGAGATGTGAGGTGAGTCAGGAGGGAAAAATAGCACAGGAGGCAGACTAATGAGAAAGCATCTCAGGACTACAAGAGCTGCACCTCCCCATGGGCAGATTGAGATCTATCCCTGGGCTGGGGGCTTGGCATCATCTCGTGTGAGCTCATCTACAGCCCAGTTCATCTGACTCCTAAAAGCGCTATAGCTGACAAAGCTGTTCATGGTAAAGAACACAGAAGTGAAAGGAACTGATATTTTAACTGGTGGGCCACATTCTGGTCACATTCTACATCAGGTGTATGCAAAATGCCACAGATTCCATATACCTGCAAGAAGGAATAAGGCACATAAGCCCTGTCAATTGCAAAGTGAAAAGGGGTCCTTCCACCTCTGCTTTCACAGCCTACACTCAAGGCTAAGCACAAAATCCTGCACTAAGGGACATCCTGTGGATTTGTAACATCTCTGGGAACAACATATTCACAGGACAATGAGCACATTAAGTTTATCCATATGTAGGGTTTTTTCCCATCTATGGTGGATACAGTACAGGTAATAGCGTTATCACAGGACAGACAACATAAAGAGAATTACAGCACGTTCCTCTTGGGGTCTGTGACCAATTTAAACCTAATATTTCAAGGACTGGACACCCTGAGGGCAAAGTCAAGGTAGAACTACTAAAATGCAGAGTACCATTAGCTGTGATGAGGCCAGTGAAAAAAAAGCTGACAAGGCTGGAGATAGTAGGTATTACTATGCTCATTGAAACTAGCACAGAATGAAAATCTGCAGCCAAAAACTAGTTAGAAATAGTTCAGGTAAACCAAGGATGTGCTCTGAGCCAAAACCACTAAGCAGAACACTTGGAAGAAGTCAGTATCCTTTGCTACTAATTGGAGACACTTTACTCTTATTTACAGTTTATTCATGGTTTAACTGCTTGCAACTTCAAGAATGGGTTCTGGCATGTTAAGCTAGTGAGCTTGTTGCTAGTGATCTCCTTGACAATCTTTGGCACAACTACTGCCAGCTGTTTTGGGCATAAGGTACCAAGCTAGGCCTGACATGGACTGAAAACTGACTCTTAGATGTAAAGAGTACAGCTTATGATATGATTATCATAGAGAAAGGAGTTGTTGAGGCAATCTTAGTCCATGAAGGCAAACTGAAACAAATGTTGACAACAGAATATTAAACAACAAATAGACAAACTAAGGTGAGAAAAGCACAGGCTTGTTTTTTTTTCCCCCATATACTCTGATGTTCCTTTTCAGGACTGTGAAAAGGTGAAGAAGGTGTGGTGTCCAGAAAAGACTCCAGGAGGCAGGTAAGTTGAACCAAGCACACATTTAAACCAGCTTAGCAAAAAGATTTTCCAGAAAACGCCAAAATTTTGGTCTTTGTTGGCATCATCATCATCATCACTTCCCTAAAAGCAATCCCAGGGAAGTTCTATATTGTACTGAATACTGGATAAAACAGTCTCACTCGTTTTCTAATCAATTTCTTATAAACTCATGATCAATCTTAACAGCTACTTACCCTTATTGGTAAGAATTTTCTTCTCAAGTTTCTTCAATCATTATAAACAGGAAAATTTTTAGAACAGCCAAAAAAATTACACTGTGCAAGATATAAGCTCAATTTATAGATTTATAGCTGTTACAATTGAATACATATTTCTAGGCTTTTCTCAGACAGAAAGGATCTTAAAAAGACTAGAGCTCCAGCCAGAGATCCAGGAGAGATGCTTTCTATTCACTGCTCCATCACAGACTTTCTATGTGAATTCCAGTTCCTTACACTGGGCATCGTGCCCCATTCTTAAAGTGGGTAACGTGTGTGGAATTGCACTTATCTATCCCAGTGCTGTCTGATGCACTCTAATGACAAGAGTGATCTGAAGTGTGATAAAGTTGGACATATACACACCAAAGCTATACATGCCAGCAGATATTTATTTTTTTGTGTGAATATTTCTAAACACTAATGCTTAAATAATGTCCAGTTAACTACCTAATACCCTTTACAGGAACAAAGTTTAATCACATTCTCATTATCAGCTTATTATAATCATTAATCATTATTTATATACAAACCAGATGAATTAGAATTTTGCGTTAATTAAGGATGCAACCATGCATGTATCTACCCTGCCCTTTTAAATTACAAAGAGCATAGAATTTTATTAATTTATTAGTCTTTTTCTGAAAACTTTTGTCCAGTAATAACACATACATCCACTTTAATGTATTTTGGATTATTTTGGTACTATTCGATTGGCAGAAACCAAAGTTACATCCTTCTTGCAATGCTTTCATAGGATGTCCCAATTACAGATCTTTCTGTTTCATACAACAGAAATATATACTTCTCACATATCATTCATTAGAAGCAATAATAGCACTGATTTGCCTACTTCTTTAGAACACTGATTTAAAAATTACATAAATTGTTAATATTGCTGCACAAGGAAAACATCCTTCTTATTACACTTCTAGTTTTATTCCTGCTAGTGAAGCTAATGTGAGACGAGAATGAATTGGAAGCAAAAGATTTCAACTATCATCTGAAAAAAAGATGATTAATTATTTGAGAAGAGTTGGACAAAAAGAAGGGAATTAAAAAAATCTGATTCTCTATTCAAATCTAGCAGCACCACAGAAACACAGAATCACAGAGTCATTAGGTTGTCCTACAAGACCATTGAGTCCAATCTGCCTGGGCACCAAGGTCAGGCTAACAGGCCTACATTTCCCTGGATCCTCCTGATGGCCCTTCTTGTAGATGGGCATCATATAACTTCCAGTCAACTGGGATTTCCGCAGTTAACCAGGACTGCTGGTAAATGATGGAAAGTGGATCTGTCAGCACTTCAGCCAGTTCCCTCAGTACCACTGAAGGGTTGCCATCGAGCCCCATAGACCTGTGTTTGTCTAAGTTGTATAGCAGGTTGCTGACCATTTCCCCTTGGATTATGGCGGCTCCATTCTTCTCCCTATTCTTGTCTTCCTGCTTGGGGCACTGGGTACCCGGAGAACAACTGGTCTTTCTGTTAAAGGCTGAGGCAAAGAAGACATTAAATACCTCAGCCTTTTTGTCATCCTTTGTCATCATATTTCCCTCTGCATCCATTAAAGGCTGGAGATTCTTCTTAACCCTTCTTTTGTTGCTGATGTATTTATAGAAGGAATTTGTATTTTATTTTATGGCAAAAGCCAGACTAAGTTCTAGATGGGCTCTGGTCCTTCTATTTTTCTCATTGCTCAACCTCATGACATCCTTCTCATCCTCCTGAGTTGCCTGCCCCTTCTTCTGAAGGTCATAAGCTCTCCTTTTTATCCTGAGTTCCAGTCAAATTTCTCTTTAGTCAGGCCAGTCTTCTTCCCCTCTGGCTCAATTAACAGCACATTGGGACAGCCTGGTCCTGTGCCTTCAGGATTTCCTTCTTAAAGAACGTCCAGCCTCCTTTGCCCCTCAGGATTGCCTCCTCAATTAATTGTCTTGACCAGGCTCCTAAACAGGCCAAAATCTGCCCTCCAGAAGTCCAAGGCAGCCATTCTGCTGAACCGCTCCCTCACTTGAGAACTGAGCACATCGGGATCATTTCGTGATCACTGTGCCCAAGGCAGTCTTCAACCATCACATTACCCACCAGTCCTTCTCTTTTCACAAATAGCAGTTCTGGCCAACAGTTCCCCTTGTCTGCTCCCTCACCAGCTGTGTCAGAAAGTTCTCTTCCACACACTTCAGGAACCTCCTAGACCATGTCCTCTGCTGTGTTGTATTTTCAGAAACATTTGGTAAGTTTAAGCCTCCCAGGAGAATAAGGGCTAGCAATGAGGATACAGGTGTTTTTACTGAAGTAACTAAGCCATGTCAAGGCAAAAGCATCAGAATCAAGCAGGACACTTATTCCGGCTTCATCCTATGCAGTTAATGCACCTACTCCAAATGACTGCAGCCTTCATTCATTGCTTGCAACTTTGCCTCTCCTTGTCAGGAGCTGTTACCTTGCAGAACAAAGAAGACAAGAGAACAGTATTGCTGCCAGCCAGGCTTTCTTTATAAGAAATGGCAGAAAAACCCCCTAGGCCAGAAAAAGGAAAGAGAAAGAGAAGAACCATCACTTTAGTATGGTGCTCTCCCAGAGTCCCAGGAGAGTCACGTGTCAGGCTTTTTTTTTTAGTGTGTGAGAACGTAGGGTTGTTTTCCAGATGTACCCCTTGCTTTCCCATTCTTCTGCAAGGTGATAGTAGGGGCAGGCAGACAAAGCATTTGACACCACTTTCCTATCCATTTTGATAGGAAAGTTTCAGGACCATACAGCTCTGATAGATTTTCTCTTAAGACGTTACCCTTCGACAATGGATTAGACTTGGAATTGAAAACTTTTAACCTGACAAATGTAAACATGCAATCACAGGAAGAGGAATTTGCTGGGACCTAGGGAGCTGGGTTGGCTAAAAATTCAGCTTTTCCTCAAATCAAAGCAAAGAAGAAGTACTGCTTTTTTTGAGGGAAGGTAGTTTTGTTCTGATGGACAACATGAAATCAAGTTTTCCCCTTGCAGCATGGGGTGGGCAAACAGAATGCTTCCTTTCAGTTTCATGATATTTTGTGTTAAACCCACTGCAAATTAAGCTGATTGCCTAGAGACTATAGCTACTGCTTATAGCTCACAAGAGAGACAAGGCAGTGTAATGATCTGTGACTGCATTCCGTACATGTAGACTACAGCCATCAGTCAACTACATAATCTTCAGCATCAAGATTCATTAAAGTCAGTGGGAGTCATGTTGTTAGAATGCTGAGTGCAGTTTGGGAAACACAGGGGTTAATACAATAGAATCAAGAAACTAGGTTAAAAAAAAAAAGGTGAAAAAGAATCTGCTACAGCAGAAGTAGATGCAGCTGGAAAGTAATGCTTGTGGCTATAGATTACTCTTAGATTTTCGCCACATAAACATTTTGAAAAGAAAATAAATGACAATCTATCATGTTTTAGGAGGCGGCATTTTTTGTTATACTCATCAAAGTTACTGTTTCCATTTATTAAGAAATAGTATTTTTTTCAAAATTATTGCATACTTATGAACATGTGTCATTACACCCTCTTTCTTCTCAAATAACTAACTTTATTATACAAATAACTCACTTTATTATGTGGGTCTTTGGGATCTGCAAGCATTAAAAAGAGAGTTAAGCCTTAATTATGGGCTGTAAGCTGCTAAAGGGAAAATAGTAGACTGTAGCAATGACATCTGGACTAGTACTAGTGCACGTAATGCATATCTGTCACTGACAACTCACTGGGTTACATTTAATTCACAATCATCAGTCATGTCTTCTTTTCTGAGCAAAAAAAAGAAACCATACTAGTATCAGTAGTAGAATGCATGTCTTCAGAGGACAGATTCTTCCATGCACCATGATTCAAGTGGATGGCCTTACAGATGTAAATGGAATGGATAAATAACTGACAATAAATATAAAGTAACTGAGAGTTTCATATGCTGTGTTAACATTTAAACTACCATATTTAATGAATTTCTGTAGTTCTTGTCTTGTCCATACACTCTCACTTTCTGAGTCCAACTCTCCTTTCTCATTGGTTTTGGAGGAATGCCACCATGTTCTCTCTCTGTAAACCAGGGTGTAATTTAGCAAAGCAGAACCCATCAGCTAAGAAGAAATAAATGATCTTCTTAAAAATCTGAGAACACGAAATTGTTTCAAGATCAGTCCAGAGGCTGGCTAAGCCTTTGCTCTGCATGGTTGCATATTTGTCTGTGGAATACAAAGTGCTGGAATAAACAGTGTTGAACAGAAATCTGTTTGAGTAAGAGCAGAAAATACCAGCTTCATAAACTTTGGGCACAAAACCACTCTCTTAAAGTCTTACCTTATAGCCTCCTTTCTCCTTGAAATGTGTAAGCAGCAACCCACAGGTGTCTGGAAACTTTTCTCTTAAAACATGAAACTGTTGCTTCCATGGCTCTACAACAAGAAGACATATGGACACAGCTGATTTTCACTTAACAACTCAGTTGAGGCAAACAAAATAGCAGAAGCTATGGTAAATGCAGACCTCTTTGATCCCAAACTAAATGACAATTTTAGCACTAGCACTTGTCCAGATGCTTTTGTTACAGATCAGAAAACCTGTTTGGCAAGCTCTCACTCATTTGGCTATAAGCACTTCAGTTGCCCTCCCACTAGATGTGGTCTCACCACATAAGTCATGTTTCAAGACAGAGTGAACAGATGAGCTTGTCTTACTCAATCACTAATATTGATTCACACATTCACACAGAAGAAAATGCAACTTTGAATTGTCTTGGCAGAGCATACACCTTACACATGCACAATGAAAGATTAAGGAATTAGCAGGTGCCTTAATCGAAGCCCTGCGGGGTGAGTTCTATGATTTGACCACACTTCATTATCTTTGTCCTCTTCATGCTACAAAGTGACCTCTGACTAGGTGCACTTTTTGCTACGGTTTATGGCAATTATGATTCTTGTTCATGGTAGACTGGCTAGAATCTATTTGGACTACCTAGTGTATAATCTTTCTTTATGTATTCCTACTATACTACCATATGCATTAGCACTGGCCCACTGGGTATCATTTTACTTCAGCTTTCATGTATATATTCCAATTATTTTACTACTGTACTGCCATTGGAGCCTAATGTTGAAAATAGAATCTACTTTTCACTGGGTCCACTACAAAATTACAACTTGTGATACCCTAAGTTAGCTTTCACAAATAAATACAAAATAGGAGGGTACTTTGTGGCACGCTGAATACTAACTTAAGTGTTAAATGTTAAAATGACATAAAATGCCAAGTTAAAATGACATAAAGTGAGGAAATTAAGTCATGCTTTTCTGAAATAACTATGCATTAGAAGAAACCCCAGTTAAAATGGCGTCACGTGTTTGAAACTAACATTTTATGGCATGATGAGTTCTATGGTAAGCTATTATTACTACTTGCTCTTTATGTTAGGGTAACACTTACAGGTTTGGGCCCAGCTGTGCTAGACACTGAATAACAATTTTATCTGTATTTACGTTCCTCCTGACCTGCCTAAGCAGCAGTCTTGGTCAGTTTCCAAAATTCTTCTTCTAAAACACCCTTAAAACTCTGCCGCTTCCAAATGTTCCACTATCCACCTGTCCCAGTAATTACTCTTAAAATCTTATTTTTAACCTGTCCTAGTGCTGTATTTGCCAGTTCACGCATCTCAGCATTCCCAATCTTTTCTCCACTAAATTGATCCCAATGGTCAGTGTCCTTGGTGTTGGTGGAACCCTTTACACCACTGCTCTCACCAGGCTTGTAAGAAAATGGCTGTTGAAGCTACTTAAGCTACTCTCTTCCCTTTTTCCCCATTGCAATCTTGGCCGATCAACACCCTGCCAGGTGCCTTGGCTCCTCAATCAACAGTTCCAGAGGTGGTTCCCTTGCACAACGTGATATCATTTGCTGCTTTGATAAGATGGCAACTCTTTCTCTCCTTCCCACCTCATCTTTCACAGAAACTGATAGGAGAATAGATGATATTTTAAGATGGACCTTTTGAAAGCACACATCTAGCACTACCTTTTGAGGCAACAGTTGCCTTCAAACTGGGCAGAGGAATCTTCCCTGTTCTTGCTTGTATGTGCCTTCCTCACTTCTTGCTTCATATAGCATACATGTGGGTGGCTTTTAATAGGGAAGCAGTGTAATAATGTTACCAATTCTTTATGAATCCATTATTTGCAAATTTGGAACGAGAGCTGTTAGTCCAACAAAAAGATAAATAATAGAATCTAAATACAACTAATTGCTAGAGAACATCATAAACAGCATGCTGTTGCTTTTTGGAGTGGCAGAATGTTCTTGTATTCAGTATACTCCCAGGTGAATTAGAGGGGTGCATTTTATACTGAGATTTGTGGCAGATCTCTTTTAGTATTCATAGGTGCGCCAGCATAATACAATTCATTTAGGAATATGACACATCTGTGTAATTTGTAGGTGTTGACTGTCTAACCTTCAGACAACTTGATGAAAAAAAATAATTCATCCATAACAGAGACCTTTATTTTTCAATCCATAACATTCTACTTAATGTATTAGAAGTACATGAAAAGAATGGGAAAACAGGAAAAGTAAAAACAGGAAGAGAAAGAAATGCCTTACTGCAGAGCATTTCAAAAAATAATGTAGAGATGGCTTATTCCATATTTTCAAATCCTTTATAGTGAAAGTTCTATCAGTCTTTCTATGGATCTATCTTACTTATCTTTGTGATCAAGTAAGAGAAAAGCCATTGCAGTCCTCTATAGATATGACATTTATTTTCCAGCAATTCAGGCAACTTGGACATGACAATACTGAAGGATATGTTATTAATATTTCATTTCATGATTAGGATCATCTTCAAATATAATTCTCTACATTCACATGCTTTAGCTGTGGTATGACGTATACAGCTGTATAACGTATGTTGCATCACAATCATTTTTATCAAAATAAAACAGAAGTTACAGATATGTAAGGACGGACAATAAAAAGATAGATAATCTGCTACTGTAATTGTATGTTCCTTCCATCTAAAATAAACTTTTTAATTGCAAGAGAGTAAGTTTTGATTGCTCTGAATAGTAAGATCTTTCACTTATAAAGGCCTGGTGCATTCAGGGCATTTTGCCACTCATGACCACCAGAGTACCAAGATGCTATTACCTGCAGCATATGAATTAGCTCACAACTATCCCAGGGCGAGTGATTTTGCATTTCAAGAAATGTAATTTCTGGTCATATTACAGTTTTCACCTTTGTACTAAGAGTATCTCTTAGTCATCCTTTGCAGACTATGGTCTCACCTGGATCAGGAAGAGGTGGTTACGAGCTTGAATTTACCAGTGAACTTATGTGGGGTGGGGGTTTTGTTGTTGTTGTTGCATTTTGGAGTGTGTGTGTTTGGGTTTTGTTTTGGGTTTTTTTGCCAAATTTTTTTTTTTTATTTCCTGAAATGCACACAGTATACATTTTACGTTCTCTTTGCTGTGTGAAAGAAAATATTTTGAAAGGAGTTTTAGGTTAGAAAACACTGTCCTGTATAAGTAGCCCCTGGGCTACAGCAATTTTCAGGATTCTGCTTGTGTCTGTCTCCCCCAGCAAACCCACTGCTGCAACTTCTTCACCCAGAGCTTTGTTCCACTCTCCAGCCCCATGGCTCCCCACTTCTTTGGCCCAGTGGCCTTCCTTGTGCCTCAAACTTCCTTCCTTTCTGCTGTGTGCACTTTTCTCTACAGTAGGGCTCAGGTGATCCTATTGGGTACAGAAGTGCTTTTAGTGATCAGTAATTTGGAGTCAATAAACCTCTTTAATAGCAGGGGTTATTACTGACCAAACTGTGCCTAGCTCCATTCCCAGCCTACTTCCTGACCCCATGCTTGTCTTTGCAGGAGGGGACAGCAGAGCCTAAGCGTTTGCCAGTGATGCAGTTAACAACAGCAATTGCTCCAGATAAAAAGAGCTACATCATCATTACCAGGAGGGAGGAGTGAGTCTAACAAAACACATTGCAACAACAATTGGGTAATTGGATCCCTACTGGAAATGCAGCCTGAGTAATAATTTCAGATGGCACCGATGGTCTTATAATAAAAATTAAACCTCTACTATCATATTCCAATGGATCCAGTTCTAACCGTGGGCAAATGGTTTAAAGGCATTGCTGCACCCGTGCATATCTGAACTTCTCAGGAAAGGTTAATCCACTTTGAAATTTATGCCAAATTGCCAAAATACTCCTTTCCTTCTGTGCTCAAATTCTTTGGTTTAGGCACACGGGGAATGTGAGAAAGCAACCTTTTTCTAAAATGCACACAAGAAGGAAAAATCTCCTCTACCATCCAGTATATCGTACATCTCTTGGCTGGATGAGTGTGAAACATATTCTGGAGCATGGTAGCGTGCACGGATGTGATGTGCTACTTTTCTTCCAGTAATGAATTTTATGCCTGCCTGTTTCTGTTCCTTTGTCTATTTTTAATTCAAATATGTAAAAGCTTTTCTTAATACAGAGTCCCAGGTGTCAGTTGCTGCCTGGAGTCCCTTTTCTTTCCTCTATTGTTCTCTTAATTGTTACTTCAAAACAATTAGCTGGGCATTCATATGCAAATGAATGCAAATGTACAGGGGATTGGGTGTGAGAGAATACTACCACTCGTTAATTTCCACTTCAAGGTCTGCTGGTAGGAACAACAAAATTGCTTAACAATGTATTTTTCCTGGGCCATAAAGGGTGAACTCCCGATGATTCCAGCCATCCTGCTGGCTCGGCAATTGTTAAGATTCTGCTGTTTCTTGGTAAGATTTTTATTTATTTATTTATTTGCATCTAGAGACTGTGCTAGCCTTGTTACCCTAAACTGCCCCTGCCCTTGTTCATTTATGCTCAAGGACATGCCTAATAATTTGGATACAATCTTGATTAGGATATAAAGTAAATTATTAATATTACTACTGTTAATGTGATTCATTAATGCATAAAAAAATCTCACTTGAAGGAGTTCCTCATGTCTCTGACAAAATAAAACTTTTATAATTTATAAAAGAGTATGCTTTATTGCATTTAATCCTTAGAAGAAAGATACACTGACTGATAGACTGGGACTGGGGATGAATCCTAGAGAGACTTTGCTAGTTGCTAAGATAAATTTCATCTCTTTTGGAGCAGTTGTATTTATTGTATAAATCTGCATTCCCTTTCAGGCTGTATAGTAAAACTCTGTATGAAAAATAGTTGGTTATTCAGCATTCACAACTGCTTTACAAAGATAAATACCTTAGCTTTTCAGATGCAATTAATACATGGAAACCAATTAAAAGACCAAATCCTGTAATCATTAGGTAGGAAAAATTCGAAACCGCAGCCTGTCCTAAGCAAGAAAACCCCACAGCACAGCAGGAAAACTTCATCATTCATATGTGACTCTCCTACCAGGATCCCTACCAGGGAAAAAGTTGCCTCTAGGAGGTGTAACTTTAGAAAGACATTTGTGAGACTGTGGGAAGAAGTGATTAACTTTTCACTCCACAGTTACTTCTATTTTACATTGCCTTGGTGTTCTTCCACTTTCATCTCTGAAAATCAACTACACAGCAATAAGGGACCACAGTATTTACCCCTCAGGGCAGGTAGTGTCTTTGATATGCAGTGTAATTCCCGTGTTTCACCAGATAGATTCCTCATGGAAAAGAAAGACATCTGGTAGATGGTGGGAGCTGACTTGAATTCCCTGCTCCATCACTTGCCAAGGGTGGTGGACTGACTGTTTAGGCATGGACAGGAAGTTCTGGTTAGATGTGTAAATGTTACTGGAATCAGTGGAAATCAGATGTTTGCGTGCCTTTATTCAGACTTTAATTGTCCTGTGTCCTGACTTCCTACCTCCTAGATGGGGTAACAGCACTGCCCTCACAGCGCTGTTGTGAGAATAAACATGTTTAAGACTGGGAGGAACTTGGGTGCAGCAATGATAGGGACCATATAAATGCCTCAAGCAGAGAGGCACTACTATTTATACTGCAGTATAAACAAACAGTAACAAAGCAGCCATGACTAGTCTGGGGAATCTGATCCGGTGACTCTGGCCATGTGAGTAATGTAGGAACATATTCAAATTGCGACTAGCAATGCACACCAGAGGAGAACACCTTGTACAGCTTCAGAGGTGACAACAAGAAAGGGGGAGATTCCTCCTCTGTCACCCCCAGATATTCTCTATAGAGCGGATACTGTTGGCAGTAATTTGGGTGGCCATCCCCATGGCTTCACAACATGTTGTGTTTCAAGAGAAAGGGGGATGATCTGTCTTCTTACCTTTCACTCCCACCCTTCCTCTGTGTCCTCTGTGGCCAGTGTTCTATTTAAATGGCCTTTTATTTTTTTGCCCTCCATGGGCATATCCATTTATGATGATTTAACCCTAAGCAAAGACTTAAGGGTTTTGGCCAAAAGTAATATACAAATTCCAGAAAGGGTCTTTAACCATAATACTTCTATTTACTCCTCCTTAAAACTTGGAGAAATTGAAATATCTATCTTCATTACAACATAAGCACCTGTGGAAACTTGGAAGGTACTGGATATATCCCCTTACAGGAAGAATGAATGTCTCATCCCAGCAAACTGTGCCCTTGCTGCAGCCCGCTCATACCTCATCAACCAATATATTTTATCTTCATATGTGGTTCAAATAGGGCAGATTTCTGGGACTTAAACAGGCAAATGAAACACATCCGTCTTCCAATAAACACGCAGGAAGTTATTATTAGCCAGTGGGCTAATAGTAAAACACCCTGAAATACAAGAGAAGGATGATTTGTACAGGTGAGGTTTTAAAACACATTTTACCCTGAAGTTTCCACTAAAGTTTTTTCCTTAAAAAGTTGTCAGAGACCTTTGCCTTTTGCTTTATGAGGCTGGCAGTTGCAACTTGAAAGTTCAAGGAATATTTTTAGTGGAAACAAGAGATAGATGCTGGCAGGGTGTTTTAACAATGGTCTGTTTGTTTTGGTAACAAGATTCAAAGAATGCATTATTTATAATGCCCTGATATGCACATATGGCTCTGGTTGTATGCAGCAATATAATAATAGGAGTGGTTTCTTATAGCCTGCTGCATGGCACTCCCAGATGCTGCCTGCTGTCGAAGCTGCGATTTCACATGCAGTTTGAACCAGCGAAGCTGGTAGAAGGAGTTCCTCTCTAGACTGCTCATTCCCACTCCATACCCTCTCTCCCCTCTCTGTCAGCACAAGGTGCTTATGCTAGGTTTTCAACCAGACCAAGAAATCAGTCCAGGTTAAGACTCACTTGGACTATAAAAAGACCTGTAAAAAACCCCAAGCAACAAATTTAACGGCTTAAATTCTTATGATGCTTGGCCTGAGTGTCCCACATACTGTGTGCTCCTTTAGGACACTTTATAGTTGTCTTTTCTTCATATAGTCCTTTAGTATAAAGTTACAAAAAACCTGCACCTCTACTTAGTCTAATAATACTACCACTGTTCCTGGTCTCTACACACACTAACATTATTATGTGGTATGTATTACATGCTTACTACATACATTACATAAAATACATATAATATATTACATACATATAGAAATATATAAACACAGACCTATGTACTAAGATCTGAAGAACACTTTTTGATTTTTACATGTAGCATAAAATATCAGTGTGCACAAGTAGAAATATAATAGGTCCTTAGGCTCAGTAGTTCCTTTTGCTCTCTGGTCTCAGCAATGGCTGATGGAATTTGGATAAAAAAAATATTCACTGTTTTATCTCTTTTCTTCTGTATGGTTTCTGCACTTTGGGGATTGATCAGATATGACCATGTAGAGATGCTGAAAACTCCAGAAAACTCAAAATGCCTGGTGTTTTCCACTAACCAGTAAAATCCTTAGGTCTTTGGAAATATCCAGGCAGTAGGAAATACTAACTCTAGGCTTCCCACAAAAAGCCCAGAAACTGCCTGAGCAGAGATGGCTGATACATCAAAACCTGCTTCAGTAGCCCAAAGCTTTCATTACTAGCCAGCAATGCAGATGTGGCTGCCTACTCCGTGTGTTTTACAGCTGAGAAAGGAAGCCTGAACCAGTCTCTTCCCACTCCTGTATTTGGCTCTTCTTATGGATCTAGAACAATGTTCTTTATGTTCTTTGCTCTTTTCAGCAAACTATCACCAGGTGCTCACAGACAGATGTCCCACTTTAGCCCTTTTGAATTGTCTGGAACATCAACATAAAGCGTAAGGATGATTTGAATAAATCTGGTCTCTCAGGGGCAGGTAGCTGTGATGAAGCTCCTGATGAGTAAAAAGGAATGGTAATAATTTAAAAGAGGAAATATTCCTGTGTATCAAAGCCTTGGTGTAGTATAATGTATATCTAACACGGTTTTATGCAGTATAAATAAATAGAACACAAATAGTGTTACCCCATTGCCAACATCAAAGCATGCAGATTTCAGAAAGGGAAAGTATGATTAGAATGCGATTCAAGGCATAAAGCTTTTCATATCTCTGCAAAATGCATATATATTATATATATTTATACTTAAATATGTATTAGTGAGTTCTTTTGCATAGTCCAGCATGTAAAACTCAGATCTCTTGTTTTTACTGTGTTCTTGTGTCCTTTCTTTTATGTCTGATTGTCCCCATTAAGAACATAATTCTTTTCTTAGCAGACAAAATCCCCTCCTAGCCTTTCTCCTTACTAATCTTTCTACATTTTTCCTTATCTCTACCTTTACGTCTATTGTCTGATTGTGCCTCTTACACAGGCCTTCACTCAAGGTTACTGATATTAAACATTAGCTGGCTTAATAGGTAGCCAGTAACAGCAGTTTATCTGCCAAGATAAATTTGCATGTTTTGGATGTCCAAAGTTTCTTCTTTTCCACTTTCATTATTTTAAGACATTGTTATTTGAAGATTTAGTGACCCATGTCCTTTAATATTGCTTACAAGCAGTTCCCCTATATAAGACCCTATGATAATTTCTACTCTGCCAAGTTCCAGCTAAGGTAGTTTTAATACATCACTTTCTGGAGCAAAAGGCTATACTTGTTTCAGAATGTTTCATATTCTTTAACTTCTGATAGCTTATACATACTGGAGATCCCATGTTCATTTCCTGTGCTGCAAGATATTTATACTCTAAAATGCAGCCTAAGGAATCAAAGCAGCAGGGCAACCTGGGGACAGTACTGTGGGCTTCACTCTTTTACCAAGGCAGGGGAGAAAAAAAAGCAGATTTTCCATGGATCTTTCTGAAGATAACAAAAGCTGGAGGTTTCCAGGACATTTGTAGCAGAAGCATTATAAATGGAGAAATGGATGTGAAGCCTGGTCAAAAACCTATAGATTCACACAAGAAAGCTATAGAGATGTCTGTGTATTCCACTAGTCTATTTGTTGTACGAAAGGGAGGATTAGACAGTGGTTGCTTCCCTTCCTTGTGACAGCCTGAAGGGTCAGACGTGGGAGTTGTGTAGCACATGCCCTTCTGGCTAGTTATTACCAAGAAAATCCACATTCCAGGCACATACAGAAATTCATAATTTTTCCATGAAGAACAAGGTCTCAAAGAGCTGGTGGCTGGACTTGTGCCTCATGCTCTGTCTGAAACTCTCCTTTTAACAGGATTAGCTCAAACAGAGATTCACCAAGTTGGAAATCCTGATTAGGAGATGCTGCTATGATCCAGGGTTTCCAGATCCTGGCACTCAAAGAAAAGACACAGATGTGATACTCAAGCACCCAGGATAAACACAGCCCTCTTCAAAACATCAGTCTTCTGCTACAATTAGCTAGACTTTGTTTAAACCCTGTGTAAGTAGATTCAGTCCAGAGTTAGTGCCTGGGACAAAGCCTTCTTGTCTGAAACAGT
Organism: Pseudotriccus pelzelni; assembly: GCA_035584735.1. Classification (NCBI taxonomy): domain Eukaryota; kingdom Metazoa; phylum Chordata; class Aves; order Passeriformes; family Tyrannidae; genus Pseudotriccus; species Pseudotriccus pelzelni. The sequence continues at coordinate 55,359,773 of JAWMRA010000130.1, forward strand.
CTTTCCACTTGTGCACAGTCAATAAGAAGTGCAGACATCATTAGGACATTAGACATCTCTGATGAGATGTGACTGGTTACATTGTGTGAGGCAGTCAAGACTGCCTTTTTCAGAAGGACTTTTCACGGCTCTGAGTGACCGCCCCGCGGTGCCAGCAGCTCACTGCCAGCCTTCTGCAGCTCAGCAATTGAATAAACAAATCCACCTCCTATCCTCCAGCTCCTATGGCTCACAGCCCAACAAAAGGGTGGCTGGGGACTACTAGAACTGTCATATCATGAGACATTGGCCTCTGCTACTGACTAATGCTCTTTTCCATGCGGAAGTTGGTACTACGCTTTAACACACTGTAATTATTCTCTGTAAATCTTACTTCTGTGTTACTGCCTAGCCAGTGCAGATGAATGTATCAAAAGCTTCGCAGCATTTTTTGGGTACTTCTTCACCTTTAGGTATTTCCTAGATTCTGGTAGTTCTGGTGCTGATAAAATCTTTTTATGCAGTCGGCTGGAGGTTTTCCATATTATTGCCTGGGGGTTTTATCAGCAGAGGCTGCCACCTTTTTCTTCCCACCAACACAGCTGGAACAGTCTCAGGTGATGACAGTTTCTCATCTATACGATTTCCCATGGTTTAGTTCAGGCAAAACCAGAATTCAGCATCTGAACAATTCCCTCCTTTTAGGTAACCTTTTCCAATATTATTTAATAGGCTGTTTTCAATCAATTCTAATTTACTACTTTTCTCAGTACTTTGCTCCTCACCAAGGTCTAATTTTCACAATCCATCTCCTTTCTCTTCAGTTGCTCTATAATGTACATCAGCAGCTATAGTCTTCACCAATTTCACTAATTTTGGGGACCTTCTCCAATCATTGTTACTTACTCTACTCTGTTCGTGCTAGAATCCATTTCATGAACTGTTTCATCCTACCAACTAACACCTCAGCCCAAAATTACTAACGTTTTTACAATGATACTGTCATGAATGGTTGTTTTAAGGTTGGTTTTCTTAAAACAAAACTGTTTCTGCAGCCTGTAAACCCTCTCAGAAAGTAGCTACTCTTTATGCTTTTCTGTGCCTTGACAGACTGGCCTGAATCTATAAAGAACAGGGGGAAGAAGACTGGGCAAAAATGAAGTGGGGCCTTTGTTAAACAGAGGGTTTCTGCATCCATCTTATTCCAGGCAAAAACTCTGATAATCCACAATACTATAGCTTTCAGATGCTGGGGCACAGTGCCAGTGTTGCAACTGCTGCAGAAGGTAGGAACAAAGAAGGAAGATAAGGAGTTGTGCTGCAGGGGGGAAAGGAGGAGTGGAGAAAAAAATATCTTTTGCATTCATGGAATGATTGTGACACAATCATAATAATTCTGAAATAATTATATTTGTTATCAGTCAACATAATTTCCTGCAGTTCTACATACAACGTCATTTTCCTTTTCCAGCAGTCCGGCTGAACAAATGGTTCTGTTCTTGTTATTATTTTAGTACGAAGGAGAGTAATGTTGGTTGAACTAATAGTATAAACACAAGGATATCACTTAGAAATGCTGGAAGATTGGCATTTAGCATATTGTTTCTAATATGACGCAACCGTATTTGTTCATTCTCACTTTTTTCCCTCATGTTGTGCTGTAAAATGCCATGTTGCTGCAGTATTGTGCGGACAAACACAGCAATATGGTTAAAGACTAACTCCCTCAGTTTAAGTTATTATCCAGAGCCTAATACTGTAGTGTTGGCGTGCATAAGAGAGACTATTTAGCAGATGAAAGAAAAATAATACAAACCCAATATCATAACGTTTATTCTAATGCTGTAGGCTATGTGTATAATACATTTAAAATGACTGATGGGTTTTAACTTACAGTTTAGGACAGAGGATGCGGACTCCTTACTGGGATGTGACTTTCTTCCACCAGACATATCCCTAGCTTCCCAGAGGGACTGGTATGTCCTTGGAGATGCAGGTCCTGTTACCTTCAGTTTTACTTAGAGACTTTTGGAGGAGTCATCCAGCTTTAGTCTGAGCCATTCAATTCCCAAGAGTTTTGTTACAGGATATGGAGCCTGTCCCTGCCTTCAGCAGGCACACCTCAGATTAGACTTCTGATGTGCTACCAGTTTTCTCTGGCATTATTCTCTCTTGCTAGCTGACTTGCATTTAGGCTCACAGAGGCTCACATAAACCAAAAGGAAACTTCACACCATTTATTCTCTTGCTAAAGTCTGTAGGCATTACACCAAGCTAAAAGGGACTTCTGCTGGACAGGAGTATACAGCTCATTAATATAACAGGATGCGACTTTGTTCCTTTATGCTTACTATAGCTGTTTTCCAATCATCTTTTATTGTTGCTCAAATATTTCCCATTGTCACATAAAATTATTAATATATAAACATGAGAGAAACGAAGATGGGTTCTAAAGGATCTATAGTGAGTTTACTGGAAAGTGAGTACAGGAAAAGGAGGACTGAAAAACACACATGAATAAGAACAGGCTTACTGATAAAAGCCAGAAAAAGAAGGCAACCAGTTCTAGCTCTTTTGTTACTTCCCTCCCTAATATAGGTCAGTTAAGGCACTTACTCATATGCATCTCCAATTTGGTTCTCCGTAAACAGCAGAGAGAAGCATGCAGCCTTTTTCTGAGAAATTATTAAAGATAACAATATAGGATGTTACAAGAAGTGTGATACAAGGATCTTTGTTGGATATAAACTCATACAACATTTTTTATTGGAGATGTGGGTGCAGAAAAATAGCCTGCTGATTGCATTCACAGGTTTTATTAAATTAGGATAATGGAATCTCGAGAGGCTAAAAAGTGGCAAAATAAGACTCAGCTTGGCAAAAGTCATATGGGACAAGTTTTACAAAAGAAGTAAAATCCTTAATTTAAGGCAAATCCATCACAGTTTTAATGGGGTTAGAGGCTTAAATATTTTTAAAGTCTGATCTTTAAATTTATCATATTTTGGACACCTGGCATCTATAGGAAACCATTCAACAACATTGTTGACTTTTAAGCCTGCAGTCTTCTTTAAAGATTCTACTATGAAGACTTGGAGTAGTGTGTAAGAGAAGTTTCTGTTCTAGCCAGCTTCTTTCCCTTTAGTCTCATTTCAAAGTCACATTGATGAGAACAAAGGAAGTTTCTCAAGCAAGAAACACTGAAAACAAGCTAATGAGAGAGCTTTCTATTAGCCAAATTGGCTGCTTCCTTGCATGAATGTGGCTGCTTCCATGAAATAGACTCAATAGTATCCACTGCTACATATTATTTCTTTAATAATTGTCATTACACAAACATAAAGTGCAAGAAACATCTAAGGATGTCTAGATATGCATAGTTATGGATAAATTCCAAAAGTTTATGTTGTTTGACTGGAGGAAGTGTAGCACTTCCTACAGTTTATGCACTAATTACAGGCTTTTAATATTTTATCAATCAGTGGACATTACACTTAGAGGCTGATTTACAGATAGGCTCAGCACTCCATAGCTCCAATTGAACACAGTAGGACCTGGAGATCTCCGCAAATCAGAGACTTTCCTCCTCTGATTTGTAAATTGGTCGGTACCAAGTGAGCATCAATGCTGAAAAACTCAGATAGAAGAGGATGCACTTTTATGTACAGGGTAATCTGCCAGTGCTGGAACGACTGCTACGGACATGGCTGAAGTAAGCCCTCTGGGAGGACTGAAAAGGAATTAGGTATCCATAGGAATAGAAACAACATTATAAGTTTTGTAGCCTTACTACTAAAGAGTTACAGGGGTAAAGAAACCTCATGTTTTAGAACTTAAGCTGTTGATCTGTGGGGGTCAGTATAGATTGTTGTCTCTATTACAATACAGTCAGCGGTTGAAATAGGTCATCACTGCTTTTCTGTTAATATCCTTGTGTTTATACAAAGTGGATACATGAAGAGCATGAAGCAATGCTCTCCCCCAGTGTGATGACACGTTTCTGTGAATTGTTCTCCTTTCTCATTCCTTGGACTATTTCTTTACCAAGAGGACAGAGAATGGGATGATCATAGGCAGAGGATGATGAGTTGTGATGAATAAGAATTTGTTCCTAACCTGTTATTACTCTAAATAAAACTGTTACTGAGTAGTTAAGACTTACATAGCCTAACAAGCATCAAACAATGTATCACTCTATCTTTCTTTGCAATACTTTTTTCATGGTTTATCTACCCCCCATGACTGTCCATTATTTCCAGCTTATAACATTATGCACTGCACTGCAACCAGCTGGCCACCATAGCCCATCGCTGGCACTCATTGAGACTTTTTTCCTATGCAGGCACATTATGTACTACCTTATTTGTCCATGCACTCAGGCTGGATCAGCATGGCCCTTCCTTTCTTAGCTTAATAGCTCAACGTGTTTGCCTTTCTGGTGCATTTCAAGGATCATGCTGAGGTGGCAGCTGAAGGGCAGCAGTTCTTACCAAGCTGAATGGCTGTTCTTTGAGGCAGTGATGGGACCTTCAGGATTCAGGAGGAGCCCTTCCACTCTCTCAACGAAAACGGACTTCGATGTGTTCGCTTTTTCAGCACTGGGAAAAGGCAAGAAGCAAGAAGATATCTACAATAAAAGGGCCTTAGATGGCTTAGAAAAAGGGCAGGCTGGGCACCTCTCAACAATGCTGAAACTCTTTTTGATGGCTGCTGTGTTTGCTGTTATGCCCTGCTCATATTAGCCATGTGCAGCGGCAGCAGGATCACAGGGAGGCAGGATCATAAACACAGGATAGGCTACACGTGGTGAGATGGCCACAACGGACTAAGAAAGACTACATCAGCTACCTTTCTAATCAGCCATTTTTGTTGTAATTATACTCAACATAACTAATACACTCTGTGTTTACCTCTGAACTTTTTGCCTTGCTTCCAAAGCCAGTTGCTGGTTTCAGATGGAGCAGTGAACAACTACCAGGAAAGATAAAAGCCTGAGAGGTGGAATAATCACTTGAATGGATATAGAAGACCCAGCAGAGAGATGGGTAGATCTACAGTACTTTAAAGCAACAATTTAGAATGAAATTCTCCTTTTAGCTCTGAATCCTTTGGAAAGATATGATACAGCACACCTGTAGTTTTGAGATAGATGCAGGAAAGTTTAGAACTTGCTAAGTAAGAGGTTGCTGACGGTTTGCAGGGGGAGCAGTATTGGCTAAGGGTCTAGAAATCTGAAGGGATGCAACTGCTACCGGATTTTAGGAAAAAAGTAGGAATTACTAAAGCAATGAAGTACATGCTCTTAAATAAGAATCGAGAAGCCCACTCACTAAAGACTTGTCTTTGATATATGGACACTGTCTCCTAACAATTGCTCCCTTTCAGGTCTTGATAATTTAAGATTATTTTTATAATGTGCCTTGCTGTAGCATGCAAATGATGTAGTCTTGCATTCAATTGTATTATACAACAAAGCAAGGATCATCTGGACTAAAATGAATGCACAGTATCAAATCAGATACTTAATCACTCATTTTAGTTTGATTTACTGGAGCTATTGTGTTCTTGTTCTACATTACTGAAAAAATTTAACAAGACACAACATGTCTCTGAATACTATGATGTTTAGATGTGCTTTAGAAAGCAATTAGATCATTCTGATTCTTAAAAATCCAATAGCACCATTAGACTGACATATTAAAACATGCCCTTTTTCCTTTCAAACTTAAACACACCCATACACCGCCCTGTCAAGTGGCAAGGGGTGCATTAGTTTCCCATGTAAGAAGGTTGCTAAGAGGATGAGAAACAATTTTCAGCTGGCTACAACTGCGTTTTAAAAGATACTAAAATACTTTTTCCTGGAAGATTTTTAAAAACCAGTCTGTGAAGGGGGCTGATTCATTTTGTGTATGCTATTGCTCTATCTTCATTTGGAGATAAATTATCACATTATTCTCTTTGCTCTCCCACTAGCAAATTAAGTTGTCATTCAACAACTCTTAAAAAGGCAAGTTGCACAATCCACAAGAACAAATAATGCAGCTCATCTTTTTTTTTTTTTAATGTGGGATTTTTATATGTATGATTTTGTGATTTTTTTTTTCCCCTTTTTCTTTCTGTCTGACTATGTATTGGAAAGATGCTTATGATTTTTTTCCCTCAGAGCTGGACACGATTAAAATGCTATTGATAGCAAATACATTTTTCAAAAAAAAAAAAAAAGAAAAAGAAAACTATTTTCTAAGAGCATATTTTAAAAAAAAAAGTTTCTTTCAGCAAGAAAGTTTTGACTTGTATTAGTTTTCTCAGAAGAATGTGAGTTCCAGAAGAAAAAAGAAATAAGAAAATTACTTTTCCAAATTAGTATACAAAGAGAGTATCCAAAGCCCTTTGATGTATTTTGTTTTTACGTCACCAAATCCTGGTATTTCAAGTCCAAACAAAACGAATATTTTCAAAATAATGATATTATACGATAATGCAGAATTATTTTTAGTGTTTTTTTTTTTTTTTTCCTATAAAACTTTGAGCTGAGAATTTGAATGAAAACTCTCTAGCAGTCTCTAAGAAACTGTTCTGGATATTTGTGCATTAACTAGTGACATTTGGCAGTGACCTCTTGAATGATATCCATTAATTTCTTTTCTATATAGGAAGTTCTTAGGAACACTCACGCTTTCAATGGAATTTATTTTTCATCAAGTAGACCTGAAGAAATAAGGTCTTTCCCAGTACTTTGAGTTGAACCTTTCTCCAAAGCTTCTGCTCTCTTCTCAAGTTAAATTTCACAAGACCATTTTGCTGGAAATCAGCAAATACAAGTAGAGCAGTGGTACAGTCCTATATTCCACCTGAGTTAAACAAGGTTTTGAAACCAAGGTAGGCATAAAGGAATACATCTCACTCATGATGTTAGTGCTAGATCAAGGCTGTGGTCTCATTTCCTTACTGTGCGGTAAGTACGGTGCCTGTGAGCTTTGTGGTGCTAACTTGGCATGAAATGAGAGCAAAACACAGGCAAAAGTGACCCAGTATTTCTATTCTCAGCAGGTGAGCGTATTTTAGGAATGGTGTAAACCATTTTAATTTCACTGAATGTGAATGGTAGCATCTCACAATTTTTGTCCAGATCACTTCCAATCTTATATCTACAGTGACAGGGAGAAAAGCACCTGGGACTTTGGTAGGCTGTCATTATGCTGCACATCAGTGGCAAGTGCTGGGCTGTCTTCCCTAGCTCAGCAAATAGAGTCAAGATGTGCCTTATCAACTGTTTCTGGAATAGGTGCTGTTTTCTTCCATGGAATTACCAGACAGGGCCTGAATTTTGACTTTCGGATTAATATTTTATTTTTCTGTCTGCTATTCTGGCTTTCCTGCAGCCTACTGATTTACCATCTCAGAAGAACAACCCGTCTCACAAGTATGCACCTCTTCTCCCTTAACTCATGTTTTCCACAGGCATGCAATTTTGTAGGTGCTTTTGCAGCTTGGGCTGGACACAAATGCCTGAAGCTAGTGATGCCGATTCTGGTAAAACTATGCTTAAAAACCCCCCAACCAATAGGAAGAAAGACACCAATTCATTCTCCTGTATTACACAAGGCTACATAGAGGATCATGCTGCATGACCAATCAAGAACTTTGAAAACCCTTTTTCCTCAACTGCAGTAGCTGGCGGGAAACAGTGCCTGCTTAGAGCCAACACTTCCTCTGTGCAGGCTAGTGGAATGAGGAAATGAGGACAGAAAACCTGGTTTTGCCTTGCTGAGACACAGCTTTGGGCAGCAGTGGTGGTACCTCTTAGGTGCCAGGATGGCGCAGGCTGGGGCTTTCCCGTGCTTCAGACACTCCTGGACTGCTTCCTGGCGCAGCATATTGAACACCTTGCTTCATACACCTGATATATGGCAAAGGCATTGAGGAACCTGTAGCCTGTTCTGTTTTCCTTGGTGTTGCTTAGAGGTTTAAGGTCCTTAACCATGATCACGAAACAACATATGCGGCTGCATCATTTGTAATTTGTGTTCGTAGAGGACTGCAGGGTCAAAGAGCTGTAATCAGTGAAGAGATCCTGGTGTCTAGGAACAGCAGATATTGGATAGATGAACCCATTTTATTTTAGAGATCTAGGCTTACTCTAGAAGACTATTTAGATTTGTATTACTCAAAAGGTAGACTATGTGGCTGTTCTACACATCAACACTAATAATCTCATTCATCAGGCAGATGGCTCTTTTGCAGGGTGAAATGTGACCACAGTTTATCTGATCACAGTAGCTTGACTATCCATAGACCTCAGTGTCTTCATACAATTGATGAGGAATTTCATCATTCTAAGAAATGGGAAAAATGAGAAGAGGGAAACCAGGATACCTGTAATAGAGCTGATAAAGGAACTGACACTTCGGGCACCCGTTTGAGTGTCATGTTCCTCATACGTGTTCTCTGACTCCAGAGGAGGACTGTGTAACTAAATTCACTGTCTGACTTAAAGAAAATAAATCACAGTCTAGAATTTTATTTATAAACCTAATCAAATTATGTAGTCTTTTCTCCGGCAAAAATCCAGCAGAGATGCCTTTTTTAATTTGTTTCACAATACACAAAATAAACTGACACCGAGTGTCTGCTAGTGGACTGCTCTGCACCAGCATTAAATAAGTGCTAAAAACAACAAGTTCGCAATGTAATATGGGAGAGAAATTGTTCCACAAGGTCTTGACTCTGACCTTATGTTACCTGCATCAAAACAGTTCAAAAAAGGAGACGGAAGAAACCAGCCAAGTCCCCTCTAAAATTATCACTGGCACCAGACCCACCAAGTGTAGATCCTAGTATATTTCTATAAATAGAACTTGGAGGAGTTGTGGAAGACTTGCAGATCATGTAATTTTGCAGCTGAAGCTGATGACCAGCAGCTGACTACAGCTCTGGAGGCTGAGGAGCAAGCAGGAAGACTCTGAGCTGTCCAAGAGAGATCTACAAGCAACTTGCAAGGTACTTCAATCCTTGGAAACCGCCTATCTTTCAAAAGCTCTTTGTTATATCAAAATAAATGTCAGGGAATGTAAGCATGGCAACATTCTCCTGTTTATCAAGTGAAACCTCTAAAGAATCTCTTGAGCCTCTGTTTGCCAAGTGCACAAATCATCAGCCTGCTCTTGGACGTGCTTACCAGCCTTAGTGGGTATTACTTGTACTAGAAAGTATCTGAAGGGTCAGGACCCATGAGTTGTTTTTACTGCAGCCCCTAGGGGAACTACATAGGAATTAGAACACAAGGGGTTGAACAAGGCACTTAAGCATGTAGCAAAGAAGTTCTGGCAATCCGCAGTTTGAAGGAGACAGCAGTGAGTGTGTGCCAAAGAAATAGGGAGAAGAGGCATTAAAGGACTGTAAAAGCGGTCAGAAGTTTTAATGCCACCACTATTTCATGAAAATGACATTATTAAAAACAATGTCATAAGGACGATATATATACTACTTGAAAGCCCGTGTGCAAGGCAAAATATATATGTGCTGATAATTACTCTGTGGTTTAGGTGTGGAGGTTGGGTTTCCCTGTGCAGTGACATTACAGATGTCTACAAATTGTGTCTTACATCTAAGTTGTTTATAATGTGATTGCAAACGGCGAGTGTATTGTTTCAACATGGTTAATGTTTATGAGCTGCATTTCAGTTTATAGGTGCACACAGATTGCCTGGAAAAGTACCAGGCCATTCCATTTTTAAGCAGCGATGAAGAAAGATGGAAGCCTACATATTTCCTTCCAGTGTAAAATCACATGGGGGGAACAAAATAAGTCCAAGAAGTCTACAGTTGTTTGGGTCTTAAGTTTCTATGAATTACCTCATATACTCCTTATGTCTGTGAGATTATCTGAGGTTCCAAATAGGGGTATTTCAGGCCAAGAAAGAAAGACAATAAAGACTGGAAATCCATGAGAAATCAAGACTGCAATGGTGTAGGTTCTCAGCATAGACTTCCAGAAAGACTTATCAAAGGCGTTCCTCTGGCCACGGCCAGAACCTTTAACAAAGTCCAGCTGGTTGTTGTACTGCTTTGGGCTCCATGACCCATGTGTGTAAACTCTGGAAAGAGGGGGCTCATGCCAGATAAATGGATTTAATGTTGGTTCAAGCCACATTAACTGTACTCAACGTTTACAGCATATGGTTCCCAGGTTTTCCAGTGGAAAATATTCAGACCTGCTGCTCCTTAGTTCTTCATACATCCTCTATTACGCTTCCTATTTCACCTACAAACCACCTGAAGGTTTTGGAGGACAGGGTTGTGCAAAGGGGAAAGATAACATCAAATATTGCATTCTTGGCTTATTTTTCATCCTGTTTCATTACAAAAGATGCAAAGCAGAAAAATGGACACACTAAATGTGAAAATATCCATCAAAAATACCCTTTGTTTTTTACATTAGAAAATAGGAAAGAATGCTATTCAACTTATTTATAAACAGAATGATGGAGGGTGTTTTCTTTTTTTTTTTTTTTTTTTGTTACTTTTACTTGTAGTTTTCCTTCTATCTCTGCAAACTGCATCCCTGAAAATTAATTACAGAAATACACAGGTAAGCAGCAGTGCATTGGTTGAACAGGGATGCACAGTTTACTAGGGCTATGTGTTTATAGGAGAGAACAGTCACTGAATGAACCCTTCACATAAGCCTCCAGATCACTTCAGCTCCCCCAGCAGTGGGACGTGTGATGTTATGTATTCTGTGCATAACTCTCCCTGAACAGTGAGAGCTGCATTACTTAAGCTGCCAACTAGATTATACATTTTTACATGCTCAGCTGCAAGAGTTTAAGGGCTTTGTTAGCCAGGGATGGCACAGAAAGGAGGTGTGCTGAGGAAGGAGTAGGACACCCCTGTTAAAAGCTGTGCATCTAATTTCTCATGCAGGGTTGTTTTCACTCATTTTCCTGTTCTTCAGCACTTAATGATTTTTCTGTCATCAATGGAGTTTTAATTGAGTGGGATTAGGGGTGGATTAAAGGATCTCATCAGAGCTCATACTCCCTGCATCCACTTCCTGTTGAGTCCTCTCAACAGAAGAGCTATTGACATTAGAAAAGTGAAAAATACTTAAGACAGTGACACAGTGCGGGAGAACTCAACTGAAATGCAACCAAGGAGTTACAAGTCTAAAGGCAAATGTGTCATAAAATCTTGGGAGATCAGAGAAGGACATGGTATATGTCACACTTCTTCCACTCCTGGCTACATACAAAAGGGGTTTAAACTTTAGCAGACACAAAGACATCACCTCAACTCCTTCCTCAACTGCTTATGGATTTTTTAATGAAAGACACTTTCCAGCATATAACTGAATCAATAATAAAAATGTTGTAAAATTCACCGCACAAAAAACCAACGGATTTACATTTCATTCTATATTTACATTGGATTTAGAATCAAAACTACAGTATGAACATAAACCCTCTCTTTCTCCTTTTATGCCAGGGAGAAGTAGGATATCAAAGTTATGCATTTATTTGGGTTAGTTCTCTTTTTACTTTTTTTCTTGAAAATACTTTATCTTATCTAACCAGGAGAAAAGGGAGAGGGAATAGAGTCTCTGAAAATGAATCTATTGAGTACTTAGCCAGACACGGGAGAAAATCCTGACCCAGCAAAGAAAGAAAATACTCCCAGTGATTTCAGTGGGCACAGTTTCATATACTGCTTCCCACACAGAGCAAAAGCTTAGTTCTGCTCTTCATGTTTTGCTTTAATCACCAGGAGTTACACATGCAAATCCACAGCAAGACTGTAACTGGAACATTTAAGACTAATTATACAGCTCTGGGAACAATGACCAAATCTCATCCCAATTTTTTATCTTTTAGATACTATGAAATCTTTCCAGTAAAAAAAAATTCCTGTCAGATATGCAAAGCAGGTCTCAATTCTGATATGCTTCTGACATCAATGGGTTATATGTGTATAGTACTTGTATACACATATGCAAGTCAAAATCTACCATGAGATTCCTTAAGGATAAAATTGGTGTTGTTTTCCTTCCCACTTCTGTACTTGAAAGAAGCAGTGACATTTCAGTCTTTTGAAGGACTATTTAGTCACAATTCTAGATATAACTCAGTTAAGACCTTCAAAATTACACCTATCCAGAGGTGCTCTAAGCTAAAAATATTTTTGGGATGGACATTCTGTAAAACGTGCTACCTCTAAGTCTTATGTTAAGCATGACTTGGTGAGGCCATTTCCACTCCTCTGGGTTACCCCAGCTCCCAGTATCTTGCCTAACTAAAGTTGACTGTATGTATCAATATTTTGGTGACACTTTATTTTGGTGCCATTATGTCTTTTATTATTTATTTAAACAGAGTTACCACATGAGTGGGACATACCCTCTTCCAGATGAAAACCTGTCTGCAAAGATGATACTCTTTGTTTTGTAGAACAATTTTTACTCATGATATTAAATCATGATGTGATATCATCAAATTGCAAATTTGTTTGCTGTTGAACACACATAGTAACATGAGTCTGGCTGTGGACTGCCTCTAACTCCTTATCGGTCAACAAATCCACATCTGAGATGTTTGACATTCACTAGCCTGGCTTGCTCCACTCTGAATGCATAGTAGCATTCAGGCTTGCAGGGTTGCCAGGTGTCTGCAGATTTGTGGGAGGTTTCTGAGAGACTCACTGCATTTGCACTGCACAGCTTTTTTATGCATGTGCAATAAAATAAATCCAACCAGTGTCCAAACCATCAGAGTTATCTTATAATGGCACCAGTCTTACTTCCCTGCATATACGAAGGTGCTTCTTTCCAGTAAATCCCACACAGAGGCTGGTAGACCTGTACTTAGGAGACTGAGTTTCAGATAGGTACTTGGAGTTTGCAAAATAATTTTGTCATGATTCAAACTCACTGCTAATAGCTCACACGAAAAAACTTGTCAGAAAAACACCAAGGTTCCAGGTCCCCACTTATTTGCAGTTGGAACACTGTGGACTCAGCCAAGTGGAGCACATCTGCTAGGAGACTGGAAATCACTGTTGAAGGACAGGAGCCAAAAGAAGTGCAGTGAAATTAACTTAAATACAGCTAGGAAAGGAAAACTCAAATTTACAGCAGCTTTTTCAAATTCCCACAAATATAAAGAGTCCCTGTTCACTCTGGAATATTGTTCCTAGCATTCAGAAAAAAATAATAATAGAGAATACAGCTACAAAAAGTATAATCTTATATGTTACTCTGTATTTGCTAAACATAACATATTGGAGGTACTTGACTATAATGTCAAGTAATTTATGTTTGGGTTTTTTTTGGAAATACCTGATTTTTAAACATGGGACTTTGAGCCTGGGGTGTTTAAAACCAAATAGCATTGTGTAAATTATGTCAAATTGTGAAAATGATGATTAGAATAACTGAAGAGTCAAATTCAGACACCTATTATATGCTGCTGAACTTCAAGTATAATTGGGTCTGTCTCACATTGATTCTAAAAATAAGAATATTGTAAATGAAGTGGAAGAAAAATTATGGCACAGGATCCCATGAGTTAAAGCCTTCAGAGAATCAGTCTAGTGGTCAGACATAATCTAACATGGCCAATAGATTCTCCTGAAGTGCTCCTTGCCATTACAAAGCAATTATTGAAAACAGGCAGAAGGGAAGAGATTCTTTCAGCATTGCTGTAGTTAAACCCCAGCCAGCAACCACCCCTCACAACTCCTTGTGCTCTCCCAGCCTCCTTGCTGGTGGAGTGTGGTGAGAGGCAAAAAAGGCTTTGGCTCTGTGTAAGCAATGCTGAGCAATAAGAAAGACCCCTATATAAACTCTATATTATATGTAATATAGAGTTTATATGTATGTAAATAATATATTATAGAAACTCTGTATTATCAAAACTGTTTTCAGCACAAATCCAAAACATATCCCCATATCAGGTTCTATGAGGGAAAATATCTATCCCAGTCAAAACCAGCACTAGCATCTTCCAAAAAGCAGATAGATGAAAAGCTAAAACTCATGAGAAGCTTTGGAGTTCTTTAGAGCAAAGGTGATCAACCCTAAGAGTGAGCAAAATCTGGTAGTATCTGTCCTACTAGTCTTCTCTTTTCCTTCAGAAAATAGGGCTGTAAGGCTGACCAGTTCTTTAAGATGCTGGAAAAGACCTGTTATCCAGTTGAATCAGCAACTGCTGGCGAGAAGTAAACTGAGGAGAAACGTGTTCACACAGATCTCCTCTTCTCCTTTATAAGGTTTTTTCCTTTAACATTTTCAATTTGCTAGTTGTATTGAAGTTTCATAGTTAAAAACTCCTTCTTGGGCTTCTCATTAATACAGCTGACATATACTAAATTTACATTTATGTTTCAGGCAGTAAGAAGACATCATAGAAAAGAACTCCTTGATTAATTGCATTAGCTTTTGGTTACATTTATTTTCTTATTTGTGATCATTGTTCATATTTTCTGGAAACTGATTTTCTCAAATTAACAGTACAATTGATTCCTGCCCTCGGGTAGCTATTTCAAGAATACTGGCTATTTCTATGTTTTTTAACTAGCTCAGTTAAAATGCTTCTAGTTCACTGAGAGTAAGAGTTCAAGTTAGGCATATAAAGCTACCACTATGAGCAGAAGGAAATTGCCTTCATCTATTTTCCTATGCGATACAGAACTGCATGATTTAAAAGTGTGATAGAACATTTATAGGTGACTCTGACCATTGCAAGAGTAGAATAACAAGTCAGATGGAGCAGTAGAGCAGTTTTCGTATCCTCAGGTAAATGCCATATTTTCATAAATTTCATAGTTTGCACAACTTGTTAAAATGCTGTCAGAGACTGAAAACCATAGTCAGAACTTGGAATAAATTAGATATGATTTAGATGTGTTGCAAAAAAAATCAGAATCTGTATATAAAGAGGCTTTGTGGATCAAGGCTTAGAAATAAGCTGGATTTGTAATAACAAGGTTTTATAAAGCATACAGTCTAGAGGAATGTACAGCTAAAATATTCCAAGGCTGAAGTTTTCCATAATAACAAACAAAAGAAGTATTTCCTCATCTGAATAATATTTAATTCCGTGTCCAAGTATATCAGATTGACCAAAACTCTCCAAAATGATGCCTTAGAATTTTTAAGATTCTTAGCTTTATGTAGATTTTAAAGTAGCTGGAGTTCTCCTTCACTTTAGACCATTAGACTTTCTAACAGTTTGTGTCATATTCCCGAAGCTTCAGCTCTATTTTCTTTTAACCGTCTTTTCAAGGCAATAGATACGCAGCAATAACATTCCGTTGGATTCCATTGGGATGTGCACCTGGACCAGAATAACAAGAGATATGGTAGACAAAACAAGATAGAAGGCCCAAGACCATCTGAGGGACTCCAGTGGGGCGGTTCTGAGGGTGGTACCAAGGAAAAGGGGGTCTTAGGATTGGATGTCCCTATTAGGTATGATAATTATTAAAAATACAAAAGTGTAAGAATTCTGTATGTGGGCACGCCTTTTGTACTCTGTGGTCAGAAGGCCTTCACTAAAAGATCTGCTCTATATCTTATCTGTACTAAGTTGGCCTGGTGAGAGTTTTTCTCTCCCTGGATCTTCAGGCAACAACAGATAATGGGGAATTTTACACGATGATGTAAGTCTCAGACTTTTGATAAAGTTTACTTTTCTTGGAGAAGTTACAGGACATTTGCCACTTTGGTAGGCACACTACTGAATTTTTGGCACAGAGCTGCAGACAATGCTGTTTGTGTTTCCTCAATAAAAAGATTTCTGTGTTCAGATTCAGTGAGACAACAAGATCTTGGCATGTAGTTCCTTGTTGTTCCTTCATAGGAAGAATACCAGAAAATCAGGTCAACCTGCTTAGTCTAGTATCACCTTTTGTTTGGATAACAATACAATAGGGGAAATACAATAGGCAAGGAGCAACATATGGTACAAAGTCATAGCCTGAATGCATATTTTCACTAAATTTGAAAAGCTCCCTGGGAATATATTGGAATCTATGTTAATCTAAAGTAGAAAGAGTTACTATAGTTACTAATACAATGGTTACTAAATATAATTCTACTATATAAAGTGCACATTCTGGGATCCTATAAGTTGAAAAGATAAAAGATCTTTAATTATGTTTGCCAAGGTAATAAATGATTGGCTTCCTTTTATATTATTCCAGTGTAGACAGAAACTGTGCATAACACTTTAAATGTTTTCAACAATTCAGTGCCAGCCAGGAGTATTAGAATGCTTGTTCCCTCTTCTTTTATTTAAAGGTTGGCAGTAATTTTTCATGTCAAGGTCATGATTGATGTGGGTTAACTTTCACTAAAAGTCTTTTGGAACATTTTGAGTAATGTTAAAAATTATGGCATGCAATACATCAAAATATTTTTCTAGACTTCCTGCATAAGTAAACAAACACTAGGGAACTGTGGAAGGCATTCATGGTATTTTGTAAGCAAGTTTCAAACTGCATGTTGTAGATTTATATGCTTCATAGCTTACGCTGCGATGCATGTTGCATTTTATTAAAATACACCATGGGTGAGGGATAGATGGTGATCTACAACATTTATGTCTTCGTCCATGTCAATTTGAAATGGAGATCAATTCACTAAGAAACGTATCCAAGCATGGATTATGTAACCTGCCCATCAAGTGTCAGTTTCCTGGGGAAATACTAATAGTAAATCCTCAATCTCAGGCCAAATGTCAAGACTGTAACGTCCAGCACTCTGAGTATGGAACATGAGATTACAAAAACATCTGCCATTGACAGGCAAATGTTAAAGCCACTGATCTTCAGCAGTCAAGAACTGAACAGCAAGAAAATCCCTCCAAGACATAATTCCTAAAGATAAGTAAAGTAAAACAAGATGAGGAACAGGTGAAGCAGGAATGTATTTTCCTAAGAAAATAAGAAAGAAGGATGTCTACTGTCACTCAGTAATGCAGGTTAAAAAAACCCCAACAGGTAGACAGGTCACTGGCAGGTGAACAGTTTGGATCTCCTCTTTTATTTTCAGTCAGCATTTTCTCATTCACCCTAAATAGCAGACCATTATAAGAACCTGGGGAACTGGTCACACCTGCCTTTTATCATCACGCTTAGATATCTCAGTGAGGTCCTCATAAGAGATGTCTAGAACGACTGCAGTCAGTCCATCCAGTCCATCCAGCCTTTCCATTTTTGACGCATCAAGATCATGTGCCCCTAAGCAAGATGCTGAGTATATAGACTTGTGACTGCAGGCTATACTGCACACACAAAGAAATTAGGCTTTTGCTTTGACTTCAGTAAGATTCTGAGAAGCACATAACATGGCTGAGGAAAATGTTCAGAAATGCTGTAAAACTATAACAGATCAATATCAGGAAGTGCTGAAACTTCACACCACCACAATCTTTATTCCTTCATGTTTTTGTTTCCACTTCAAACCCATGTTAGGTACTCTCTAAGCATGAGGGATGAACTGTTCTTTGAAAGATGATGTTTTCCCAAGATATTTGCATAAGACAACTAGTTTAGATTAGAAATTGTATGATTTCATACCATTAATCTTAGGTGAGATCAGTCCCACATCTAATGTATATAGGTAATTACTGGTAATTAAAAAACATTTTAAGATCTTTCCAAGTGCCAAGTAGGAGGTAACCATTTTGGGAGGATATGCTGCAGCACTTCTACTTGTTCAAAATTACCTAAGTGAACTATGTGTTGGAAAACTGAATGCCATTGGGAAGGTGACACAAAATGACTGAGAGTGTTTGAAACGCTGTATTCAATATCATATATACCATACTCTGCTGAGGTGCACAGTAAAAGAGCTGTACAATTACCTGTCAGCAAGTATTCTTTGCTTTGCAAAAATGATATAGCAACTACCATAACTGTCAAAGTTCAAACTACATTATTTTAGTATATTTTTTACTTTTCCAAATATTCCTAACATATTTTCATTGCTGTCTTGAAATTAATCAAACAGACAATGCCTTATTTAGTTTTTGACTGTATAGTACCAAACACACTACTGAAAACTTTTCTGTATTTCCATGGCTTAAGGCACCAGTGTCCATGGGAAAAGATATAACCTTTCAACCAAGACTTTAATTGTTCCTAAACTGAAAGAAGACTAATACACTGCTGGCAATTTATGAACCTTTTGTTCTACCAAGACATAGCTGTGCATAAATCTTGGGAAACTGTATTATTTAGCTTGTTGCAGCTCTGTAAAAGAGTATGAATAATACAATATGCACTTCTGTTACATTTCCAGCAATCACATTGTTTTCTCTATTCCTACTTTTCTTAGCAATAAAGGAAGGTTTCAAGATTTTCGTTCTAAGAATCCAGGCTAGAAATTATTTTTATGATCTGCTCCATTTGCATGCTGTCTCACATCTGACAGTCCACTATGAGCAATCGAGAGACTTCTTCTGCATAAATTGCAGTAAGCCTTATGGCAATTATTGCTATCTTTACTGATCCATGCAAAACCATTTCTTCTCTCATTCCAGAAAGCGCAAAGCCTCTTCTTTTTAGGGAGTTGTTGACCATATTACAATTTTCAGCAATATAGCTGTGCAAGTAGAAGTTAACCAGGCCCCTGAGAGGCCTGGTTAATTAGAAGTTTTGCTGTGTGGCAGAAGGGAATGAATTGTCGGTAAGACTGTACACATAGATTTCTACCCAGAAAGGGCAATTTTACTTTCTATTAATTAGGAAATAGACAATAAAAATAAGGTTATATGTTATATGTATTAAAACACCTGCAGGGTTAGGCTATTTAAATAATAATGAATCATTTTAACAATATTAATACAGAAGTAAAGTGAACAAATAATATGAGGGGCACATGTTCAGGTACGGTTTAGGAAAAGAAAGAGATGAAGTGAATGAAGCGTAAAGGCATATTTAAAAGACATTCTTTTCCATCTGCTTTCTAAAGTGGGCATCTTTGGTTCTTGTTATTCGTCTTGTCCTGCCAAGTTGAAGGTTTTATGATACCAGCCTGTTAAGAGGTTTTGCTTGTTTCTGTGTTTCGGTTGGTTTAAGAATGAAAAAGCTAGCTCAGGTCTTGTTTGACTTCTGCTGTGCACATCTACAAAAACGGAGGAATAATGTTTTTCTAATAATGTCTTCAGAGGCATGAAATGAATAAAGGAGCAGGTAGCCCTATCTTTATGAGACAGCTAGCAGGTTGCATCTTGATTTGTTGAAGGACTGTTCCCTCAGGATTGTTGTCATGGCTGTAAGCCATGTACTGGGCTGTAATTTAGTCAATTAAAAACACATAAATAATGTTTAAATGCTGCTTAAGAACATGCTCACTGACTGCTCTATACGTATATGGAACAGACCAGTAGACGCTAAATACCCTTCTAGCCTGTATTTAGCCCGTGATAAATCCGTGGGACAAAATAATCTTTAGATAACAAATAGTATACTGTGCAGGATGCTAGCGGCTGTCCTGGAAATGTGTCTCAAAACTGTCTTCCGTTTCTGTAGCAGCTGATAGCATATCTATACTGTTTCTGCAAACACATCTTTTAGCGTCTTCTGGTTTTAAATGTACTGCATAACTGCTGTTCCCTGAATTCACTTGTAAAGCCCTGCCTCTCTCACAAATGTCTCAGAACAAATCATCACAGTGTAGCTAAGTCTCCTCAAGGATGGCCCAGTCAAAACCATGCAACATATAGGCCTGAGACCTAATGAATCAACAGGTAGGAGGTGGCTGTGGGCACTTTCTAGCCACTCCCCTGCAGATAGAGCTCTGCTGAAATGGGGAAGCAATTGCAGGAACTGTGAGCTCAGGGCAAGACTTTGTATTTTGGTTGTTTAATTCTTCAGGACAGATAGGAAAAGGAATTGTAATTTTTATGTTTTTGATTTATGTTGTCAAAAGTCTCTAGATTTTTTGAGACTGAATTATTGTAGTGAAAGTAAGAAACACCTACAAAGTTTTGCAGATATTGCTTACTTAGCCCTTGTTGTACCCCTACCACACCTAACTGAATTAAGGGATATCTCTTAAAATAAGTGAGATAATAACTACAGGGCATCAATTACTATGGTGAGAGATGCTTGCCTAAAGTAAGAGACGGATCATCCTAATTTCTTTTGTTTGTCAGCTAGAAGTGATTAGAATTTATGCTTGTCATTCACCAAGGATTAATGTAGTTAACCTTGAGAGCTTGACCACTTTGTTCTGAATGCTTGCTTTCGGACTTCTGGGTCACTGATGACATGAATGAAACGAAGCATTTGCAGTGAGTCTTCTGGGCATTGTTTTTGGTCCCTTCCAATTCCTATCTAATACTGGAAAAGAAAGGACACCAATATTTCTGTGAACAAGCAATGTTATAATTTTATTCAAATGGTAGTAATGTGTGACTTGGTAAAGTATGTACCCAGTTAGGACACTAGGTATCTATGCAGTCAGGAGTTGGTTGAGTCACCACTCCTGGAGGTATTTAAAAGATGTGTACTTGTGGCATTTAGAGACACACTTTAGTTGTGGGCTTGGCAGTGCTGGCTTACTGGCTGGACTCCATGATCATCTCACACCTAAATTATGCCGTAGTTCTAATGTACTTTTACTTCATGAACGTGTTTATGTGTTTATGTTCTGTTGAAGTCAAGGGGTTACAAACACATTTTTAAGTGTAAGTGTGGGCCTGCCTAATTTTATATGTGGGGGTGAAGCAGATGAATACAACCAAATTGCAAATTTCTTTTCCTTGGCCTGTATTTTTGAATATCCAACTTGAAAACCATGTGATCTGATTTTCAAGGGTTTTTGAATTGAGCAACTTCAAGTCAGAGGACCTTAAGCATCCTAAGGGATGCTAATTTTCCAGCTTTACCAGTGAAGCATTACACACCTTTGCCAGTGAGGCAGAGAAGGAACTGATTGTGTAATATTTATCATAAGCTCTGGGATACACAGACAAAAGGAACTTCATAAGAATAATGACTTTTTATTGATGACTGCTCTGAACTAAAATTAATGCGTCTTCTATCTGCAAAGATGAAGCGATTCAAAAAGGAGAATAGAACATATTCAGTGAGCAGCAGATCTGTTTAATACAGAAAATTTTATCAAAACACATGGCTAAAAGATGTGAAAATGAGTGCTTGAGACTCATCTGTTTTATTTAAATATTTTTAAACTATTTTGAAAAGGATTGCCAAGAAATATTTATAAAGCATAGAAAAAATTGTTTACTAAAATGCAGCAAGATACAACTAAGTGTAACAGAGTGAAGCTATGCAGAGAAAAAAGTAATCTTGACAAGCAGAACAAGTTTGTTAATGATAAAATTCACTAACAGGTTATAAAGTTTCCCAAGGAACATAATAAAAGTCCCATTATTGACCGTGCAGAAGAATAATCCGTAAGTAATGTGTCCCTTGAAAAGTCTAATTTAGCTAATAAAATGCTTTTTGAATCCCATTTTGAAGTTTTTTGAATGAAGAAAATATTAGTGAAACCTCTGATTTGTCTGAGTTATCTCTGCACAAAAATGAAGAGGATGTTAGGAAGCGAACAATTAAGTACTATATGTAATTTTTTGAAACTAATCTGTACTGCTGAGTTTGGGTCACTCTCTCTGGGTAAAGAAATATTTACCAGCAATTCAAATCTTCCAGTGCATTGCTCCAGCAACCTAAGGGAGTTGATTTGGCTTCCAGCAGGTCAAAGTCATTGCCTCACAGTGGAGGGTTACATCTAACACAGGACCTAAAATATTGGCATTAATGAGGAATTTATGAATTCTTTCATGAGTAATATCTAAAGGACAGTTAACAGCCTGATATGTGGGCAATCTTCTGTTCCTCTTGGAATTGAACAGCTTTGGGAACCAAAGATCAGGATTAAACTAGGGCATATTTCCCTCCAAGGCACTGAATATACTTAAACCGCACTTATTTTGTTTTATGTGTTTGCTTTGCTGGGGAATGTAGCCAAGGCCTTCAACCTCCCTGGCACTAATTACAAGTTTTAAATAAATAACTGGCAACTAACTCTGCACACACTCCAAGAGTGCAATGAACATGGTTTTGACATAATTCCCAGCACATGCAGCTCTGTATGGGCTGTTTTCCCTCTTCTGATTTGAAAAGAGTAGAGAACCCAGACGCAGTGCATGGTTAGAAAATACTGGTGTTAAAAGTCCTTGCGGGTCCCCACAGGGCCTGGTAAAGTACTTTATAGCATCAATTGTATTATATATCATCACAGGAAACACTTAACTAATCTTAGGAAACATTTTAAAAAGCCGCAAAGTCCAAAGAACATATACTTTTCAAATATATAAATATCACAAGTATATCAATTTTATTCTGGTGACAGCATCAGAACTTACTGACAGATAAATGGACCCAAACCAGGTTTTTTTTCACTTGTTAGGGAAATGCTTAGCAACTGTAAATATATTTCCTGGCCAGAAACTAATTTATCTTCTAAAGTGAATTAAAAAAAAAAAAAAAGCATGTAAAAGTTAAAAATATAATGCAAAGGAAAACTTGTGCTCAAATGCAAAAAAAGCGTCCCTTATTCTCAATAATCTCTCAAGTGCCAGTGAAGTTTAACCAAACTTACAGGGTCAAAAAAGTAAATGGATTATTTTGCCAATAAGAATAGAGTGGTAAAATACAAAGCTCATCAGGAATATAATAATTACGTCTACAGTTACATACAGTGTACACCTAACAAATTATTAATAACAAACTGTAATTTATCTAGAATCTTCTTCAAAAATTCATCCTAACACTCTATGCAGCTGTGGCAATTTTATTAAAACAAAAGTATTTGTGTAGCATCATTAATTCACATGGGAACTTCCACCTTCAGCCATGGCAGCTCAATCAGTATCGGGTGCCTCTATGCGATATATGTGATGCCAGCATCGAATCTGGCAAGCAATACTTAGGAAAACACATAATGGATTAATACACTTTAGCCTAGTCTTCATATTCTGTAAACTGACCTTCCCTGCTCAGAGCGTAAAGGATGAGACCTGGCAGAGATTGACAGCTGCCAGGGCTGTCAGTGGGGAGACATCCCAAGTCAGCACATCCATCACACAGCTGACCTCAGCACATGCGTGGCAGACTCTGCGACTGGCTCGGTGTGTGTCCCCCAAGGGAAGCAGAAGGGTGCCCTGACTCCCCCTCAAATGGTTTATAATTCAGATTTGACCGAGTTAGGGAAGTTTCTCTACCCCTCCTCTTTAGCTTTCAAAGACAACTTGTGCCCTGTCTACACAGCTGTTTGGGTTCCCTTGGTAGTCACTGGAGAAGGCTTTTATGTCTGAGGTGGAGTCTGACCAACTCCATTTTATTCTGTAAATGCATGAAAATGTGCCTCTCTTTTGGGCATCAGAAGCTGGCAGTGTTGCAGACATTTAAACAAATGTTTTTCCTTGTTGTAGCACCTGGATGTTTATATTTAGTGATCTCTTACAGGTGGTATTTCAGTTACTGGTTATTTAGTGCCAAACCTGATGGAAGTGTCCCATTTTTGCTCTCATATGCACACATAAGCTCTTCTTCACCTGTCTGGGAGGTCTAAGGAAAGCCTGCTTGGATCTCTGCAGAGAAGAGTGCAGTTTTCTAACACAAAGTATAGGATTTGACGCTACTTCCCCACCTTTCCTTTCCCATTATCTCTGCCCCTGTGCACAGTGAAGATGATAACCCACAGCAACATGTAAAACCCAAAGTAATGTAAGAAGCAGAATTTTCTCTCTCTCACACATCATGTTCAGTATAGTGCAGGAAGTTCAGGATGGACAACCCAAACTATTCAAAAAATGTGAGACAACTCCCACGTGTTGTGAAACAGATGAAATATAAGGTACCTATGTATGTAATCAGATACACGTATGCCCACATTTTAAATGATATAAAAATACACATTCACACATTTAATTTTTAATACACGTTTAATTATTGTTAATATTTTTTGGTTTATACTTGTAAATATATGTATGTATGTCTGTATATAAGATCCTTGATAATTGTCTTTTAGTTTTTCAGTCTTTAGGCCACAGTTGCTACCACTACACTATGTAAGACTAGTAGAACTAAAAATGAAGCAAGAGAATGCTCAGTAAATAGTTCACCATTTCTCAATGCTCTATTGTTCAACAGCTACAGAAAAATGGAGGAAAGAGTCTGCTATGTGGAAGCAACTAGATGTCTACAGATTTTCAAGCTTCATAGAGTTTAAGGTGTTTTTTTCCCCATGTACAAAAATAAGGCAGATAAAAAATGTTAAAAAGCAAATAGCAAAACTCAAAAAATACCCACTTCACTACTGTTATTTGTCCAGTTCTGTCCTATGCTATAGTAACAAGAAAAAATAGTCCTTTCCCAGAAAGCAAATCCATTAATATTTGTGAAATGCTTAGATATTATGATAAAAGTGATCCTGTTAGTACTTAGACAGATGTATCTGCAACATCTGGCAGTAGATTTCACAGCCCAGTCAGAGGTCTGGCCTTGATAACTCTGCTTAATTATGTCTTGGCTAAGGAATGTATGTCTTTCCCTCTTCTCTCTCATAATCCTATAGAGATCCCATCTGGGAAAAATATTGGGTCAGTGAAAACTTAGCCCAGGGAGTTGATGAGTAGAGGTAAATCTCAAGCTGCCATGTTCATGAATACTCGAAGTTTTAGCACATTTTTACAAGCTTTGGCAGAAGGACATCATTAATGTTTCAGAAGTTCTGATCTTTCTTT
Organism: Pseudotriccus pelzelni; assembly: GCA_035584735.1. Classification (NCBI taxonomy): domain Eukaryota; kingdom Metazoa; phylum Chordata; class Aves; order Passeriformes; family Tyrannidae; genus Pseudotriccus; species Pseudotriccus pelzelni. Next base: position 55,384,534 of record JAWMRA010000130.1, read on the forward strand.
ATTGCTCTTTGGTCAGTGTCCCTGTAGTTTTCCCGTGTGGCATTTTTTTATTACTGGAAGGAAGATAATACCTCTTGCTGGTAAGACATGCTTTTGCTTTTTTTCTTAATGAGTTGCAAAATAAAGTATAATGTAACTGTATACGTGCCTTAGACTTGGACATCAAAGTAGTACAACAATCAGTCCTAGCAGGCGTTCAGCTCGCTTGAGTATTAACTTAATCATATTTATAAATGTTCTGCTTTATTAATAGAGTATTTGTTGCTATTAAGTGGATATATTATATATTATACTTTGGGTAAATTTATCAAGGAGTAACATTTAGGTTCTGACACATGAGAGTCTTAAAAGAAGTTAATGACCATGACTCATTTCTTCCTAATTTCTACTGGTTTGGTAATTCTGTCTACAATGTTACTTTTACAATTGAGCAAATCTCTCCCAAGAAACTCTCACCTAATCTAACCAGTGCATTTGATACTAGTGAGAAGCATCTGAAAAGATTCCACAAAATATCATTGTATTAGACAGAACATATTTTTAAACCAAAAGGGAAGTAAATTTTGGCACTTAAGGTACATACTTTATCTAAGCAATGTTTTATATAAAGAATTTTCTGGCATAGGCATGTTTTTCCTTAGTCATCCTCCTTGTAATTTCTTGTAGCTTCCTTTGAGCACCTGGTATTTGTTTCTAGCTATACAAAATTTTGAAGGTAAAAAGGTTTTGTTGAATTTTTGTTCAAAACTACGAACATTGAAATTCATCATTACTTTTGGCAAACGGCACCTTGCATTATCATGGCAAATGATCTGATCCAAGGTGACTGGCTTGACCAGGGATACTGGCTTGATGCATTTTTTGTAATACAATATTAGTAGTTAAAAAATAACAATAATCCTTGCTTGGATGTAGGAGAAATACTCACTTCTTCATAAATTTGAGAGAGGACAAAGTCATTGAAGCAAAACTACTTTATTAAACAGATCAGCTAAGTCGGTGTCTCTCTCCAGAGAGGCACACCCACACACCAAAATGGGCAGCCTTTTATCTCCTTCCCTGGCTGGGGGTGGTCCCTGTGCCCTTTCCCATTGGTGAATACCCAGGGACCACACCCTCTCATGACCCACTGTTTTGCCCCAAGTATCGTCCCCTTCATCTTCTGCCTTTTTTGGCAAGTCTTTAGCTTAGCCTTCCCTATTGGCTCTTAACAACTTTGCAAGGATAGTCTGAACCACACCTAAACAATAAGCAAGAAATGAGAGTTAGCTTTCCCCTGCCCCACCCCATAATCACTTGGCTTCAGCAAAACATTGCTTTAGTTCTCACAGATGAATTGTTTGTGTACAGCATTTATGCACAGCAACTTCAAGGGTTAGAAAAAAATCTGTTAAAATATCTTGTCTTTTAAAGATGTAGCCTAAAATTGCATAGCTGGAGAAAGGACAAGGTGGTTTTGGCTAAATGAAACAAGATGCAATCGTTCATCAGAGCAACAATTATTCCTTAAACACAGTGGATTTCTTTAAAGGAAAATATGAGTCTGGTCTATTCCTCTGTGAAGACTTGACCATTCCTTTGCTACTGAAGACTAAATGTCTTAAATACTAAATTGCAAAAAAGTAGTCTTAGAATGATTGAGTTCTTCATGTGATTGAATCCGAATTGTATAGGTCTGAGACCTGTCATACTAGTCTTGCTGTTTTGAGATACTGGATTATTTAATTATGGGGTTGGAACCAACTCTAGTCTGTATTTGTCCAGGGGGAAAGGTCATGGAGATGAGGTCAGGCCATATCCCACATGGCCACCTTCCCAGCCTCGCAGTGCAGCCCCAGAGCATCTTCAGTCAAAGGCAGCCTGGGAGCACTGCCCACACTACGCTCCCTGGGACCTCTCACTCAGCGTCTGAATGGCTACACCATCCCTCAGTCCACCCCAGAGCCACAGAATGGCCAGTGAGCCAGATGTCCTGCCACGGAAGGGTGGTCACAGGGGGACAGAACACATAAAAACAGCAGCACACAGGTTTCCATTTCTCTCAATACCTCCCTCCACCGTCTGCAAGCTGGACTTGCACACGACACTCTGGTAGTAGCTATTTTTCTTTTATTCTTCATTAATATCTTCTATTAATATTTTGGGTGACTTAAAACCGAGTGGGTTGGAGTTTCCTAGGTTTTATGGGTAAGCATTCCAGCTTTGTGGAATGCTTTGTTTTGGCTGTATGTCACCCATTTAAACTTTTGCCAAGATCTCTTGTTTTCTCCCATATTTTCGAAAATTATCAGTAAAAGTCTCTTCTGAGAAAATGTGTGCAGCATCCTCTCCTTATGCTACCTCAAGGTATTAAAGAACCGAAGGCTCTTCAAAACAACTGTGGGCAAATTTTTGGAGCTTTGTGTATTTTTAAAAGTAAAATTCCTTGGTGAGCTTGTAGCTCTGGGCCTGGGGTATTACAACCGTTTAGAGTTCTTTCCTTGTTTTCCGTGGGTTATTATCAGAAGTTTTATCCACCAGTGAACCTTATTAAGAACTCAGTAAGAAGGAAAGGGCTACTTTTTTTTCTGGTATGACTCAAAACTCTTGTCATTTTGCATCCTTTTACACCTGCCAGCACTTGTAAAATGTGCTGTGTCATCAGAAGCTGGTGAATGTATAATTCAGGAGATAAAAACAGGATTCTCCTTAGACAGAAAAGACCTCATTTTAACTCGATATGGGTTGCTGCCTATGGTTTCATGCTGTACATATTGCACTTAAAGAACTGTCCATGTCAAATGTCTTCCCCCTGTGCAGAGCACCAGCAGTCAGAACACTAGAAAAAAAATCAAGCCCTTAAAGCCTAATTCCTTCAGAATGAAAAACTTCTTAATGATCTGCTAGATCAGTCACAAAAGAAATGACATAATGGCTCTTCTACTATATGGTTTCAGTGAAGGCACAGGAGATTGTATATTACTGAGTAAATCAAATCAGGAAATATTTAAATACTGTTTGGTTCATAGATCAGTGATCTGGTAAAATATAATAGAGCTTTTTGAACCATCATGATCTAATGGAAAAAATGCAAGTTCTGTTCATCTATGAGAAAGCAGGAAACACAGTGAAGCTACAATGGTTGACTAAGTCTGTGTGGAGCATTTTTAATTAACTATTCATCTGCTCATTAGTCAGGATTAATGCAGAAGGATCTATTAAGATCTACTGTCTCAAAGAGCATGTCATGCCAAGAGTCTGTAAAGCCTGAAGATGTATTACCTAGTCACAGTACCACATTATAGACTGACAGAAAAATTGCATACTTAAAAAATAAAGCTGGCTGTGAGTAATGCTTGTGCAAGCATATATCTTAAATCTTTTTTAAACTGCTATTTTTCCCAGTTCTGTAATTAATCAGAGGAGCATAATATAAGTTTTTTTCCTCAATTCTCCTAACACAATCATGTTTATCAGTTTCTGTAACATCATTTAAGAAATCCCAGTTATGTCATCATGAAATATAACTTCATCGTATTTTGTCCTCATAACCCTGAAGAGTTCTAAAGTCAAATTATTCAGGGAGCTGAGGTTTTTGATATGAACACTGGGAATTTGGTCTCTTCAGCCTTAAGAAGAGAGGGCAAGAGGAGACTTGACTGTTGTCTTTAGTCACCAGTATGGGAGTTGTAGAGAAGATGGAGCCAGGCTTTTCTTGTAGATGTGCAATGGGACAAGAGGCAATAGACACAGATTTTGAAACAAGTCCATCTTATTGGTTCAATAACTGGGAGGTATTTAACCTTATCTATGCCTTCTTTTTAAGAAAGAACAAAAAAAAAAATTAGAAACAGATTATGAAGATAGTAAGGAGAGAAAGTTATTTCAGTATGTCATCTGTCCAGATTTATGAACCATTACTGATATAACTGCAAATTTTGAATACACTACTCAATATCCTGCTGAATCATGCAGAACACCTACTGCAATAAAGATATGTCATTACATATTTACAAATGTTCTGGATATATTTGGAAATAATATCTAGGTAAATAGCACTGTAAAGCTTGTGATGAATTAAAGACTTGATAAGCTATCTTTCACCTTTGAACATAATAAAACATGTTCTACTTTTCTCACACTTTTGAATGGCCTTACTCGCCATATTGGGAAGTAGAAAGTGCTTCTGTTTTCTTTTTTCCCCAGAAGGACACATACCAGCTTTCTCTTTCAGATCTGACTTTATAATCCTTCTTAAATTGAACATTTTCTCACATTTAAATAAAACCCCCTAAATCTGATATCTGATACTAGTTCAAAGTGAGGCAATCAGCTAAGAATAACTGAAAATAGTTACTCAAAGAGCAAGGAAAAAAATCAATAATATGACAAATCAGATTGAAATTTCATCTGAAAAACGCAACTGATCAAACCTTGCAATCAATATTTAGATTTTTCCTCCTCACACTGATTTTTATAAAGCTCATACCACAGTTATGATACACCTGTGATCTTGGCCTCATCTGCAGACCTCTGAGTACATATTCCTTCACGTTTCCATAGACTCAAATGATATGAACAGATTTTCTAGGAGCAGAGGTAATGAGTCCTGGTGCAAGAACTGTACCTAAAGCTTGCTATTTGTGTTGTCCAATGAGGTGCATGACAAAAAGGAGACCTTCACTCTTTTTCATTGTCCAGAGATGGTACAAACCCAAATCTGGCAAGGTGTTCTCTCTGAAATGAGCCATGTTTTTTTTCTATTGAGGTCAGTAGTTACTGAGGTAGGCAGCACATAGCTGTACCCAGTGTTTCAGAGGAATCATAAGTGTTTTCAAAGCTATGAAGCACAGTGGTCAAGAATTCACTGGTCAAAAATTTTACTATTAGCTAAACTACTAGTGTTTGGTAGTTCATATTAGCTAAACTATAGTATAACTCCTTTATAGGTCATATGAACTCTGCTTTTAACATACTTTAGCCCTATAGGACTAGCTATAACAAGTGTAACATGATAAGATGCTTGTGATCCCGTTGTTGAGCTTTAACTCTTGTTTTCTCAGACATGCTGCCCAATTCTTGATAAGTTTTCTCATTTACCTCTATACTCAGCACTGGTGAGGCCACAATTTTATTACTGTGTCCAGTTCTGGGCCCCTCAGTACAAGACAGACATTCACATGCTGGAGTTAGTCCAGAGAGGGGCAATGAAGCTAGTGAAGGTTCTGGAAAGTAAGTCCTATGAGGAGCAGCTGAGAGAGCTGGAGTTGTTTAGCCTGGAGAAGAGGAGGCTCAGGGTGGTCTTATCACACTCTACAACTACCTGAAAGGAGGTTGTAGCCAGATGGGGGTTGGCCTCTTCTCACAGACAACTAGTGACAGGATGAGACATTGTAGCCTCTCTGTGCCAGGGGAGAGTCAGGTTGGACATTAGGAGGAATTTCTTAATGGAAAGAGTTGTTAAACTTCGGAGTAGACTGTCAAGGGAGGTGGTGGAGTTACCATCCCTGCAAGTGTTCAAGAAACAACTGGAGTTGACACTTGGTACCATGGTCTAGTTGACAAGGTGGTGCTCAGTCAAGGGCTGGATTTGATGATCTTGGAGGTCTTTTTCCAACCTCAGTGATTCTGTGATTTCACAGAGCACCCATTCTCCACCTGTAAAAGAGATCCTGGTAGCACATTCCTCCCATTTGGTGTCCACTTTGTTTTCATTTAAATCACACCCAGGAAGAAAAGAACTGTCTTTTGCGATGTGTTTGTTTGACACCGAATTTGACGTGTGTCTGGGACTTTCTAAAACGTTAATAAGATACAAGTTCAGGAGCCTGGGTCATAATTATGATCAAATGACAGTGTGGAGACTACAGGGACTCAAATACCAAACCCTTTAATGACAGATACAGGTAATCTATGACTTATCATAGATTCACAAACTGATAGAATAGTTTTGGTGGGAAGGGACCTTAAAGATCATCTATTTCCATGCTGCTGCAATGGACAGGGATACCTTCCATTAGACCAGGTTGCTCTAAGCCCTGTCCAACCTGGCTTTGAACACTTCCAGGGATGGGGCAGCCACAGCTTCTCTGCACAACTTGTGCAGGGACCTCACCACCCTCACTTAGGTGACCTCTCTGCTTCTCGCAGAGAACCATAGAATGCCTCAGGTTGGAATGGAATTTGACAGACCATCTGGTCCACCCTGCTATGAGAAAGGGAACCTACATGATTTTACCTAGCAGACTGTCCAGTTACATCTTGAAGCTTCCAGGAACTTTGGGGAGGTTGTTGCAGTGAATGGTTATTCTTACTGCAAAAAATTCCTTTCTTATTTCAAAATGAAACCTCTCCTGGTGCAATTTGTACCTATTGCTTCTTGTCTTCCCCATGTGGTTCCTCATGAAAAGAGAGGTTTTGTTCTCCTTTTAGCTGGCCTTGACCTGCCTGAATATTGTGATGAGCCCTCTTTTCTACAGCAAGAAAAGACCTGACTCCTTCATTCTTTTCTCATGGGGTAAGTTTTCTACCCTTTGATCACCTTCATGGCCCCCACGCAGTCTTTGAGGAAAGGCATCAGGACAGCGTAGGGGCTGGGACCATACAGTGAGTGCTCCCAGGGCTCAGCTGGGGCATCCCCAGGCTCTCTGCCTGCTGACAGTCATTGTAGGTAGAAAACAGCCTGTTCTTAGTTGGCTTTAACGTTGCTCCCACACCTGCTGTTGTTGCTTTTGCTCACCCCCTACCCCTCCCAAGGGTGCTGTCACCACTTTCACCGTGTTTGGTGGTTTTTTTTCCCTTAAGGTACCCTTCTGTGCTCATAACTAAGCTGTGGCCTGATCCTGTGGGACTAGCTGAAGCTTACATGACAACATCAAGGTCAACTGGGCATAATTTATGGTAACTGCTAGGCCCTGCTCCAAGATTCCCCCCATAATCTCACCTTATCCTTCATGTTCAACCTGTTTCAGAACTTCTTACCCACTGTCTACCAGAACAGGGGTAGACCTGGCCGCCTCAGGGAGCAAAGCCAACACAAAGGCCAGAGGAAACAGCCAAAGGTACGCCAGAGAGCATCGTGGTCAGAGGCAAAGCTGACACCCTAACATCAGAGCCACCGATAGACAGAGAGGAAATTTTGTTTCCTTTAATGAAACACTGCAAAGTACTTACCCGGCTCTGAGCTCAGTAAAGGGGAAGAGATAGTCCAAAAGACAGGCAGAACGCTTTACATAAAATGCTCTCACTGCTAAGGAAGTGAGAGGCGAGAGAAAATTTTTTGAAAGGAAAGGAAAAAGCTAGACATTTATTCTGTTCATCAAAGGGAAGGAAGAAGCAAATGAATCAGAAATCAAAGATTGAATATCATTGGTCTTGCTGACAAAGCAATCAGCAGTCCCCTCACAGCAAGTATAAGGGTTTGTTGAACAAAGCAAAGGAATTTGAAAGTCTTGAACAAAATAGGGTTTTTGCATTTATAAAATTAGACATAATATTGGAACAGTGTTTTGATTTAGGAGCTGTGAAGAATTTCTGCATTAAAAATATATAAATCCAAATTTTGTGATATGCAGTTAATAATGACTTTGTCCAAACCCTCTCCAGCCTCCTTTGTAATTCTCTTAAGAAAGCATTAAATGAAGGCATTTTCACTTTAGTTGAAAATCAATGACATTTCAATGAAGCATGCATTTCCAAAATATTATGCAACTGAGAGGCATGCAGTTCTGCAGCTCAGTTAAGAGGCCAGAACTTCCTAAGTAATAATGCTGATAAAATAGTTGAAATTTGGGAAAAAGAATCACAGTCCACAGCTTCAAAATGTATAGGTGCCACTTTATATATGTATAGGTTCCAGGAGACTGGAAGTCTCAGACTAAATCCCTTGGATTCCTCACTTCAAAAAATACAGTGCTCAATCAGTACAAAGCAAAGCAGAATGATATTTAAAGTTTCTTTTTCTGGGATATTTTGTGAAAACATGATTTCTTTTTCTCCAGATTTTTCTTTCTTTGGTATGGATGGGAGGAAAGAGAACCAAAAGGCAATGCAAAGAAGAAGCAAGAATCCAAAGCTTTATATCTGACTATGCCTCTGGATGACCATAGAACCATGGCCTGGCACTTCCACCTACCACAAACATCCTACTTCTGTTTCTACTTAGTCTGCACCAGAGTGAAACCTTTCTGTATCTTAAGCATCTCTTTGTACCCTTAGGGATGGCTGAAACCTATTTCAAGTAGGGTCTTAGAAATAGTGAGCTGGGGTGTACCTGCAGTAAAAAAAAAGAGATACAAAAGAGAAAGGAAAGGTAATATAAATATCAGAGCTAGCACCTGATGAATGCAGGAAAGAAGCAGAAACTTCAAAAAGAGAAACCAGAAGTTTCTGTTCCATGACACCACAAAGTGGATATTCAAATCAGTTGCCATCAGTCCTTTCCTCTTCCGGCTCTTCCTTGCTGCCTACCAGCTCCTGTCCTATGGAAGCATACACAGTAATGTAGTTCCTTTGCTCCATAAGTGGCAGATTATCTTGTGGCTAAAGCCAAATTTCTGTTAAACATCTCATATTCTCTTAAGTAGCATTAATATGATAAAAGCAAAACTTTGAGTGTGTGTGTGTGCATATGTCTGTGTTTAATAAGAAACTCACATGAAAAAGGCCAAAAAGAATTTCTAATGAGAAAGGATGTGCCTGCTTTTGGAGAAATTAACTGCTCCAATGAGTTGCAAAGGTAAAGCAGAAGAAATTATCCAATAATTTGTCTGATGTAATTAGACATGGGCCTGATCTGCTAAATTTTTATCCAGATCCAAATTATGGGGGCATCTGGAGCTGGGATTACAGTTTTGGCTCATAGACTTTCAGTCAGGCTAATGTGAAGAGCAGGTAAAAGTTAAAGGACCCAGCCCCCTGTCACAGCATACAAACCACTGCCATGGGCTTTAAACACAGTTACTCAAATCTTATGGAAGAAGTTTAGGAGCCAATTACTATAAATTAATGCATGCTTTTCAAGATATTTTACCTTTGATCATAACACTGAAAATTATCTTATGACACTGGGACAACAGTAATTAATTTCTTGCCTCCTGCAGTTGTAGAGTTGAGATCCACAGATTTTCAAAACTAATTTTTAACACAGACACCTGAAAAGCTCTCATTTTAAAAAGAAATTAAACATTTCACTCCTAAACTTTGTATTTTAAACCCTTTCTTTACCTGTCAAAAACCACCTGTGATGGTGGTGTTCAGAGGTAATGCAACCATGGGCAGTACTTGAAGCTTTACGTGAATCCTGCTAACCAGAACTGCGACAGCTGAATTGCAGAAGGGAAGCTCCAGGTCCTGGGATGTTAGCCCATTACCTAGAGGGGGGAAGTGCTCTCCCCCTGCCCCCCTACCACGTGGCCTGGGAGCCCGCAGTGAGCGGCACA
>JAWMRA010000130.1:55394052-55448443 GCA_035584735.1 Pseudotriccus pelzelni
TCCATCCATCTCTAATGAATAATTCTTGCTTTGGTGCCAGCTTGAGTAGAATTGCTTCAACAATTGCTTTAGTGTAGGGCAGTGTCCTGTCTTACCCTGTACTACTGGGTGTTTCTCAGTAATTCTGATGAAGCTCTTTTGTCTGATCATTTGTGACATTAAATAATTAATTTCTATCAATAGATGTGATTTGCCATCCTTAAAACCTAGGGGACAAAGGTGGTTCAGTCCCACCTCTGTAATTCCTCTAAACTGAAACAATTGGCATAACCCAGGGCTGAGATTGGATGCAGCAGCCCCAGCACCCCACAGTAAGTTGGGAGCTCAGGGGGCACCCACTTTCCCAGGCCCCTGTGCCCAAAGACCCCCATGGGACTGTTGAACCCTCCAGACTGCCCCCCTTTTCCGCCCTTCTCCCTGTTCCTCCCACTTTCCCATTGTCCCCTCAATCCCCAATTTCCCCCCCCGAACAGTTTTGGGGTCTCAAGCCCCACTTTTTGCCTCCTCTCCTGTGGGCGCTGAAGCAGAAAATGAGGCTGCACACACAGAGTTCCATTTTGGGGCTTGTCCAATGACACTTTTCGGTGTCCCCTTTCATTCCTGTTCTCTTGGGAGCAGCACCCACTGTTTGTCTTTCAGTGCTCCGGAATTCCCAGGATGGCCCCAAAGCAGTGCCCTGATCCCACACATTGTCCTCGCCTCGTGTGGGGGCTGTTCAGCCACCAGAGAAAAACACAGGCTGGTCCTGCAGGCTGGTTCAAGTGCATTTCCACTTGCAGAAACCAACTGGTCTCTCTCCCAGCACTCGGCCAAGGCCGCTCCTCCCTTTGCATGCCATTGCCTCAGTGCAGGGGCAGAGTGACTCCGCTTGGTCCCATTTGGACACGCAGAGTTCAGGCCAAGAGGGCCAGGACCCCGGCTGCTTGTCCTGGGGCTTGTCCCATGTGCTTCCAGAGGACTTGGGATACTAAACCAGGCAGATTCTTAAACCCCTGCTCCCGATACTGCCACAGTGCCCACACACTGGGCCCCGCAGGCATGGCCTGCACTGGGTGGCCAGTGCAGCAGTACCCATGGCTGCAGTAGCTGCCCTGATTGCTGCACAGATGATCAAAGCAATTAGCCATCCACTGATGAGTACTTGATTTAACAGTTTCCTGCATTGACTGGATCCTGCCTCATCCTCCCAGCTTCTGCTTGGGTTCACTGGGAGCCACAGGTCAGCTCTTCTGCACGTGGGAATTATTAATGATACATGGAGGGCAGATACGTTTTGATCTGTGATACAACTAAAATAACAGCGATTACTGACAGGGACGTGTGCTGGTTGACAGGCAAACCGGCAAGAGAAACAAATCCAACTCAGATTACAAATCAGAATTACAATTTAATAAAATACAATAAATAGTATTATAAAATAATACAATAAATACAATGATACAGACGAACAATTGGTTTTAACCCACAAAAACCCAGACGTATAACCCAGCACCCTGGGGCACGACCAGGATGGTGTTTGTTGGCCCCCCGTGCTGAGCCCCACGTGGGCCCCCTGAGTCCAAAAATAAAAGGAGAGGAAGAACCTGTTGGTGCGAGTGATGGTCACAGTCCAGTTGAGAGCAGTGGTCAGAGTCTGGTCAAGATTCTGGTCCTCCTCTGGATCCCACGAGTGGTCCCAGAAGTCCCAAACCCCCAAGATTATCTCCACTCAGGTTCAGGCAGGAATGCCCAGCACCTCCCCCAGGGCGGGGAGTTCCACAGTGGGTGATGGTGAGTCGTGGGTGTGAGGACAGGAACATCCTCCTGTCTCACAGGCCTCTGAACACCCAGCTCACAGCCTGAGGGGCCGGGTGTGCTCTGGGCAGCTGCTGCACATTTGTGAACAGTCCCTGGGAAAGGACACAGAGCGTGTAGAGCACACAGTTTGGGTCATACTCACACAGTGATGAGCTGGTCCCAGCTGCTCTAACTAGAACAATCTATGTACATTAATTTCAAGGGCAGAGCAGTGCTGTTTTGAAACTCACCTTTCCTATAAAGGAATTTCCCTCCTGACAATAAAACCCCTGAAGATTTGGATGCCACGTGCCTCTCCTTTCAGCAGGGCTTCAGAGTTCCAGAGGCCTCTGGCTTTTGCAAGGTCCCCCGTGCTCAGGCTCCCCAAATCCTTTGGGGAAATCTTTGCTCTGGGAGCAAGCCAGGATGCTGCAGGCCCAGCCTCAGCTGGAGGGAGCCAGCAGGGCATGGACGCCGTGTCCCCATTGCCAGGGTTTGCTTTGGAGCCTGTGCTGGTTGGAACACAGGGATCTCTGAGCTGAGCTGGGGATGGACCCGCGGCCCGGCCCGGGCGCCCCATGGAGCTGCTCTGGGGTGTGTGCTGGGACAGGGGACAGACAGGACCTGCTCAGTGTTCAGCAGGGCCTGTGGGGAGAGGACAAGGGGGGACGGCTTGAACTGAAGGGGTCGATTTAGGTTTGATCCAAGGGAGATGTTTTCTTCCATTGAGGCTGGAGGGGACTGGCACAGGCAGCACCTGAGAGGCTTAGTCCCTGGGAACATTGAAGGGCCGGTTGGATGGAGCCCTCAGCAACCTGCTGTGGTGGAAAGTTACTCAGGTTGGAAGGAGATGATTTTTAGGGTCCCTTCCAAGACAAACCATTCAAGGATTCCATCATTTCCTGGTCCCCATCCCCACAACTCCTGTGACATCAGAGCTGCCAGAGCTGTGCCCGTGTTCCATGTGGAATGGCCAGCACCCAGCACCGAGCACAGCGCAGCCATTCCCCCGCTGCCATCACACCTTTGTGGAGCTCCCAGTGCAGCTTCTGCACTGACCAACACTCGCTGTGCTCTGAGACAACCCTTCCCCCTGCTCAGAACCACCCTTCATCCTGCTCCCTGCAGACTGTCCTGCCCTGCTCCCTTCAGTGCCCACCAGTCCTGAACAGCAGCTGATGTGTGGATCTTGTCCTCCATCCCAGCAGGATGCTCCCTCTTGTCCTGAGGAAGGGGCGGTGCCGTTCCATGGAGGTGGGCACCCCTTGACTGCCCAGTGGGCTGGAGCTCTACGGGGATGGTGTGGGACAGGGAGCCCATCCTGAGATTTTGCCCCTGATGCAGGCTGAGAGAGACAGAGGAGAGGAGATGGAAATTGATATGGGATTGGATAGTGAGGAAATGATGAAGATAGACCTGGAAGAGGATGTACAGGAAGAGATGGAGATAGATATGGAGGAGGACACAGAGGAGGAGATGGATATTGACCAGGAAGATAAGGAGGAGGACGTGGTGTTGAGATGAAGACCCCCAGCAGCAGGAGAGGCACGTCCTGGCCATGCCCGTCCCCAGGGACAGTGGGTCACCTGCCGCCAGGCTGAGGCTGGGCTGGGTGGCCCCGCTCAGGGACACGGTGCCCCATCCCTGGATTCTGGCAGCACAACCGCCACCCCTGGCCTACCCTGTGCCTGCTTTGGGCCACACAACCCACGTCTCAGCGCCTGGAGCCCAGCTCCCATCCCCAGCCGGGCTCAGGCCTGGCGCCAGAGTCCAGCTGTGCCCACCGTGTGCCAGGCTGGGGGCACAGGGAACACCCAGCAGGGCCCGACTGCACTGAGCCTGCTGCTTGTTTTCTTCCAGGGCTGATGGGGATGAAGGACGCAGATGTTGGGCTTCTGTACATATGTTTTGTAATGTCCTTGTAAATACGTTTCATCCGTTGCTGTTTTTAGGAAGACTTTCAGGATGTAAATACTTTTCATCAATTGTTGTTTTTAGGAAGAGTTTTAGGATATAAATACATTTTAAAACTTTCTGTTTTTCTAGAAGTTCTCTTGCAAATATGTTTTGTAGTTGCTCATTTTTACTGCTCTTCAGTAAATAAAGTCTTTGTATTTCACACCCCAGCTCTCTTTGCATTTGTTTTCAGCACATACAGCGTTTGCAGAGTTGTGGTTTCACCTGCTCTGGGTTCCCAGGGCTAGAGGTGTCTGAGGGTGCTGGCAGGGCCTCCCCAGGGCTGGGGGTACCTGTGCACAGAGGGGTCCCACTGACAGAGGTCACACTCTGCTTTCATTTGCTTTGCACACTCTTGGTACCAGGAGACGTAATTCCCAGCAGGCCCCATTCCATGGGATCCCAGCTGGGACCTGGGCCAGGCCTGGTCCTGCAGAGTCTTCACTGGGTGGCACCAGACACCAGTGCTCAGGAGGGTGCGGACACCCCCTTCTCCTGGGCACCCTGAGGTGCTGGAGGTGGCCTGGAGGGCAGCGGGGCATCCTCAGCCATGAGCTGGGGAATGCAGGGTTGGATGGAGGGGGGATTGACAGAGGTCATCATCAGGCTGAAAGCACTGCATCAACTTGGGAGGGGACAAGGGCTGCTTTGCAGGGCACGAGCTATTCCTTGGCCACTCTGTGCATCTTTCTAAGGCTGGAGGACCCAGGGCTACTGGTCTCATCCTTTGCATCCCCAGGGAATACAAACCGGAGAGTCTGTCCCTGGCTGGGAAAATGTAGCATCTGCCACAGCATTCTCAGCATCCAACAGCTCAGGCCTTGCTGCCTCGGGAGGAGGCTCAGAGAGGGGTTTTCATGTAGAAGAGCATGAGCCATGTGGAATGGAGACTGCTCTGTGGGACCCTGAGGCAATGGGTGCTGCACATGCAGCAGAGAGCAGCACAGGGCCTGCAGGCAATCCTGGGCCCACAAATGCCTGGCTCCTGGTTATTCCGGGTGAGTTTACAATAGGAAGAGTTCAGACTTTCCCCCCTGCTATGAATAAAGCACTGCTAAATATGCTTCAAATGGATTTCTTCCCCTTCCCTTCCTTAAGCTGCTTCTCTGCAGCTTAATCCAAGCCTTGTTCCTTAGTCTTTTCTCCTTCCTTGGAGGCAGAGGTCCAAGCCCCACCTCAGCTGGATCCTGGCACCAGACGCGAGAACAGCATTGTCCTCTCCACCCCCAACAGCAGCTGAATGTCAAAGGATTGCTTAAAAATTAATCCAGTGCGACAGCTGAATTGGGATTGGGGGGCTCCAGGTCCTGGGGATTAGCCCATTATCTGTAGGGGAAAATGCTCCCCCCCTTGCCCCCTACCACGTCGCCTGGGAGCCCGCAGTGAGCGGCACACAGACCACAGGAGAGAGGCGAGCGAAAGAGGAAGTTTATTGTGAGGTACAGGGTTATATAGGTTTCAAGGGGATTACAAAATCACCAATGAGAGGTCTCAGGGGGTTACAAAATCTTCCAATAGCAAACAGGGGAAGGGGTTAACAAAGCCAATCAGGAGGCTCCCAGGTATCTTCCCAGGACATACCTGCATAGGAATGACAGTTGTTGCATGGTGTCTTGGGAAGGGGACGGTGAGTTAGCAAAATCTCTAAAAAGCCATTTTGAAACATTTTTAAACAACATTAAAAACCTCTGTTTTTATAGCATTTGGGTTGTTTTCTTCATTTTCTTCACAAGTCCATTTCTGACAGGACTTTTTCCGTCCTAAATATGGTATGTCCACTGCCACACAGAACCTCCTAACACATTTAGCAATTAAAGAACTATGGGACTAAAGGACTATGGGAAATTACTGAAGACCATAGTATTTCATATAAGTGTGGGGACACCTTGTATGATGGAGACTAAACAATGTATTTCAGGTCTAGAAGTCTGTCTGTGTCTGACTTTGAGGGCCCTGACTGACCCTGCAGAGCAGGACGCATATAGGAGCACACCACACCTTGTCTCCTAGCTCACGTGCTCCATTTCAGAGAAAAGCTGCAACTCATGCCCAGATCTCTTATCACTGTACTGTGATGATGTAGCCAAAGCAAACCACAGGGCAGACACAGCTGTTTATGACTGACCCTGAATTTCTGCCTAACAGACCATAAACATTTATCAGTAGGTTCTGCTCAGTCACACCTGCAACAAGAGCTGACCAGGTACAGCAGTGCAAGTAGCCCTCTCCTTGTGTTTCTTATTATTTCTAAGGCAATAAATGGAAGGTGCATGAAATCAGAAGATACTGCATGCAGATAACCTGTTAGGCAAGCAAAATATAGCAGCAGTGGCTGAGATGAGAGTACATGTACCTGTGGAGGAGCTCAGAAAGCAGAAACCCTCACTCATGTTTAGGCAGTGATTTGACAGAGGGTCTCAGGGGAATGGAAACATTCAGGTGAGAGGTTTCCCCTTGCTCTAGCAGTAAACCGAAGTGATGCTGAGAAGGATGGTATACAGGGTGGAAAGTTATCAATAGGTGAGAAATACCAGTCCAGCAGTGCCAGCAAATTGATACTGACCTTCCTGGAAAACTGCTGCCACCATCAAAGCATCTGGCCTGAGCCAGTCCCACACAAACAACAGAAGGTATAATTGCATTGCTGATTCTGGTTACCACAAGTTCAAAAAGAGTGAATAAAGCACACTATAAACATGAACATATTCCTGCTAATTAAGAAAAAAACTAAAACAAAACCCAAAACAATTATCAAGCAAATGAAGGAAGCTAAAATCAGCCCAAACCCTATAAAATCTGCAGAATAAAGCAGCTAAAAACATGACTAAAGCAGACCTCAAAGCACAGCAGCCATCTGTGCCAGCTAGGATCTAGTAATAATGCAACTCCTAATAGCAACATGAATAATAAAAGTAAAACTCTCATGAGTTGCTACTGTGTTTTGCAGCAACAATAATAGATTTTTCTCTGTGGTCTCTACTCTTTATGCACGAATCATTATAACTGTGCTTAACATTTGCAAGGAGGATCCTCCTTTTTAGATGTAACTTGAGGGCATATTTGCATTCTGTGGGTTAAATCCAGCTCTGGGAGCACAGCGCTGCGCTCCAAGGATTTCCAGGAAGAATCCCCTCTCCCTGCAGCTGTGGAGCCCAAACTCCCACTGTTGTACCTGCCCTGTCAGGGATTCAGATCACATCTGTTTCTAAGAAGACACTAAGGTAAGAGATGATGTGGGTGTACACAGCTTCTTTGCTCCGTCAAAGGAAGAACATCACTCTTTCTCTTTCTTTGCATTTCTGAATGTTCCAGAGATTCTCTTGCTTTTCTCTGGTGCACTGAAAAGTTCAAGAAACAAGCAATTGCAGTGGAAGCAGCAGGACAGCTATTGCTAGTCAGTGGAGTTTCAGTGGCTTCTGGCCTTATTGATAGTAGTTGGAGCAAGAGGAGCAAAACGGAAAGGCTATCTCAGCTGGAGTCTTCTGAGAAGCTTGGGTTTTCAGAAGGATGATAAAAATTGGGTGAGATTTCAGAAAACACGCTACAGAAAAAGCTTCAGAGTGGGAAAAATACTGGACACTTAGAGAGAATTACATTTCTCATTTTTTCATCTTAGCAAAGAAGAAGCCAA
Source organism: Pseudotriccus pelzelni (assembly GCA_035584735.1). Lineage (NCBI taxonomy): Eukaryota > Metazoa > Chordata > Aves > Passeriformes > Tyrannidae > Pseudotriccus > Pseudotriccus pelzelni. Next base: position 55,401,416 of record JAWMRA010000130.1, read on the forward strand.
AAGACAAGTTGATTAGCAATGCCTGGGGAAGATATGAGATACAGGAAGACCTTTTAAAGGTAGAGATAAAGGTACAGAAAAAAAAATCAAGTTTCAGGAGACAAAAGCTGGCAGTAGTAAAGACACCTCTGTGGTGTGTCTGCATTTTGAGCCTCACAGAAGTTTGAGAAAGTGGAAAGAGGAGATCCCATAGAAGTGCTTTGGTCATGTAAATGGTGACCAAGCCCGGTGCAGCCTACGTAGCATTTTAAAATGCCCCAACCATGATAATAATATAAACAAAGCTTTGTAAAACATGCATGACATTTATTCCAGTTCTTAATGAAGGAAGTGCTGCAAGAGATTGACTACTTAATCAGAAAGGTCTTTTCTGCTCTTTTTCTTTTCCTCCCATGAAAGTGATCTGTTATAGTACTGGTTTTTCCACCTCTCTCTGTCTGTGAGAATGGAAGGGAGGAGAGAAAATGCCTATTTCCAGGAGAGTAGAAATAGAAACATTCAGCAAAGAAATAGTGAAAGAAGGAAAACAAAATTTATAATGAAGATCACAATTATTCAAGAGAAAAGGATTTTGATTGTTGTGGGTTTTGTTTGTTTGTTTGTTAGGCATTTTGTTTGTTTTGTTTTATTTTTTAAATTGTCCCTGTGCTCCCTTTATTTCTGCAGACAGAAACTCCCTTAAACCAATCTCATGTTTGACATCTATAATATGTTTTAACTTACGTGTCTTTTGAGAATGCAAATGTTTGGGCCTTCTTGATGCAGAAGAGAGCTGCTCTTGTGCTTGCACTTTCTACCTAGACCCACCCTGTGGGAGAAGTACTGTTAATCTGAGGCACCAACTTCCCTACAGAGATTGCCCAAGAATGAATTCCTTGTGCCCCCATTATGTCTGTTCCCAGCTGGAGAGTCTTTCAGTAGTCACACTGTGCCTTCACAATTCTCTTCTAGGTGAATTTTCTGCCATCATGTTAAGCATTGTGCAATGTCCCCTGTGTAACATTGACTGAAATGTAGAAACGATCAAGTCATCTGAAAGGATATGGGGAGGTTTTAATTTCCTGAAATAGACCTGCTGTTCAGGCAGTATTGCCTTCTCTATAATAGGAAGTTCAGGAATATCAATTTCTAAATTTGTCTATTCAAATTAGCCCATTACCATTAATGCCAACTCCATCGAAAAACCGTGAGTCAGGCCCCCCCAAAACCATGAGAATTTAATGGTGTAGAAACATTGTCCCTTTTACTTTGTCATCTGATTTTTTTAAGCTATTTGGAGACAAGTTTTCAAGTTCTTCTTCAAAAAGGCAAGATTAGAAATACACTTTTTTCCTTCTCTGTGAGAAGAAAGGTTTTCTTGTTATCGTATGAGTTCAGGAGCTGAGCCAATGTAAAACTGCAGGAGCTGACAACACCACCTGATGTTTTTTCCAGGTGCTTCTGTCACTAAGAGATGCTGCATACCATCATGACCAAGTTAATTGGTTAGACCTGTCCAAGTACCTGTGCACAGATGCTTAAGTGCACAGTCATCAACTCATATAAAAAATAGAGCTGGAAAAAGCTTCCTCTGGTCCACCTCTTTGGTTATGGGTGAGATCTGCTAAATCTGTGCCATTCTTGCTCAGCCTGTTTTTAAAGGTCCCTGATGGTGGAAGCTCAGTCATCTCTACACTGCCTTATATTTAGAGAATCATTCCTAAGTTGTAACTTGAGTCTTCAGCGTTGTAATTTACAATCATCTCTTCTTAGCTTGTGAGATATCACGGAGAATTTATTGTTCCATTCCACTTTGCAACAGCCTTGTCAGGTCTCCTGACAGTTTTTCTTAAGTTTAATAACTTGGTCTTTCAATCTTTTCTGTTAGATCGTGTTGCTTAGGGCTCTGCTCATTCTGATTGCTCTGCTCTGGATGTCTCTCCACGTATCTCTTCTTGCTGAAGCACAGCACCCAAATCTGGATGTGTTATTTTAACTAAGCCTGACTAGGATGAGGTATGCAGGAAGAATCTCTTACTGTTATACTTTTCTTTATGTATCCTAATGTGCTATCAGCCTTTTTCGTATCAGCTTGGTATTGCTGCTCATGTTCAGCTTGTAGGTCTCTGTGTCCTCTTGAATAATTCCTGAACTGATCAGCTGTTCTGATTCCTGTATTATGCAGCTGCTCATTCCTACCTGTCATTAATACTTCACACTTACCAAAGAGCAACATATATTTTTCAGACTATTTCTCCAATTTGTGAAAACCATCTTGATTTCTAATTCTGTTCCTAAATGTGTGTGCAATCTCTACCAGCTTTGCATCAGCTGCAGATTTAATAAACATATTCTCTATTCTATTTTCAGAACTGTTAGTGACAATGGACAAAATCCAGAAGAAACCATTGCAGAACCTCATCTGAGAACTACTTTCTAGATAAAGTTCTCTAACCCAAGTTTTCACTCATGACATCATAGTTTCATTTAGATCATAGTGTCTCCTTAGCAAAGCAACAACAAAAGCCTTTCTAGATCAAAACCTGCCATTCCTATTTTTCCATATGCACCAGAAAAACCACTTTTCAGATTAATTAACTAATCCTGTTTTAAGAATGTAGGTCACTACCATATCCATTTTCAAAGTTTAATAAATATTTATGGCCATCTGTAACTACCTTCAGAAGATTCCTGAGTATTTCCACACAAAATGCCTTTGCTGCATCCCAAATACATGTGCCCAGCTATTACTACAGCCATCTCTTCTTTGGCACCTAATTCTAAAATAACCCCAGGAAATGAACTATTTGAGCCTCTTGTCTCTTTCTGGCTGCTACGAGTAAGCTCATGTCCATTCACTTCAACATTCCAAATCCATTTAAAGGATGTAAGCAAATCTAACTCTGGAACATAGTATTGCACAACTGATTAGAGCAGTCTCAGATGATCAGCATATTCACAACAGCAAACTAACATTTTAACAAGATTATCCAACAACAGTGTCACACAATTAAAACCCATTATTATATTTAAGAGGCTCTTGTTCCTTTAGAACATACCCTTGTTGAACTATTCTTCTTGAAAGTTTTGTTGAGCTTTGCTTGCACAGTATTGCATAGAATCTCACGTTTCTTATAGATGCACAGAGCTGATCCACGATTTCATGTGCGGCCTCTATACCCTGCAGTAGGCTCTGTGCCAGAGTTGGTAACATCATGAGGCTTCGTGCAAGTATGAAGTCCTGTCTGGCCATTTCAGTACAGGTTGAGAGATTCTGTTTATGACCCCTGGATTAATTTTCTTGTGGATCTGATATGGGGTATGATCTGTAGTCCATCACTTGGGCAGACTATTCATTTTGTAGGAACCACATTGAGGCAGTCCAACAGAATATTATGTTAAAGACATTCTGTAGTGAGGGCTTATAATTTGTACACAAGTCTGAGGAAGAGCACTGAATTAAGAAAACTTAATTTTGACAGTCCTGATATATAGTCTATTTTGGTTAACCAGAAGGAACACATACATTTTCTATATTAGAGAAATTTCCATTATTTTTCTTTCAGCCATGAAAATCGATTTTGATGTGATTACTCTCAGAAGCTGCTTGATGTGCTTCTGACAGTACGAAATGGATAGAAACCGTGGGTGGTGTTGAATTGACGATACCGTGGTTAGCCAAACTCTGTCACAAACTGAAAATGGTAGGATTAGAATACATGCCATAAAGGTATCGAGCAGGAGAATGAGCCTTAGGAAAAACAGTGATTATGATGTTTTGATGTTGAAGATTGCAAAAGATTCAAAAAAGCTTTCATCATATTCTGTTTACTTTAATCACTGACATTTGTTTAACTGGAAGGAGATCACCAAAACTCATCAGATAAAAGCAGACCTTAATGGTAAGCAATAGGGCTGTGCCTAAACATAGGTGGATATATGTAAAAAGCAGAGCCATGCTATTTGGAACGGTACAAAACAGTGAATGTTTTATTCTGCTCACATTGATTACACTGGGCTCGTAAGTTGCTTCATGGACACTATTTCCCTTTTTAAGAGCAGAATTTAACCCCATATTTCAGATAAAGTGTCATTTTTTGATCAAATGCTTACTGTTAGCCTACTATTTAGGAAGATGATATTTTGTCTTGAGAATTTTCATTGCTTAAAAAAAAAAAAAAAGAACTAATAGAAAGAAAAGAATAATAGGTGAGTATCATAAAGCCTGTGGTTTCAAATTATTTAGTCATCCGGATGTGTGGATCCTCTTCTGAAAATGTTTAGACTTGGCAAGACTGGAACTTGCTAGCTACTGAGGCACAGTCATTGCAAGCAGTTCTGACCATGTCTCCCTCTAGCAGGTCTAAGGGGCTGTTATACACTTTAGTGGATACTTCGCTTATGGATCAGTAAAAATAGAAAAAATAAACATAATATGTTTTCAACAAGGTTACATAACCAAGTTGTTTTCACAGCTGCGTAGGAAACTGGTATCATCTGAAAGATGTTTTAGCAGAGGAGCAGAGGATTTGGAAAAGGACAGTCATGAAGCTTCCCTGACTTTTTATTATGTCAGAAACATGACTATGACTCTTTGTCTTCTGTTATTCTCTCTGTCCAGTGTGACAACAAGTAACTATGGAGCTATTAGAAAGTGTATTTTTAAGTCTTTATCTCACATTTTACAAGTGTCAAAAATAATCAGTTTTGATGTGGAATTTAAATGTAAGAATAAGCTGGTTTTGAATTCTTTCATTCTCAATAGCATTGTAATGGAGTAAAATAAAGATGCAATCAATAGGATTATATATCTAATAAATCAAGTCCTATGGAAATAAATTATACACAATTAAATAGCAACTTTTATTCATCTTAGTTGCTAGCTACTTTGAAGAATTATGGTCTGGATTGAGCAAAACTCCAAGCATGTGTCAAGCTTATGGTTCCCATTGACAGTAAAGTCTAGCACACAGTTTTTCTGACTGAAGTCACTAACCTCCCTGAACCTCAGTTTTCACCATACAAATAATAGTTTTTCATCCCAGAATACTGTGTTACAGATACACCACTTGATTTTAGAAAAAGCATTCAGATAAAATAGTTCTGGAAGAAATAAATGCACATGCAAATAGTTCTCTCTGCCAGTAGCAATCACTGTTCCTTTACACTTCTCTCTGTACTTAAATGTTGGTGTTTTGCCTTCTATCTTTCATCACCTGTCTACTCCAGTTCATAGTAGGCATTTCTCAAATATTCATGAAATATGAATTGGAAACTAGGGTCTCACTATATGTAGCTTTCACTATTTTCAAAGGGAAGTGATCAGTCCTACTCATGGCTCAGGGTAACAGAAACAGAGTATACTATTTCTGTAGAGTAATAATCACATATATCTTGTCACTATAATTGGTGAAACTGAGTATGCTAATATTTTTCTTTTAACATAAACCGATGACAAGTTAGTACCTGGTTTTCTTTCCCAGTCTACATGCTCATTTAATGGTTTTTTTAAACAGCAGGAAATACACAATCTAAACCAATTAGATGATTTCAGAGAACCCATGTCCCATTCAAAGGTGCTCAAGGGCCAAATGTACCTTCAATATTAAAATAATTAGTAGTGGGAGATTGGAGATTTTGAAAACTTCACTGTGAGCTGGGGATCACCTAGCTTCCTTCCAGCTGTGTAAAGGGTCAGGTCTCCTTTAAGACTGTCCTCTGCACAACTTCAGTGTTAATAAGGAGACATTCATAAACATCACCAGAGAGTCACATAATCCACTTACTCTTGTCTCCTCTTTTACAATGGATGTTTGTTGGAGGTATTTGTTGCTCTTCACTGACTGGAGAGGAAATACAGACATGTAGTTAAGGCTAGATTAAATGGCAAGATTAAACTGTCCTTTCAAGAGCTAAAATTAGGAGATGAAAGCCACTTCTACACTCTTAAAAACAAACCCAGCTTTGAATGTCTTGCTTTTCTGAAGATGGAATTTCATTACTTTTGAAATTGTTATTCTCTTTATGCTTTTAGAGTGTGAATGATGGAAAAGTATTAGACAGTGGTTATATCTTAATAAAAAGTGCTTAACAAGCAAGAAGTATTTATATAGTACCCTATTAATCTAAATTAAACTCAGTTAAGTCCTTCTGGGATACTTACATGGTATATTCCATCCTTAATGTGTTCATGTTTTTCCCTTTACTATTAATCTGAAGCATGTGTATGTATCAAGAGAAAATGACTTCCATGGGGTTTCATTTTACAACTGGACATGCAAATCCTATTATTAGGTCAAATTTTGAAGTTCCTAATAAGTATTTTCTAAGTCATCACCCCATCATGATTTCTGCGGACCCCTTTTTACTTTTAATGGTTTGATCTGTGGTTACTGTAAGTTTCACATCTAATTTTTCTAGTATGCAAATGTATCTCTTAATATAAAGTTTTATTTGCAATGCAATTTAGACTGCTTAGGGGTATTTTATTTTTATTTTGTTTTGCTTGCTCTCTATGCTTCTGTAGATATAAATATACTGCTTTACTGTGCAATTTCTCCCTCTGGCTTTGTGATAACTATAATCCAGCGACTTCCTTTTTTTTTTTTTTTTTCCCCTGGAAAAAATCCTTGATCTGTAAAGACAGGCTGAAGTAATTTGTGAATTGTAGGTAATTCTTCAGCTTGGGAACTGAACAAGGATATCTTGAATCATAATACCTTTGCATACCTTCCAGTGATATACCCCTTTTACACGTATCAGGTTGGACACATTGCCAGACCTGAGAAGGTATGGGTGTATTTAATACAGCTATGGTTCTTTACAATGATCCCCTTCTGGTTACCTCCTACATTCGTATGGTTCATAACAACAAGTAAGAGAAGAGAGAACGCTATTCCCTAATTTCTTAATTCCCAGTTGCAGCCTCCAGTTCACTGGAGCTTTTCCCTGGTTACTTTTTGGCAAAGGGAGCCGTAAGAGATATGGATGTTGAGAGGCCCCTTCTCAGATCTTTCCAGTTTTTGTATGTGCTCTCCCTACCTGTTTCACAGCATTGGCTTTTGTTCTTTCATATAATAATGAAGTTGACATAGTAGATCTGTAATTAATGTGAGCCTTTCTCTCTCTCTCATCCACCATCTCTCTAGTGACCCCAATAGCTGAGAAGTGGAAAGAGGTTTTGTGTGAAAAATGAGAAGTTCAGATCAATCTCTGCTGTGTTTACATTTCTGGCAGTATATTCAAGAACAGTTTATCAGAGAGGTACTCTCCTGACTGTTTTTTTTCTAAAGCTGCCAGGCAAGTCTATCCTTTCTTTCACTTCCAAATGTTTTGTCACATGCCACCTCACTGCTCACTGTCTGTGCTCCTGGCATGGCTGCAATGCAAATGCATAATGAGGAAACTCAAACTATTGACTTGAACATGTAAAGTCCCTGACAACCTTACGTATCCTGCATTTCCATTTTTACTTTCCATGCATCTTTGCCTCCCTATCGTTCACTTAATATTTTCACTTTACTGCTTCCTTTGTCTCCTTTAGCTCTCTGATTGCCTCTGTCATGTTTTATTCATTTGTTCTCTTGGTGTTTCTTTCAATCTTCTTTTAAAATACACTTCTCCTTCCTGTCTTTTCCCACATAGTTACTAATTCCCATAACAGTGATCTAGTATCCCTGACACAGCAGGATTTGATGTGGTGAAATCTCAACATAGGAGCCACTACCCTACTCTCTGCTTCACTTACTGAGCCTGTGACATGTCCTTTAATGTCACAGTGTGAGACTTACTTCTTTGATTTAGATTAGCCCATTGGCTATTCTCATTCATGCTATGGACTGATGCAGGTAAAGAAAGACTTAGGTTTATACTGAGATTATAATGGCTTGTCAGGTGCTCAGCATCCATCCAGTTTCCCTGCAGTCTCACTGGAGAACACCCAAACAGAAACAGAATTTGGAAAACTCTTGCCACAAAATAGAAAACCCTGTCAGTGTGTTTGCCACCATGTGAAGGAGGTACTTGGGGTAAGATATGTTTTATTCAATGTTTTAAAACACTGCATACATTTATGCTTCTATTTGCGAATCCACTTTCACACTGGATTTTCATTCATTTTATTGAATCTTATTTTGAGCCAAATTCCAGAGTTCTGAGTTGAAGTCAATGAGAGGTTAATTTGACTAGAGACCAAATGAAAATTGAGAAGGTGTTTATCTTTTGGCACGGTGATAGTACCTTGCCTGGAATTCTGACCTTGCAATGTCCAAGATATGCAGCCCTGAAATAGCATCCAAGGGGAGATTTGGTCAGGGCACAACTGAAAGCAGATGGCATATATTACAGAAATCATTGAAAACTAAAAGCCCTGCTGAGAGCGATATATGACTTTCTGAAGGAAACCTGTCTTTGACACCTTGTATTATCATTTAAAAAAATTAAGATCTCTTTTATGAATTGGAAAAAAACCAACTCCAGATCCTGCTGGTCTCTGCTCTGCATTTGGATTGCACAGCAAAGCAAGAGCTATTCTGCCAGCTTCTTTAAATGACACACCTCCTCACATGCTCACCTCATTCCATTACTGCTACATAAAGGGGGAAGATCAGTTCCTGTCTGGTTCCCAAGCTGGAAGACTATTGCTTGGAAAAGAGGGTCCACCAAGAAAAGACAGATGATGTTTAAGAGATGGATTTGTGGATCCTTCCATTTCTTGCAAGGGTTAGACCAACTGCTGAGCCTGATATGCAGTCTATCCAACAGGATATTGTCTGCCTTTTTTGTTCCACACATAGATTTTCCCTTTCCCAGTGGCAGAAACAGTAAATATCACTCAGTCCTGACTGGTCCTAGAAACTACATACAGGAATGAGAAACCTGGCCTTGTCTTCAACAATCCTAAACAGAATGACTGAATTGCTTCATTTTTTGCCTGTTCATATGGTGCTTTAATCTTGATTTTATAATTATTATTGCAAGCGACTTAAATGAACATATTTAAGTGATGTACAGCATATGATGATTTTTTTTCAAGACAAATAATATTTATGAATGTAGTTCTGTAAGCAGAAAAAATTCAAAAAGAGTATGTAAAATGTTAGTTGCTCAAATGTAAATATTAAGCTTAGATAACACGTGAAGCTAATCAACGCAAGCATTCTGTCAAAGCTCACACGACAGGCTTGCTCATCCTTGACAGTGTAATTGACACTATTAATCTCATGAGAAGAGTTACTTTCACAATAATGTACAGTACATACAAGTGCAAAGAATTTATATACACCACCTTCCACTGAGATGCTTCAGTAATAATGTTTAGCTTGTGCAACAATGTTTTTCATAATTTTATATTTTGTGGGCAGCCAGCAGTGATGCATACTGGGCTGCCATTCGGCAAAGCAGTAGTTCTGTAGAAAAAAAGATGCTGGAAACTAATTAAAACTTTTATCACGATGCCTACATCTGAGAGGGTTGAGTTGAAGTTCAAGCCTTAACTGTGACATTTCTCAACTTTGGAAGACCTGACTTTATAAACCTTAGTAATGCACTTTTCCCATTGGTTTAGCGAAAATTCACATTAGGAGGGATCTTTTCATCAGTTATAAAGCAAATATGCAACAGATGTCCTCATTCCATTTTGACGTTCACTTTAAATACTAGATGGAAATGCCACTATAAAGTTTTCTGGAGAGCTAACACGGCCTTGCCCATGTTGTGGCATATTTGTCCCTGCAGGACAGGGACAGAGCATCAGACTTGTATGAGATATTACAGAGCAGAACAGAGTCAAGTACAGCTTGACCTCTCCTGAAGGCGTCTGCTCAATGGTAAGAAGTTTTCTGTTTAAATAATTGATCATCTAATTGTAAGAATAGATGATTCTAGGGCATTTTGCATTAGTTTGTAGGGAAACTAACTTCTTTTTTTCCAACCGAAATCTGTATATTCTGTATGTGAGCATGACTAATGAGAATTTTGGAAACTTTTGCAGCGGGAGAAGATTTGCTTACTTTGATAGAGAGTTCACAGCATATTTTTCTATTTATGTGGAGATCCTTTGGACTACTAAAAACAGGCTGCATATTATAATATCTATTAATACTATGAGTTTTGTATAGAACACCTAAATCTTACGTCTGTTTCTATAGCTGAAGTATTGCATCTCCATGTAAAATGCCAACTCCTTGAACAGGAACTGATATTTTATGCTTTTGTACAAGAAAGCACAAATATGGCCGCAGGAAATTCAGAATTTTACTCTAATACAAGCATAAATGAAAATGGCAACAATGTGATTTAAGTCCAGGATTTTTTATCTTTATACATTCTCCCTATCTAACCAGGGCATCAGAAAAAAAAAACAAACAAAGAAGCCAAACAAAACGCACAGAGAGCTGGGATCTATCTAGGGTGGTTTGTGTTTTGTGGGTTTTTTTCTCTGTTATGTTGCTTGACAAAGAGATAGATCAAATTGTTTTCTTTAAGAAACTACTCAGGAGAGTTAAAATATTGTCTTGGATAAAAAGAATCCCAGCAATGGCTGAAAAACCCCAGCTGGTGCATAACTGTGTAGCAGCAATGCCTGGCGTCACAGTCCTGTGAGCAGCAGCGATTAAAAGCTTGCCTCCAGCCTCACAGTCCCACCTGTCCTGGAACCAGCACTCATCTGATGCCACAAGGAGATGCGTCAGAGAGTGACGTTAGCAGAAGACTAGATCAGAAAATTAGTTACTGCCAGTTCAACCCCCTGAACCAGCTCAGTAAAGGATCAGGCACCAGGACTGCTGCAAAGGACCAGGAAACGCTGAGCTAGGAATGAGAGGTGGCTGAGGAAGCATCAAATCACTTTGGCTAATGCTGTTGTGGTATTGCACCTTGACTTGCTAAGAGAAAAACAGGGGTCAGCTTTTTGTTTTCAGCAGCAAAGGGTTTTCTGGGACTCCAGGAGAAGCATCGAATCAGAGTTCTTTTCTGTATGGGCAAGAACACAGTGACAAGTTTGGGTATGATTGGAGGCTGGGGGAAAGGTTATCTGCAGTTCTAATATCTTTTTCTAGCTGCAGTACAAGTGCTGGCAAACAAAACATCCTCAGTTTTGAGAAGGAACACTAGGACTTTCTGTGTGCAGAAACCCTGCCCATGGAGCTGTCAGGTAGCATGGGCACTCAATACAGACCTGGCTCCAGGTGCTCTGGCTTCTCCAGAAAGCTGACTGTGTCATGGGTGTCTCCTCATCTTCCCCCTTGGACCGAAAAAGAAGTGGAGACACAGCCCTGTTAATTGCCAGGGACCTAGCGGAAGACTACAAAAGGACTTGAAAAGTTATAATCTTCTAAACAGTAGATTTTACACCATTTATAGAACTGCAAGCAAATATGGCTGGCAGCAAAGCCTTTCTTCTGAGAATGTCTGTTGGAGGGCTATTATATTTCACTAACTTTCTTACATTTAAAATATTTCCATTTCTATTTTGATTTTCTCTCTCCTTTTCCCATTTCTCCTGCCCTCTCTCAAAAATATAAACGCACAGTCTTTAATAGTGACTTCGAGCAGTCAAATAACCTGTACAAAGTTAGGAAAATATAACCTTTTATCACATTAATTTTAATTATTAGCCACAGAAATATTTGTTTTCACCAAAGAATTTTGACTTATGAAAAATAAATGAAGACAATTTTAATTGAAAACAGAAATACATCAGCATTGGGCTGCTTTCAATGTTAGCTATCACTACTATTTTCATTTAATAGTACATTTGTATCGTTAAGTATTATTGCCTGTAATTCTGAGGAGCTTGTAAGTTTAGTTGTTGTGTATATAGAGATTATAGAGAGTAGAAAGATATATGTGTGTTGATTTCAAGTGGGTTTTTATCCTTTTGCATGCTTACACAAGGTGCACAGTAATGGGTTGGGTTTTTTTCATTACCAAACAGCTGCATTTGCCTTCATTTGGTTGCAAAGCTGTTTACTTTTCAAATTACTTCATTAATTGAAAAACTTGTAAATATTGGTAGTGTCTCCTCCTACTGTAATTGCTACCGCATTTTTATCCATATTTCCCTTACATTTGTTGCATATAAAGCCTGTTCCACTACTTCAGTAGAGAGGGAATAAGATATGACAGAGAGGCAATAAGATGATAAACTAATATTACCTAGCCGCAACTAATCCTTGGATCTCAAATTCTGACAGAAATATTAATGACCCAAGACCCTGACAGTGCTGTCAGGTAGGACTGTCTCACTCACATGGGGACACTCAGATCGAGAGAAGTTGCACCATGACTCTGATTTAAACAGGCTTCATCTGACAAATCCAATCTGGATCCTATCAGTGTGACAGAACTAAAATAATACACAAGGCACTTGTTTCTTAACCATAGTCTTTAATTCATTATTCTGCAGATTGCATTTTCCACCAACCCGGAATTTGAAACTTTTTTTTTTTTTAAATAAGAGATGGTCCTGCTGCATAAGGAACATTTTTTTATTTAGTGGAAGAAATGCATCTGAAATCCTGAATAAAATATAGACCCCATTCTGCAAGCCCTCAATTCTTACTGGGAGCTCTGCTTGGAGGGCTTGCAGGATCGGTTCAGAGAATATGTGAGGAAGATAAGAAGGAAAAAAAGGGGAGAGAAAAAGAGAGAGATTGAAAAGGACTTTGTGGAGACAGAGATATATTAAACCAGACTGTGCTTTCTATTTTCAGTAGTCTAAGGAAAGTTCATCTCTGACTTCAGAAAAAGGATTGAAAAGAAAACATGCAGGCAGGATTAGTGTTTGCTAGCACCCTTCACTATTAAATTCAGTTAATGCGCTGTTTCAAATACCAGCTCAGAGAAAACTTTCTGGAATAAAAGAACATGTCTTGTTTCTTTCTCTCTCCTCTTCCCTTGTCTTCTCCACAAATATACACCAGCACGTTCATATAACCCAATAGATTTCACAGTGGCTAGCTGAAAAATGTTGTTAACCACTAAACATTTTGGTCAACCTACTGAGCTTTTTTTTTCTTAAACATGACTAAGCTGACTAGTAACCTGCTAAAATGCAAACTTCTCTGTAAAAGCAGAAAAAGAAACAAAACAAATAGTCTTTATAAATAAATTAAAATTCTAACTAAAAAGCTAATTATAAGGGTATTTGTTTTGTTTGAGGTAAGGCACATCTATTATCATAAAGATAATTAACTCAGTCTGACAGATCTAATAAAAGGACAAGTTTAGCATTGGCTTAGCCAGAAGCCCAAGGCAAGCAATTTTTATAATTACTAGTTATTGTAACTGGGCTCGGAGAAAATGGTCTGTGATATTTAAACAGTAATGTTAATTTGCATTTAGACCCATTTTTTTCCTCTTTCCCGGACAAGATCTATTTAGCTGGAATGAGTAAAATAAACTTGAATAACTTAAAAAAACCACAAAAAACCAGCTCTTTCCTTACAGAAAAAAAAATTGGTCTTTTTATGCCTGGATAATTAATATCCTCACAAGGTAAGTGCTCTGGTAATCACAAAACAATTAAATGGTTTAATACAGTTTTAACACACAGAAAATGTTGAGTTTTCAGTCTGAAATGATGTCTGTTGACTGCATTTATTTGGGGCAACTGTATCTGTTAATGCACAGACCTGCTATGAGTGCCTCCACTGCCCATGCCCTCAACGTGCCCCTGCTGTTGAGCTGCTGAAGAAAGGGCTGGAGAGGGGGGAGGAAAGCCCTTAGCCACTGTAAAGAAGTGGTTCCCATTCAGAACAAGAAAGGGAACAAAATAATGTTCGGGAATATATGCATAAGAAGTAAATTGCTCCTGCTGGCATGGTGTAGTAGCCCTTTAACTAATGCTTACCTTGACATTTCACAACACATTCTCTGCAAGAAAAACAAATCAACATTTTAAAAGGAGAAAGTTATTCTTTAACTGCTTCTGTAATGAAGGTTTTAGAAATAAGTAATAACTAGAGTGAGAAAATCATTGGTGATATACTGCAAAAAAAGCACTTAAAGTACTTGCCATTCAAGTATGAATTTCATTATGTGCTACAGGCAAATGATGTCAACAACAGTGCATTTTGCTAGTGTAGGACCAGATCTGGGGAGAACTTTAAGGTCATATAAGCCTAAGCTCCCCACTTTTCAAAGTGCTGTGGGGCTGATACATAGATGCTGTAAACTGCTTTAAATCCTTTGAAGACAGCTAGAGTCCTACAGCACCACATGAGTTTCATGTGAAAAAGAGAGCAGAGGGAGTGTGAAGTTTTTGTTCACAAGATGGCAGAAAAGACAAATCTGCAACACTCATGAATCAAGGGGACCAGACAGACGCATGTTGCAACACAAAAAGAAGCAGCCCTTGTTTGCTGTCCTGCTTCCTGCTCTCTCTCAGTCCCAGCCTGAAAGCAAGAGGTACAGCACAGATGCATACCCAGGCTGCAGATCTGGGGTGCACTTCCCATACCCGCCTTTTCACAGCAGGATATTTTGGCCCAACTTTGGACCCCAAGAATTTGTCTTAATATTTATCCATCCCATATTATATCAAGGATTTTATTTTGTCGTCAGCCCTGATAACTTTACTGGTTAGAGTAGTTATCCCACCTGGTGGGACGGGTGGTTGACTGTACTGCACACTATCCATGTCATGGTGAGTGTGGGGGCATTGCTTGCTACCCCTTTTGCTGCCTGGTTGTCTGGGACGGAAGACATTGCCCTAGTTTTTCATGCTTCACTCTTAATGTTTGATGTGTTTTTAAACAGCTTGTCCAAGGTATTTCTGTCAATGGGAAGCTAAATATAGGATCATAAATGCCTATTTGAACTCTGAAATTAGCATACATTCTATCTTATGTTTTGTTATTGGTTGTGTATTAATAGTTCAGTTTTTGTCTTTCTTTTTCGCTAGATACAAAACCCAAGATTCTTATCTATTTTGACTGAAGATTTTGATGATTTTTAAATTTTTTTTCAGCCTCCTTGTGCTTTGAGGATTTATGAATTTATTTATTCAGAAGGTCCCCTGCCCACTAAAGTCCCAATGTGACTTTGCATATCTCAGTAGTCCTACTAATAGAATCGAGATTACTCACCATCTGAGAAGCTATATGTGTACTTTGCTAAAGGAGAGCTCAAGGGTCTGATCCTTAAAGATCAAGCAGTGTTTGGGCTACTGACTAAACATCACCTGCAAGGATTTGGTCCTCTTCCAAGTCATGGCCCAAGAAGTCCAGCAAATATTCATCTCCAGCTAATGGGGAGAAGGAAAGGTTCATGGCTGACAATTGAGTCTACTAACAGTAACTTAAAATGTAATCTCTGTGCTCCTGAATCCTTATAGATGTAGAATTTCTTAATTCCAGAAAAATATTACCACCTCTGTTAGACAGAAACATGCAGAAAAAACTTTGGTTTTTCATCTCTATTTATGGACCTTGAAGCCAGCAGACAGGCAGAATCTTGTTGGGGATTTTGAAATTTGGACTGGGAACAAAATCCTTGCTTTTCTGAATTGCTGTATGCATAAAAAACCAACAGCATGCTACCTTGTGGTCCACGTGTCCTTAGTTTTGGAAATTTTTAAGCTGATTCCTCTAGGGCCCTAGTATTTTATTCATAGTGCTGTACTGCTGAATTTCTGACACAATATCTGAGTGCCCTCAACAGTGATACTAAGTTTTCTTGGTGAAGGAAATTGTTGGTGGCAATTCTATAGTTTCCGCTTACTTCTATAATTTTAAAAAAAAAATGTTGGGGGCAATTCCCATCATATTTTAAGAATTTAAAATGGGTCAGCTTTTGGACTTCATGGATTGATGGAGCCCTTTAAATAGGCTCCAGCTATGGCATGTTATTAATCACTGTAGCAGACAAAAAAACACATTGTCTCCTTGCTGAGAATAGCATGTTTTCCTTCGCTTATGAATTGATCCCTGAAAGGTTCCTCATGGGAATATGTTCTTTCTTTATTTCCTTCTTTCTTTCCTTCTAAGGCAAAATAGCTTTAAACTACAGATGTGCTAATCTGTAGGAAACTCCAGAACTCATTGATCCATGGGCAGCATAGGTATTAATCTACCTGGGCTGGGAGACTAAAAGAATGAACGATTAATTAAATAGCCTTCAGGTTATTTTTCAAAAGAGCATTGTAAGCAGAGATGGGCAAACCTCAGAAGGTTTTTATACTTGGTTCAGTTCAGATCAGCTTCCTAAATTTCATAGATTGATCTGATCATTGGAAGCATACATAAGAGGGAAAAATAGTTAAAAGCAATATTTTAAGTTAGACCAATCAGACCAGTGGGAAAAAATTTGAAAACGTTTAGAAAATGCGTTTTAATCTTGGGCCTGAGACTCATTACACATTCTAAATACATTTAAATGTATCTATAAGAGAAAGAATAGGTGTTCAGACAGTTTTCAAAATAATATTAAATGGAAAAGGCAAAATTTATTATTACACTGTGTTGATTCCAAAATTGTAATTTTGCAAAATTAGTAACAATGTCAATACATTTTTTTATTCTTCTCATAGCTTTTACTTCTTGTTGCTTTCAGTAAATGAAAAGACCTTCCTAAACTGACAGGCATGATGATACTGCCAAATCCCTCAAGATCATTTCTTTTGTGACACTGACAAGACAGAAGTCTGGAGAGATGTCTGAGTATAGATTTTGTACATCAGCCCCCATGATACATAAATTGACCCATAAACTGTACACATTCATGTATCTCCCCCTCCCTGCTCTTTGTTCTTTGCTGATTGCATATTTTGCCAATGCAGTAAACTGCTGGATGATGCAAACTTATTCTACCAGCCTTTAAACTAAGAAAGGGCAGTATAAAACTATCCTACAATGTTAACCTTTTAATTTATGTTGCCTCTAACTGAGGCTTGTCACTGTGTTAAGAGCACCTATGTCTATCTATTCCATTGCTTTTGATCATTTCAAAGGGCAGGAAGGAGCAAGAGAACATACAAAAATTTGTCTTTTCCGGCATATCATGGAGATATAAACTCAGATTTAAAGCTGTTAGAGGCTGCCTATTGCTGTACTATTAAAGAGTGGAGCTCCTTCCGGAGAAGTGCTTCTGGATGTGATGGCACAAGAAAGAATGTCACATTACTTGAATAAATGGGTGGATAAAACAATTGCAACGATTTCTATCAGAGTTTTAAGAATGGCCTGCGTGCACTTCGGTCATGCAGTTTTTGCTGCAGCTTGGCACTGTTCTAGCTCTAGCATTAACAGATCCCTCTTAGATCTAACAGCCAGATGGTCAGAAGTTGTGAACTACTTACTGAACTGCTCTTGAAGTTATGCCAAGATATTTGTATACACATATTCTTTCTGCAAGTCAGTGCTATAAGGTCACAGGAAGAACAAGGTCAGAAGTGGTTTGTCTCATGTTTTTGGGGATGTGGCCTGACTGGCCACACACAGTTGCTGAGCAGCAAACAGAAGAGGTGGAGATAATAATTCATAAAAAGGCAGTTATTAATTGAATTTTTGAGTCTTCTTATGTTTGCAAATTGTCCATGAACAGACTCTAATTTTCCGGAATGCATTTGTTACTTGAAGTTATTTGCTGACACAGGAAACAGAAACCACAGAAATGCTGGCTGGGGCTTACCCTTCTTTCTTAAAGGCTAAGCAGAATAGCCATCAACTAGGCACTTACCAGGGCCAGTGAAAGAAAAATGGAGTGTAAAGTCAAAATATAGGAAGCTGAGAGATAGAGATAACCATCATAAAAGAGTTTGTAGCCTCTTGACCTCAGCAATATTACCAGCTACATGCCATAACTCGATCTTTGGCATTAAACACTCTGCTGAGTAGGTGTTTGCTGTGTTACCATCTTTCTGGATGTTTTTTTTGCAGCTGTCTTAACCCTTGGGCTGCTGCCATGCTCCTCCTTCATATCTTCCTCTTGACACATATTCCCAACCCTTAAAGTAAGTTTTGGTTATGAAACCCTCTGAAGAGAACTTGTAACTCCTTCCCAGACATTTTATGAGTAATTTGAAGAGAAAAATATGCTTGTAATTGTATTTGTTCAATCATTTTGATCAACTCTTTTCATCCACACTATAATTTTTGCCTGCCTCTGCTGCTTTTATCTGGAAACGTGCATATGTACAGTTATATCCTGAAGCACTTACAGTCTTACGACAGAAGAGGATGGAAGACAATAGGAAAAATAATTTCTGTACTTCCTTTTTGGCATGCCTGTGATTTAACTTAGAATTTCAAGCCTCATGCACCTTTTGGGGTCAGTTTGTTAAATATTTGCAATTACGTCCATACTTCAGGGGAGCACATAGGACAGCGTTACTCCCTCATGGCCTCTGCCCATTAGAGACCTGTGATTGCCATAGTTACAAATTTGAAAATCACTTTCAATTTTTATTTCTCTTTTTCTTTTCACATCTCAGAACACAGATCAAATTTCTACACCCTCCCCCCCCACTTTCTTTTTTATTTTTTTAAATGTTGAACTGGAAATTGTTTTGAGTAGATCCATTTTCAGTGCATACTCCTGGCCTAGCATAAAACTAATGAATCTCCCATTTATGAGAAGAGTAGGCAGAAGAAATGTGATCGCAGGCAAATTTCACTAGGAACTGAAACAAACATTCACGTAGAATATTTCGCGGTGTTCAGTCACGCTGGGTAACCCTTAATTGATGGGAATAAGTGTCTCTAGTTAAATGCAGCATCTAAGTAACTGAGCTGTACAATACACATTGCCACTTTGCACTTCCCATATTGCTTCCACATGTGTGCAGAGGCTGTGTGACGAGCAACTTCACAGCTGCAATGCAGGGTGGCCTAACAGGTGCAAGAAGCCTTGGAAATCTCCTGCCCCTCCTCTTCGTTCCATCTTCAGAAAAAATCCTAAAACAGAAGGGATACAGTGGGAGTTTCTTGATTGTTTGCCCTTTTAGAAAGGATTTATGTGTTATAACAGATGACAAGAATAATACAAGCCAATGTGGTTATATACGCAAATGAGAGAGTATCATTCCAAGGTACCATCATAGAACAGTAGAATTTTGCCCTCAGAAAAGGTTTTTTCAGTTGGGCTGGCTCTTAGGTTGGAGCTTGCACAGCAAAACCACGATCCCACTTCCTCATTCAATCAAAGTGAAGCTGCCTTGAAGCCAATTACTGCCCCCTGGTCACTTCCCACTGCTTGTCAGGAATGAGCATAGAAGGCCAGAAAGGTAAAACGTGCTTATAACCCCTCTAGCAAGC
Source organism: Pseudotriccus pelzelni (assembly GCA_035584735.1). Taxonomy (NCBI): domain Eukaryota; kingdom Metazoa; phylum Chordata; class Aves; order Passeriformes; family Tyrannidae; genus Pseudotriccus; species Pseudotriccus pelzelni. Next base: position 55,420,651 of record JAWMRA010000130.1, read on the forward strand.
CTCTGGGGCTTTTCCAGTTTTCAGTGTAGGGTCTGTGATTCCATCACAGGTATGTTGTTATTTGATGACTGATACTAATTAAGACAAAGTTTTTTCCTTTTCCTCTTTCTGACAATGAATCTACCATGGTGAAGAAACCTGAAAATGGCCACTGAAGCAATGAAAATGAGTTCCTGCGCTTAGGGGAGTGTGTGTGCTAGTAACTACAGGCAGTATAGCATAGCTGTCTGCTTTCATTTATGCTTTTGAAAGAGAGCTAGACCCATCCTCATGCCAGATACTGATGTTCTTTGAAGACAGAGCCAGTGGAGTGAGACACGCTGCTCCCGTGCCTCAAGTTATCTTATCAGCTTCTACTCTTGATCCCTAGGATGCAAGGGAATTTCTAGCATAAACTTTAAGCGCTCCCAGAAGTCACCGAGTCATCTTAAATGCAGAAATTATTAAGCTTCTTAATTTAGAGACTTTATTTCTTAAGCCTGAATCTCTCTCCAGAAAGTGTGTGAGAAAAGTCAAACATTTATTGGAATAGTCACTAATCTGACGGAGTTCAGCTTCATTGTAAATAACTTTTCTCCTTTCTCATGAATGTTGGCCCACCCTCTGTTCTCTCCATCTTTGGCAAAACTTTCCTAGAATTTGAAATTTTAGGAAAGATAAAAGCATGTGTACAAATGAATGAAGTCTGGGGTTCTGGTAAAATACATACCTTTCATTCACGCAGGCAGGATGATCCCTTGCAGGACTCATGTGCCCTAACCTTGGCTCAGCAAGTGGAACATTAAACTGCTCTACATCACCTCGGCTTGCTGGCCAAAACACAATCCGTGAATTACTTGGTGTAGTGGAAGGGAATATGGTATTCCTGGTCTGAAACTGGTATAGATGGCATCAAAATGTTATTACTGTGAACACGAAAAAAAACCCCAAAACATTAAATTAGTCAAATAAAAATCATCTCTATCACATTCTGGGATCCTTTCCTTGAGATTTATGCTCACACACGTACTATTGCATATTAAACTTTCAGTAGCTGTGTGTATGTTTTGCTGCTTAGGCCTAGTACAGTATTTTTGCCTTCCTCTTTCACCTTATGTTTTACTGATTCCTTTCTTTCTTATTTGTTGCACTTATTGTTCTTAATTTCATTCTTACCTGCTTAGACAGTCATCTGACCTAATTTTAAGATATGGATTGAAGTAAATCCTATAATGTAAATATTTTTGCTTTTCTGTATTCTGCCCTGTCATCTGTGTTTTGCTGGGATTTTGGATACTGGGGCTGGCTTTGGTTAAGAGAGCTTCTGTGTCTCTGAGATTTACCCCCTAAGTGACTGGGATCATGCTGTAAGCAACTTTGTTCTCTGAGTTCTTGGGTACTTATTATCTCATTGCTTCAAAAGCAGACTTAATTCTTCAATCAAAGATAACTTTGTCTCTAATTATTCAGACAGAAAGTCCCACTGAGGTGAATAGGGGGAGAAGGGGGAACGTCCCTGTATATTTTAAATCAGAAATGCCTGTTCGGTAGAAAGTTTTCTGGGTTTGCAGTGTTAACTCACTCTGGGTAAACACATACTTAAATGGGAAAGAAGCAATCTCTTACCATTCTTGGGCTAAAAAGCCAGCAGAGATTTGTTCTGATGCAAATCCCTCTGCCAGTTTAGTGAGACTGGCAGCGTCTAAGAACATTAATAAATAAAAGCAAACATGAACATCAAGGAAGAGAATTGATTCTTCCTTCTTTTCCAGTCTGTGCTGATTAATCCAAATTAGAGTTGAAGGAAATCAACAGAGATTTGTTAGTGTCCCAACCTTAGAAAAGGTGTTGGATTTTAGAGTGCCTTGGTTCAGCCTTTTATCTGGGTTTTTCTTTGTTTATGAAGCTCCCAGCTTACTTTTGTTTAACAGTTGGCAATCAAGTACTATGTACAATGCTGACTGCTCAGTGCTGTGGCTGATTTTCATGCCCTGTCTTGCCCCAAGACTTGCTCACTGATCCATATATTCCTTTGTAGGAATGCACCTGAATTTCATCTCTGATTTTCACACTTGCATAGTTTTTCCTTTTGGATGATAATGGCTGTTATAATTACTATGTGACATACAGTCTGAGAGGTCTACCCCAATGTGAAAGTTATGTACATCACATTTTCAGGTGTGAATTTCTATTTCTACTATGCAAGGATGTAGTAGTGTAGTTTAACTATTCTTACTACAGGATTTTTTAAAAAGGAACAATTTTCAGAACGCAGTGAGTAGGGGTTCTTCATTTAAAAAAAGTCTAAACCCATAACTTTATGGAAACAGCTAGCCAAGACTACAGGAACCTCTGGCCAAACAACTCTGACCATACAGTTAAAGAGGTTTATTTTTTTTTCACATCTCCAATTAGCAATCAAAAATATTGAAGAAATTAGAATGGTAACTGTATTTATAAGCAAAGGAAACAACAAAACCAGGGACTGTAGGACTGTTTACCCACATCTCATAGACTCAATGGCTGCTTGAAACAGGTGATGACTAAAAGGAAAGAGCTGCTCAAGAAAGTCCTGTCTGACAGTACAGCCATAATCAAATAAATTACCCATGATTGCTTAAAATTCACTGTGTTCAGACAAAGGACTTTGCAGATTCTCTCCACCTAGGATCATTTTAAAAAAGACCCAACAATATCTTGCACCTTCATCTATTTCTTCTCTAGTGAAAATTATGTGCTGCTAAATGTAAAAAAATTATATATGAGTCATTAAGAGGACAGAAATATACTTCAGGTATGCTTCACTGTTAGTATTCACACAGACTTCAAGATTTGGTACCTGCTCTTTAATAGTCACAGGCCTTGGAAACATGAAAATCTCAGCTTCTACTGCAAAATTTAATATATTTCTAATCTTAGCAGTTCTAGAGGTAGTCCAGGAAAGCAAAGTGCATTTTTGACAGTCAGGGGGACATTTTTAGCGTAAGACATGGAGATGTGTCTTTGTGAATCCTGCTGAAGCTGGTGGAGACTGCACGTTTCCCATACACTGCACTGAAAACGTGCCCACAAATGTTCTTTGTGTACACGTCTATTCCCTGTGGACTTCCCAAAATTGCATGGCATGGGCCTGCCTGAACTGTGATCTCCCTGAACACTGCACCACAGCTTTGTGTTGTTGTGGCACTGGCTACTGCCCTTGCCATCCAAAAAGTGCCTCACTGCGAAGCCAGTTCTTTTGTCAGTCTCCTGGTGCTGGTGAATGGAGTGTATACCCAGATGCGCTGTCACAGTCAATGCAGTTCTACCAGACAAAGTGTGCCGCTGTAATACAGGACAGGTGGCAGGTACAAAAACCTATGAATACAAGATTTCTTCCCTGCACACATCCACACGTGGAAAAGAGGGGGAAACTGGGAAGTAGCTTTCTCCCAGACAAACCCACAAGGATAAAACCGCTACTTCCTACCCAGGCATTTTTTAAAAACGTGAATACATGAGATCAAAACAAACAACATATCTCTAAAATAATCAGCTCTAGTGTAACCAGCACAAAGGACCAGCATGTGCATCTTTGAAAAATAAATGTACAACTACCATTCCAGTTCTCCTGAGTTTTTTAATCTGAACCCTAAAGCTTAATTGCTGTGTGGCTGTGAGAAAACCAGTGGGATAGATTCGACCTGCTCTCTGGCTAGCAGTGCTGGGGAGTTATCATCTAGGTGCAAGTGCAGGTAGCTGAGGACAGAGTCAGGCAGGCATGCCCATTTTTTATCCCAAGGTGAGGGCACTCTTCTGCTTGCAGTTCAGAGTCCCAAGAGCTTCCTGTGTTTATAGAACTAATAAAAGACTGCTGTATCAGCCTTATTGCTTGCATGCTTTTTATTTCTATGTATATTTTTGATACTTTAAGTCAAAATTAATCCCATGAATAATGTACATATAGTACTTCAAAACAGCTTCATGTCCCAGCCTGCATCCATGTTGTTCTACCAAGACTATTTTATTATTAAAAAAAAAATAATTTCAGTAGATGCCAGGAAATCTTAGCTTCTTTCTTAAAGAAGAAAGCCTTTTCATGGGAAAGACTGGTTTCCCTCACAGAGGGCTTAAGTTTTCATTGTTTTCAAGTTACAATATTTTGGCCTGAATGCTTACTATTGCAAAAACAATCTTATTTGAATTAATATGCATGCCAGTCCCAGTATTACTGTAATCAGCTTTTTTAATTTCAGAAATAATATTTTCATTTATGTTTAGAGAAATTTATTGATACCTGAACAGTTCTACTGATGCTAGGAGAGTCCCCAACCTAAAATAAATGTCTAAATACTCATACAATTTTTGCTTAAGCAAATATTTTTTTCACAGTCAGGAAACACTTAATCTAACCAACGTTTACTCAGATCAATATATTTTAATTGAAACTAATGGCAGGTAGCTTAAACCAACAGATTTTTCACTGAACTAAGTACATTAAATCAATACATTGCCAAAACCTGTGATATCTTGTATAAAAGGTTTTTTTATTCTTAGCTAAATTCATTTTATTGAAACATATGCATATTAACAGTAATCAAAATACTGATATTTAGACATTGCTGATGGCATCTGTACATTTAGAGAACTCTAGGTAAACTTACATAAAGCCATATAACACAAGTATTTGCCGAAAGTGAAGAAAAAGGGGGCTTGGGGTTGATTCCCTCTTTTTACTACAAACTATTGATCTGATCTTGGGTGAAGTATTTAGAGGACTACTTTAGTCCTGGACTTTCCCAGCTAACACCAGGACAGTAAGCCAGGCATCTGTGTGCTCAGACATGGTCTCTGTGCAATCACCTGGTGGAGGTGACTCTGTACATCGATTATTCCGGGAGTGTGCAACCAACACGGCCATTTCAACATAGCAGCTCAAGTTTGGTGAAGTCTGTCATTAGTGGTTGGTATTGCAGTCTGTCAGCATAAGACAGAATTAGGCACTATGATACCCATGGAGATCAGTATGGCTCTTATCTATCCATAGATCAGGTTCTTGTATATAGACAAGGGGAGCAGAACTTCTCCAAAGCCTGTCCTCTGTGACTCTAAGCTTTTGGGATGGAGTCCATTTCTGACTGTCTATTGAGACAACGCATCCCAGCAGGGTCTCAGTCAAAGTTATTATAACAAGTTGATTGTAAATATAGAATTGGAAGAAGTGTGAAACTGATGGCATTTACCCATCTGCTGGATTCCTATTTTCTGCAGGAGACGCACAAGAGCATAGACACTACTGTGCGTAAGAGCGACGACACTAACTGGGTGGGGTGGAGGCTGGCACACGGTCATCTGTTTCAGTATTCAGTTACAATTACAGCATAATTAGTCTACTAATTGCATGCCCAAGTTTAGTTGATGAATTTGTATGTGTAATTATGGTTTATTGAAATGCACTGCGTTTGCAATGCTTGCCTCTGCTTCCATGTGAGACAGAAATTTTCTTTTTCCACTCCCCTTGGGTTGATTGCACATGCAGAAGTCTAAAAGATGACCACAACCCATGCAGGCAAGTGTGTCAGACCCTTCCTAAGAAAGCAGCCGAACTGTAACCATGAGTCCTACAACCAGATCTGTGGGAGTTTCTGGCCTCAGGTGCAGCTTTGTTGGCTTCAGTGAAATCTGTGCAGCGCCAGGGGCCACCCTTGCTTACAGGATCGTGGTGTGTGATGCAGGCCTCCTGCTACTCCATCACCTGTTGAAAATGCAGCCTCCACCTTTTGCAAAGGCATTTTCGAGTTCCAGGTGAAGAAACTTCTGCAACTGCCCCAATAATTTTGCAAAACTCTTCCCTGATATTTTTCATGTGAAGGGAGTGAGCAGAAGCCATTAGAACAATGTCATTTCTTAACCAGGAGAGTTGTCTTTCTTAAAATTCCCTGGGGAAAATACTTCTTCCTTTTCTTCCACTTAGTTTCCCAGTATCCAGCTGAGAAGCATAAGCTCAGTACTAAGGAAAGGACTTAATCCTTTAAGAACAACCTTGGATGATGTTTTAAACAACATAAAGATTTGTTTTTATTTGATAAACCTTCATAGAACCCCCCAACTCTTTGAAGTTCTGAAGTGGTTGCCAGAAGTTTGAGTCCCACAGGAAGGTAATGTGGCAGCCACATGACATATGTGCAGGATTTTATGAATCCTGCAAGAGGTTAGAGAGTCTATCTCACTTTCAGAGAGATGCCACTGTATTTATAAGATGGTTTGTACCAAGGGAGAATCAAACTGAAACTTGCAGCCTGTATATTCTGTAATAGTTTGCTTTAATTAAAATTAGACATGTTCCTAAGCAGAACTCCAGATCAAAACATACTCTTTTCAGACTTTGGGGAAAAACAGATAATGGAGTGGTATTTCTACCCCACGCACTCCCCCCTGCCCCCCCAGTCCAGCTTCCTTTAAAAATAAAAGAATTGATTGCACAAAAACTTGGTGCTGACAACTGAGGAGCTATAGACTCAAAACTCCTTGAAAACTAAGTAGATGGACCATACTATTTCATTGTCTATGTATCTATTCCCCATGATTTATGATTCCCAGAGATCAAGATCTGAAAATTCAGGCCAGAATGCTGAAATGAAGAGCAGAGGAAGTAAACAGCATTGACATTTCAGAGCAAAATCCTTTCAAGCTCAGTTATCCCTGTTGTTAAAGAAGCCACTGATGTAAGGGAAACTTTTGGAATGAAAGGACAAACAAAAAAGTACCTTTTAGGAGGAGCATGAAACTGTTGATTCTTTTGAGAAATATTTGATATCTTAGCTCTGTTCTTGCTTGGCTCAGCAGAGATCTGATAAATTAACTGGAGAAAGAGAAGAAGGAAAAAAAAACCCCACAACAAAAAACCTACTGCAAAAGCCACACCCCAAACCAAACCAAACAAATCTCAAACCAAATGCAAACTTTCCCAGATTTCATAGGACATCACAGTTGTCAATTTTCACCCGAATGTGGTTGGTTCCTTTTCCGTATATCTTTGGCCAGCAGTTTTTCAACTCAGAGAAAAGTATGTGTTCTCACTGAAATACTGTGAAATAGATGAAAGTATCTGAATGAGGAGGAAGGGCTGTGTTTTGTCATCTAGCCTCTCATTTTATACTGTTTAGATTTCTACACACTTTGGAGATCTCATTATTTAGCTAGAGCATAGACTATATCCTTTAAATAAGTAGCAATATCCATTTAACAAGTTCCTTCACAACTTAACAGTCAAGTGCCATTACCTATTTAACAAGTAAGTTAATTGAGATGTCGCACTCAGCACAATCCCCTTGTAAGTTCAATTAATTCCTCACAACTGGCTCAGACTTGCTGTCCTTCAAATACTTGCATAGAGATTTAGAAAAGGTAGCATATTTAACGAGGAGATGAAAGGGAGGGAGAGATGTCTCCTGCTTTGGCTAGACTCCGTGAAACGGTCATTATACTGAACAATTTTATGCATTACCTTGTATAGGATATACACTGTTAGCCTGACACTTGGGCATCTCATTAATGCACATGCAGTTGCAGTTAGTGGCAGTGGTATCATGTGGATACACGTACAAAGCCTCAAGATATAAAATATAACTTCAGAGTTTATTAATTATTACTACTAGATTAGGAGTGCTCTGATTGATCTGATTTTGTGGGGTTTTATGACACCTTTTATTTTTAGGGCAGTTGGTAAGATACAAACTCTCTACCCCACATAAAACGTATTCTGTCTTGCCTATCTTGTCTTCTTGTATTCTTTCAACCCTAATCAAGGGCTGAAAAGAGAAAAGTCGTGCTAGCACAGAGAATCAGCACTTTTAATTCCACTGTTTTGTGGTACAAGGTGGGCTGGTGAGGTGACCTACAGCAGGAAGTCAGCACTTTCTGAGTGAGTACCAGCATATTTTTGCAGTTGTTTCCTCCAGTCTTCTATTCTCTTTCGAATGGATCAAGTTCCTTTTCTTTGGCTCTTTACCTTTGTCCATTAGTACACCCACAAAGAGTATTTTGTCAAACAAAGCAAAATGCTTTGAAGACAATTCCAAACTCTTTTGAGAATTATAGCAAATAACATAAATAATCACTATACATAACAATTATTTGTTTATGTGTAGTGATTATTTATTGAGTTAGCACTCCCAAAAGGCAAATCTGAGTAGACACCAGAAAAATGCTTTAGGTAGTTGCTAGCTGATCTCTTAGTATTTTGTAGAATTTTATGCTATTTTAATGGCATCACCTGAGATTCTTTGGGCACAAAAATGTTTTAAACTGTGGTTTGTGATAAATTTTAAGGGATTGCTTTTCAAATTCACATAGTAAGAAGCTCTGTTGAGAATGTTCTCATGTTCAGGTTCTTCTGGATAACCTAATAAAAATGGCTACATAAATCTTACAGCCATAAGAAATATTGAGAAAAGAGATTAAGATTTTTGTAAATCTAAATCCTACAATGAAAAACTATTTTGAAAATTAAAAAATTGTTTGCTGTATGATGCTTAGAAATATTCTCTTAGGTTATGTTCTGAGATGTTTGCACAGAATCACCTCTCTCTCCAAATATCACTCCCATTAAGAACCCTGAGAAGAACTCCTGCATTTATAACATGTTGACAAGAATAAAATTGCATTGAAAAGCTCAAAGGTCTCTGTTGTCCAATAACAACTAACTCACTTTCACTACAAGCAGATAAATACCAATATGAAAATGTCAACATCCACAACTTCAAGAGTTAAAATACTGTATAATTTTAATGTGTCTATGACATGAACATACTGTCAGCACCTGAGGGAATCAGGAAAGCCTCAGGATGTTTTGAGATCTGGTGGCAAGGAAGGCTAGCCACTCTTTTGAGATGGTGTTAGTGAGAACAATGCTGGAATAGCACAATAGGCTATTTAGACACCAAACTGATGCTATCAATGATTTTTCATTACTCCACGCTCTACACGCCTCTTTTGGAACCAATGCTGACCACACAGCTTAGTATAATTGAGAGGGTGAGTTCTATTTCCATTTGATATTTCCCCTGCTGTTTCAATGGTAATAATCACATACATTAGGAGGAGATAATAATACAAAATCTATATTACTCTCAAAAACCATCTTTTGCTGTCTAAATCCATTGTACTGTTTCGAAGCTAGTTAGCTAATTATTAAAACAATATCTAAAAATAATCAACTTCCAGAAAAATTGGCAGGCCAAATTCAGTTCCCATTCATTCCCAGACAACACCAGTGCATTGTAGTATATGAGTGAGGCTTATAGAAAACAGTGTCAAATTATTACTTTTCAATAGTGGATAATTCATGTGTGGGTTGTAGGAAATAGCCTAATGGCTTTACAGACAGCCATTATTTTCCTTACCCTCTCTTTATCTTGTCCTTTACCTGCCAGATTCAAGCACAGCATTTGCTATAGGAGGACCTAGGTATCCTTGCAAGACCTCTTTCATCTCTCATTGCAGATAGGATCTGGCAAAGAAGGAGCACCACATTATTTTAACACAAAGACAACTGTCACATTATTTCCCCAGTGGCCAATCACCCTGCAGGGGACAACTTCATCTATATTGTACCTGCTTAACATACTTCATTAACTCTGTCAATTACCAGCTACCTCAGCACCTTTTCTGTTGGCATTACGCAATTTATTCTTTCCATGTCCCAAACAGTACCACAGATCCTACCTCTTCCTAATGAAAGCAGAGAGATATTAATCTTAAAAATATGTATTAAAAAAATTAAAATAGATTTTCAAGGTGGTTTATGGCTTGTTTTTCAATGGTGTTCAGCAGCTACTACTATTTTTAAGTCTTAAATATAAGGGAGAGTTCCCTCAAAAAGGCAGACATATGTTTAAGAGAGGGGACCATAGACTTTCCATAGAGTTCTCACTGCCAAGTATAGCAGCAAACTTTTCTAGTTTAACATACTCTTTTAAAATAAATTTTGAAGGTACATAAACAGAGACGACTTAATCACCTCATTGAGGCTTGCTAGACTAGGAGCTAAGGAGCATATTTACCCTGGACTCTTTCTACAGGCATTGGAGACAGACTTGCCCTTCTGAATGGAAATTCAGACTACCTGAGTCAAACTATACCCACTGACTGTGTGAGATTCTGTTCCTCACCACAGAGTCTCAGTTAAGTGGCTTTTCATTAAATGTGCCACCTAGAATATCCTTGTGAGAAGCAGAACTTTTGGTTTTATGGAGAGAGAGTTCAAGAGCGGGGAGTTTCACATGGCTGAAATGGCCAGCAGAAAGGTGGGGTTGGATGAGGAGCTGAAATTTGAGGGTAAGAGTGAGGTGACATTAAGTTTGGGTTTCTAAATCCAAGAACAGCCATGGGACAGGAGGAAGGAAACTTGAGAGTTCCAGGTCAGCAAAGGTGCAAGGACGCTCCAGGGACAGAAGGTGTAAAACTAGAAAGAGCTTTTGGTTGAGCTAGCACTTGTCAGTGTATATAGTAGTCTGCTTGAAAACTAAGCTCTACCTATGTTAATCAGTTCCAGTGCATGAGCCCAGATCACCAGAGAAAGGAGTTGAGGGGGGCAGTGATGGACACAAAGGGTGCTGCTCATAACAGTGCAAAATTCCACAATTCCCCACCACTCTTGCGGGGAAAAAAATAGGCTTACAGGTTTGCTCCCTGCTTCCCTCCCCGGTCCTCTTCTCTCTCCCTCTCTCTCTCTTTTTTCTTTTCCTCTTCCTGGAATATGACAGGTTTCTTCAAAGGACATTTTTGAAACTAAGGAAACCTGTATTTTCACAGAAAAAAATTAAACAGTAAATGACCTAATGCCTGTTACAAAGATACCTGATTAAAGCAAATTCAACATACAGTTTAGAACAGACTAGCATCAAACGTTCTGAAAGGGAATAGATGAACCAAGAAAATTGAAAGTCAATGGAATCATAAATACCTCCTGATTACATGGAGTTATCCCAGTCATTTTTCAAAAGGAGCAAGGAACATCTGATCTCTCTGCTCCTGCTCTAATTAGGTTGAAAGGCAAACCCTTCAGAAAAGGGACGCATGGCTTGAGGTTACCCATTGCAGTTGTGGAGTCTGTTGTGAAGTTGCAGGTTTCTGCATGCTTCAGCTTTTGAAATTAATATTTCTTCCAACTGAGTATTTTTGCTGCTTGTCCTTTTCTCTTCATGAGTGTTTTCTTTCTTTTTTTCTGCCTGAATCAGTATGCTTCCTCCAGCAGTAGCTGCTGCATACTTCTGCAGGTATTGATCAGGACAGTCTCTTTGATCAGCTGGAGAGAAAATGACATTACCTGTCATCTCTTCCCATGCTCTGGCATTGTAAAATATGAGGTTTCAGTACATCAATTAGCTTTAAAATACCATAGCTGCATATTAAGAAACAGCAGATACCTACTGCCATATGCTACATGTGTACCTTCACTATCCTTCAAGACACCTCTGGGGGCATTACAGCCTTCCAACTAAAATTAGAATGTGTATATAGCTTAAATACATAAGGAAGAAGGGTCTCAACAGCAAGGATCGCCTCTGCAAGAAACGAACATTTTTTTAACACTTTCTTACAAAATACTTAATACTACTGTCTGCACTAAGATTCCCTTTAATACTAGTTCGAAATTCAATCAAAGTGAACTCTGTAATTGCAGTAAAAATAAAAGCCTGTGATTCTCTGATGTGCCCATAACTTGAATTAAAGCAGGGAGGGCTTAGGGAGTTGCAATACACCGCACTACTTCCGCTTCTGTAAAAGCTGTTTGTTCACAACCAGGTGCAGTACTTCTTTCTTTTTTCTTTTTTTTCCCTCCCCTTAAATAAAAATGAACGCTGTGCAAACACCGGCTGACTCCTTTTTAATCTGTCAGCACATTCTTTACATCTGTGCATAAACATTATTATCACAAACGCAGAATGTTACTGCAAAAATTATCAGAGTCCTCAAAATGTACACTCTGCAGTCTCCGCTGGAATACAACTTTAATGCGTTAATGTGAAAACAAGCAAGCTCTAGGAGGAAAACAAAGATAGGCTTTTCACTATCACAGAAGGTTAGCCAAGGTTTCTTTCACTGTCTTGTGTATGCATGGGGTAAATATTTTGTACTTGTATTGTCTTCTGACATACACTTAGCCTCAATAATATTTTCTATTGTGCCCATTTAAAATATTAACCACTGATAAAAAGACATGGTCTGAGGGAGAATGATATGGGACATGGCATGTTTTCAGAATTTTAAAAAGTTATCTTATAGAATGGAACCTCTAGCAAGGTATTGGTGCATCTGTATGTAGGAAAAAAACCACAGTCATATTTTTCATGTTTATAGGGATGACCTTTTATGTTATAGTGTAATGCTTTGAAGAACAGTTATTTTAATTGCTTTATATGCCTATTGAGACCATTCTGCATGTTACTTTGTTATATATAGCACCAAGTCACATATGTTTGGTCAATGAATCTTTTGGTGCCTTGATATTTATGTTAAACTCTGAGAAGGAGTTCTGGAAACATTTTGTTCTGGGTTTTGCTGTTGGTGTTTTTTTGTTGTTTGGGTTTTTGACTTTCACTCTAGCTATAGACCTAATGAGGTGACAGGAAGAATTAAAAATGACAGATTGTTTTGCCTGCAGTGGGACTGTATATATTGTATAATACAGCTCAATAAACCCAGCTTGTGGAAAACCCTCTGCTGCAGCAAGGGTCCAGAATGAAGAGGTTTAAGGCAGCATGGAGTGGGGATGGGTTTCACCCCACAGCACTGGCAACCCTGGGGATGCACAGGCCTGGCCTGGCCACGAAGTGCTGCTCCCAAAAACATCTAATTAGAAGTTGTGAGTGTTGGCTAATGTACAAACATTTTGGTCCCAACACTTTGTAAAACTGTAGCTTCCAGTCCATAATGCTTGTGAAGTGTGGTGGCGAGTCCTGCGGACAGCCCCTCCGAGCCTGGAGGGAGTGGAAACATGGTGGTGTAAAACAGTTGTCACAGGGATTCGAAGCAGCCTCTGTGTCTGTGGTAATAAACGTCTCAGCATCCACGTGCCATTTTGCTGCCATGTGTCTGGTGGAACAAGAAAAGGTATCAGAAGAGATTCCTCAGGACAGAATGGTTAACTACAGGTGTTACACTGATAGCCAGTGTAATTAAGAAAAAAGATCTGTCATTTCAGAAACTGTGCAGAATAAATTCCAGATATCCATGCATAATCTTTCAAAGTGCCTTTATCTCCAGAGCCAGCAAGGGTGACCACAGAATACCCTGAACCCAATTATGTACTTTCTGATTATCATATTTTTATTTCTCAAGACACAGGGCTAATAAGAAAGATCAAAAAATGTTTGAACCACAGTAATTTCAAATGTCAAGAACTAGTTATTCTTACAACAAGCTCCCAGGTCTTGACAATGTAAGCTGTTCTCTGTTTGGTTTGATTCCTCTTGGGGAGCGGAAACGAGGGACTAGGGGATTTGAAGTGACTTTGTACTGTGGAATCAACACATGCTTTTGAGACCTGCATTTGACACTGGCTTTGAGGGGGTTTGTTTCTTCTCCTTTCTTTTTACTTTATTTTTTGAGTTGGGGGTTGGGCTGGTGTTGTTTTGGAGGTTATTTTTTTCTGTTTTTTTTTTTTTTCCCCTAGAGAGAAAATTGCAGAGGAATTTCAGCCTATCACCATCAGGGAGTTTCTGTTCAGTTCTTTGGATCAGAAGAACTTAATCAGGTAAGAGTCTGTGAGAAGGATGAATCTAAAAGACAAAATCCACATCGGAAATTTACTTTAGGAGGAAAAGGAATGTTGCCAATAAAATGAGCAATAAAAAGGGGAGGGCAAAGAGATGTATTTCTCTGCAGTAGGAAATAAAACAAATTTCTGCTTTCCAAATGATTATTTGAAAAAGGATTCACAGGGTACCCGTTTTTATTCTCCTTAGAGCTCCTCATGTTCAGGGAGCAGTACATGTATGCATGTTGAGGAAAACCATGGCTCTCCCTACAGATGATGTTCTGCACATGTAATTTCCCACAGGGGAGAAAGCACCTTGAGCCTGAAGGTCTTCGTGTTTTGACTACATAAAGATCCCTGTTGTGGACTGCTTTCTTGAGATGCTGAGCAGCCATAAATTCACGTGAAGTTGGGGAAGCCATATGTACTAATGCGATGTTTTCAGAGAGGGAGGTAGTTTGCTTCTTCATTCTCCAGCTGGCTCACCAAGGGATGTGCCACAGAGGTGCCAAACAGGGGTAAAGTGCTTCCCATGTCAGCCAGAGGAAGGAGATAATTAAAAGTAAAAATTCTGTAATGAGAAGGGTAGTCTTGCTCCCATCAGGACATGGGTGAAAACAAGTAAGTGAGAATAATTTCATTTGAATCTTATCCCTAGGCTGGCAATTGAACTCACTAGTTATTTGGGTCTCAGACAAACTTGCCAATTTTGAAAAGTAAAAATGAAGATGGAAAAATACTGCAAGTAATCATGCAAAGTAGAATTCTGAGGGTAGCTTCAAGGGAACAAAACAAAACTGTTTTCACTGAGATCAATCATGTTAGTTTCTGTCCTTTTTTTTTTTTCTGTCCTAATTATCAGTGCCAAGCAGGAATCACAGATTAGACACTATTGAAGCTATTTTTAAGTTTAGCTTATTGAAACCTGTTCTTTTCAATGAATCTTCTCAGAACAAACTCAGCTTTTAGATTCTCCGCTGTATTGCTCATAGTATCCTGAAAGGAAAGGAGCAGATGCAGATAATTCCTCCTGGGACCAAGATCATTGCAAGGTGTTCAGAGACTCACATGCACACATTAAATTAGTCAAAATTTTGAAGGTGGCATGGAGGGGATCTGTTTCCCAATTTTGCAAAAAATTTGCTGCTCGGGGTTTTTTCCCAAAACCCTTTGGATTTGGGAGTCCTTTTCTCATTGTGGGGGGATGACAGGCTAAAGACCTCTTCTGCTCTAATGTCATTGGAACCCGGGTATGGTTTTAGGAAATTACATGCCTGGGCATTCAGATTAAACTTTCATCAAGAAAATGCTGTATCAGGGCAAGGAGGGATTTTGGAGTGTGCCTCCTGGCAAGGTGGCATCCCCGCTAAAATTTCTCATGACAGCTGACCATGGTCTGTCTGTCATGCAGATTGCATGGGAGGGATAAGTAGAAGGATAGGAAAAAGAGGGACATACTCTCTGACGGTTATTTGTTTTAATCTTAATTTAGCCTACTCTAGGTTTAATAAGAAGGGCCTGAAAAAGAAAGGTAACAGAAATGGAGAAAAGAAAGACAGGCAGAGAGAAAAATGTCCTGAGATAGAATCATAGAATTAATTGGGTTGGAAGAGACCTCCAAGATCATCAAGTCCAACCCTTGATACAACCCCACTGTGGTTACTGGATTATGGCACTCAGTGCCACATCTAGCCTCATCTTAAACACCTCCAGGGACGGTGAATCCACATTTTGCAAATATACACAATTTAAGAAGCTACAATAAACTAAATGCTAACCTTAATTTGTGGTTGTGCTCTAAAAGAATAAGTCCTTTTCTCTCTAAGTTGTTATGATAGACAAAAGTGAATCTGTGGAGTGAATCAGTGTGTATTAAAGACCCATTAAACACACTTCAGTTGCATCTGCCAGGAAAAGTTGCAGTCCAGCCCTGTGGCTGAACGACCATTCCCAGGTGGAGTGCACAATGTGTTCTTACAACTTCCCTCCTGAAGTTCCTGTGAATCAAGCTGGTTTGAGTGATCCAGGTCTGCTGAATGTGATAAACCACTAAGGCACAGTAAGTGTGAATACCAAGACTCAAATGCCGATGTAGAATTTCTGCACGAAGTTAAATAAACCTTCTGTACCCTTTCCAAGGTACAGCCTGTATAACTGTCAGTAAACACCAAATCCTAGGGGTTTGTACAAAGCCACTTCATGGTGCATCTTGAAACTTGAATTCAAGATCCACATTATGCTTGTGTAGCAAACTAAGACTCCAAAAGGTTCGTGCATTATTAATGAGATAGTGGAAATGCTCTAGAATCAGCTTTCATCTAAATAAAGGTGATGATGTTTATCTGAACCCTTTGTATTCATTATTGTCTTGAGTGTACAGAGCTTCCTGCTGGTACGTATGTTATTGATTTGCTGACTAATCTCTTTACCTGATCAGTATTGACCGTAACTCTCAGTCTATAACCTTTAGACACAGTGATATTGTGGCTAAATAAAACACAGATGCAAAATAATTGACAAGCTTCTATACTGGTATTTCCTTTCTGGAAAATAATTTAAGTAAGTCTTATATTTGAAAACTACAAGCAGTATTTTTAGAGAAGAGTGTAAATAGAAGATGAATATACAATCTTTAGTGCCTTAATATAAATTACTCAAGAAGAAATAGTAAGTTACTTTGGGGAAATCAACAGCTTCTTCAATTGGATTGCTTCTGTCACTGCATGGACACAGTCTTGTTTGATGTCCTCCTACCATTTGTCTTGCATGGAGTCTTTTATCTAAATCCAAAGCAATGCAGTCATCACTGCTGCAATTCAATAATAGCTCCACGGGAGCTGTCATCCACAGTTTGCTATTCATCTTGTAAAGCCTTTGAGTTTTCAAAGTATCCACTAAAGTTGGTATTTCAATGCTGTGGACAGATCACTTAAGGCTCTTTTGTATTTTCAAAACAGGTTTAAATTGAGGATGAACAGATATTGAAATGCCCAACTTATTGTACTTAGGTGCCAAAGGAGATGATGGAAATGTCAAAAGGTAATTGGATAATCACACCCACCTCCCAGCTGAAAATGTCTGACTTTGTGGGCTTCAATGACACTTTGACTCAAAACTGGCATTGCCTGTGGTGAATGAGTCCCTTCAAACAAAGAAAAAAGACAGAGATGGGAAAAAAAAATTTGAATTAGCCACTAGCAGCCCCGGGAAGTGAAAAATTATTATGTGATAACAACATGAAGTATAAGGCAAGAGAGAACTTACATAATTTTTACTCAAGTATAAGATGCCCTTTATTCCATTTGATAGACTTAAAAAGGAGGGGTGTTTTGTACTTGGAAGTCAGTGTCAATCCTGAAGGAAGTCACATTTATCACAGGTCAGGAGCCTGGATGTAGGCAGCTGGATTTAGAGCAAGCTTCTGAAGTTTGGGGAGTTGGTTATGGGTTTGGTTGGGATTTTCTTTCAAGTGCCACTTTACCTGACCTAGTCTGCACATGTATTTTAGCTATTAGCCTTCTGCTTGTTTGTTTATTTTCATCAGAAGCATGGCCATCTTTTGGCAGTAATCTGGAATAATTTAGTACAGAAAAAGGGATGAAATGTATTCTTTGAGAGTGAGAATTAGCTTGGGTAAGAAAGCAGTATTTTTACCTGAGCTCATGTTTAGCCAGGAGATATATATATATATAGCCTTTTCTTACCAGAAGTACCAGGTCTGCTTAGTTTACTCTGAAGGACTGGAGTTCTACCTGAGCAAAATAGTCTCTGTGGGAAAAATTCACATTGAAAGTATTGAAGGAAGATAGCTTCCTCTGTCAGAACCAATGCCACTTCCATCAACATCAAATACATCTGCAGTGAAAAGCAAAGAAAAACATTTCACTTTTTAAGATTTCCTAAATCCAACCTTCTGAATTTATGAGATTGCCTTTGTTTCAGGGCTCTTTGGCACAACATATGCCTTCCCCTGTTGCCTTTCTGGGAACAGGTAATAAATTGCTCACTGCTTGGTTTCCCAGAGTGTGTGCTACAGTCCAGTGGTCTGCAAGAGTATGGGAACATGGTCATACAGAAGAGTTTGCCTCGTCCCTACGCTCTGGGACCTCTCATAAAAGGTGCAGATGGATGACTTGGAGGCAGTGTCTGAGCTACTGACCAGTTCTGCCCTTGACAGTCCTAGTGCTGCCACAGAAACCTGCATGCTGGTGCCAGTGCCCTTTATTGATCTGCACGGGTCTTGGGAGGCTCTGTAGATGCAGCTCAGAGTGGGGAGGATTTCTTCACATAATCGAAATACAGCCTTTCTCTGCCTCTGTATTTTGCTGTCTCCCTTCCCTGAGCTAAATCGTACCAATTTCCCTGCCCAGAGCTCATCACAGCAGCAGAACCATGACTCACCTGGTAGTTTCTGAGACAGCCAGGCATTCCCCTCTAAATCTCTTTATCCCCTTCAGCCTATTTTTAAATGCTTGGCCGCTGTTCTTAAGTGCTGGTATTGAACAAAATGTAAATATAGTGCAACCTCCGGTTTTAACCTTGGCCTTGATCCTATTTTTATTCTAGTTAAATGTAATAAAAAATAAAGGTAACATAAAGATTTATATTCCTTTTTTTAAAAAGATGTTTATAATACTTTAGAATACATGAGTCAGCTAAGCATTTAAAAGTAAAATATAGATATAAAATTATTCAGACGGGGTGATATAATATAGAATTTAAATTGAGCATATTTTAGCAGCACTGGGAAACCTTACCCCAGAGCTAATAATGTAATAGATCTATCTCACCAACAACTTGGAACTTGCAACAGAGTTTTATCCACAAAGGAGAGTTCTCTGGCCTACTTTATTAAATACCTTAGAGGACCTTGCCTGTAAGATTACATTTGAACAATGCAATTTATTAAAATTCTTGTTCTTATTTTTCCTACTGAAATTTTAGCCATTTTCTATGAAAAAAAAAAGTATAAACAAATCCAACAGGCTAAATACACATAATTCAACAAATGTTTAATCAAACAGGTATACAGGGAAAACAACTACAGTTTATTTTTCACCATCACTTGTATACTCCTATTGATGTGTCTGCCTCTTTTGCTGCAGTGCATGAGGCAAGTTGTGTTCCTGATTAGGAGTATTTTTTCAAATCTGAAGCAGAATTGAGAATATAACTGAAAAATTATGTATGAAAGACAGTCCTAATAAATAAAAATTAAGCAACCCAAAACGCTTTTGTTATTTCTTACAAATGGAAAAAATTCAACTTCATTTAACAAATCTTAATGCGCCAAGTGCAATTACAAATCACTGCAAAAGTATACAGACAAAGGTTGCAGCTACATCATCTTAAAATTCACTTACGATGGACATGGATATTTTGGTGACTATTATTTAGAAATAGTTTATATTAACGCACCACTGTCGGAGGTGTAAGTATTTAAATCTATTCACTAAATAGGATTTTACATGAACTAAAAATAACATCAATATGGTGATGCTAATTTATAGGTATATCTGAGGTTTCAGCTTAGATTCAGTTATGTATTCTAGCATTTACCTTGGAGTTTTTATGTAATTCTGTTTGATCTGAGAATTCAAGTTCATTACACTTAGTATGAGATGTTAGATATTCAACAATAATAATTACTATTTTAAAATTAGGCCATTTATGTAAGTAGTAGGTTGCAGAGCTGGCAATTAATGGTAGGCAGACATTTTTGCAAAGGTGTGTAAAGAATATCACAAAATCACTTTATTTCCCTTCTCTGGTGCTGCCTACTTGCCAAATTCATAAAAAGCAAATTGACATACGTGAAAAATGTAGAAGTCTAATCCTGGAGAATAAAAGAAGGAAATTCATACAACTCATTATGCAATGCCAAAATCCAGATGCAGACAACTAAACTGTCACAACAAAAATATCTAATTAACCTGTAGCTCATTCCTTGTATATGGAGAGGTACTAATGCAATAAAGGACTCTATCATGAAAAAGAAATTAAACAGATGAAATTTCCATGAGCCTATTGTCATAGGCAATCCAATTTAGAAAGAGAGAAGGTATTTGACCTGACATTAATAACATTCAGTTACTAGTACCTGATGGGGAAAAACCCCCAAGTAAAACAAACTACCTAGAAACGAAAGACACAAAGAAATGATTGAAGGTAAGGAAGTATGTTCGCGTGCATGTGCGTGGGTAGTTGGTTTAGAGACAGTGGGTTAATTACAAAGAAGTACATAAAGTCTAAAAGTGAGTGTGGCTCACATAAATGTCTATACCAAAGAAAGCCAGGGAAGAATACTTAAATTGGAAATAATTTTAAAAATGCTGGAATTCCTTGTGCGTATTAGAATTGTACACTCATAGAATCATGTAAGTTGGAGATGAGCTTTAAGATCATTGAGTCTAACTGTTAACCCAGCACTGCCAAGTCAACCACTAAACCCTAAGCGACACATCTTTTAAAGATTTCCAAGGATGGTGACTCCACCACTTCCCTGAGCAGCCTGTTCCAACGCTCGATGACCCTTTCGGTGACAAACATTTCCCTAATATCCAATCTAAACCTCCCCTGGTGCAACTTGAGACCAATTCGCTTTGTCTTATTGCTAGTTACCTGGGAGAACAGACCAACCCCCACCTGTCTACAACCTTCTCATAAGGCTTGTGCTCCAGATCTTTCACCAGGTTCCTTGCCCTTCTCTGGACACACTCCATTAGATAATCATTAGATGATAAACATACTTTTATAGAACGTAAGATTACAAAACTTTATAGACAAATAACATAAAATGAGAAACTAATGGGGGGGTTAGAAAATGGAAAGTCAAAATGTAAGGACTTTTTACTCTGAATGGGAAACTCTTCCTAGTCTGGCAGGGCTAGACAGACTGATAAAAAAAGGTCATCAAGGACAGACTGGGGTGTGCATAGGTTTGTTAGATATCTTTAACTAAAACCTTGAAGAACCTATTGATGTGACCTCTCCCATGATGAAGGGCTGCTTTTACTCTTGATTCTGTCCCCCATCCCACCGGGGGGAGTGAGTGATCTGCTGTGTGGGACTCAGTTGCTAGCTGGGATTAAACCACTACAACATTATGATGAAAAGTGTTTTTAAAATTATGTGATTTACATTTTTTCTTATTGAGAATGCAGGTTTAGTATGGGGGGAAATGAGAAAGATTTAAGGAAGTCCACATAAAAAACCAATCCAAAGCAAACAGCAACAAAACCTTTTTAGTCTGCAGCTAGACAACAGTATTTTAATATTTGATAAAGCAAATATCCAAAACAATAGTTTTGGTTGGGTTTTTTTTGTGACTTGTTAATACATTTGTACATTACAAGGTTTGAAATGGGTCCAGTGTTTTATCACAAGCTGCTTTGCACCAGAGTAATCCATCCCTGTTTAGATGGAGCACTGATCTATAGGGCTGTTCCCATACTAATCAGTTCTGTGACCTTGCTGGGGGTCTGTAAAAGAAACAAACCCCCCAGCTGAGAGGGTGCAAAGATGATGCAGAAGACAATGAATGAACTGTGGTAACAGCTCTGAGGCCAGACACAGCATCCCATGTGCCTCCTCCTTTGGAGTAATGGAAAACATACACCCCAATAGGAGGGTATGAATGAGTAAGACTAACGCCCTCGCCAATACTGCATTTGCAGATCTTAAGTTAGATGACTAAACATGCTTCCTCCTTACATTTTGCTTTCTTCAGTTAATGATTTCCTTGCTTTATTTTAATGATATAGTTATACAATTCAAAACCAGAGCAAGACTGTTTTAAAATAATGTCCCAGTGTAATGTGATGGGATGGTTTCATAGCCTTCAGTTTATTGTGAATGCTTGCACACACATTCCTACACATGCAAAATCAATGTACATGCAGATATAATTAGTTTGGAACTATGTTTTATTCTGTCTTTCTCCTCTCTGTACATAGTCAAAATCAGGGATAATCCTTGCATCTCAGAAATGAAACTCAGGTTTCATATTCTCATAGGTTCCAAAGCTAGAATGTGCATTCTGCTTTTGGCACTACCTCTTTCACACAGGGGCCTATTGAAATAACTGACTCCTGAAGTCAACAGCACCATCAGGCCCCGGGGTGACCCATTTGGTCTCTCCTTTCTCTGTGTATTTTTGGTATCACTGGCAGTAGAACACAACTATCCCTCTTGTTCTTAATGCCACATGCAAAAAGTCAGATACACTTTGTGTCTTGGAGCAGAAACATCCTGTCTCTGGACTGCAGGTAGGAAGAGAATGTCTTAACTGGGACACAGGATAAAAGTGGTCACTTTACAAAGTACATTCCTCTACTATAGTTTTTTGCTGCCTGACTTCTTGTTCCTGGGCTCTTTTTCCCTGCAACCTATGGTTGCTTGCCATATGGTGTATCCGGAAAGCAGGTTGCAGGACTTTGCCATTGCTTACTGAAACTACACAAAAGCCAAGCAAAATATTCACAAAACACTAATGAATCGTATTGTTTGGATATATGGTATTATTCTCACTGTCTGACACACACCATTATCAGAGGTTGGAAAACAGACATAAAATAAAACCAGCTTGGCTGGGGTGGTTAATCTGATGTTACACCTTCAGTTACTGATAAACCAGGGGACTGCAAAAATGCCTCATTTGTGAAATAGCACTCGATTCATAAAAATTAGGTATAACCTAGAGGTCTTGTCATGCACAGTGCTGCAGAAGCAGAAAACCCCCAAGAGCTACTGTTTTTCCAACAAATGCCATAGAGGCATGATTTCAGATCACTTCCTTGTGCCCTAAAATGCCTATGCCATCACTGGTGACACCAGCCGTTTCCCATTGTCCTTGTCCAACGCTTCCATTGTGTGTACAGCCACACATACCCAGTCTGGCGCTCTGGCTTTATCGTTGCTTACAATGCACATGTGTTCCCTCTCAGCCCCAGCTGTAATATTTACACAACAGATTGGATTAGAATATTTGCAGGGAGCCTGTTATGAATACCTCTTCAGATAATTTTTGTGGAAAAACTTTTGTTTGCTGATTAGCTAGATAATAGCCTTCAGTTCAGTGTTTTTGGGTGAGGTTATTCGGAGACTGAAAAGATGGGAGGAAATTCATATACCTACACGAGGTGCCTACGTAGTGGAATATTCCTCCTGTACTCTGAAGTGCCAAGGCAGAAGTCAGCTCCAGGGCAGGAGCTGTGTAAATGTGCTAGCACAGTGCTGAGCTCAAGACAAAAGGTCCTGCTAAGGATGTTGTAAGGCAATGAATGCAGACCTTATCCTTTTGGATTTAAAACATAACTTTTTAAATAATATAAGCCAAAGAAGAAAGTGAAAATGATAGACTTGCCCTTCAGTCGTGTTGTAAATTTTATACATGACTGAACTTGGAACGCTCCTTGCAATTCCTTCTATTTCTTGGCAGTTGTTTCTTGCCTCTTAAAGGTCTGCTCCTAGTCTCAGGTCTCACATTTAATTGTTTGTAATTATAATTAGAATGTAAGATCCTCATCTTCCTGTGTGTTCACAAAGGCAGGAACACCTCTGATCACAGCAAACTCCTACAAAACGATAATTATGTTTTTAAGGAAATGGATAAAGGAAAAAAGCCTACTCCCAGGATGAAACCTTGTGCAGTCTTGAGTAAATGATAAATTGGGGGTTAATACCAGGGGAAATAATGTCAGATTTTAACAAGACTGGTGAAGCACAAAGAATTTAATCCAGAAAGGCTACATGAAAAAAAAAATAAAAATTCCTGTGTTTGAGACAAGTGTCCTGATTTTTTGCCTGAAATTCACCTCCGTGCGGAGGGGCCTGTCCAAAACCTCTACAAATCTCTTATTTCAAAAGCTCATGCAAGTTCCATGCAGTGCCCAGCCTTTATGCATATCTCTGTGAAAAAACTGTGGAGGTTTGTAATTGGCTTCAGTGGCAGCAGAACAGTTACATTTTTAAAACATATTTATCATTTTTCCCCTGCAAACTCTCTGTGTAAAATGCAGCAACTGGTTCAGTCATCTTCCCTTTTCTGTCCTCTCACAGGTTATGCAGGTGAACTGAGAATCATGTTTCCAGCACTGAGAATCATGTTTCCAGCACACAGAAAATTAAAAAATACTTGAGGTGCTTTCTGGGAATTTATTTTAGTTATCAGGCAGCTTTAGGTTATTTGATCAACTACACCTGGATCTTGTCTTGATGCGAAAATTTAAACAAATATTTTTGTCAGCAGAAAACAATGCCTCCAGTAACAAAAGGCATGTCTGATGCATGCTTCTGACTCTTTTCCTCTATGTTCCAATTTTTTGTGTCAGATCCATGCAGTCAGTAGAGCTGGATACCCTGTCTTCAGATTTTCAGCTAGCTGCAGTGTGCAAAATAATGCCATGCCAAGATTATCTGTACTGAAGATATGGTATGATGAAAAGCTGGTTCTGTAAAAAGATTTCTTAGGAACACAGTGTGCTGAGATTCTGTTCCCCCTCCCATAATATGGCTACTGTTAACTGTCTGAGTGTTAATTTCAGGGTTTTTTCCTCTCTTTCATCAACTGAATGTCAAGATGATGTCTATATTTCATGTACATTAAGTGAATGGGGAAAGTTTCTCTGTGGATACCTTTTCTGCTTTTTAATAAATTCTTTCTTTTGCCTGAAGAGAATTAGAAGCTGGCTTTTGACCTCCATTAATTTTTTTAATTTAATAGTTCTCTGCATGCATTAATAAATATTAAAGCATACTTTGTACTGCAATGTTTCCATTTCCTCTTCCCCCAATGCTTTCTCACTTGCTGCAGCAGGTGCCCAGTTAAGAACAGATTAGGAAAAGCAGAGGGAATAAATAGAGGAAATCTGGGCCATATCCCAGATCTTTCCCAAATACAGTCTTAGCATGACTCTGTCTACGAGGCCACTTTACAACTGACTGCTTCTCAAAGCAAAGCTATAATTATAAACTAAGGCTTGTTTGACAGCTTTCTCAAGGCAAATAGCACCACTTAAAATCCTGTAAGTTAAAAGTGATCACAAGTGTTTTCCAACTGTGGTATCCTGGGTAGCTATTGCACGTGCAGATGTTCAGTCAGGCTGCACTCACTTGAACCACCTTGGTTTCTGCAGGAATGTTTCTAGAACCAGGTAAAGCCACTTTAAGTGGCATCCTACAAATCCTGCCTTTAATATCACAGTTCTTTCTGCAGATCTTCCAATGTACCCCAAAATAAGTAACTGAGCTCCAAAGAGTGAAGAGACTCTAAGCTTACAGCATATCCTGAAGTCAAGCTGTAGCCACCACTGCCAAGTGCCAGCACAAGCCATCGGACTTGGAACCTTCCTAGACGCTTTGTAAAACAAGTAGCGCATGCAAGTGCCGTACTGTTTGTTCATTTGTTACAAAGGTAAATAATTTGCTTGCTTGTTTGTTTGCTAGAGATAGGAAAAAAGAAGCACCTACCCGGCAGTATTAGGAGGCGATCCACTCCCCAGGGCTCTGGATGTGGATTTATCACGCAGGAACAACTGGCCCCTCTAGTGGAGGCAGCCGTGCACTGCAGCCCTGTGTCTGTGGAGAAGGCAATTAGCGGTGCGAACGCGAGCAACGCACATCCAGCCACAGGGTTTTTGCGAGACCCATAACGCGGTGACTCGCTCGCACGGTGCCACAACTGTGAAGCGGTCTTTTCTAAAATGCCCTATTGTAAATCTTCAGAATGAAGGCCTCCTTTTTTTGACGATGATCAGAAAAGATAAAAGAAGAGGAAAAAAGTCAACCCTCCTACTTATAACTTCCTTTGTGCTTCTCAAGGCACAGCATCTATTTTGCCTCCTTGTCAATGCATGCTCTTTTCTCTAGAGGATGTATGAATATTGTACAATGCCAAGTACACATATTGGCACTTAAAAAAGAACCTGAAATAATAAGTATAAAGGATATGCCCCTAACCATGTAAAAAGACTAATACTTCTTGTGGTATAATTTTCATCAATAATTTAAATTTTTTTTTATTCTGGTTTTTTTGTTTGTTTGTTTGTTTTATATTATTCTGCATATTTTCGAGTGCAGGATGCTCTATGACGAATTTGAACCCTTTGGCAGCAAGCTTGTCTTTTTTAATTTAATTTTCTGGGCCCCTTAGAAGCAATCTGTGGGCTGAAAAAATCCCTGTTTACATTTTACCATGTAAAATTGTTTGGATTCAGATAGTTAATGGCTGGGAAGTAATCGAAAAGTATCTAATGGAATTTAACAATAATAAAGGATAATTTTGCATGAAAGTTTTTATAAAAGGAGGGAATGGGTTTGGAGTACTTTTCCACAGAAGAAATGGAAAGTATAGACATGAATAGAATGAAGTAAGGAACTGCAAATCACGCACAGAATGCACACACCCTTTGCTTGTTTTTCAGAAAGCTCTTTCATTCTGTTACTTCCTGGAACTCCTCATTTGTTTATCTGTCACCACAGGCTTTGCCCACATCCGTCAGCGTCTAAACTCATGCTTTTCATTCTGTCTTCTTGCAACATCTTCTTTGGCATCTTCTTAGGTAAAGCTAGAAACACGAGCACCGCTATATAAAAAGGTAAAAGGTAAAAAAAGAGGGGATAACTTTGCTTGCACCAGAGCAACTTGCATCAAAACAGGTACACACATACTTCTCAAAAATAAAAGCCTTGTTTTAGCTGACCAGTAAAATAGCACATAGGTTTCCATGGCAGTTTTGCTGGCTGGCTCAAGAACTTATCTTGATCAGACATACTTTTTTGGTCCTATTGGGGTTCCTTAAGACAAACATTTTTTAAAGATTGTGAAACATGTCAAACAAAGGCAGTGAATCTACTCTTATGACAAAACTTAGGTGTGACAAATTATTCCCTAAGCGTTGGTACTAAAGCCAGTTTAGTGGTCCAGAAAACACAAAATAAAAGCAGTCAGTGCTCATTAAAGTGTCTGTCTCAGCCTTGTAATATGCAGATTATGAACAAAATTTCATGTTTCCCTCCATTGAACTCAGAGCAGGACACAGTGAAACTGCAGGTGTCAGAAGCCCGCTGAATGATTAATTTTTATGGACTATTATAAACATAAAATGATCAATTAATAATTAGTTTATTCCAAAATGCATCCAGTAGATGCATGTTAGTGGAGCACCTCTTCAGGAGTAACAGCACATGTTATAGCTGGTTCTATGTGTGAGAGCCTTCTGAAGGAGGAAAAGCTGGAAGGAGGCAATACTAAAACCAGTTATTTGTCAAATTAGCCTTAGAAAACCTTGGCGTTGCAAGACAATGAATATGAAATAAAAATAAGGAGAATTTTCAAGTGACTTGAATACAGAAAGGGACGTAATTTGACAAATAGATGAGTACATATCTTGACAGGAATGGAGCAAGTTCAATGATCCAACAAGTCTGATTCAACCCAGATTTCAGTGATCCATTTTGCAGTTTCTATCTCAGATGTTTGAGAACACACAAACACACACACAGGTGAAAGCGTCTTCTAAGAAAGAACGGTGTTATTAAAAAATTCAAATCTGAATACAGGTTTATGTATTAGTCCATTTAGCCAATTATATTTCCCTATTTAAGTCTGTCCTTAAATTTTGTTTATGCCAGAGAATATACACAAGAAAGGTCTGTGATTTTCCCGTTGACACTAAGGTCATCATGGTCTCCATTGAAATCTTTTCACATACTATTTTTCTACAAATCACAACATGATAAACTGTAATGATGTCTTTTAAGATGTCATGGTATGATATATTAACAAGTATCCTGGGAAATTTAAATGGCAGTGTCATTGGCAGGATATTTCATAACAACAACCCTATATTGTCAGAGGATCATGTCTTTCCATTTCCCTCCCTCCTTCCCTCCGTCTCTCCCTCCTTCCCTCCCTCCTTCCCTCCTCCCTCCCTCTCTCCCTCCTTCCCTCCCTCCTTCCCTCCTCCCTCCCTTCCTCCCTCCTTTCCTCCCTCCTTTCCTCCCTCCTTTCCTCCCTCCTTTCCTCCCTCCCTCCCTCCCTCCCTCCCTCCCTCCCTCCCTTCCTCCCTTCCT
>JAWMRA010000130.1:55448975-55468327 GCA_035584735.1 Pseudotriccus pelzelni
CTTCCTTCCTTCCTTCCTTCCTTCCTTCCTTCCTTCCTTCCGTCCCTTCATTTATCTCATTTCTTCTTACTACAATTATTTCCATATAACTTTTGTTCCTGCTGTGACACCTGCAAAACCAGAGCAGTAATACTCCCACAAAATTTCATTGCAGGGTGACTTCCCAGAACAGGTGCAGGTCTCTGATAGAGAACCCTTTAAAACAAGATCTGTAAGTCTGGGACAAACTGTATTGTTTGGAAGAAAACCAGAAATAAATAGAAAAGAGTGGGTTTAAAACATTTGTCTGAAACCGGTTACATCATGGATTATAGCCAGATGATTCATTGTCTCCATTTTTGCTTCTGTAATTCCCACAACTGCACCAAATATCTGAAAACCACTTCATTCTGGTTTTATACACATAAAAGGGATTTTTTCTCTAAGGAATGCTTTTTGTTTCAAGAAATCACACTAGAGCTTAATATTAGTAGTTATTGAAACACTTCTGAGTCCAGTCAAATCACAGAGCTAAAGAATTCAATGTCTTATCTATAAGAGATAGCTCTGAACTGTAACGACTGTAGATATATTCTGCAGCTGTTGAAAAAAGATCCAACATCAGTCCAAGATCAAATTATTGACAGCATCAAGTCTGTATCAGGAAATAAAAGAAATACAAATCCTTGAAGGGCAGGTGTAAATTGGATAAGCCCAAATCCTATAAGACTGAGAGAATACAAAATTTAGGGTTTGTATACCAGAAAAGTATCATATTATGTATGTGTGACAACATTAGTTGGGAAGATTTGACTTCAGTGTTTTCATGGGTTTAGTAGCAGGGGGTGGGCTACAAGGGCGATTTTAGAAGCTACTAGAAGCTTTCACTGTGCTATGGAAAAAAACCCCCAATGATAGCCAACTCTAGGTGAATTTCCTGTTACTGGCCAAGGCTGAGCCAATGAAAATGCCCTTCTGTGATATTTAAGAACAGAGGAATAGAAGTCAGTGTAGCAGAAGAAATTCCAGCCTGGAGAAGAACAGAGGAGGACATGAGATAACAAGCAAGCTCCAAGATCAGAGCTCCTTCTCC
Organism: Pseudotriccus pelzelni; assembly: GCA_035584735.1. Classification (NCBI taxonomy): domain Eukaryota; kingdom Metazoa; phylum Chordata; class Aves; order Passeriformes; family Tyrannidae; genus Pseudotriccus; species Pseudotriccus pelzelni. The sequence continues at coordinate 55,450,048 of JAWMRA010000130.1, forward strand.
CCATCCAGCAGGGGAAAGACTGAGAGCTGAGGCCCCTACCGCCTATGGAAGACTGTTGGGGTACAGAGACCCCCCTTCAGCCCATGGAGGAGCCCATGCTGGAGCAGATGGATGCATGAAGGAAGCTATGATCCTGTGGGATGCCTGAGGATAGAGCAAAGTCCTGCAGAAGACCTGTGGCCCATGGAGAGGAAAACCCACACTGAAACAAATTTTCCCGGGGAGGACTTGTGGTTCTGTGGGGGACCCACGCCAGTACAGCTCATTCGTGAAGGAATGGCCCATGGGGCAGCAGATTGAAGAGAACTGTTGCCCAAGTGGTGGATGGACCCACTGGGAGTGGGTCTGTTTCCCGTGGGAAGGGGAGACACACAAGCAGGGGAAGGACTCAGAGCCATGACCCCCCTGTATCCTGTGGTGAAGACTATGGTGATGCAGGTTGTCCCCCTGCAGCCCATGGCAGACCATCAGGGCACAAAGACCCCCCTGCACCTGATGGAGGAGTAACCCAAAGGGCAACAGATTGGGAAGAACTGATGTCCAGTGGGTGGACTCACGTTAGCAATGGTAGAAATAACAACAAACCCCTTCTTCCTGTCTTCCCGCACAACTGGGAGAAGGAGAGGAGATCTGCGAAGAAAGAGGAGTGGGGGTAAGGTGGTATGCTTTAAGACTGTTTTTAATCTTTAGCTCTTATTCTGTTAGCAATAAATTTAGCTTTTAATTTATTGGTAATAAATCTAGATTTTATCCTCAACTGAGTTTGTTTTGCCTGCTAATAACACTACCTTCTCCTAGTCCTTATCTCTACTCAAGAATTCTGGCTGGTTTTTTTCTCTCTCTCTCTCCTCTGCCCAGAAGGAGAGGGAGGGGGGGTGGGGAAAAGCAGCTTTCAGTGGGTACTGGCATCTGACTAGATCAAAACGACTACAAGTGTGTAGTCAAAGAGTTGATGTATTAAAAAAAAAAATGCAAGAAGAAATTCAACTGTAACACTAAATCAAACTTACAAAAGTAAGAATATAGAAATTATGGGCAGGGCAAGGTACTACTGTAAATCTTGTGTGTGCAAATGAAAGTAGTAAATCCATCTGTTGTGGACAAATCAAAGCCAGTGTTTGACATCACATGTACCTGTAAATTTTAGTCCAATGTGTCTACAATACTGTTGCTTGTGTGTTTAGAAGCAGAAAATTAATCTCTAAATTGGAACAGTAAGCGAGAGAAGGCAGTAAGATAGAAGCCTGAAACTCAGAATAAAAATAAATCAGTTTTGTTAGCCTCTAACAGATTGAAACCCTGGCAGGGTAGAAGAAATGCAAGGGCCCTGCTGTGAGACTGAGGCAGGCTCCATAGATATCTGATGAAGGTAAATGCTAGTATACTAATGAACCATTTGTGCCTGAAGGACCAATGTTGGAAAAGTTAAAGATGTTTATTATGTTTAGCAGAACTCTATAAAGCCTGCAAGGATTGTGCTGGCACCAAGAAGAGGAACTCAGCAGCTTTATTCCATTCATGCATTCATAAACCCATGATTGAAACTAAAACAAATTCTATACATGAAAAAGAGTTCATGAGCCTCTTTTGCCACTGGATGGGAGGATCAGTGTTACCTGTCTGTTCTTTTGGGCAGCTATTAGTCTAATGTGTTCCTGAGAATTTATAATGCTGGCAAATCCAACATGCTAATTTTATGAAACCTTTTTTTTCATAGAAAGTTTCTCATTTATCTAAAACATTTTCTTTATAAAAACAATTTATTTTAGAACTTTTATATTCCATTTAAGTCAGTCTAATCTCTTCTGGACTCTAAACAAGACATCAGCACACTGGAAGTCCTTCCCCACTTGGTGGCATATGAATATAATAATAATTTTTCTAGACTTTTGGTCACTAGTAATAGCAATGTCGACTGTTACTGGATTGAGGACAAACCTTTGTGGAAGTATAACACTAATATGGCAATAAGCTATTGACATTTCCTTGAAAATACCTATCTCATCTAGATTCTGTGAATACCTTTATCCCTAGAAATAAGTAGAAGAACCACCTAAGAAGCTGAAAAACTGTGTTCAGCCTCCTTAGTATCTCCAACAAGTAGCTTTTCTATTACATTCAGTGGGAGACTGCTTTTTTTTCCTGACTTGCCTTTGAATACTCATGTCTTTAATGAATCCTATCTTCTTACACCGCAAAGAATCATAGAATCATTTAGGCTGGAAAAGACCTCTGACCTCTAACATCACCGAGTCAAACCACTAACCCAGCACTGCCAAGTGCACTACTGAACCATATCCCTAAGTGCCACATCTACACATCTTCTAAATACCTCCAGGGGTAGTCACTCCACCACTTCCCTGTGCAGCCTGTTCCAGTGCTTGACAGCCCTTTTAGTGAAGAAATTTGTCCTAATATCCAATCTAAACTTCCCCTGGTGCAATTGAGGCCGTTTTGTCTTGTCCTATTGCTTGTTACTTGGGAGTAGTAACATGTTCCTTTTTATATGCATTTCAGTTTGTTCCCTTTTCTCACTTTGGGCCCTAAATTTGTGCTCCAGATTTATACTTATGTTTACTTTCTAAATAAATTCTCCTGCTGTATATTTGGTTTGAAATCTCACATTCAAATTTATGTTTCAGTCAAACTTATGTTGTAGTGCCCTTGCTAGCTTTCCTCTGTGCTAGTGCTGTAATATTATGTCTGAAGCATCTGCTGGTTCTCCTCGAGCTTCATTCTCTGAGACCAGTCATGAGATATTATCAAGTCTTTTTTGAAATTTGTAGATTTTATTTGTGCTGTCCCATCCCAAGCATTTTAAACTCTACCATTCCATGCTAATGCTTATCTCAGTTCTCTGTTGGTTGAAGCATTTTCAGAAGGTGTATCCTTCCCATTATTTTCCTATTTTTCTATGTAGAAAATTGTCTCATGCATGCATTCATGGACTTGCTAGACAGCTTGTGTTCTGACGTACTAGTTTAGCAATAGATACTTGGGTAGCTGCATCACCTACTATTTTCATGTTATAGTATAATAGACATGAACTCTTCCCTTTATGGGCCTGCATGAGAAGCAGCAGTCCCTGTGCCTTGGTAGCCCACTGTGGTGGATTGACCTTGCCTAGATGCCAGGCGCCAACAAAGTCCCTCTATCCCTCCTCTCCTTAGCAGGATGGGGGAGGAGAAAATATCTCCACCTTATGGGTGGAGGTAAGGGCAATTTAATACCACAAGAGCAAGATCTGCATGCAAAAGCAAAGGAAAGTAAAGGATTTCCATCAGCAAGTGATCACGGAATCATAGAATATGCTGAGTTGGAAGGAACGTACAAGGATCGTGGAGTCCAACTCCTGACCCTGCACAGGACCATCCCCAAGAGTCACACTATGCGCTTGACAGTATTGCCCAAACACTTCTCGAACTCTGTCAGGTTTGGTGCTGTGACCACTGCCCTGGAGAGCCTGTTCCAGTGCCCAACCACTCCGCCGGGTGAAGAACCTTTTTCTAATATCCAACCTAAGCCTCCCCTGACACAACTTCAGGCCATTCCCTCAGGTCCTGTCACTGGTCACCACAGACAAGAGATGCCTGCCCTTCTTCTTCCCCTCACAAGAAAGCTGTAACTGCAATGAGGTGACCTCTCAGTCTCCTCTTCTCCAGGCTGAACAGACTAAGTGGTCTCAGCTGCTCCTCATACAGCTTACCCTCAAGGCCCTTCACCATCTTTGTTTCCCTCCTTTGGAGACTCTCTATGAGCTTAATATCTTTCTTATGTTGTGGTGACCAAAACTGCAGCCAATATTCAAGGTGAGGCTGCACCAGTGCAGAGTAGATGTCCATATACTTCCTGGGAAGCAGGGCCAGTTGCTCTGGAAGACAAACCTTGCAGTAATTAATACGCCTCTTCCTCCTCCCTTCTCTTAGATTGTCTGTCTGAGCAGACATCATATGTTATGGAATATCCCTTTGATCCACATGGATCAGCTGTCCTGGCTATGTCCCCTCCAAGATCTCGCCCACCTCCAGCCTACTGGTAAGGAGGGAATGTTGGAGAGACAGTGCTGATGCTGTACAAGCACTGCTCAGCAGTAGCTGAAACACTGGTGTGTGACCAACACCTTATTAGATAGCACAGAGCTATGGGGGCTGCTGTGGAGAAAATAAGCTATGCCTCAGCCAGACCTAGTACACATATACAGACATTTTTTCTGACTGATGAAGTGGAGAAAATCAGTACATGTTTGCCTTTTGCAGTAAATACAGACTAATAATACCCATGTTCAATTTGGTTTGAATCTCTTAGTTTTGTAACACTGGTTTGAAAATTATTATTGTGTGTTCTATGTTCTTGGATGGTGATTAAGCTTGCAAGCAAAAAGATCCTAAATTCGAATAGCATATGCCATTTATTAAAAGCCAAGGATATTACTGAAGTCCTGACATTCATGACCCTTCAGTCCTTACATTGCTAAAAATCATTCTAATAGGATTAATGACTTAGACCAGTATTATAATTATTGGTGCTAATTTTTCTCAGATCTGCTATTGACAAAGTATATGGACCAAATTAACCTCTGCAATCAGTTAAATTCTCTCACTCTGTTTCTCTTATGGTGGATGTGTTATGTAACTCATAAATGGGCACTTGTTTCAGGTAGAGCTTGCAATTTAAGCACTGGCTGACAGTTTCAGACTTAGCAAAATTGGAGAACATCCATGGATTCAGTTTAACTTTTTTCAGTGACAGTAATTGAGGATCATAATTGTAATATTGAGTATACAGAGAAAAATAGAAGCATATGTGCACAGAAACAGAACAGTTGTCTTAGATCTGCTAAAGCAGTTGCTTTGAACAAAAATTAACAGTTGTAGTTAGTAAGGCATTTTACAACCTCTTTTTCCTTCACTTAGTCCTGACTAGAGACTGGGGGAAGATATCAACTGATGTTATAGCTCAGTGGAATTAAAAAACAGGCAGAATAGCTGTCAGAGAATCTTCGCTTATTTTGACTCAATACATAGCATATGCACAGAAACAAAAAATGGATTTTTGGGCTTGGGTTGTTTTTGGTATTTTTTCCCCCCTCAAGAAAAAAGAATATAGGGAAGGGGTCCAAGGCATTTCCTCAAAGGAAAACACCTTCTTTTAATCTTACACACATCTTCCTACGTTATCCTTAAGGAAGCCTATCACCCAAAAGGAGGAAGCATCTGTATATAGGCACTTAAAATTATTCTTTTAATCTTTTCCTAGGCAGATACGTGTTTTGTTTATACGTTTACTACTAGGAGAATATATGACACTCATCCAATACTTCTGTTGATATGGTTAACCCATTATACACTGTTCAGTTATTTCACAATAGTTTTTCACTCAGAGGTTCTGGTCTAGCAATAGTAACAAGTTTACAAGGTTTGATTTCTTTAGACAAAGATTATGTGCAGGATTCTTTTGTTGGATTTCCCCTAAATTCATTGTGAAATACTTAAAAAATAAAACCAGAACAAACACTGTGCAACCTTTTCTGCACTGCTAAGCAGCAATGGGCTACTTAACCATAACTTTGATAACTGGTTCTCCTGCAATGGTGCCTCAACCTACCTTTAAACTGTTAGTGCAAGAATACATACATTCGCTTTTGGTGACAGCATGAGAAATGGAATTTATAAACCTGCTTTTAGCAGAAAATTTGCCACAAGGTTCTTAAGCCTTCATCGGCTATTTTGTAAGTTCAAGCAGCTTGTGAACAGTGGCAGAAAAATCCTTTCAAAAGCATTTTCCTAACTCCAACCCAATTGTTTAATGCCAAAAGCAGTTCTAATCAACTTCTTTTTTACCCCCTTTTTCATACCTGAAGTCTAAAGAAAATGAGGACAACAGTAGAAAGAATTCATTATATACATATTAGCGTTCTGAAGTCAGGAAACAGGATTAATCATACCCAAAATACCCAGAAGAAAGTGTGTTTATAATCCCTGTACATTCTCATTAGCCACTTGAAACCAGTCTGTGGAAATCTCTAATTGGGGAAGAAATTCTATACAAAATCTTTGCCCCCGAATTGACTGAATCAGGGCTCTAGGGGAAAAACAACATGATTAGCTTTGGCAGTGAGGCTCAGCTGAAAGTCTGAATAAGAAAACAGATTCCCTTAAAGAATATTGCTGCCTGTTGGCCTAATGCAGAGCACACCTCTAACTGTGGTATGGACATCCCTACAGAAATCAGTGAATCTTATCCAATGTAATTCTGAGTTCAGGGAAAAGGGGTCAGAGGTTGTTTTTTGCCTTTCTGATCCTATGAAAGTTCCAGTAATCACAGTCACCTATTAACAACTTTCTCCTTTTTTTGACATAGATTTCACGTGGGGCTGACTTCAGTGATATCTAAATCCCAACGTTTTTTTGCTAGTTTCTTTTTAAGAAAAAAACCTTTCCCTAATTTTCCCGCTTTAATGTGCTAGTCCTCATGGTTGATTCCTTTGAAGCAATCTCTTCCTCTGACCAGACTGTAACTAGGAAATTTAAGAGACGAAAACTGTATCAAATGTATTTGACTACAGAAATAGACTTGGAAACTCTGTCTCCATTCTCCAGTATCTCTCTGTCTCTCTGGTAAGTTCTATAGCCTTTGTGCTCAGTCCCAGAAAGCTGGGATGGTAACTGAATGTCATTGAACACACCATTTGATAGCTGTGTTAGCCCGACAGAAAACAGAAAAGCTGCTGAAATTACCTAAATGGCACCAACCTAAGTCCAGAGAGCGCAACACCAGTCTCATCCTCCTACTCTTCTGTTCCGCTTTCACAGTGGTGGTAAAACACAAAAGAAACTGTGGGGGAAGAACGGGAGAGGAAATCTAGGATGGTGAAGGACAAAGTTGAATGACTCTACCACAAGCTAGAGGTGAAAATTCTTCAAATATTTTAAGAATTCTAAATTAATAATGGTGAAGTAAGATGTTTTTAAAGAATTCTGCTGGGATGAGAAAGCTGTGTGGAGTGGGTAGAGTCAGAGTGAGGACAAAAACTGAAAAAGCAGCATCTCTGAGGATGGCTGAGCAAAAGCAAAGCTGGGGCACAGGGACAACTTGGAAAGTTTATGAGTAAAACAGATGCCCAAAAAGTTAAAAGAAAAAGCTAAAGGCTCACCAAAGGAACAGAGAATGCTTCCATTAGCCCTCTTATGATGTGGAAATATGAATTGCTATATTTTCTGGACAGGCAAATGTATGCAAATATATGTAAATATTATGCAGATTGTATCTTCAGCTTTTTTGATGCCCAGTGTAGTCAGGTCTATAATATACTTATCCAGAAAGAATCAGTGAATTCTTGCTGGCGCGGCAGAAGCGTTTGGGTATGGATGGAGATCAAGTAGTTTTTCTTCCAATTCTACTTTAATAACTGAAGCAGAGTGGATAACTCTCCGAATTAGGCCATGTGCTAACTGGAAGTCATCTGTAAAAAGGATCAGAGGAGCCATGTATCTATGCATTGAAATAAAGGGATATATGTCTTCTGCTAGGAATTCCAAACCATGAGACTGTTGCTATAAATTACCCTTCCATTTTTGTGCTTCACATAAGGAGTCACCAGGGATTTGGGGAAAATCCATCCAGAGTTAACTACCTATAGCTTGTAAAATTAGCTAAGAAATATTTTACATTCATTTAAAATATTTTTTACAAGCAGATAGTATATAATGAGCAATATAAACCATTATTCTGTATTCTACATTGGATTTCTATTTAATTATTTTATATTTCTATTTAAATATTGTAACCTGAGGTTTCACACTGGGGAAGGCTTTTTGATGAGTCCTGAAAAGACAACTGAATACCAGCATCTGTCCTTAAACAGACAAAGAGGCTCAAAGACAGGAGAGGGAAGAAGATAACAGGGGCTACCGTTCGATGGAACATTCCCAAGAATTTTTTGCAAATAGTTGCTCAAATGAATGAGCTGTAATTAACTATTCACATCCTTTTTGTGTTTGCTTTCCACAAATATTCCAGCATATTGCTTTATTGGCATGAATGATCAATGCAGTGATGACTTTGCATTTGTAATTATTATTATTATTTTTACTAGCAGGCAGATTCTCAGAGATATCCTCAACCAATTAGGAAAAAGCCACATGACTGACATGCCCAATAGAAGGAGTCCCTTCTGAATTTCTAATATCAGATACTTTGATTAAACTGCCATCCAATAACCTGCATATGAAAAATATTTATAGAAATTATTTTTTAAAAATTAGATAATTACATGTGAAAATGACAAATGGAAAATGAAGCAAAAGGCCCCTCATCACAAATGAATTATTATTCACCCAGCTCTGTTGCTGATATATGACTTTCTCCACTATTTCAGCAATATAATCAAGTTTTATGGAAACCTAAACTGCCCAGCAACTGGGTGACTCAAGGTAATTCAATGACTGTATTTCATCACTACATCCAGAAAGTAAAGTGCAACCAATAGTCAAGTTCAGCCCTGATGGTATCAGGAAGTCTGAGTTAAGCTGTAACATACTATTTCACCTTGACTGAATCTTCATCATCTTATCTTTATCTAACAATTCCACCACCAACTGGCAGAAGAAGTTAAGATGCTGGACTGAGAAGGAGTGGTTCCGTGTGTGAAACAAGCTTTGCATTGCTGAATTTATAATAACAGAAAACATTCGGTTTTCTGTTCTACTTACAGAGTAATGTCTCAGAGAGGAAGAAATGCAGTGCCCCATTTTGGGGTGTCTTTTACTGCCTATCACTGGCACATTGCCCTTTCCTCTGAAGATGCAGCACACCCCAGGAGCAGTTCTCTGTACTAATCCCATTTCAGGCTACTCAATACCACACATGAAGGAAGTTTCAGCTAAACTCTGTAAGTGCTGGAATTATTTAAAGTTTTGGTTCACCCCTCTCACTATCAAATCTATAGGCTTCTCAGGAAGTTTTGTCACGTCTACTTTCTCTTTATTATGGAAAAGCAGTGCTCTCCCTATTGTTAAGGTTGCAACTAGCTTTTCAAGTCCTATATTTGCCCTTCTTTAACTTTGGCTTGGAAATTGGTTTGGCCTTAAAATTTCCATACTTTGAAGGAAAAGAAGGATAATTAATTTTCTTCAAACAGTGTATAATCAAACTATTTTTGATTTAGAGGTCAATTAAAAATTACCCTGATTGGAAATTTACTTATTTAATATTTTGCTACCTCAAAAGCTGCTTATTATAACCTCTTAAAACTTTTCCTGCACTTAGATCCATTTGATAACTCTCAGACTTCTTAATTAAAAATAACCCCCCCAAACTTGCAATTCTGGCAGTGCATTAGATTTTTCCTGCAGATTACCTTTGGCCATGCTCTTGTCCCTTTATTTCAGCAGACAGTTTTGTTTCCATTGGATTCAGCAGGAAAAAAAGTGGTGGTTCATTGTTTCATTCTGCAAGAATAAACATGGATCTTGGGAAGAAATAGTAAGATATCTTCACTATATGTGCAACTAGAAAACAAAAAAGGATAGTTCTCTAATTATTTTTATGTTTATTTGATAAATGAGAGTGTGGTGGGTTGACCTTCTCTGGACATCAGGTCCCACCAAGCTGCTCTATCTCAACCCCTTCTCAGCTGGACTTGGGGAGAGAAAATAAGACGGAAAATGACTCCTAGGTTGAGATAAAACAGTCTACTGAAGCAAAAACAAAAGCAAATGTTGCACCCACACAAGCAAAGAGAGAAAAACCCATTTATTCTCTGCTTCCCATAAGCAGGTCTCGAGCACATGGTTGCTCTGGAAAGCAAACATAAATAATGAATGCCACACCACTCTCATAATTTCCTTAGCTTTTATATCTAAGCTGATGTCATATGGTGTGGAATATCCCTTTGGTCAGTTTGGGTCAGCTGGCCTGGTTGTGTCCCCTCCCAGGATCTTGCCAACACCCAGTCTACTGATGGGGGCAATGCTGGGGGGACAGCACTGCTGCTGTGTGAGCACTGCTCAGCAGTAAACAAAACACTGGTGTGTTATCAAAACCTTTCCAGCTACCAATGCAAGGGACAGCGCTCACGTGAGGGCTGACATGGGAAAATTAACTCAGCCAGCCACAATACAGAGAGTTTTTGTATTATAAAGCTCATCTACATTAGTATATCAACTCATGTCAGTAACGTGCTCCTGGAATGAATCTTTTGATGGTCCCCATTCACTAAACCTACCTGTGTCCTGTTCTGTCCAGGAGTCCTGGCTGGAGCTAGTCCCAAGGAAAGACACCTGAGAAATGCAATGTGAATGCCAGATACTCAGTCTCCACTGCTTCTCTTCATAGGTCTGCTCTGGTTGTATCCCTCCACTTGTTCCCCTTGATGTAGCCGGAAGACAACAGAACCCTTTGTGAAAGATGAAAGCATCTGCCACAAAACCAGTAGCACATGCAGAAGGAGAACACAGGGAAGGTCCTCACTGTGGGACTGTCAGCAGTCAGAAAAAGCAGGCAATTAACAAGGAAAGCTAAAAGGCATGTAAAAAGAATACATTACTGATGGGATTGAGAAGGAATATTTTAACTAAATCAGAAACAAATGAAATCCTTCAAGTGGCACAGATCCAGAACTTGACCAGGGTTGCAAAATTGTCAATCACTATGCACGAAAAACAGAAGTATTCATCATTAGCATGATGTATTCATCTCTTACAGTGATTAATTAAATACTTTCTATTCCATTAGTAACTGGGGAGGATGTGAAACAAAAACCATTAAGCATTTTAGAATCTACTGTGTCCGATAACTTGCACCCAGCAGTATTAATGAATTGGCTTAGGAGCTCTCTGAATATTAACGTTGATTTTGAACAACTTTTGATTTGTGGGGGAAAAAGTTCCAGAGGACTAGTAAAGAGTGCTGCTGTTTTAAAAAGAGAAAAATGAGCTGATATGAAGAGATACAGGCTACTTAGTCTGATATCAATTTCTCTTAAAGCCATGGAAGGGCTTGTATGGGACACAATCAGTAAAAAATTTAAGATTTTAGCATAAATAATGCCAGATAATATCGTTTTATGAAAAATAGATCTTATAAAGAAAATGTGCTATCATTTTTTCATAAGATCATCTAAGTCTGGGTGATAAAGTGTTGACATAATATTTAGATTTCTGGGTTAATTTCATCCCATTTATGTTACATTAAAAATTTTAAAAATAGCATTGTGTAGACACAGTACAAACCAGTGTAAAAATTTAGTGAAACAGATTAAAAATCTGCTAATGAATAAAGCACAATTAGGAATTGCAAGTGAGATCTGATATAAAATGAAGGCATTTGTAACTGTTTCATAGAACTGTAGGAATCATCTTGAATCAGATTTATCTAATACTTTGTCTTCTACAGCCCTCAGGATGATTCAGAGGGAGGTGCTCAGACAAACTTAAGGGTAAGGATGTGCAAAAACTTGTGACACATTAGTACTCCCTGAGTTTGATTGAAATAAGTGTTGTTACCCCTGAAAATTCTGGGTGCCCCTATGTCTGTCTTGCAGTCTCTTTGTGAATCTGTTTCAATTCTTGGCCCCAAAGATTTCCTCATTTTCAGATTCTTACTGAAAATTATATGGAATAGTAACAGTATATCTTTTTCCATTTTGCTCCAATTGCTTTGCCTCTTCCTATGTGTGTGTGTGTGTGTGTGTGGTTTATAAGACAAACATTCACTTTAGCCTTCATTACAGTTTGTAAATTTGACATCCATTTTTTCATGGTCAACAGCCCCAGTGACTTCCATCTCTTTTCATAAGAGCAGTTTTTAATGCTCTTGATCATTCCCATTGTCCTTCACTGAACCCTCTCTAAATCAGCATTATTGTTTATAAGATGGAGTCACTGGTAGTGCACACAGTATTTCAGATCAGACTATAGCATTGGCAGTTTAATCCTTTCTCTATTAGTTCCCATTCTTTATGCATCTTAATATGTTTGCTTATCTGGTACAGCTGCACATTAAGCAGAAGTCTTTACTGAAGTAATTTACAAGGATAACTAGGTCCCTTTCTAAACTTGGTACGCTAATTTAGAGTTCTGTGAGGTGTTGAGTAATTCATATTTTTTCCACCTGGTGTACCTTACTTTGCTTTTGTTGGTAATTCATTTGTGAGAGGAGGTCACACGATTTTTGTTTGTTTCAGAAGTTGCACACAAACATCTCTGAACTTAGGTTGAACTATTTTTTATTCCTTGCAAATTTTGCTGCCTCACAGCAATTCCCTTTTCCTAGATGATTAATAAATAAGTGGATGAGCAGGAACCTTGGGGCCCAATGCTGTTATCCTTTGACATGATGAAATTGACCGTTTAATCCTGCCCTTCACCTCCTTTTCCTCTACCACTTCTTGATCCATCACTACTTAGCTTTCTTCGTAGCTTCTTGCAAAGAATTTTGTCAGTGGCCCAGAGAGGTTAGAATAAATTATGCCAGCTGCTCTTCTTTATTAACATATTCAAGGAGTTCTAGGAGATTAACACAACAATTTTTCCCTCTGCAGGAATTGTGCTGATTGGCCCCTATTTGGCCATGGTCTCCCAAGTGTTTTGCTACTTTGTTTTAAATTATTATTTCAACTAATTTATTATGTTCACCTATAAGGCCTTCTGGTGTATTACTCCACAAAACACCCAGAACCTCTTTGAATATCTAGGTATTTAAAGACGTATATTTAAAGCATATTTCCATATTTGTTCTGGTGCTCTTCTGTTTATTTATCCATTATCTGCAGGTAGTACTATATCTTTAATGGTGGAATTTCTAGGTGACGATTTGGTGGTAAAACTACAACGGATGAGACAAGTTGCAAGTACCTAAGAATGTGGCTTTTGGGTAGATAAGCAGGGTAAAAGCAGCTTGTAATATGAAGTGCTATTGCTACTGAAGGTCTTATTCCTTACTCATCCTGTTCCTGTGAATACATTGGAACCTGGGCCTAGACTTTAGGGAGAACAAAGAGGCTGAGTCCAAGACTCAAATATTAAATAAGGCTTTGAAAAAAGCACTTAAAAATCTGAAATACAAAATATTTAGCAGGGCATTAGGGAAGCTTAGTCCATTTTCTACATTCATGTGAACGGGTAACTTAACTGTGTTCCACAGATGTATAAAAGAAGACTTATTTTTCATCTTTAGTTGTGAAGCACAAAGTGTCATGCAGAGGTGCTGTTATGATTGGTAGCAAAAGGAAGTACAGCTACTGCATACTTTTTTAACCACAAGGCTTACTAGGCTGTCAAATAATTTGCCAATTGGTAGAATTTCACTCACTTGAAGTATTAAATCCAAGGGTGAATTTTCTGGTAAAAGAAATGCTGAGAAAGAAGTTAAAGTTAACACAGAAGTTGCCAAGAAAAATTGTTCATGTGTAAATATATTTCCTATCACAAATTATTATTAGTTACTACCCATTGCATACATCATACAGCTGATTGGTTCTGCCAGTGGGCTACATTCTCCCTGTTTGCTTTCTCTATGCAGTTCAGTAACTCATTTTGGTTCCTTTAAATAGATCAGGAAATTATCAAATGCAGCCTGTCTGTGAGGCTTAAATTGATCTATGTCAAGGAATCAGGAAGCCCTTGGATATGCAGCTGGGAAGAGGAGAGGCTTTCAAGTGCTAAGAGGAGATAGTGGGACCAAGCATCCTGCTCTGAAAGTATGGTCCTCACTAAACTTCTGAGGGGAGGATCATGAAGAGCTTCAGATGTGGCTGTGTATCTGCTGCTGTTGTCTATTCCACCTGACCTCTATATCTCCCTCCCATACACTCTTCACCTCTGAAGGAGTAATACATCACAAAGAGGAGGAAAGAACTGCTGAGCCCAGCACAATATGCCCCAGCCCTAAAAAAGTCATTTCACTGTTCAGGTATGGCTCTCCAGTCAAGAATACCTCTATTAGACACTCACAGTGGTCTCCAAGGACTTTCAGGTTGACTCAGCAGAGACTGTATATCATGCTTAACTCCCCACACCTCCAAGTGTTTTGTGGATCTAAAATCTGAGAACTCACCAAAAATTACAATAGAAGTTTTTAAAAATGTTGAAAACTGGGTCCTGAGGCAGCATTCGGGAAAGTGCTGGTTCACCACAGCAGCAGCACAGGTATCAGGAAACATGTGGCAAATTCTGAAAATTTGTTGACCTTAAAAAGAAAGTTGTCTCAACTCAGCCCCCAGCTTCCCATTTTCACTATTATTCTAATAAAGAAGTTGATTGGCATGAAAGAGAGAAATTGTGAATTTTTACCCTTACTGTTGTACCGAAGAACAGAAACATGGCATATGATTGTGGTTACCAGTGATGCAAGACTACTTGGGTAATTGACACAAACTGTTAACCCGAGACCGACAGATTAATAAGCATTCTCAGTTTATAAATGGATTTTGGTTTTAGACTTACTGAGTTAAATCGGAATTATTTATCTAGATCTCAGCTGTGTGATTCAAAATAGTCTGCAGAACTAATTATGACTAATTTTATTCTTTGAGTGCACCTGCCATTTGTTTCTAAAACCATAAGGTAAGGAAAAATATGTTTCAATAAATAATGATATCCTGAGGCCAGCCCACTTATGTTTGGTTTTTCACTTATGCATGTACTTTTTCAGGCACTTTTTATTGATTTAGGATATGCTTAAAATACAGATTTGTTAGCTTCTACCCTGCCCATAGGTGAGTAAAATGCTCCAACAATTTGTGACCATAATTCAAGTATGTGTGTTGATGATATATTCTTAGAGTGACTAACAGACAAAGTAGGACTAGGCTGAGTTTATTCTCCCCTCCACTGGCCTAAGTATTTGCTTAACTCCATCATAGTCTCCATTTCAACAGAAGAAAATTTCTTTTTTTGAGAATATTTCTTCCATAAAAAGACTGAAAGTTCAATCTCAGTGAGGGCCTAAGCATGACAAGTTGGTGGCCCAAGATTATTTTCCTCATAGTATGTCAGTCAGGGAAGATGGCAGGCAGTACTCCAGTGTTATCCTGCTTTCTTTGTCCTGTCTACCTCCAGTTCAAATAGACAGAATAAGAAGAGAAAAAGAGGAAGGGCAAAGAATAAGCCCCTTGCATGCACTTTTCTGCCAGAAATGGAAGTGAGACTGATATTTTCAGTCTTTCACTTGAGTGCAGTATGTTCAGATGATGTTTTGGCACAGCCTTCAAGTTCTGGCTAGCTTTAGGATTGCAAAGCATCATGCAAAACACCAGGACTCTGAACTGAGCTTTGACCTAGTATTTAGTATTATCTAAACAGAATACTGGCATAAACCTGATTTTTGGCAAGGTAGTGACTCTAAGTCATATTTTACACATTAAGAATAGGTTAACTTGCCCAACCCCATTGCTTTAGACAAGTAAGACCAATATCCTTATGCGGATTTAGGTCTCCATTGAGAATTATGGAAATAAAATGTCTTAATATCTGCAGTGCAACTGTACTTTCAAATAACTTTGCTTTCTAGTTCACTCGCAGATCCTGGGCCATTGATCATCAACACTCTGTGTGTGTGTGTCTGTTATTTTGCCCTTGAATTACTCCTTGGGACTAATGCAATTTTTTCTCTTGAAGATCTAATTTGGGTGAAATGTGGAGGAGCTTTCCTCCAGTGGCAGTTCATTTCAGGCCATTCACTGCAGGCGGTGTAGGCAAGACTACTAGGTTTACCTCATCCTTTTTTATAAAATCTTGCAAATTTATCTGTGTAGGATATCCAAGGCAATAAATCTAATGCCTGAGAACGGAAACTTTGGGGGCATGCCAGTGAGCTGTGACAGTTCTCAGGTTTATGCACTTTTAAGTGAAAAAAAGAGACAAAAAAGATGTACTCATTAAGGCCACTACTTGGAACCAAAAGGATACACAGGGTCATTGACTAATCAGTGTGGATGCTCCTAGTCTGTTCTAGAGGGAGCTAAACCAGAGCAATGTGAAATGTACAATCAATCTGTCACTTAGCCTGTGGCCAAGGGATCATTGGCCAAGACAGATGACTTTACCAGGGTAAGTGCAGTTTTGGAGGAGGAGCACCTTTGCCTTGGATCATTATCTTTGAAATGGGACCATCACACGTTCCAAACTCACAGGAATGTGAGAACAGCAACATTCTGAAATATTCTTGTGAAAGCAAATTACATCAGTTAAAGGTGCAGTGAAAGATGAGAGATTTGGAGCCTGATTATATTGCTAGAGTCAAGAAAGCCCTTGGGTCAGATTGTGCTTTTCCCAGCACAGTGTGATGTTCACACTGGCACAGATGATCCTGTAACACTGCTGGAGAGGGGGAAGTAACAGGACAAAGTGTGGCAGCAAGGTGGGAGGTGCCACAGGAGCAGTGCTCTTCCAAACCTTGGAAGCTGTGACTGCTTGGGCTGGGCACAGAGCAAGAGCAAAGGGAGCTGAGCCTTGGGATGTCAGAGGGCTTCTGCAGGTGCAAGTGGTAAGGGTGTCAGTCCTTCCCATGAAAATGCCTGCTGCCTAAATCTCATCTCATGGAGTAAAGGGTGCTGTTATAGATGAGTTGCCCAGTGGAAACTAAATTAAACCATGCTGGAGATTGTAGGAGTGAAAGGTTTCATTTCCTAGAAAAAACTGATTGAAAATGGCTTATCCTACCTACCTGTCTATCTATCATAGGTAGTTCCAGGTGCCTATCACTGTCACTACTAGTCCTGTATTGGAAATCTCTTTATACCAAGTCGTCTCACATGATATTATCAAAGGATTCAATAAAACCAGATCCTAGGAGAAAAATAAAAGCTCTTACAGCTCTGCAATTACCTCTGATTTTAGCCAGATTAAAATTACAGGGAAGAGTTGAATTTTAATTCTCTTGAAATTCTGGCCTAATTATGATGTTTTTGTTTTGAATTTATTTCATAAGCAGGTGATATAAATAGATTCCTGAACAGAGGGTTCTGTAGAGGAGTAGACAATGGTAGCTTTGATACTCCAAATGGACTGATGGAGCGAGGCTTCACAGATGCATGATTTGTATTTTACTATGGTCTCACTGGACACTTTTTGAATACATATAATATTAAAATATGTTCCCTTAAGCAATAAGAAAAAGACAATTCATAAGGGATATGAAAAGGAAAACTTTCTTTTTGATCAAAATTCAGTAATTAAAACCATTTTTACTTAGGTTTACCATTGAGTGTTTCATTAGCTGGTAACTGTTTTAGTGTTGAAGCCAGATAAATAGACAATTTGGTGAGGAAGTACTTTTCATCTTCCATTTTTCCTTAAATATTTGCATTTAGATAGTACTCCTATAATATGAGAAATTTTATGGAAAACTGGAATTTCATACATTGAAAGGAAAAGGAAGATAGGTTATGTGTCAAAGACAAGCAAAGAAGCAAGAGGGAAAAGAGAAGGAAGGACTTAAGAAACAAAATTAGGAAGCAAAGAGGACACCAATAAGAGGGCACAGATATGGCAAATGGAAAGTTTGAAGAATTATTTGAATAAATATTTTAATATTGCAACATTGAAATGCTTTGATTTTTTTTTTCTATTCTAAAAAAAATAGGAAAGGTGAGACACAGAGAGAACGAAAGAGCTCATATTTTCTTTAATTCAGTCTTTAAAAGAAGTGAGATCTCAAACATTGGCATATTGTAGCTAGACTCCTGGCACTGTCATACCTTGTTCGTGATGCAAGAATGCTGTGATTCATGCAGAGGATCATCTGAGGTTACACCTGCCTGGAATTAGACCCAGGCAAAGGACTGCAATATGTTTGCTCACCTTTTGGCACTAGGAAACACAGAAAACTGAAATACAACTTCTTTGAGCAAATGTTTTCATTGAGCAAATGTTTTCATTTCACATCACGCTCTGCAAAAGCATGTTTTGCCGGACATTGGCAAATCTGCCAACATCCCAATTGTCTTCTAGTTCTTTCTAGAAAGAATCTACTCTAAAGTGGAGCAGTAAAAGCCCTAAAGATCAGTTTGGGTTTTGTCTTCATCAAAAAGCTGCACCACTGCACTGGTGGCAGGGAAGAAGTTTAGGGGGTCAAGCTTTAGTCAGCTGCTCACAGAAAAAAAACCCCAACAAAACAGCAGGGCATTTAAAAAGTCACCTCCTGTTCTGATACATCTAGAGGAGAATACAACCCCTGTAACAGCAACAGCAGGCATTTCTTATGTAAGTAATGGCCAGCCTTCACGAATGAAGATCCGGGGAAGGTCTTTACACCTTCCAGCCTGCGCATTGGATTTTTT
>JAWMRA010000130.1:55468427-55485148 GCA_035584735.1 Pseudotriccus pelzelni
CCAGCCTGCGCATTGGATTTTTTAGGTGAGACACAGTGTGCGCGGAACTGAGCCCACCCTTTAGTCCTAATGTGCTTCAGTGCAAAGTCAACCAATTTGGCTTTAATGTTCTTTTTTCTGCGAAGTGCATCAGTAACATGCTTCCCTCCAGCGTACTGTGAGCAGCAGCCTCTGCCAGAGCACCAGGAGCAGGCGGCTGAGGCAAGGCAGCAGCGAAGTCAAAAAGCTTGCCTGGTTCCACAGCAGACGCTGCCAGTCCTCACATCATGTTCCTGCCAGCCATGCTGAAGCATACTACAGGACCTTTCCTGAACTTCCTGGCATCAAAGCTAGGGATGCTGTTAGTGGTTTTGGTATCCGCCAGTACCCACTCCACATCTTTTCTTTCAGCACTCAGCATAGTGGCCTCTGAAGACTGGATGACTTTTGCTGTCTAGACCACCTGTGTCAGTGCAACCAGTGTGTCCACAGCAGCTCACTACTGATCTTCTCCTAGAGATTATTCCTCCCTCTCTCTCCCTCTCAACTCAGGGGCCCGTCTCCTGACCCTGTTGCTCATAAAATGACTCTCTAACATGTTTCTGTGAAGATGAACCAGGTTGGTTCACGCTATTTAAATCACAGTTCTTGTTTATCTGACTTGCTATAACCAAAATGGGTGAGTGAGAATGCCATGAGGAGTGGATCCAAGGGTGGATTTTCTGGTAGAAAAGTTATAATGCAGAAGCTGGGATCACTAAAAGCCTTTCCCTATCAGATATTTAACAAAGTACAGCTCTGCTGACACCTTTTAGAGATATCAGGTACAGACTGAAGCACAAGAAACCTACAATGAATGTGAAGAAAAAGCTATTCTGCATTTCCTGAAACTGAATTTAGAGAGGCTAAAGTATGCAGCCATGCTGATGGACCATCTAAGTCAGAGAACATTTAGACTCCTATAAACAACCTAGAACACTTACATGGAATTGAGCTACTCTACAGTCATTTGAAGGCTCAGGTGCAGTAAGAAGGAGATTTTACTTTTCTTTTTTAGATTTAGACATTTTTTATAAGAATTTTTTTGGACAACGTAAGACCTTTTGAGATTCACTGCCCTCCATGATTAGAAACTCTGGGGTTTTTATTTGTTTAAAAGATTAGAGTGTTTCTGGGTAGGAGAAGCCCCAAGGTATAGTCATCACTTCCTTCTTTTCCTCTAATTCTGAAACAGCAAACCGATTATCATATATTAACTTTTTCTAAAGACAAAGAGCAAGATGCAACATGGGAAGTAAAAAGTAGCACTAAAGCCTAAGGTAAGCCCCAGAAGCTCTGACTAGCCATAGTGCTGTGTATTTTGTTGGGAAGAATGCACACTGGTCAGAACTGGCAGACTGGAGAGTGCATATGTATATACTGGAGCATGCTTCACCTGAAACTTATACTGGCATCACAATACCTCAGTTAAAAATTCTGTCCCATCCACATACCTTATTACCATAAATTTGGCCCCTATGGAAGGCACCTCAGCGCATTGGAGTATCATAATTTAGTACTGAAATATAGCTATGCATCAGAGGGATACTCTCATCCCAATTTCCATATCAGATATGTAGGCAAATGTGTCTCAGTATAGAGGACATGCAGGTACACAACTGTGATACTCATAACTCTATCCCAACCCGTTGTGACTAAGGACATCTTTTTTTCTTCACAGCCAGCACCCATGAAAATAATAGCAAAAGGCAGTCTGAAGAGTTTCTGTCTTCATAAATGTTGTAGACTGTATTCCGATTCATAGTTTGACCATGATCTCTCACCAAAACAGAAACAGCATTTAAAAATTGCTCAAAGCAATCAAGCAAGCATCAAAACGGAACTGTTCAAGAGAGACAAAGTACATCAAAAGTACCTTCTACCTCCACAGAATCCATTTTTCACCCTGGTTTACAACCACTTAGCTAGTCACCTGCCAATACCCTTAGAAGAATTTAAGATGAATGTTCTTTTTTTCCTAGGAAATCCATAGACTCAACATGTTTTGATGCAGTACTTTTGTCACAAAACCTTTCCATTTGTTGTAATCAATACAAGATCTAGCTTTCCTATATGATGTTCACGGATGTAATTTGTGTGGGCAATAAAGTCCAGCAACCAGATTACTATTTCGCTTTTGCAAATACCTGTTTGTTTCTCCTTCAGCTTGGGAAAAACAATGGGATACAGCTGAAACTGTTTTGGTTTCTCTTTAACCAAGGGCATTCTGTTTTTATGACTGAGTGGGATTTCCCCGTAGATTTGAAAAGGGCAGATTTAAGCCAGCAGTAGTGCCCCTGCTAGTCAAGGATCAAAAAACCTATATGGTGAAACAGTTTCAGACTCTTAACTTGCAAACACACTTCTGTTAAATGAAAGAAGATGGAGATATAGCTCAAATGAGAAGCAATCATAGTAATCAAGCCTTCTTGAAGCATTATCTCAAATAACACTGCGAGACTGGTAATGCTGTGTCAGTTATCGCAGAACATTTCCCAGTATTCTGGAATGAGTGATATAATACAAAATCACAGCTGTAAAAAGCATTGACTAGTGAGCCCACATATATTCTCCTGACATTTGTTTTATAACAGCAGGGTATAAATTAGGAATGTTTTCTATCATCTTTTTTTGATTTTTCAATTTTTTTGCATGTGGTTTGTTAGACAGCGGACACAGAGAGTATGATGAAGCAGTTGTTAGAGCAGTTCCAAGATGATGTAGAGCCGGGTTATGAACCCTATACTTGCCCTTGATGAGCCATCACTCAATTCCATCAAAGGGATTGCTAACTTTTCACCAATATCAGCAAGCATCAGGTTACTTCTCTATTTGCTTCACTGATGTAAAAGGAATTAGATTTTTTTCATCCCTTTTCCCATTCCTTTTTATAACAAATGCATCAGAGTGCACCAGGTGAAAATATTCATGATAACAAAATGTGGATCAGTTTGGTTTTACAGGTCCCCTTTGGCTCTACAAGTTCCCTTCAGAGCTGACCTGTGGCTGTCACGGTTGGAGTGCCACAGTAGACAGCTTTGTAATGATCTGAGGCGTATTGCCAAATAGTTCCTTTTTGATTTCCATCCAACACAAAAAAATAGTATTAAATTCAACAACTCTTGTATCATGCTGCTGACATATCTGGAGGGTGATTAATTGTGCCCCTGGGGTCTCTGTAATGTTCTACTCTTGACAAAAAGAGCTTTTAAAATCTATCTAATAACTATAATTATGAGTGAGGACAGAGACCCATAACTGTAAACGGATTCTCTGTGTTCCTTATATAAGTACCTGACAACAACTGAAAGATGGAAAGCCGAAGAGCATTTTGTACCAGCAAGCAGAATGCAGCAACTTTTCAGGATAAATTCTATCTGCTGTGAACAGTTTTGTCTAGTAAGAACCAATGAATCTATTAATCTATTCTGCAAGACAATGGATAGCTACGACCTGTCAGCTTTACGAGATCCATCAACGTCCTTCCATATCTTTCTGAGGAAGGCCTGTGTGCCCTCTGCAGACTCTGTATGATAGAATAGCATCATTAACACTGTCATTGCTGCTGTTACAGAGCTTCCTTTCTCTGCATTTCTAACACAGTTGTTTCATTAAGTCACATCACATGGGGTTAAAGTTTTGCAGACAGATTCTTTTTCTCTCAGTGAGAGATTTTTACTTTGTATTTTTTTAAGCTATAATTGAAATGAAACCATAAAAATCATTCTGAATTTGAATTTATGTAGTTACAAAAAAATGAAAAACACAGAGATATTTGTATTCCTGGCTTTAAAGGGACAAGCATATAAAACAAAAGACAGCAGTGGCAGAACTATTGATAGCTTGACACTGATACATTCCTTGTGTTGCATTTATATTGATTTAAAGAATGAGAAAAGAGAGGTATAAATTTATGAGGGCATTTTCGATGAAAGTTTGCATTCATTTATTAAGTGAAATTTTATAGAGTACAAAACCATTGACCCTATCATTTGTTTTTACAGATTTATGACTGAATCTCAAGCCTACTAAAGTCAATAAGGGTTGTTTCAACAGTAGACTTCAAATCAAGACGTTGTTGCCTGACTCTTCACTCACATTAAATAATGCCATAGAAACATTACATCAGGGTAAATCTAAGAAGAAAGCAAATCTATTTCCAGTCTTCAGAAAAAAAAGTGCATTTAGGAATTTAAAATGTACATAGATGTGTGTATTTATGTTCCAGGCTTTGCTCTGGTTCTAGCATGAAGGGTTCAGAAAGAAGATAATGAAGGGAGAGCTAAAAGATTATAGGAGGAGTAACAAAGAAGCTGGATAACTCCTCACAGGACACACCTCAGGAAAAAATTATCTGCAGCTCAAATATTTAGCTAGAAGCGAAACCTTGGAAGTTTTTAGGGTTGAAAAAGTCTGAGTGACTAGAAGAACCAAGGAAGCTCATCTTAAACAGCAAGTTCTCCTACAATAAGATATATATTTAAAATTGTATAATCGTCTTTATGCATTCATGATTATACAGATACAAAGGTGCTTTATAATGGCATGGATATTTCACACAGTAATAGAGATAAGCAATCTCTATTTAAAGTACATCTACACTTCTTTCTTCACATTATTAGTTAATATATTAGTGAATGTAGTGCACACTATTTTTTAAATCACAAGACCATCCAAACTGTAGCAATGTAACTTTCAAGTATGGACTTAAGCTGTAGACACAGGTGAAGTAGATAAAAACCCACAGTACATGTCAGTAAAAAGGCAAATGCAACTGTAGTCTTTGTGACTTTGTTTAGTCCCCTCTAATATGATATTTATTTGTAAGCACTGCGTTATTAAAATTATGCCTTTAGATTGCTGTAATTTCAGAGCTAAGTAACAAGACACCATTAATGTGGATGGACTGACCTGTGAAGAAAGAACTAAGTAGGTATGGTCATGGTATTTTACCCCCTAGATGATGGTGTTTGCAAGCTGTTGTACTGGTGTGGCTTAAAGAGGTAGCTAAATGGAAATGTAACCAGAAATTTCTTTTTGCCACTTCTACAAGAAGAGGGTAAAAATGCATGCAGTGCTATACCCACCAAGTTCAGTAAGTATCTTTGTGTAGTGAGATGTAGAAGTAAAGTGGAGAGAAGATGTGCCGATATTCTGCCAGTATTTTAAGAACACTAGTAGAAGAAAAGAGTGGAATATTTATTTTAGGTAGTAGACTCCATAGTTATGATTTTTCACAAGCTAATTCAGGCGAATGTTTCATCTCAGTGTTAGACAATAATCCTGACAATAAGCGTCCATAAGAAGAGACAAAAACCCCCATGATTTGCTTTTAAAACTAAAACCTGAATGCAGTCGTGCTGTAAGGATGAGGAAAACATGACAAACTCCACTTTTCATATCACCTATCTCAGTCAAGAGCATGGTAGCGCTGAGTAACTGTTTCCTATGCTTATGTCAAATTTGTTCAATCTATACTAACAAAGAGGCCTTACAAATGGCAATAGGCAACAGCCACAAGAAGGAAATTTTGATACTGGTCTGATGCATGTATTTGCCTATAGTGAGACACCAAGTTGTGTCAAATCCAAGTGTAAATTTCCAGGATTTCTAGTTCTTCTGAGAGGTCAAAGCAAGTCAAGTCATATTGACAACAGGAGCTTACTGAGGAGGTTGATAGCTCCTACAGTCTCCATTCCAGCTGTCTTTCACTATAGGTTCTGCACACACTTGGGGTAACTAGGTTCAACTAAATTTCCCAGACAGATGTTGAAAATTAATATGAGTTCAGGATCAAGTGTGTCTACTTCTCTGGCCTGGTGTCCTTCACTTTCTTTGCTCTCTGTTGTGCTTTTTGTTGTATATTTTCTTAAATTAAATGTGCAGCTGAAATCATAACTTTGTGTCCTGTTGACCTCTGGCAACCACTGTTATTTGCACAGCACTCAGGATAATAGGAGCTCACCTGATTGGGTCCCACAGGTTTTACCTTCATAAAATAATTATTGCTACCATTAGGATAAATGATCTTTAAGGCATCTAAGAAAATTATCTCCAAAGAAAGAAAGAAAAATAGAAAACAAGTGCTATGATGAAGCTTATTTGACAAGGTTATGTAAGATAAAGTAAATTAAAATGGCATGGAGGGTGGGCGAAATAATGAAAAAACAAAGAGTAAAATACAAAAATCACTTTCAAAGAGAGAGAGATATGAGAAGAGTTTAAAATTTAGTGGTCACAGAAGAAGGAACACCACCATGTGTCACATTAATAAGCATTGTAAGTAGGGATGTTGATTAACTCAGGAATGACTTATTATAATATAAATGACAGGACATAATGGAACTGAAGTGACAAGGTATGTGATGTGTATTAGAGAAAGCAAAATGAAAGCTAAATTCCTCTGGGACAAGTAAACCTTTAGAAAAATTTGTAACAGGTCTGTTAGAAACTGGGTTTGGAAGTTTATAACTTACGGGGAGAAGAAAATGGAACAGAATCTGGGCACAGAGAGAAATGGTTCATATGTTGCAACTGAGTCTAGAAGAAAAGTACAAAAAAGCTATTAAAACAAAAGGGAAAAAATAGCATGAAGAATGCATACATTAACTGAAGAAAGAATAAAACATTTTTTTTTTGTGTACATAAAACCACACCTAAGTCAAATGGCAGTGCACAGATAACAATTGACCTTCCATAATTCTAAATCACACCAGCATGATTTCAAAGGACTCATCCTCAAGATTAAGAGAATACTCACCTCTTTTTATCACTGACAAAAAAACCCAGGTAATTTTATTCAAACGCACTTCAATATATATAATTTAGTACATGTTTAAAAAAGGGTTACTACAAATACTCTCTGTGACATTGGAAAAGTCTTTGTATGCTAAAATAATCACAACCGTAAAATATAGCCTAGTGAAAACTGACTACCTCTGTTAAGGAAATAAAAGAAGGTTGTGTTAGTGTGGATACACATTGCTTGCCTGTTTCTGTAAAATTACTAGTTTAAATGATATTAAAGCTATCCAGAAGTTTTGTATTCCTTAACATTTTAATTTCTGCCTATATAAATTGACTAGGATTTCAACTGCAATGATAACTTCAGAAAAGATAGCAAGAAGGCTTACCAAAACCAGTGGATTTGCATGTTTACCGCAAAACAAGTCAGGGCAGAAGAATATATACTGAATTACAAGATATGCTGTGCCTCATGAAATGAGCACAAATGAAGTGGGACAGGGAGAAGAAAATGATGAAATGGTGGAACTGAGGAGATGTATTCAGACAGAAGAGTGACTGCAAATGAAGCTGCAAACCCAGGGCTCAGCAGTGTGAAATAAATGTGTAGGTTAAATTATTTTGTTGGCAGAACCCTGAAAACTAAGAGCAGACATTTTGAATCTGGCATATTCAATTCTTTGAGTATTATAAAAACTGGATATCACTGAGCTGGACTATAAAGAAATGCATAGAAGGCAATAAAGAAGAAAATACACTATTAATATCAGCTAGAAAGATTAATAACATAATGGAACCAACGAGAAAGTAATTTTATACTTGGCATAATATTATTATTTTCTTTAGCCTTATGCTTTCGGACTATGTATGTCAGGTATTTGAAATGCTTGTTTTGCACACCACGTTATGTGAGCAGACTACAGAATGCCTGGATAGGCATTTGTGACACATGGGTCACCATTTTAAGTCAGTGAAAATTAGAAGACATTTGTACTGATTCAATTTTATAAGAATTTTTAGTAAAATTAGAGACTGTTAGAACACTCTGATACATTTTTGAGATGCCTAAAATGCTGCCATTGCTAACCTGGCAGTCAAGTGAAATTTTGGAGAGCAAGCACACCATTTATACAGTTAATGTAAGCCACTCAGACTGTGGTACTAAAACATGACATCCAAAAGGTGATCAATTTGCTATATTACAAAAGTGTGTTACCTCTACAGTAGAGCTTGTCCCAGCTAAGTAATTGGTATTTTAAGAAGCATGGTTAGGACAAAAGTGCAAAAAAATTTAAGAACAACTGAGATGATTCAGAAATCAGAGACAGAGCATGTCAGAGAGGAGATTGTAGCTCAGAAGAGACCACATGAGAATCCTGAGCTATTACTAATGAGGGCAAACATAAATGAAGCAAAAATAAATTTAAAACCAATTTTTGAAATTGTCAGTACCTGGCAATTCAGAGAAGTCTTTCAGCTGACAATAGAATCCTCCATAAAGCCTATAAGAAGTTCATTCAATGCCAAGGGTGTTGAGGGTAAAAAGGACTGAAAAATCTAAAATTAGAGATAGCAAGAGTAGGATTAAAGAGATTAATATGAGGAAAATTGTACAAGATAGATGAAAAACTATAGGAAAAAAATGATCAAAAGTCATAAGAATTTTAAAATATTCCACAGTGCAAGTGCTCAAAAGTTAAAGGCACATAGCCTGTGATTGAGGAAACTCAACAAAGTATTCATGTGTTATGCTTGGAGGAAGAACCATAGCAGTTCTCAAAGAATTCTAGTTGTTGTCAAAAGCAAATATGTGTGGTCTAAAAGGAGAGAAAAAATACCACATCTTCTTATTTTGTATTAGTGTCCCATGGCAGAGGAACTATTGATTAGTCCACATGGCTTAATGTGATACTGGAAATTAGAAGATGAATGGTAAAAGGTTAATGAAGGTTTAACAAAGGTAAGTTGTCACATTGACCACTCATGAATGTTATCTCAGAGTGGAGCTGTTCTGTAGCTGATACTCAGTGATTCATATATCCTGTAGACAAAGCGGGGCATTAACTAAATATTCCTCTGGTTATATAATGAAGGAGAAATTTTAAGGTTTAATTCATTAGAAAAAGTATTTGTCTGACAACAAGTACCTTTCACAGTAAGTTTAAAGATAAGTCAGGCTACAGACTAAGAGCTGAGAGTAAAATTTGAAGTGGTTTTCCAGGGAGTCAGATAGTGAACTTCAATTAGCATCAATAAGACCTATGTTAGTAAACCCAAACACAGTTTTAAAAGGTGAATTTTAAATCCTGACACAGACTTCTGCGATTGGACAACCAAGGAGTGTAAAGAATAATCAGTTTAAGTGAGTGAGTTTACACTTCCTGCTTGGAGTTTTTTTCCACATCAGGTCTGCCTCATCCTGATCACATCTGACAGGACATACCAGCTTCCCCTCTGCTTGCTTCAGTTCTTTCACTGCCAGCAGGTGCTTCACCTGTGCAGTTTATCCCTGCCTCTCAAACTCACTAGGGCTATCAGGACCTCTCATGTGCCATGGAGAAAGAACCAAGAATTGTTTCTGTGTGCTGGCATCTTTCCGCTCCTGGTAAGAATTAAGGTTTTCACAGTACAGTATCAAACTGTAGAGAGGAAAAAAGTGACTCAGACACAAAGGTAGCATAAAATACATGTTTTACTAAACCATTCCTTTATCTGATACTACATATGTTTTGACGGATCAGGAAATGTTATAGATGGTAATACGTAATTGGACTTCAAATTTTTGAAAGTCTGCATATCTTTGATTGCAAGAAGGTACTTTTTTTTTTTTCTAATTTCTAGTAGCACAAAGCCAAAGATTCGTTTCTGCTCTGCACAGTTTTAAAAGTGACCCCCATGCATTGATTAATTGGTCAAATTAAAAGGTTTATTTATCCTAGTAACTTCAGCACTGTCTTTAAAGACAGTCCATTGAACTTAACCACAATGGGAAGGCTCCATCCCTTTTGAGCTTATAAGGCTGCAAAACGTCTTGAGTGCCATAAAGATATTAAATATGTGGGCACTTAATGATGATGTCGAATGGAATTATTAATGATACTGTTACAGCAATGATTTCTGTGTATGTCTCTTCCTAACTGGAGTACTTAAGAAAATATACTCACATATTTCCTCTCAAATAGATCTCCCTCTCTCAGTTCAGATGGTTCATTCTTTTAGTAAGTTGCTCCCTGTTTTACCAGCTGCCTGATGGCGTGTTTGTTGTGGCAGATACTTGACACTTGCCAGACATATTTTTATCTCCCCTTTTGCAAAAACTTAGCAAAGCTTGGCATTTGTTATGGATTTTTTTTATTGAATGAATCGTTCATATCTTTATCCTACTTCCCCTGTAGCTTTCTCCAGTCATATCTTTTATTCCGATTAATGTGACACTGCAGAAAAGTTTGTCATCTAAAGACATGTTATATCTCAGCAGCCACTGCAGTAAGAGTCTCACCTTGTTCTGAGTTTTCTTCTAGTTCCTTTCTTCACTGAAAATTTGGGAAATTTTATTGGGACTCTTATCATAACTAGTTTTCAACATTTCCCTGGCAACTTAGTCTTTGCCTGCTGCTTTCTCAGGCTTTAACTAGAAGATAAAACGCCTAGTTCTGAGGACCTAATTTCTTTGTCAATGTCAATCATTTCCTGAAGTGATGGTCCATTTAACATTTCTAAAAAGTACTCTGCTCATCAATGCCTTGACTCCTTTTCCATTTTAAAAACTTTGAATGTTAGTGCTTAAAAAAAATGAGTAGCAATATATATGTCTCCAAAATGGAATGAATATTTCTTGGTCCAACATTCAAAATCTAAACAGGGAAGTTAAGTTTATTTTTTTTAGTTTTTCATGTTCTGAAGTTACATCTGCTTTTGTTTTTGTCACATCTAAATCCTGCTCAAGCTGAGAAATCCTGTAGGGGATACCTAGATATGTACGTAAAAATGTGATACAGATCATGGTGTCCATCTGTATGACACTGAAATTGGACCAAAGTATGAGAAAATTCACTTTTCTTGCCTGTGTGCATGAAGAAGAGATAATTTTCAGTGCTATCAGTGCCATCAGTATGGAATTTCTTATGGGTAATAACATTATTGTAAAATAGATTCTTTAAAAGAAAGATGATGTAATATTTGTGTACACTGTAGACTAAAACATGCTGTAAATGAAATAGACTAATTTTATTGATGATATCAAAGACATGTAAATCTGCCTCAATGAAAAATCTAAATAGAGCCTAGGCAATGGTCAGCAGTACATCCTGAAATTTAGTATGTCATGCAAAAATCTGTGTTACTTTTTAGAGGAATTTGAATGTATCAAATAGATCCCTTGACATGTATATGTATAAATCACAACTATTAAGTTGCTTTTAAGAAAATGCACCCAGTGATCTATATTAGCATTGTAAAACTAGAAATATAGATGTAAATCTAAAACTGTGCTCCTGAGTCATGCTATCAAGTTTCCTTCTCTCCTGCATGTGTCTACAAAGGACTGCTCCAAACCTGATTTATATTTTTTTCCTGTTTTTTTTTTGGCCCAGGACAGATACTTAATGTTCCTTAAATTCACTTTTGTACTTATTGAATCTAAGCAACCTGGTAAGCATGACCTGAAGGACAATAAACCCTCTTAGCACACATACAATTGGATAACTTAAAATGCTTGGAAAGTAAAGTCTCCTGACACTTGAATAATGCTAGCTCAGGTTAGACTGGACTTTCATCGGAATGTGTAAAATCTGGTCTTTACTAATTTCTTTAACCTGTATAATGACAATATACTCTGCTGGTCACAAACCAGGTTAAAATACAATTTCTTCTTCACTAGAGACAAAACCCATGGGAAAAAAAATCACCTTATGTACACAGGTTGTTCAAACAGAAAACCCAGACAGCTCACTGGTATAGTAAAATAAAGCACATTTGTCTTTACAAAAACAATATCTACTGTGTTCTAGTAGAAAAATGGATACCAGATAACAATCTAAAAGCAATAGACAATAAACTTAAATTATAGTAAAAGTCAATTAGTATGCCAATTAGTCTATACTGCAAGGAACTTATATGAAAAATCTTATTTTTCACTGTCATACAAGGTGTCGAGGAATGAACTATGTCATTTAGGATTCACTAATAATTATAAAGGGGAGTTTGACGGATTATGATGTGACTCCATAAAGTAGTAATGCAAAATAGCTGCTCACCAAATGGTAAAAGCTTTTATACTTCAGCAGCTTTTAAAAGGGTACACATGGTAATAGAAACTCACTTTGCAAAAAGACAAATAAATCTGGGGATGCATATGCTTTGTGTCAGTTTCATGTTGTTCCTAAACAAGATTTTTACTGAAAATGTTCTCAGTGCAAAAAGATAATAACATGGAGAAAAACACATTCATCACGTACAGCACACAAAACGCAATACACTACTTTATTCTTTCGAGAACGATACAAGAGGTTAATAATCTGTTCAAAGCAACAGAGTTCACTGTCCAAAAGTACCAAAGGTACTGTAAAGGCAAAGACGATGTTATGCAAATATCACAGGCATGAGGAGACCATGAAGATAATCAGCTTTTTCATTTAATTTCGAAACAGAACAATCTGACTTCTAAAAGCACTAGACATCCAATGTTCAGACTACATGTCTGTTTACATTTGTTTTTTCCAGTTCTTGGCTGGGATTTTGTAAGGCTTGAACATGAGTAAATTGAAATCTACTGCTTATTTTTGGCTGAATTCTTCATTCGGCTTTTGTTCTGTAAAAAGTATAAGCAGTCTTTGTGAAAGGATCATGAAATGTAAGTATGAAATGATAGTATGAATTTATATTACATACATACTATTTTCACTTAGATCAATAGGAGCTCCCATGATTCCCAATAAGCAGTTTTACCAAATTAGCCCTGAGAAGCCCACTTTTGGATAAAAGGATTTGGGCTATACTACATTTCTGTGCCTGGAAATTCGTTTTACTCAAAGCAAACATGATACCTGACTCTCACAAACGCAGTGTTAGTCTATCTTCCTTGAGTCCAGCACAAAAGCTTATCTTTCTTCCCATACTGAGATTCAGTACAACTATCTTCTTTAGTTTAATTCTTCCATGAATTTATACCTTTTTTTCTGTAATAAATGTTAATGATTCTTAAAATTTTATTTGTAGTAAATGACCCTTTGTTTTCCATCATGGAATCTGGTAAGGGAAATACCAATTGAGTAGGGAAAGCAAAAGCAGAAAGACAAAACTAAAGACATATCCGTGATAAAGAATTCTAGCCAATTAAAGAATGACAGAAAAAAAGTCATGAGTTCTAGAAAATGTCCAGCCTTGGAAGAATTGTTTTATGCCTGATGCTTTGGAAAAATACACCTTTTCTCCACATATTTATTGAATTTGTTTCCTTGGAAATAATTCCCACCTGGTTCCATTCTTGACTATGGATTACTCTGAGAATGCAGTGGTTACATGCATTTTTAATACTTTGTTTGAAGTACAAGAGCTTTGGAACCACATTTATGAGAAATGGTTTTTAAAACATGCAAAGTGGCTGAGAGACCTCAAATACAACCCACATACCTAGGATTTGCTCCTGTCACAACCACGTCTGAGAAAGAAAAACCAGTGTGGTGCTTGGTTATGGCATCTCCTGGGTTTGTAATATATTCAATATTTCAGAAGGATGAATAGTGGGTTTAAACTAGACAAACAAGTCACTATGTAAGCTGATGGTCCCCTCTGTTCCTGTTGTGTCTAGGTATGTAGGGAAAAAAAGCTCATGTTTCTCATAGTTCATTCAGTGCTTTGAATGTTTTTAATTGTAAAGAAGGCATCTTTAAGAAGATGTTATGTGAATGCTTGTTGCAGTTTTCTCCTTTCAAACCTTCCAGGAGTGTTTGGGAAGAGTGCAACTAAAACAAAAACCACAACCAAACTGACCCCATGAGAGTGCTTAATTCTTCTTGATTCCATGAGAGCACAGTAATAGGGTAGACCTCATTTTTTGCACTCAGCACTTGCCCACTGCTGGCACAGAAGTGTTTTCTTCAGACCTGCCAATACAAATTTGAATTTGCCCTCAAGTTCATCTGATTGGCATGCTGTGGAATACTTCAAGGACTGCCTCATAGTCACCACATACAAGGAGTCAGGGAAGAATCTGGAAAGGGTATATTACAGAAATGATGCCTCAGAATGGTAGTACTGACTTTGGTAGTCAAATATAACCTAATGGTACTGCAGCTAAAACTACAGTCATCATTTGAGGTGGAATAGATATTTCAAGACCCACAAGAAAAAGGCTCTGATAAGGAATGCGTTATTATATTGCCAGCATTTAGTTGCATGAAGATAGTATTTGCTGCAAAATGTTGTTGAATTATTTTCCTGGTGTACATTTTCCAATGCATTTCTAATGTGATCACTTATTATTTAGTTCTATCTCTATTTGATGAAGGCATAAATTAAGATAAAGTGCATCAAGGTTACTGATGCTTTCTGATAATAAACTAGAACTGTAGATTAAGCAGATGATGAGTTTAAGTCAACATCCTTTGTATTAAAATGCTTGATGTAGATTTATGAACTAACCACACAAAAGTTTCACAAGTATAAAATAAATGTTAAATTATGATAAAAAATATTTTATTTTAGCATAATTTAATATTTACTGTTTTAATATAGAAAGTCATTTAAGTAAGAAAGGACATAATTAAGCCCTATCAATATACTGAACATTTTATTTTTCAGATTAAAACATCAGAAGTATTCTTGGTCTTTCATCTTGATTAGGCAATGTATTTGTTTTGGATTTCCACGGATATTTAATAAATGTTATCTATTTGAATGAATCTCCTTTTTAAAATTATTTTTAAAGAACAATCTAAGAAACAAGTTTTGCAGTTTCTATGGCATTTAGTAGTACAAAATTTTCCCCTGTTCTTCCCTTCTTGGGACATGAAATGAGATTTTTTTTTTTAGTAATAAACCAGTTATTTTATACTTCTTTTGGTGCTTCCTATCTTCCTTCACCAGAATTCTCCTGCTGCCTTATTTCCAGGCTGCTCTTTGGACCAGGTGAGATACTTGCCTGTGCTGCTTACTTGAAGGAAGGACTTTGCAGCCAGTTTTGGGAGGATTCATGATTCTGGGACTCCTTCAAGTGAATCTTCTTCAGTTTGAATCATCCTCATTTCAGAGCACAGAATATTTATGGACAGCCATAGGTATAGGCTGCCATCGTGTGTCACCTCCAGCTTGCCACTGCCTCTTCTGGTGGCAGGGCCTGAAGGGTCCTTTCTAGATTATCCTTCATATGGCTTGATACAAAATCCACCACTCCTCGTTTCTGAACTCAAACTGAATTCTGGTGGTTATGTGGCACTACATGGATGAGAAATATTATTCTTGGGCTTCACTACAGAGTTTTTCAGGATGGGCTTATCATACACTTCTTCACAAGGCAGCATCCCTGCTGGTCCTTTTAATTGCAGTTTCTTTCTGAAAAACACATTTAGTGTAGCACTGTTTAAAAGGTACTTTCAAGTTATGGATTTCATGCAACTCCAAATTAGCAAACATCAACAATGACTATTATTCCTTTTCTTTCCATGAACCTTCCTCCTCACACTTTGTATTCAGTCCTTAGCATACGAAGATCAGCTCATTACAGCCAAGGGAAGAAGAAAAGGAAAAAGAAAAGGTTTGAACGTATCCAAGAACTGTTCAATATTCTCAGAGGTCCTCAAAATGACATTAAAAAGAATAGCATGCTTTCCATCATAACAAAATCTAAGGTTATTTGGTGTTGTTTGAAATACAAATAATACAGAATTATTTTACTATTAAACTGAAAAGCTTGCAGCTGACAGCAGCTCATTTTTTTGGAGTTATTGTGTTAAGATCTTGCAAATCTACTTGTAATGCTGAATAAGAATGATCCATGGATTAAAAATCAGTGAGGAGCTTCACAGAACACAGCAAATAAAATGGAATAGTAACCTTACACTTCAGATACAGGATGAGTATAATCTCCACAGCAGACAAGATGGGCAAGATCTACGTGGGCTAAGAGAAATTAATCAAACTGTACTGTAACGCTTGGCCTGAAATCTGGAAATGCTTTGAAAAGTCAATAAAGGAGGCCTTATCCCCAGCAGGAGTGACTCCATCTGATACATCCACTTACATCAGTTACAAACATCTGCCCCAATGTTTGTAAAATTAATGGACTACACTATATTATTTTCTTTTTTTCTGTTGGTAAGCTGGAAAGGTATTTAGTCCACAGCTGTATCCCCAAAAATATAGTCTAATAGAACTGGGGTTTGCCTTGTAGCCGTGTATGAAAACATACAGAAAGAAGCTAAGAGCCAGAGGGCTGGATTATCCACCAGATCCAAGTAAGTATAAACTGCTGCTTTCCCAGTTTGGGGGAATAAACAACACATTGTTCAGTAAAACAGCCCAGAAAACTAAAATGAAAGCAAACGTGGGAGCTGGGAAAGACCTAGTTCTCCTTCATACAAGAACTGATATTTCGTAAAATTTGTAACTAATACAACAATCTCTACTTACTTTATAAATCAGAAAAGTAAAGGATTCAAAAAGGAAAATACAATGAATGTTATACTAAATAAATAAATAGATTTCAGTGTTAGAAGTATTCATGGGCATGCTGCATAACACTGAAAATTTTTGATTTTGTTTTAGTATATATAGTACATAGTTATATAGTTATATATATAGTTATGTACTATTATACAGTTATATAGTTCTAGTATAAATGTTATAGTATAGTTCTTCTTAGTTAATTTAATTTTATTTTTTCTCAATATAATAATGGCCAGTCTTCGCGAACGAAGATCCGGGGAAGGTCTTTACACCTTCCAGCCTGCGCATTGGATTTT
>JAWMRA010000130.1:55485248-55521802 GCA_035584735.1 Pseudotriccus pelzelni
TGGACGGTGGCAGCGAGGTCCTTAGAACGTAGGTGGATTGCCTTACAGGGCTAACGAGCTCCACCTGCCCGGGGAGCGTCCCTGGCTGGGATCGAACCCTTGGCCTCGGTGGTGAAGGTCCTGCAATCTAACCACTAGGCCACCAGGGGCTCCCTTTCTCAATATACTGACATACATTAAACCAAAGAATTAATGAAGGAAGACTAATCTGAAAATAGAGAAAAACATGGTTGACTCCAACTTAGTTGAGAGGTTAGCAATTCCTGTCAAAGCAGGAAACAGTAAGTTCTTATCTCATAATTAAAGTTCTTGAGTAGGAAACACAGGGGGAATAGTCCAAATACAGTTAGTTAACAAAAGCAAATGAAAAAATAGTGTGGGTATTCACTGGATAAATCAATCAGGAAAGTAACTCCACCCTTCAAGTCTAATTTTTACTCCCTGACCAACTGGATTGGTATGCTTACAATGCTGAAAATCAAGCTTTTTGAAATAAAAAGTGTGGAAAATAGACCAGTGTCTTCTTAGTGAAATTGATATTATGTAGAATCAGTGTTCTACCTTAAAACGAAATTACGAATGTGATTTTCAAAGGAGCCTAAGGGAATTAAGGTTTCCAGCTCCAGTTGAATTTTATTAGGATTTAGAAGTCTAATTCCCTCATGCTTCTTTGACAATCTCAGACTAAATATTTACCTCCTCTCTGCATTTTATGCTATTTCTGCATTATTTACAACATGCAGAGATACCATTGCTCTCTGGAGCATACTGTGATTGCGTAGTATGTTCTCAACCATTTTATCTGCTAATGCCAAGAAGGGTTAGCCAAAATTTGAAGTTATATGAACTGTTTGTTGTATAGATAAGAAATTAAACTGAGTTGAAGAATCAGGACTTAAAAAATTGATCCTGTTATTTACAAGCAATAGATGTTCCATCTGGTTTCCCTAAAGACAGAAAGAATTAAGCTGAGTCAGTTTCTTCCTCAGAATTCTTGAGATCCCTTTCCAGCAGGACCCTGCCAGAATGGTCACCTCGAGCTTTGTGGCTCCTAACACTCCACTATCTAGAACTTTCTTCTGACACCGACAGCTGGAATCATGTGTTGCCATTCACTAGCTACAAAATGCAAAATAAACCTCTGCCTTATTTTGTATTTAGCTAGTCCAATGAAAATTTCATCCATCTTCTTTGTTCAGCTTCTAGTTTTGCATAAAGTCTGTGCATTGGGTGTTTGCTCCTTCACAAATAATATTGACTGCTTTTTTAATTTATCCTGAATAGATAGTGTCTTCCACACTCTACACTTTGCTAGAATCTGTCCAATAAATAGCTCAACAAGGCAATATTCACCTATGATGTTCTCCAGATTATGCCTTTCATCGACTAATTTAACATCTCTTTCCAGAGAAGTGACTTGCGTTTAGACCAAATGATTTATTATTCCCCCAAATGTATCTTCCCATTAACTGATCCAACTTTTTATATTTTGTCATGTTTCTTAGGTTTAACTTCCTGTGAATCACATTCAGCAACACCATGGATAGCAAAATGCTTTGTGCTCATGTCCTCTGCACACTGTGGGTACAAGTGAAAGGCTTCATCTAAGTGATGTAGGCGAAAGGAATTAATACATTCTACATCCTCCATTAGGGAAGCAAAATCGACTGAGCACATTTGGCCCTGTGTACTGGAACACATAATGTCAGTAATAATGATATCCGATTTTCTACAAGATTCCAGGTGCCTACTTTTAAAACAGTTTAAGAAGATGTGGTCCTAAAATACTTCTGGGACCTGGTTACTTTCCTTCTCTACACCTTTTTGAAGATGGAAATTGCTTTCCTATGTGTTACTATCCAAACATGCAGCTGGCATCTTTACAAGAAGTAATGAATGCTATTAGTAAAACCTTAAAATTACTGGAATTGTTATTTTACCAGGTAATAAGCAAAAAAATGAGAGGAAACAGGCTCAAGTTGCACTAGGGGAGGTTTAGATTGGATATTAGGAAAAAATCTTTAATCGAAGGAATTGTCAAGCACTGGAACAGGCTGCCCAGGGAAGTGGTTGAGTCACCATCCCTGGAGGTATTTAAAAGATGTGTTGTGAGGTGTAGATGATGTGAAGGGACACAGCTGAGGGGTGGACTTCATGATCTTTAAGAACTTTCCCAACCTAAATAATTCTAATATTCTATAACTGTCTCTAGTATGCTCAGATAATTTCTAAGTTCCTTGACCTCAATTTATAAGAAAAAAAGCACAGTAAGTATATGGGAATTTTAAATTCTGCATTATAGCACATCTCTGCCTGTTGAGTCTCATATGAGCTATCAACAGATACCTGAACAGAACTACAAAATGGAAAGTTGAGTTAAATCAGATTTTTAGAATACCCCATTAAAACTCCATATAATCCTTTCTTTCTTTCCTTATGAATCCATTTTACTATATGGCGTACTATTGATATCAACAGCTGGTACATAGAACCTTAATAGGTTTCTATATTTTTAATTCCCTTTGGATAGAGGCCATCTTTTCTGTGGCACTGTCTCCTTCCAAGGAGCATCTGGAAATTAATATCAAATGATTTAACTTGTTCTTCTTGTCATTTTTTCTGGTAAAGACCTGAAACTCTGTTCATTTTACAAAAAAAATCCACATTTGTTTCAACGGGCCCTAGATGAAATCTGATTTGAGTCTCTTCCCTTAAAGAGACATCATACACTTAGCTAACTGCTATAGTTCACAAAATTTAATGTTGCGTGTTTTGTATCTGATACACTAGAGGCAACTTTTCAAGTTCCTGCAGCTGCGCAGCCTAAATCTTGGCACAATCTACTAATATATCTGAGACAGAAATATGACCCCATAAAAGTAGAGTATTATGAGCACTAAAGCTCTGCTATGTCTCAGTCAAAATATCAGGGTTTTTTACTGTAGTATTCCACTCAGTATTCATGGAATAGAGTGTGATTAAAGAACCACTCTTGCTCTTGGTGTGCCGATTCAATAATTATTGTCTTTGTTTCTTTAATATATGCGCAAAGTCTCATCCCACACAAAACATGATATCATAAAGCCAAGATAATAGTAGATTGAGACATCTTTCACAATGGCAGTAACAAACTCTGGGTGGCTTTTCAATGTTTATGAACATTAGCACTGTATTCATAAACTTATTTCAGCATCACAGAAATTTGCACTTCTACACTAAAAGAGAAAAAAGAATCCCTTGAAATGACTAAGGTAGAGCATGATGAAGAGGAGGTAAATGTGGGTTTTAATTACTTTTATGCATGTAGACCTTGAGGATAGAAGAACACAAAATGTCTTCTGCAATTTTGGAGGACAAAGGAGCACTTCTAAATTTCTTTAGCACTGTCTGGGCTTCTTCCAGAGCACCCAGAGCTGCTTCGTCGCTCAGGCTCTTCTACAGTTTCATCCCTAACTTCTTTTTCTGTCACCTATAGCATGTATATATGTGTTTTCTGTCCTGGGTGTTTCTAGTACTTACCTTGGCCAGCTTATACAGAGTGGACATCAAGGCTCCTCCCAGTCAATGGGATTGTTCTCCCTCTGTGTCAAAAATCCAATCTGCAGATTTTTCATCAGAGGGACACTCTTACTTCACTCCTGCCTATGTTACAGCCAGGGCAGAATTCTGAAACAATATACTATGGTAGTGATGGAGATTGATGTCAAAAGGACTTTAAAAGTGATTAAAATGTTTAGGTCTTCCATTTAATTTTTAAAAGGCTATCTTAAAAACATAAACCCTCAGAATTTTTTATGAGAAGAAATACTTTGTCTAACACTACTTCATATAGAGGAAATTTAAAATCTAATGGTATGAGTATCTTCTTGGTTGAATACCAGCAGCTTTTTGGCTAAAATGTTGATCAGAGTGAATATAAAAAAGTGCCCTCTTATTCCTGTGCACTGCGGTTCTGATCCAGGAAATCCAACAGAGTCTAAATGGATGGTCTCTCCAGCTGCTTACCTTTTCTTTCTTCTTCCTCAGTGTGTAGTTTATGAGGTTGGGAGATCGCTGCAATGATCTTACTCTTCTGGGATCTTTTATTAATTGCTAATCTCAGTACAGACTCTTTTCTGCTCCAGATGTTCATGAAGTCTGATGTGCACAAGGAATATCTTGTTACAGTTAAATCATACTAATCAGTACACACATCAGTTATTGGTATGGAAGCTCCACATTATCTAAGTACAGAAAAGATAAAGGAAGCCTTTTATTTTACTTTTTCTGTAAATCATGTAAGACTAAGGTTTCATAAGACGCAACATGAAAAGTTTTTGTAACACACATTTGTCACACTTTCTGCATTCTCTTTCATTACTAATTTTCTTTTATTAAAAATACAATTGATTGTGTCTGGCAAGACTATTTGTATTGATTTACAACTAATAATGAAACACAAATTACAGCAGTTTCTGAGTTAATTGCACCTTTGGCCTTGTTTTTGACTGCAGTAAGGTTTTTCCAATCAGTCTTAGACACCTGGCCATCAACCTTCTGGGACCAGCACTCTTGCCCTAGACATCTTTGGTCTTCTCTCTGCAGACTAGTGACAAAAATTGCTAAGTACTTGGGATCTTTCTATTCATTTTGACAACTCAGCAAGTCCAGTGTCAAGTAAGCACCTAGCCTCCTTCTTCCAGTAAATGACAGTATAAAATAATAATCTTTAAAATGATCTGATTTAGAAGAGAAACCTTACATAGAAAACAGATATTAAGAGAATAAACACATCTGAACATGTCCTCTTTGTCTGGGAGCTGACAAAAAATAAGATGCAGAACTTGACAAGGTTAAGGTCAAATCTATAAAAGGATTTATGTGTCTGGATCCCCTTCAGTAGACTCCAGTACATGGGGGAGACAGTCAGCTCTTGACACAAAAACCCTGCTTACAGCCACAGAGAATCACATCCCCACGCTAGGATTAAAACCCAGCACTCTTTCCTGAATAAGAACACAAGGAAGAGTTGGTGTTGACAGAGAAATATTCTCCCATTACCTCTCCATATTTATAAAAAATCAAGACAATCAAAATAAAAGGGGGATAGGGGTGGGGGTGGAAAGAAGAAAATAGGATCTACAGCTATAAATCTCTCTTGTAGTCACCAGTGCAATAATTTTTTCCTTTGTTTCTGTTCCACTGAAATTGCAAAATTGTTGCTACGAAGTTCTAAGAGGTCCTCAGGCTCTCCAGTTTGTATTATATGACACAACCCCATTTAAGACCATTGCATTTGCATCTGTTTAGTGGCTACACAATATACCCATCAATACTTGTAAGATTCCATGTCTCCTGAAACTAGGAAAATTAGGAGTGTGTGTCTGTCCTTTTTTGTAATTCTGCCCAACCTCATCCTAAGCCCCACTGCAGGAGCCTCTAGATACATGGTTATACTGCTTCACACCACAGCTTCGTTTATCCCTGAGAAGAGTACCTGTATCCAAGAAGAAGGATATCTTTATCCAGGAAGAGAAGTTTTGCCAGTCACCATGCAGAGACAGTACAAAAAGACTGCTATACCTATGGATCAAAATCAAAAAGAAAAAGGTAGGATATGCAGGACGGTAGCACAGCACAAAACCATTCTTTCCTCTTTTCTGTTTCTTTCTGCATCCCCACTTGGAGAGCGCAGGAGGGTCCTTGCTGGAGCACTGACAGTAATGCTTTCCTTATGAAAAAACACCTACAATGGAAGCCTGTCCTGTAGGACTGCTTAGAAGAAGCATGGCTGAAAACGCCTTTCTCTAGGATATAATAGGGATATTCTTACAAGGACTTGAGAGGCTGCATGGTCTCAGCTGAAAAGAAGTTTCCTCCCACTTGCAGGGTTTAGAGTGCTCGAGGTTGTAATAGAGATGAACAATAGCTAATAACCCTTCTGGGAACTCTTGGCCTGCAACTATGACACCTTTCATCTCCTGGGCTAGGAAGCAAACAATCGAGGGTTTTGCTTGAAAGGTTTTCTTTGTATCAAAAAGGAAGTGCTAGGATTCGTGTAAAATTGGAGGAGTGAGAGGCTGTCAGTGATCCCAGGAGTTAGGATATGTTGTGTGGAAATCACAGTCTAGATGGTAACAGCAAGGAGTCTGATAGAACTTGTAGTTTCTGGTGCCTTCCTCCTCTGCACTGCGTAGCTCCAGTGAAAGCTGTTGGCTGCCAAATCAAGTAGTGTTTAACTGAAAAGCTGATTACTTTTGCTAGGATTAACATTAACCATTTGATTCAAAAGAGTTAAAAGCAGTCAACCACAGATTTACTGTTACCATTATTTATTATTAAAATCTTTCCTTAAATCATAGCTGAAGACAAGTCCTATTAGGGCTTGCTTATTATCTGTGTTTATACTTAAAATTTTGTTTATGTCTTTATTACTAACAAGAAGAATAAAGTAGCCTATTGCTGTAACATAAAATAAGAATACTCCAAATATATACTCTTCTAAGCACACAATTTTATTATATCTTATTTGACTTAGATACTAATTTTTCCCAAGCAGTCCCAACTCAGATTTGGTTAGCTAAAGAATTTTTAATTTTGATTGCTTACAATACCCACTCATTAAATATACATCAGGTACATCAGCATTTGTCATCTGTGTTGATGATATTACAATTAAATCTTAACCTTGTAGAAGACTTCTTAAACAGAAGTAATATTCTTATACAACCCTTTTCGTAATTCTGTTTTCCATCCAGTTGATAATGCCATTAGCTTTTTTAAATATCAAGGTCATTCCTGTGCATGTCCACAATTCAGTGATATACTAATAAAACTTCTTACACCTACATTTTTCACTTTTATCTTTTTAAAATTTAGACAAAAAATAAGGCCAGAAAGCAAGGCAACTTCATGAGCCCTATAAGCACTAAAACAAGATTGCATGATGGTATTAATTTCTTACTCTTAAGAGAATAAGTCATTTGAAGAATTTAACAGTGAATGGAGAAGAAAGTTCCAAATGGGCTTTGCAGCTAAGGATATTAGCCTTTTGTGTTCCAATAGCTCTCAGAAAGACCTTGAGATTTCAAAGACACAATCCATTTCCACATATCTTCTAGTACTGACAGAGAGCAAGGAAAGAGATGGACGACCATTGCTCCATGACTGACAGGTTTTTCCTTTAGAAGTATGTCTTCCCTTTCCATATCCTTCCCACCTCTGGCCAAAGTGCACTGGATGTGCAGTGAGCATGCAAATCCCAATACCCATTCCAATGCTTCACTGTCACATGTACGGGAGAGAATTTGTGACATTGTGCTGATTCAAAAGATGTGGCATGAGAAGTAAATATAGAAGTG
Source organism: Pseudotriccus pelzelni (assembly GCA_035584735.1). Classification (NCBI taxonomy): domain Eukaryota; kingdom Metazoa; phylum Chordata; class Aves; order Passeriformes; family Tyrannidae; genus Pseudotriccus; species Pseudotriccus pelzelni. The sequence goes on from JAWMRA010000130.1 coordinate 55,492,589, forward strand.
GACTGACAAATAAGTGCAAAAGGCATAACTGCAGGCTCTGTTCTCTCTGTCCTGTTTGATTTATTTTGAAACTTCTAGTATTAGTGCTATGCAGCAAGCTCCCAAATTGCTCTGAATTAAGCTTTTCCTATAACAAAATCTGTGACATTTCCTCTCTCTGTTGTTTACAAGCAAGCCTAAGGATGGAGAATCTCTGTTCTGATAATCGATTCAAGGATTGAATAAGTATTTAAGGGGCACTAGAGACAATTTCGAAAATAGATTGAGGGCAGGATACTCTCCTGTCCAGACTGAATAGTGTCATCACTGACCTACAGAAACAGGTTGTCTCTTATGTTTAATCTTCCCTTATGCTTATTTCCTGAACTATTGACTAAACTGGCTTGAAAAAGAGGCACAGAAAGTGCCAGTCCTGACAGTTGCCTGAAGATCGTTCCTTTCTCCTGAGAAATTGTAGAAATTATCTCAAAATTCCTCCAGCTGAGTAGGATACTAAAGGCTAGACTACAAAACTAAGAATGCTGCACATAACATCTATACTGCATCTAGAAGGGGCAAGATTAGTAATATATGAAATAGCTTTGAATATTTCCAAAGGAAAATTAGATTAGATTTGGACTCCGAGACTCTGTCATAGAGAAGCAGCAGTAGAAAAGAACTGCATAAGGGTGATTTTCCTTTACTTTTTTTATCAGGCTCAGGGGCTGCAGAACACTTAGGATGCATGCAAACAGCTAGGATACAACCAAACAGGCTGTCAAACCTTCAAAAAACAGAATACAAATGTGAGTAGGCAAGAAACTCCACAGACAGCAAGGATCCTAAGACTGGAACTGGTGGAAGAGTGCCTGGTGTACCAGAAAGGAAAGACTCCGGCTGGATCATTCAGTTTAATTTTCAAAGAGTTTTTGAGAGAAGTTAATAGAAGGGCTCCTCTAGATCTCAGAACTGCTGTTAAATGTCATTAAATATGCTTAGTAATCAGTTGATACATATGATTGCATCTTGCCCTCAGTTACATGACAACAACTTCCCCTTTAATTAAATTGGATTGCACCTGTGTAGGTAATGATACAATTGGGCCTATAATATATAATAAATAATACTCAATATCTTTGCCAAAAAATCATTTAGTTGCATAATTTAGTGAATGTTAAATAATTATTAGGAACATATTTACTGAAATTCAGTTGTTCAACATCTATCTTCATGCAAATTATTGTTACACTTCGATAAATATTCATAGTAATCAGTGTGTATTTAATTAACATACAATAACTTTCTCATTAAGTCTGAGTTAAATCCTTTTAAGGGGGGAGCATTTCATTTAAAGTGTAACTGGAAATCTCTCTTTGGAAGCTTACATAATTAATCTTATTTTTGGTTCCTGACCAAAAGAAAGGACAATTGATGTCTGTGAGGGGTTGTCTATTCATAGTATATGATCATGTGCTTTGATAAAAATTCAGCCAAAGCATTTGAGCAAAAACAAAAATGAACTAACAAATGCTTTATTTAACTTGCCTGTGATTTTAATTATTTCAAAATAATTTATTTGGAAGCTTTGAAATTAAATGACAGAACTATGAGATTTACAGTATGAAAAGTTTTAAAAAAATTTAAATTACATCAAATAGCAAATCAGGATGAAGATTAAAAAATTGATGGCATCTTTAGAAAACATGTAATTCAGTCACACTCCAATTTTCATTCCATTTTTACCTTGTTTTACTGTTTAATGATTTGCTTGCTCAGACCTACTAGTAAAATGGTTTATTTTCTTTCGGTTTATGTACAATGTTGACATTAAATTATTAGAAACTGTTTAGCTTTCAATTTTTAATAAATTATGTAGGATTCCAACTTTCTGTTTTCCTTATTGTTATTTTGTTTTATGCAAAACCCTGTAAATCCTTTTATGGAGTAAATGGTTTAATACATGTGTGGAAAAGAACTATTTTCCTTTATACAAATAATTTTGAGATGCACCAGACATATTTTTTTCCACCTTAAAAAACCCCAGAGGAAATGAAAAGGGTAGTCAAATTCTGCATTCAGATAGAACAAAGACATTTTAAATACCTTTCAAAATGTCAGAGATCAAGACACCCCGGAATAATGTACTGGATTATACATGTGACGTCTCAGTTTGAGGTGATTCTCTGGTGCTCCTGATATAATTTACCACTGTCTTAGTGTCGTACACTCAAGCCCAGTGTTAGTCCTTCCTTCAGCTTCCTCCAGTTGAGTGAAAACTCCATCAATCATATCAAGTAGAGCAGCGCCAGATGAAAGACACTAAAAATGCCAATATCAGAAGAATGACTAGCTTCATGTTTAAGGTATTTTGCTGGATATAGTAATGCAGAGGTTCCAGTTTATCCTGCAACTAGTACAGATGAAGAGTTAATGGTGTCTCCAGTAAGTAATGGTCTGTTCTAGGATACACTGGTTCACATCAGCAATAGTGTTTGAGGAAATTCTTCACAGAGAAGGTTTCACTGAAACCAATACATTCATGTGAAAGTTGAACTAGATTTTTCTGACACAAAATATTAATCAAACGATTCACAAAATGGTAATAAAAGCATCTTTCAAAATTGCTTCTCCCTGTTCTGCTTTTTCCTCCCTGGGACTCCAGGGCTGAAGCTGAGGTTGACAGCTGTGTCCAGGGGAAGCAGATCTGCTGAGAGGAGCTGAAGCTCTATGAATAAGGATCCTGGGAACATTTCTGTATTTTTCAGTGGCACAGGTTTTGAACTGGCAGGAAGGACTCACTTGCCCCCTGCAGCTGGTAGCCCTCAGTCACCCTCCCCCTCTCTTACCCTCAGCCTCTCACCCTCTCTTACAACGTAAAACCAAATCTCAAAGTTTCTGTGTGCAGTAGAGAAGGAAGTCTTGTGAATTCTCCTATCCTAAGTATTTTATTGTCTGCATCTGAGAAGGTCTCCTCCAGGAAGAATGAGATGCGTTTCATACCTATTGTGTATCAAGGGCAACTGGGCTTTCAGATTTCCTTGATAAATATGAAAACTAATCAATCTACATACAAGAGCACCAAAATCTTGTTCAATGAAATGCAAAGAAATAAAATAAAATAACAGAAAATTAAAAAAAAAGAAAAAAGCATAGGGAACCCAGGTCAACTTAAACACCCTTGATAAAGGGTGATTTGTGCAAACATACAATACCGTGACATTGAAGATGGTTTCTAACTGCCATTCTAGAAAGGTCTGCCATGAGTCCCGGGTAATATTTGCCTTCTCCACAAAGATGTTGTCAGTAACCCAGGATGCTACTAGATGCCTCTGTTAAGGCAGCTGAATCACTTCCAAATGCATGCAAGAATAAATAGCTACTCTGCATTTTATTTGTCTATAAAAGTATTGTGACAGCTCTTGTATCAAATGAGCACATGCTCCATAAGGTAACAAAATTTTGAAGGACTTGGGTGAAAGAAAAAGGAGAGACAAAGCTTATCCCCCTTTTTCTGCTAACAAGACAGCAAAAGTTGCCCAGCCTTGGCTCTGGTGAAAACTGTCTTACACCTAAGGAGCAATGAATGTTTCCACATACAGAATTTGTTGCCAACTCACATTCTACTTATATGCAGATTAATTTTTCCATTTCTATAACTCTTCTGCTTCATATATATGATCTTTTAAGTACTAATACCCAGCGCATAAACCTTACCCAAGGGTCTTGCTTGGCTTTTTATTTGTTTCACTACTCACAACTCTTTCTTTCAAAAAGATTCTCTTTGGGGACTTGGAGCTCAAATATGCCTTGTTTCATTTCAGCCCCTAGATTACCTAAACTCCACAGCTGTATGGTTACCCCCCTTTTTAAAAGGAGGGATTTAAATTGGCAATAAGTAGTCATGCATGTGATGCTCTAGACTTATTTACACTAAAAGAAGGCATCTCAAAGCAGTTTAAATTTTCTGCATGGAGAATTTTTGTGGCTCTCAGATGAATAGTGCAACACAGCGTTTTTTGTGTTTAAGTTTGGCAAAGCCAAGAGTTCTGTTCAATCAGCTGGTGGTGGTTCTTCAGCTTTTCTTTTCTTTACCACTCACTTCTTTATCCCTGTTGCATGTGAGCCTTTAACTGATTTGGAAATCAAAGTGAATAGGACCAGGTTTTTAAATGCCGCTCATTACAGTCTTTATAATAAATTTCTCTCTCAGACTTCATCCCAGGGATTATGCAGAGTGAATAGGTTGTGTATTTTGCACTGCATTTTACAGATGAGGAAACTGAAAAAAAACTCAATAAGAACATAAAATAAGACTAACTTAAATTATATATCAAGTATAAATTTAATCTTTAAAATCGCTGTAATACTTGGGAAATGAGCTTCATAACTTATTGGAGACTCTTCTGCTTTTGAGTTACTTTCCTTCCCTATTATTTAGCAACCGATTATGGTTTCTTCGCTATATTCATTCTACTTAACTTCCATTGTGTGGGAGAATGTGTATATACATAAAAAGACACACATTTTATGAATGTTTCTGTATTTTCTTATAAAAATATCAAACGCATACTACCACTTCTTCCTCCTTCTTGAATCAGTGTACTATTTCTTCACCAGACTAGCAAATTAAAACAATTTCCAATTTCTTTCACAAATACCTAGTGGCCAAAGATTATTAATGCATTTGTTGGACTGGCATAAATTCAAAAATTGCTCAGTTAGGGAAGAAGAATATAAAGCATTGATTGTTTACCATCACATTTTGTAATCTGTATTTTCCTCATGGAGGTGAAAGTTTATCTCATTGTACTACAACAGTTATAATTTGGAGGTGAAAGTTTACCTCATTGTACTACAACAGATATAATTTCACCACAACTATTCATCAAACCGATATTTTGGAGCGACAAATTATTGCTTTCTGAGGCTACAAAGTAAGCAAGCTGTTGGCCTTTCCCTTAATACCTTCCTTTAAAAATAATAGCTGCTAGCAAGTTATAGTTTTATCTCACATATGTGAGAGTACTCCAATAAATCACTTCTGCTTGCAGCAATTATAGATTATGAGGCTTTTATAATCATGAAATAAGCCCAATAGTCCACTACTGTGCTCAGAAGATTGAAAATCACTGTGTATTATTCTCCTCGTGTGGGTGTATGAGCCTCTTATTTCTCAGGGGCTAGTGTTACATTTAGCCATGCTGCTGGTATGTACCTTGTATACCAAAAATGTTTCCTACAAGTTGGGAAACATTAGGGTGTTTTGTCAATTTCTGACATCTTTTTCTATGAAAGAACCAAGTGCACTTCAGGTGTTTTAACTCCCTAAAGTCGTTCTTTTTGTTCTCCTTTCTTTTTCTCCAGGTACAAGATAATCTTCTACAAAACAGTGTTTTGAAATGCTCTGGCACTGAAAGCAGTACATAAAAGCCGCTGGAATGAAGCCTATGATGAAGGTCTATCATAATTCTCTCTTGGAACAATTATGGCAATTAGATACACTGATACTTTTGTATCCTCAGAACCACAATATTTGGACAGTAATGATTAGAAGGAGTTTCTTTCTGGGAGTAGATCTAAAACTATGGTTTTGATGACATTCTTAGCAAAACATTTGTGCTATAAGCAAGATAATGATGACAGATATCAAGGTCAGGGTAATTACTTTCTATATTTGGATTAGTATTACCCTGGGTGTTATACACAAACTATCTACAAACATCAATCTACTGCTGTCCTTCCTTAGCAACAGCCTTTCACTTTTACATCACAAGCTTTAATATATGTGCCAAAATAAGAATGGAAAAAAGGAAAAATTGTATTTTTGTTGGTTTTTTTTTAAACCCAGAAGGTTCAGTATAAAAAAATAAAGACAAAAAATAAAAGCAAAGCAAAGTTGGCTTTAAAGCTGCAAATACGCAAACTCAGAAATGCAGATTGCAAAACAGTGTTTTATCCAAGAGAGTGTTGGATGGCAGAAACCAGCTAGCATTCAAAAGGAAATTGGTGTGTCAGGTTCTTATTTACATTTCTGATACTCCTGAAATTAATAGATAGCTATTTGCTTTAATCTTTTCATATCAGCCACAAACTGCTTGTATATGTTTTATCATAATAATTTTGATAGGAATTGAATTTTATTCCAGTGGCATTCAGCTTCTAATTTTCAAGCCCAAGTTTTTGGATTGTAGCCGTGCTTGAGGGTGATATAAGAGCCTTACGTAAACAGTGCTTCAGAACTATACATACATCTTGACTGGACTAAATCAACAGAGATAGTAGTGTGCTGATTCAAAGGCACACATAAATGAAAAATGTTTCAAAGCCAAACTAATGCGATCTTCTGAGCTGTGAGTTAAATTTAGTGTTATAACAAAAGACAGGGTCAGTAAAGTAAACCTTATTCCTTCAAATTCTTTGCTTTAATTCTGTTAAGAGTCTGGACAGAGTAAACTCAGTGTCCCCACCCCCAACAGATCTCCTTCTGAATTATTTGTCTTTGAAATTACTCATTTTTTTCTCCAGCTGTGTTGCAATGTTCAGCTGAGGCTATAAATAAACAGCTCTTTCAAATGTCATTGGCTAACAGGATCCTATGCACTGATCATGGAATAACGCTTCCAAGTTTCTATTGCATTGTGAACTGGCTGCTCCTGGCCTAAAATGTGTGTAGCTTGTGGTAATTTGGTATGAACACTCTTGAGTTCATCAAGTTTTACAGCTTCTGCATCATCAGTCAAGAATTTAAATCTTCTGCCATTTTCTTACAGTAAAGTCATGATAAAATGATTCTTAAGCTACAACATGAAGGGAAAAAAATACTCTTTTTCTCAGTGGTGACAACTTGTCTCTCCCTATTTTTCATCCAAATAAGTAGAATGCTGTAAATCCTGTCCAGAAGATGCAGACTGGAAGAATTAATCAAAGGTTTGTTTATGAGTTGTTTGGAGCAGATTAAATGCTGTGTTGACAACACAATTTACAAATTGTCTGTCAGCATCAACAGGAGCAAAACACCTGATCCTGATGTCAAGGAGAGTAGATCTGAGACCCAGTCAAAGACCCTAGCCAACATGGTAACCTCCTGAACAGAACCGCTGAGGATAGTCCTTGAAATGTAGTACTTGCATCCAAGCATGTGTACTGTCACCCAAACATCTCACCAAGGATGAGGAATGTTCACTGTGGAACTACTGAGCATGAATGTTCAAGTGGATCAATTTGCTCAATGGGACAGTTTCTCACTTGCAAGTGAAGAAGACAAATAGAGGCTGGCTTTCCACTGGGCAACACGGAGATCTGATGAAAAGAAGCAGTAACATTCTTAAGGGTCTTGGACTATAAGAGAAACAGCAAAACTATGACTATGATTCTCAATCATACATCGTTAACTGCTGAATAACACAATTCAGGAACTGCCTTTTTGGAATAAACACAAGGAAGGCTCCAGGGAGACCTTATTGGAGCCTTTCAATGCTTGAGAGCTGCTTATAAGGAAGATGGAGGCAAACTCTTTAGAAAGGATCTGTGGTGATTGGACAAGGGATAACGGTTTTAAACTAAAAGAGGATAGATTCAGACTGAATATGAGAAAGAATATTTTTTAAATGAGGGGGGTGAAACACTGCCACAGGTTGGCCAGTGTAAGAATTGATATACACACAGGTAAATCCAGATGACAGAATCGTGGCTAAGGTATTAAGGAAAGGTTTATTCTGAAGTCAGAAACCCTGGGTACACTGCTAAGTGGAAACATAGCAGGGGCAAAAAGCAGGCCCTGGTGTCCCATTCTGGTGCCTTTATAAATAACACCTTTAGCATGTGTAGAACTTCAAAGTGATAACCTCCTCTATACTTTATGGTTTTTTTATCTCCACAAGAGGCCTCCAAGAAGTGTAAGAACTTTTATCTCTTCTTGTAACAGGGAAGTTAATTTCTCAAAACAGAAAGGAAAAACAGGTAGTGCTGTTCATGGGAAAGAATTTCCTCCCATACTGGGTTTTTTCTAGTCCCGGTTTTCCAGCAGCAAAACCCTCCTTGAGTGAAACTTTTTTTCCTCCTTGAATAAATCTTCCACTTTTAACTTTCTTTTCCTACACCCAGAGAGGTGGTAGATGCCCCATCCTTGGTAACATTCAAGGTCAGGTTAGACAGGGCTCTGAGCAACCTGTTGTGCTTGAAGTTTATAGAAGGGGGCTGGACTAGTTTGGTCCCTTCCAACCCAGACTATTCTCTGATTATATGATTCTGACTGTATCTTCCAGTATCCTTAATAGTTGCAAAAGGCTTCACAAGGTGGTTGCTGAAAGCCCACTTTCTACTGCTATTTTTTTTCCAGGAACATAATTACTGGACGTAAGAATCTATTGCTTTTTAATATGCTATTTTACTTCAACATCTGTTCAGAAACTGGTGTTTCAATGTCTGATAGTTTCTTGTCAATCTTTCCAATACTGCTATTTTCTTGTGATTAAATAATGGATTTTAAAACACTCTAAAACAGTTAAAGTAGCAGGACTTTAAGTGAAAGACTTCGGTAGCTGGATGGCAGCAGTAACATGTACCTATGGCAGTTTGGAGAGTAGGGTACATCCATGTAAATCCATAGATCTGTGCGCTAACCGCATCAGTTTTGCAAACAGCCACACTTGCCTTGGCTGGAAGTTCGAATGGTGGAAACCATGGACTGTCTATGGAGAGAACCAGCATTAGAGTCAGCAAACAAGCATTGGATTCAACAGATTTTTGTGAGTGTCTGGGTTTACCAAAACCATCACATTTCTAAAACAGCTTTACAGATGACAGACTGGCTTTTCAACATTTGAGAGTTTGGTTGACAATACTGAGTATCTATTAAAGAGTGAGAAAAAAAGTAAAGAATGCCATGAGGATTGGCTTGCTTCATCTTATAGACATTCCTACACTAACAGTGTGAGACTCATTAAAAATACTAGTGCCTGAGAATTTTGCAGTACTCTGCAAATTGATTCGTTCAAGAAGTGCTGTTATTTCTCATTGTTTGAACCAATTCATTTGCAGAAGGTTTCTCTTTGTTTAATGTAATTCATTTGCATGTGCTGAACGCTCCCATGCTACAAGATGCTTAAATTGTGAAAAATAAGCCCTTTCTTCCTATTACTGGCAATATACTGCAAGCAACAGCATACAAAATTAGCCATGATGCAAATGATTTCATTAGATTATTAGATTCTTAGAGATTAATATTAACAACTGACAGCACCCTTTGTAACAATAGGAGCTTTTCTTCGCAACAGCTAGTTTTAAAATGGAGTGTTGTTGTCCTTCTTATCATTTAGTACCAGATGAGAGTAATAAGAAAAGCACATCCTCTATCCAACAGCTGGGAACCCCAGCTTCATAGATAAGAGAGGTTGTGTTAGTTCCAACAAAAACTGAAATGTCCTGAAAAATTTTCTAGGAATAATGGGATCTATATAGAAATGCAAAGGACAATTTAACAGATTTGTGCAACCATTAATCTTATGTTTTAAGCTCATCTTCAAAAATGTGTACCTAATTCAGGCTTGCTGTAACTTACGCTTTCTTTTAGATTTCTGAATAATCTTACATAGATATTCTTTGGCATTAGGAAAAAAATAAATTCACTGATCAAAACCCAAAAATAATTGGTTTGAGCTGAAGTTACCAGAGTGGTATATTGGTATTTTAGATGTTAAATTGAACGTGTGAAACTTAAATGCAAACCTTTTTACTAGGACTGAGTGGAAAAGGGCATCTAGTGTGCATTTTAAGACCTCTTTCCAGCTTATTTTTGGAAGAGGACAACTTACTCATCCTTTACTGTAATTCGTAAAGTTTTAGAGAATAATTGCTAGCACTGCAACCTAAAGTCCTTGAAAATGTAACTACCTACACCGGGAATGAATATAGCCTTAGCTGCCACCATCACTTTCCCTTTCTGGGTGAAGGATTCTGAACAAGGGCACAAAAGATCTTAGCCCCTAGGCCACTTTGGTCCATCTTCAGCAATGTGTTTTACATCTCTCAAAAGGTCGTGAAGAGACACTGATCATAGCTTGGAAACAACAAACCTCTGTAAATTTGGATACTAAGTACTTCACAAATTGTTTCTGAAATGGATCTAACGGGGCCAAGAAAATAAGCCATTCTACTTACATTCATTTCCTTAGCCCTTCTCAGTAATGTTTTGAGAAATTAATAGTACAAAAATAAATGCAGGTAAATGCAGCTGACAGTGTGGTTCCTAGAGATGGCTGCTAAAAAGGTGACTACACTGAATTTATGAAACAACAGTTGCACTGTACATTATTTACTACAAGTATCCCTGAATTACTTGCAATGCAGTGCTGGGGCAGCCCTTTGTGATCAATAGTCAGTCTGAATTCACCTTTTTTCTTCAACCAGTAACTTGAAAATCTTGAATAACTTCCACTTGAGGTCTTACAGTAATCAAAATTTTCCAGGGGAAAAAAAAAAAAGCTGTGTGAAGGAGCAAGGCACTTTCTTAAAGAAATACTTATCATCTTATTTTAACCTAAAACAAAAATGGAAGCTGAAACATGGCTGTGGTCTTCTCCTGTCAGCCGTGTAGTGTAAAGATTGCATGGTGAAACTATAAGTGAGAAGAGGATGACGTGCACTAAAAAGTAGGAAATGGAAAATTGCGTGAGAAAAGTAGAGCGTTCTCATCCATATAGTTCCCCATTAAGGGGATCTGTAAAGGAAGGTTAGTATGTCACTTTGCATTTTGGAAAAAAATGAGGCTTAGAGAAGAGTAGCTAGAGAGAGCCCTGAATTATGATTGCAGCTGCAAATAAACCCAACTGGTTTTCTATTATTATATAAATCAGTAAGCTTCTAGAATTCATGTGTTATTAGGCAGATGCTGTGAATATGTTGTAAAACACAAAACTAAAGGTTAAGTATCTTCAGAGAGCTAAGGAACTTGAGAATTGCCTACATTTTAAAAAATCCTATGTGACTGCTTATTAAGGTTACCACAAAACCTCTATATAGAGAAAAGTGTTCCTTGGGTTACAAAGTCCAGTACTTTTGAAAGGTAGCAGTTACTCATATTATATTTCTCAGCATTTCTATTATAAAAGATTTTTTCAAAGAAAAAGAAGCTTTCCTAAGAAAGCTATCACCTGTGTTGTTTGTAGCAAGTATTTGAAATACAGCAACAAAAAAGTTGTCCAGTTGTGGAATTACCTTTTCCTTGTCTCTTAAAATTCCATTCATGTTTAGCCCAAGTATCAACTTCCATTTTTTCGTCACTTGTTCTTTAAGGGAAAATTTAGCATTTTGCAAAGGTGCTATTTGACAGTGACCATTTTAAAGGTCTAGACCAAGCCTGTTACCAACATAACAGTACGTAAAATAATGGCATGGTACTTAAAATGCTTAAGAATTAGCAGAATGCACAGGATATTTGGTTAATCACCAGCACTGTGCTAGAAGTCACTTTCTGTGGCAGCTGACTGACTTAATAGCAGTGTACTTTGCTTTACATTTATGTTGCAGTGGTTAAGGAGCAATGGGAAGTCACTGGAATTGTACCTAATGAGAATTTAAAAAAAAACTTTAAAAGTTTAAAGGCTGTTATTTTTTTGTAGAAGCCAAGTCCCAGAAGAATCAAGAATGTCAAATTTATGGCTGTGGAGTATCCTTGATGCAGATCTTATCCATGTGCCATGACATGCAAAGCTGACTGCAGAGTACTGCCTCTTCCAGCCCCATGAGTTCACCCAGGCGGAGCAGACTCAAGAGCGCATGGTTGATTATGTGTCTGGCATTGTTTGGCTGCTTCATTTTACACCACAGACAACTCCTTTTTAAATATAGGCTTTTTGTGATAATTACAATAATTAGAATCAGGCGTTGCATTTTTGTGCATTTATCAAATATCTGAAGATATTTTTCATCTGTCTCACATTTCCTAATTTAGGGATGAATTGTAGAGGATTCCTGAACTATAAAATCTTTCTTATTTATATTCCCTGCTTCCTCAGCCTTCTTCATTAAAAATTGGAGAAAAAATTAAAGGTCCTGCAGAGATGGTTTCTTATTCCTGGAATGTGCTTCCACTCAGGAACAAAGGTCCTCCCATGAAAAGCAGCTTGCAGGATAGATGCTTTTGATTGTGCGTTTTATAGAGAGGTTATTTCCTCCATGGCACTTTGATAACGGCCTGGCACACTTCAAATGCAATGGCAGTATAAATGAGGAAAATAAATCAAAGGCAGTTTGGGAAACTAAATTCTTTGGGTATAAATTTTGCCTTTGGATATTATAAACACATAAAACTAAAATGGATGCCAAAAGAAGTGTGTAGTGAGTATCCACAGGAAGTATTCAGCCTTTAAATTACTCACTACACACAGCAATTAGTTAGGCAACAAACATTTTTAGCCATTACTCATAGTGTAATAACCTTTAATAAATTCAAAGGAAATACAGAATATCCAGTGTGATAAATACCTTTTTAGGCATGTTCTCCAGAAATAGTCAGAGTGCACTGCAACTCATTACTGAGGAGAAGAGCAAGTGCTTTTTACACTAAGGAGTTCATTCAATCTATGTGTAACACAGCTTAACGTAAATTGAAACTATGTAAAATATTTTGGAACTATGCAGATATACTGTGAAGAAAATAAAGATAGTTTATTAATTATGTCAAAATATTTTCTCTGGGAGATACCTTAAGCACTATTTTCTGCAGAAGGTTTGTGAATCTCAAACCTATAACCCACAGTGCTCAAGTCTCCTATTTAAAGAGGCTCAGGTTTCCCATGGTTTTTTACAAAATAGACTTTAAAAGATACCTCAGTTTTTAGTTATTGAACTGTTAAACTCCATTTCTCTCCACCACGTGTTGTATTATCTCTGGTCCTGGAACAAGATGCTAGTATTTGTGAGCACATTTTCATAAGTTTTGTTTATGAAAGGTCAATCATTCTGAGATATTCAATGATTTTACTGACTGTGTAGGGGATCTTATTGATTATACCTTGGGATAGTATTTACGTGTTTGCTTTTTATCTATTTATTCACTGCATTATAGATGCTTTAAAGCCAATTACAGTTAATACCAAAAATGTGAGCAATCTCATTGCTTACCTTCTGTATATGGGTTTTCTTTCACTTTTACAAATAATGATTTATGCAAAGTCACCAAGACAGCTATTGCTTCCATTGTGGAGTTTATTATCTCCAAGATGTGCAGACAAGTCATTAAGCTCCAATAGAAGGATTAGCATAAAAAAAAGATCACTGCATTGTGATTTTCTGGTTACAAGGTTCAATACAATGATGGTTTAAGGAAGTAAAAGCCAATTTTAACATTGTCATTACGGAACACTGTCTGTCAATAAGCAGTTATAAATACTATCTGCTGTAAAAGCTACTTGCCCGTAAAGGGGTCTTTCTATCATGTACTAAAGGGATCAGTAATACAGGAAAACGACTTGTGAAGAAAGGATTTATCTTTCATATTACTTGGGGGTCCTGGTGGATGAGAGGCTGGACATGAGCTGGCAGTGTGAGCTCGCAGCCCAGAAAGCCAATTGTTTCCTAGCCTGCATCAAAAGAAGCATGGCCAGCAGGTCAGGGAGGGGATTCTCTCCCTCTACTCCGCTCTGGTGAGACCCCACCTGGAGTACTGCATCCAGCTCTAGGGTCCTCAACGTAAGAAGGATGTGGACTTCACTGTGAGGTTGGTGAAACTAGAAAAAGTTGCTCAGGGAAGCTGTGGATGCCCCACCTCTGAAAGTGTTCAAGGCCAGGTTGGATGGGGCCCTCAGTAACCTGGTCTAGTGGATAGTGTTCCTGCCCATGGCAGGGGAGTTGGAACCTGATGACCTTGAAGGTCCTTCCCACCCAATCCATTCTACAATTCTATGAGTACCTAAAAATAATTTTTCAATTGTATCTTTTAGGCTAAAAGTCCTGCAACAATGCAAACTTTCTATTTAGGGCTCATATCTTGTACATTTTCTTGTAACATTAATTTTCAAATAACCAGCTTCATTAATCTATTCTAAAGGATCAAATGCTGGATACTTTGCTCCAGCATCAATTCAAAATACGTCGTACACCTTGCACTGAATATGCACTGTCTGGCATATTATGTGACAAAGTTTTGTTATCTATTGCAAACCAGAAATATGATGTTTAGAATTTTCCCATTTTATAATGAAAGTAAAAAGGAGGAAATAAAACACCTTCAATAGGGTTTTATGCCTGACTTGGTATAAAAATATTCAAGACTGTTCTGTTCTTTGATGAAAAGCTTTGGCAATCATAAAAATCTTTATTAATCAATGATGAATGATTCGTTTCCCAATAGGAAAATTTTCACCCAGTCCAGCAGTGCCCACTATACGCTGGCAGCCAGGACAATATCCGAGACATCCCACAGAGGGTTAAAAAGTGTGTGGCTGGGGAATTACAGCCTTTTTCAAGGGACAGGATCAGGATATCACCATTCTCAAGTACATCATATATACCAGACTGTCATGTTTTAACATTTAGTATTGCCAAGAAAATACTGCCTTTTATTAGTCTATATTAAAAAAAATCCATGCTTCTGTTATAGGCCATGTAGCTCATGTCATGTTGTCCTTATAGACTGACATGCCATATGATATTTTGATGACTCTGAAACATGAGATTCGCACAGATCGAAGGGAAGGGATAAAATAAATACAGTGCACTTATCCCTGAGGTCAAGATAAAATGGGAAGAGAGAAATACAGCCTTCCATTCAGAAAGCTGAAGTCTAGGTGAACAAAACAGTTTTCTGAAAAATAGTGAAGGTGACAGACCTTCAACTGGGACTTTTGTGAAATCTGACAGACTATAATGAATACAGATTTAGGATGGGTAAATGGGTATATTCTTTGTTGTGAAGAGCTCACTTTCTCTGCAGACTCAAGTAGTCTGGGTAGCTGCTCAGAAAGGTTATGCTCTGCAAGAAAAGCCAAACTGTGCAGGACAGTAAAGAAGCATTTAGGAAAGATCCTAGTCTGAAAATGTGGTCATCATAGTTATTTTTTTAAGTATGCACAATTTGCAAAGACCAAGATATTTGTTTTCCATCAGTTTGACCGGATGATCATTTTAGCTAAAATTATTATTGTGTAATAAATATGTAAGCAATATTTCCCTCACTTTAAAGATTATTTTTTGTTAGAAGAAAAAACACAAGGAAAACTAGTTGTGTATACTTAAGCAGATGTTTGACAGAGCACTCTATCTATTTCCTGTTTGGTTCTCCCCCCATAGAATCACAGAATGGCCTGGGTGGAAGGAGTCATCAAGATCATCTAGTTCCAACCCCACTGCTGTGGACAGGACACCATTCACTAGACCAGGTTGCTCAGAGCTCCATCCAACCTGGCTTTAAACATTTCTGGGGATGGGGCAGCCACAGCTTCTCTGGGCAACCTGTTCCAGTGTCTCACTACCCTCATAGTAAGAATTTTTTCCTAATATCTAACTTAAACCTACACTCTTTCAGTTTGAGACCATTCCCCCTTGTCCTGTCACTGTATGATCTTGTAAAAAGTCCCTCTCCAGATTCCCTGTAGGCTTCCTTCAGATACTGGAAGGTCACAGTTATGTCACGCCGAAGTCTTCCCTTTTCCAGACTAAACAAACCCAGTTCTCTCAACTTTTCTCATAGGAGAGGTGTTTCATCCATCCAGTCATCTTGGTGGCCTCCTCTGGACTTGCTCCAACAGGTCTGTGATGTAGATAGTGATGAACCCTGTCTTCAAGTCTTAATCACAATTCACATGTCAAATAAGAAGCATAGCTAAAATTGCTCTAATCCCATGGAATTAGAGAAAACCAAAGTTTATTCAAATCTTACCTTTCACCAATGGCTACAGAAATACATTGTTACACAAAATTTAAGTGCTTGCATAAAAGAATTCAAATCTGTCTATTCTAGACCTGTACAAAGAACTTAGACATGCTGCTGGTTTTTAAAAGAAGTCTTTGATGAGGCATTCTGGACCCATCGTAAATTTATTGACTTCCAGAAGAGTGTGCCACAGCTACTTTAGTCAGCAGGAAGTAATTTATCAGTAGCCAGCTCACCAGTATCCAGTGGCCTAGAATAATGGACTTCTAATGAAATATTAAAAATTAAGAGAAAAAAGTTGTATTTAATACAAATTTCCTCTGCAATAGGCCAAGATGCATGAATTAATGGTTTCTAAGCCCAGAAGGAGCTATTTTGATTCATAGACTGCAGCATCAAAATTCTTCCATTTATTCAGCAACTTTTTTGACTACAAGAGTCCTTTAAAAAGGTAATATGTAACAATTTAAAGGTCTCCAGACTGGAGAATCTGCTGTATCTTTTACTGGCTTGCTGCAGTAGCAAATTGTTCTCATTCCTAAGAAAGTGCCAGACTTATTTTTGTCAAAATTCAGCTTCCAACCACTGGACAGTTTTAATGCCTTTGTCTCCCAAATTAGTGTTGTCTGCTATCAAATAGCTCTGCCTCATGTAAGTACTTCCTGAAGTCAGAGGAGTTCTAAACAGCCATTTTGAAGTGAATGAGTAATAAACTGAAAGTTTAGGCAAATTTTTGCTCTTGATATTTTTATTTTATTTTGAACTGAAAAATGTCATCAAATACAGCTGTGCATGGAATCACCAACATTAATTCAAAAGTGAACTGAACTTTGTTATAATTTTTTCTGTTTAATATATTTTAATATATATTTCCTTCTTCTATATCACGCCTGTAACTGTTTTAAAAAAGAATATCAAATGTTATAAAGCAAAGAATAAGTAGTTAGTATCTCAAACTAATTTTTCTACACTAATTTAAAACTCTTTACTTTTTATATTTTCAATAAAATGGTGCTTTTATGAGTCATAACTTGAAGACCATATTATTACAGAGAATAAATTTTATAGGTATATAGGCTGCATTAGATCTTTCAAGTGTTCAACATTGTGTTTACCATGAAAAGACACTGATTTTAGAAGTGGGTTCCATTATGATGTTGGAAATATTTTGAAGGCTTGAAAAAAGGGTATTTTTGTAAAATCTTGATCGTCAGTGAAAAGATGTCTAATATGTGCTAAAAATTAACAGAAGGTCATTTAAGGCCCAATTAATTCTTCAGGGCTCTTAAGATATACTGAGCTTTGTAAGTGTTCATCACTAAATATTCTGCAGCAGTGCTTATGGTGTATAATGAATAACACTCAGCAGTGATAGCACAGCATCATCCTTATTCCTTCAGAGCTAGTTTTTCTCAATTCATTCATCATTTCTTTCGGATTTTTAGTTACTCCATAAAATCAGCCACACTCTATATTCAAGAAAAAGGTTATCAAAAATAGAAATGCCTTGAATGTTAAATTTATTTAGTAAGTATTACAGGTCTATGAATATGGAATACATGAGTTTATCTTGTAGAGTACAGAAATATCCAAAAGGGACCAAGATCTGTCAAGTCAAATGGAAAACCAAAATATCTGTCCCCAAGCTAACAAATTTCTTCAGAAATACAGGTTCTTGTTTGGATTTTTCACTTCTGGCATTTCCATAGCCCATGGTCTCTAACATTAATACTTTAGTTTTGGTAAAGTATTAGGTTCTTAATAGAGCTATTTAACAAGAGTTCTGAAATTAGTTTTCCAGCAACATCATTAGCCTCTTTCACTTTTTTGTTATAGACAGCTTGGTTGCCTTGATAGTATCTAAACTTCTAAAGGAGTAGGACACTAACAGAATCATGGATTATGTCCCTTAGATATTTATATTGACAAATGGCTTTTAAACCTTTCTCAAATCAAGGGGAATGGTTCGGTAAATGAGGCAAACTTGCTCTCTTAGGCATGGATAACAAATACAATAAAAAAAACCCAAGAAAATTTCATATTGCAAGCATATAGCAGTGGTGTTGATAAACAACAACAAAAAATTAGTTATATACTAGAAGAGCAGAGAGTGAATTAAGATAAAGTGAAAGCATTTAACTGTTCAAAGATCACGAAACATAAAAATCAAAGTTAATATAATTTGTCTTGCAGCTGTAGAGTAGCCCAATAGTCACTGAAAAAGCTCATTAATTTCCATGTAATTAGCTATAATTAATAAGGCACCCCAGGAGTGTGTTTTCCTGAGAGATAATGTCAGCCCTTGGGCGTGACCTACCCTGTGATGTTATCTCAGCATGACTCAAATTCCATACTTCTCCTGAGCTAATAAAATTAAGGTTTCTTCTGAAGGCTACTTTGGTAACTTTGGTTATTGACTTTCATTCCCATGGTCTACAATATTGGTAACACTATCAGGACAAATATGAAAAGAGAACACATATAAAAAACTGATCACAAACTGATTTAATGGCAGAGGGAGAAGACAGAACAGTCAAAGCATGAACAGCATATGTCATACACAAGCAGAGCCCTGAAAAAACATTTGAAAACAAAACAAAACAAAAAAAGAGGCTTTGAAGCGAGTTAGCAAAACTATGTGATACATCTGTCACAGTTAATCAAAGACTGGAGCAACCATCACCTGAAGTCATTGCTGTCTTGATTATACCTAATTGTACACTAGCAAAATTCAAACTCTCACTGAGAACTCCAGGCTTACAGATAGCATGCTGCTAAGAATGTCCTTCAGAGCCTTCTGTAGTTAAGTTTCACTTAAGTCTTACCTTACAGATGCAAGGGAAATACATTACTAAGAAAAGGGTGAAGGGTAGATGGATGCTAGAAACTGCTAAGATGACAAAGGGAGCTCCTCTGGGTGTCTGGGTATATTTGCTGGAGTACGGCAGGAAACGTGGAAGTCGGCAAAGGAGGAAAGGTGTCATGCAAACTATCGCTGTTTCACTGACAAGTTGCAAACTGGTGTTGGCCTCCCTGGAGGAACAAACCTGTCAAGGAACATAAGGATAGTCATTCAAGAAGCTCAGTAACCTTTATAGTTGACTGAATCTGAGGTGACCTCACTAAGACAGAACTTCAGAAGGAATAAAGGCTGGGCCTCAGACCCAATATTATGGAGCTCATTAAACAGTAGAAGAATCTGTGAAACAACGTTATGTGGACCACCCCTAACTATCAAGAGGTTGGTGATGCAGGCATGAGAGATTACATTACCTCTAATGTCACAGTGAAAATGCTTTAAAATTACCTAAACCTGGAATCTTTCTAACCAGTAATAAAACTGGCTCAAAACAACATGATTTAAATGACAAATTGCTTTCTCTAAATACACATTTCAATTTTTTGCAATGTTTAGAATGTAAAAGAGTCCGCTCTTTCTGTACATTGTAACTTAGAAAGAGTTCAGATTTCAGCTTTATCTTTCAAGCATCTGTAGTACTTGTGAATCTTGTTCGCTGATATATTTGATTGTAATTACATTCTCCTTCAGAGTTTATATGGTCACGTTTCATGTTCTCATCATTAACATAACTCTGCCTTATTATGTACGGCCCATGCAAAGGATTTTCTCTCTATGAAACACTCCATTTCAGCAGACTACAAAATAAGCCTCTTATGGAGTTTTTAAAACAGGTTTAAAGCGCACATATAGCTGGGAAGCAGGTCATGTTAATGTTGGAGGGGTTCAGTGTAAGTGGATTTATTATGATGTTAATTACATGAATGTGCTTTCAGCTTTACACATAGAAATCTCTTTTTTAATGAAAGTTTAGTAAATAAAATAATTGTTTCTTGTTTTAAAATTTAAAATTCCCAGCTACAAAAGGAATTTAGATACACTTCTAACTGAGTTTCCATTTTTCTTTCACTGTAAAGAAATCATCAAATCCCCTGTATCTAGAGATATCATACTCTGAAGATATTCTTTTTGTAACAAATGAGGTGACCAGATGTCCCAGTTTTTTAGCAGAGATGTAGTGTCCCTATTTTCTTTTCTTTCTATGTGGGTCACTCTAACCCAGGTTTCAAATCCCTATCAAACATCAAAGAAAGGGCAAGTCTGCAAAGAAACTCTGAAAGAAATTTTCCTGAAAGACACAGATTTGGATTTCCAAATCTTCATAACAGCTTATCAGCTTCATACAAATTAAATCTGTTGGGATAAAAACAACAGCAATCCCTAAATACAAAGAAAAGTTTAAAAACCCCAAATTAGATCTCTGCTACAGCTCCCAATGCATATGTCAGCTCAGGCGGTCTGCCAAGAGTGTTTTAATATAATAGTCATTCATCCACAGACCTGTAGCTGGTATACGGAATTACATAATGTTTCAAATGACTCTGTTGCCTGGTAGATTGCAGTGGTGAAAAGAAGGTGTTCCCTATTGACACCTGGTATTGAACAAGGAGAAGACTAGTCCAGAGCTGCTTTGAAACTCCAGATAAGAAAAGGTGAGGAAGATTTCTAACAGTACCAAAATGAAATTGGGGATCATATCACAGGGGATCATGAGAAAAGACCAAATAGGCCAAGTCATGTTTGCATTTCTAATGTTTGAAAATTTTTCCTTCCTTTTAAAAGTTAGGCTTGTAGTTAAAAAACTGTTGTCTCTTTTGCCATGTGTGCTGGGGTAGAGTTAATTTTGTTCACAGTGATGAGCCCTGAACACAAGGTTGATAATTTTTTTATTGCTGAGCAATGCTTACGCAGAGCTAAGGACTTTTCTGCTTTTTGTACTTCCACACTGGGAAGGGAACTTGGGAGAGGACATAGCCAGGACAGGTGACCCCAATCAACCAAAAGGATATTCCATGCCACATGACATCATGCTCAGTATATATGAAGTGGAAGGAAGAAGGAGGAAGAGGGGGACATTTGGAGTGATAGCATTTGTCTTCCCAAGTAACCATTATGTGTGATGGGGCCCTGTTCTCCCAGAGATGGCTGAACACCTGCCTGCCCACGGCAAGCAGTGAACTCCTTGGTTTTTTTGTTTGCATGTGTGGCTTTTGGTTTCCTATTAAACTGTCTTTATCTTAACCCATGAGTTTTCTAGCTGTTACCCTTCCAGTTCTCTCTCCCCAATCCTGTTGGTGGGGGAGTGAACAGCACCAAATGACTGGTGTTTATAAATATATATAAGGCAGGTTTATTTCAGAACAATTTGGTTGCAATGGAAAGGAGTATGTAGCCGTTTGGTTTATGATCTGTAGAAATATAGCAATATAAAAGCATAAAAATAACACTTAAGAAAATGTATAAGGAAAAGAAGAAATAGAAAGAAAGGAAAAGAATAAAAAGATCTCACCACCTGTGGATCCAGCGATGAGACTTGATTGTTGCAATTTCAGTGTCTGTTGGTCGAAGTGATGGTCACAGCCTTGATCTGTTGGGATCCAGTGGGGGAAGCCTGTGAAACACAAAATTCACTGGGTTAATATATGCTCAGGTTCAGCTGGGAATGCCTGGGTACCTCCCCTGGTGGCGGGTGGCGGGGAGTTCTATACTGTCTAATGTAACTCTGTGGACCAGTGCAGTCCTCTGGTGAAGGCCTCAGAAATTAGTCTAGGGTTCTTTGGGGGTCTTTGATGGTTTATGACACTTTTTAAGACATGACAGCTGCCTCTCAAATCAGTGTAGCTGAGCCAGTTCTGCCCCATCAGAAGGGATGAATACCCTCAGACCTAGTGTGAATATTCCAATACCTCCCCCGGAGGTGAGTTTCACACCTGTGTAATTGGCACAATAAAAAGCATTATCCCACTTTGCAAGATCTGTTTCTTACTGGCCTCTGCCCTTATCTGGCTCAAAACTCATGTTCTTGCTAAATGAAGTCTGATTTGACTTGGTCATCCTCTGGTGATAGGTGCCCCCCCCATCTCACCTGGGTTGTTCTTGCACAGACCAGAGGTTTCGCCACCACACATCCAAAAACTCTTCTCCTCCCCTTCTGTTGGGGGTGCACAACTGGCTTCAGCAAAACACCTGCTGCTTTTGAAAATGGCCAATTGTTTGAGTCATTAACCTCCAACACTTCGATCTCTCACGGGGAGTGAGCGGGAAGCTACGTGGGACTTGGTTTCTGACCGGGGTTAAACTGTGACACCATTATAAAGCAACTGCAGCTGACATGCTTACGAGAAAAGTGGTTGATTGGAAGCCAGTCAACGCCACTAGCAGGTGAGCAGGAAGTGGCCTCTGCAGTAAAAGTGAGTTGGAAATCTGCTTCCAAAATACACTAGGGTTGGGAGAGTGTATATCCATGAGATGACTACTCACTCATTATTATTTCTTTCCTGAGTATAAACTGTACCATCTCTTTTGATGTCCATCCTGATATTTCAAATTTATTTGGGATAAGGGCTGATTTTAACCTTTTGGAGGACAAAGGGATAGGGTTAATATACTTGTTCCTTGTGATGGGAAGAATTATTTACATGGATATGCAGTTTTATTTCAATTCGATGTGTTAAAACAGGAGCTCAAGACAATGTTTGTTACATTAATCTCTAACCTTTTAAACTGTTCTTTTAAGGTTAAATTTATATATTTCAGCCCTTATCCTCAGACCACACTGTATGTACAGCTCAAGTAACTCTTCTAGCTGCAGAAGCTGGATGTCCTATTTCAATTATTAACACAGTTTTAGAAATTTTATGGCCTCCTTTTGATATTTCCAGTGTAGAATAAGATTTGAATGTAGAGCCACTAATTTCACATTATCAGGTTTTTATACTATGACCATAGGAAGCCTTTTTGCTGAGGCAATGGGTCAAAGCAAAAATCAGTATCTGATTTGTTTGTTTACTTGTCACTTCAACACAGTTGATTCATCTTCTATAAAACAAAATAACTGTTTCATGAAGAAGTAGTATGCTGATAAAAAAGAGGTCTTGGAAAGGTAAGATGGATGCATTTGTTACATCAGAGAGGTAAACACTCAAAGAGGATTCAAACACAAGGCTCTCTGGCCGAATCTTGACTGAGTGCCAGCTTTCAGGGATGAAGAATACCAGCTTCTACCACTGAAGATGAGGAGGCACTTCACATCCTCTCCCCACTTCCCAAAGGACCCAGTATCTCCTTACGGCTGAACGGCTATGCAATGCTCTGTGGCTCAGTGAACTGAGAAGGGTAAAATTTACTCCTTTGTTTTTAGGTTGAGTGTCATTGTTTTCCCTCAGGGACTTGCAAAAAAATAATGAGAGAGATGCTTAGTTCCTTCCAATGGGGTTTCCTATATTCCAAAGTAAATGCCAGTTCCTTTGCCTCTGCTGTCAAGGTGTTTTTTTGTTTCTTAAGGTTTTCAGAATTACAGATTGTAGCCCAATCCAAGAAGCCATTGTTGCTTAAAAACAAAAGATGCTTCAGAAAGTAATACTTTTGGCTGAATCTCTCGCACATCAGTTACACACTTGAGTGACTCCTCTAGCATAAATGTGTCAATTTAAACTTCATCCAGGACCAAGCACCCATTTGTACTTACACTTATTTATAACACTAAATGGATCCCTTCTTTAAACTGTTTCTAGGACAGCATGATATTTTCAGGAAGACAAGAGTGCCAGGTTCTTGTTCTACCTCCTGAAAACTAATCAAAGTCTCTTTCACAGTTGCCACAGCCCCTGGCACTCACAATATGCTTCCACAGTTGGGCAATTGTCAAGACGAAACCCCTGTCTGGTGAGCGACCTGTGGCTGTCTCAGGATTTACCTGCCCTTCTCCATCTGTCTCCACTCACCAGCTGCGCTTCAGACCCTCAGGCAGGGACAGAAGAATTGGAAGCACGTAAAGTATCTCTTCAGTGTGACCAATGCAAATATTTATGTTTGGGATCTCTAAGAGACAGAGAAGGAAGACATAGAATAGATGCACTATTAAGCTAACACCTATCAAGGCCCCCATGCACGGAAAGAGCAGAAATGATCCTTGGATCCAGAATAAGTTAGTCCAAACTCTGAGTCCCACTGAACTGCATCCGGAGCCAAAAGGGTGTGACAATAACAATTCCCTCTTATGGTTTCCTGTAGAACTGTATTTCAGAGTCTTTGTTGCTGACAGACTGACAAACACCAGGCCTGTTATTTGCTACTACAGCCTCCAAATATGTTTGAAGGCACATTTCTTTCAGCATGCCTTCCTTCTAGCCTCAAATATGGAGCTGCTGCAAAGTTCAGTACGTGTAAGATTAGTATAGATAGTGTGGAAGGGTAGAATTTGTCACAGATTATCACATTCATTTTGCAAAAATAAGTTTATTGTGTTTGGCATAGCAATAAGAAAGCTTGGCTAGCTGGCCAGTAAGCCCTAAGAAAAAATGAACAGCATCTGTTTAAGTCTCTGAAGTAACACAATCCATGCATGGCATTAGGTTATGTTGCATCATTTAACACAACATAAACCTGACTTACCTTTTTCTCCCTTCTATTGCTCCTTTCTTCCAGTTTGTTCTCATTCCAGCTGGCTGAAGAAATTCATAAATGTCTTTGCTGCTTTAAAATTCCTGGGTTTCCCCCCCTCTAAATTCTTCAGCTAATGTAATTTTTTTTTTGTATACTGCCTTTCTGGGAACCACTGAACCCACATCCAAGAAGTGTTCTCTCTCCCTTCTGCATCTTATCATAAGACTTTTTTTGGGGTGTGTTTTTTTTTTTTTTGACTGAAGTCCTACACAAAACTAAATTGTATTGTTATGTTTGAGACATTCTAATACAAAAAGAGGCACAAATCATATTTAATCAAATTTAATGAAAGATTGCCATCAGGTGTCTAAATGTCTACTTGCCTGTTTAGCTGAGTTATGGCAAACAATGGTCCCAGAAACTTAACATATATATATTATAATTCAACCATTTTTTATTATGTGGACCTATTTTACGCCAGCTCTATTGAACTAATTTACAATAATGGGATTGAAAACACCCTAATTCAAATATAAAATAGATAGAAATATGTCTTATTTTTCTTGTTTCAGAATGATTGCTTCATTTAGAAATGTTAATAATCTGATAACCGAGTCTCTTCATTATAATGAAATGCTCAGTTGCACAGGGAGCTATTCTTCATTCCGTGGGTTACACTCCACTGTATCATGGGGAGAGAAGATGTATTAGCCTGTATTCAGAGTTTGTATAAAAAAATGAAGCTGCAGGGTAATAGAATTGCATCTTTTATGCTACTGCTGCTATTTGAAAACAGAAGGACAAGTTTTAAATGGGAAATTCTAAGAATATCTGCTAGAAAAGTCACATCTACATTTACCTATATGCCTGTCTGCCTGGCCACACGGGGTATGTCAGCTAAGCAGTTCCTAATACCATTCATTTAAAACAGAGTGGCCATTAGAAACTGTGCTTGTCTGTGTAATGGTATGGCTTCTGTCATGTTTCTTACACTCAAAATATTTTTCACTTATTTTATAGCAAGAACCTGTGCTCCTAGAGAGCTTTCAGTGTTATAGTATGCATGATGAGTAAAGGTAGAGATAAAACGATGAAAGGGATGAGCCAAAAATAAACCGACCACAAGTTTACTTGAGTTAAGCACATCCATATGGTGCATTTTCAGAGCATAGAGAAGGTCTGCACTGAGGAATGCTGCATCCAGAGGTCTACACAGCAGAGTCAGAGCTACACAGGTACTGCAAATGTGAATGGCAGGTTTACTAGCTGCATATAAGAAGCAGCCACTCACCAGAGTTAATTAGCCTTTCTCTTCGAATGAGCTAATTAGCCCGAGCACAGCCCTGAACAGACACAACCAGGCCAGTCCTGGAGCTGACTCATTATCTGGCTTGATATCATCCTCACTCACTTATGTGAATACTTGCACAGCTCTGAAGAAAAGTGTATCCTGGTAGTTAGGAACCAGTTTCTGCACTAATTAGTATCTGAACATTTTATAAAATGTGGAACAATTTCAAGAGGAAAAAGAAAATCAGTGTCCCAAAGCTTAGTGGTTAGAGCACTCAGATAGAAGGAGGAAGGAAAGCCGGTCAAATTCTTGTTTTCAGAAGCATGTGCAGGTAACACTCCCTTCTGATTCTAAGTTTATTTTTTCATAGTTATCAAAAATGCCCTCAAAAGATACAGAGTCATAGAACCTAAAATAAGGAGAGTTACAGGTGGGTGGTGGACTTTTTTTGTTTGTTTTTGTTTTTTGGTTGGTTGGTTTGGTTTTAGTGGTTTTTTTTCTGTTTGTTTCTTTTTGTTTGTTTGTGGGTTTGTGTTTGTTGGTTTTTTTTTTTGTTCTTTGAAATGCTTGGTTCTTCCATTAAACTAAAATTCAATTACTAGTGCAGCCCTAATAGCAAATACAGATTATTGACTGCACTTGAGGCCAACTGCAATGAACTACTGCCTGAGGGTTAAAACCATTCCTAGGATTAGGTAATATTGCCCGAAGCCAATTGAAAAGAGCGCTTTAATACCTTTGAGCAATAGTTTACTGCAATTTCCCTCAGACCCAGTCAGTGATTAATTAACCTTTTAGAATCTTCTGGGTTAATGGAAAGTTTGCACTGGAAAGCTCCACAGATTGAAACATGAACTGAGATCATCATCCACAATACCAGAATATACATGGTATTGG
Organism: Pseudotriccus pelzelni; assembly: GCA_035584735.1. Classification (NCBI taxonomy): domain Eukaryota; kingdom Metazoa; phylum Chordata; class Aves; order Passeriformes; family Tyrannidae; genus Pseudotriccus; species Pseudotriccus pelzelni. The sequence continues at coordinate 55,519,091 of JAWMRA010000130.1, forward strand.
TAGATGAAACACAGTTTTCAATGCTTGTTAGGCTCTTGCTTCAGCCTGAGGGCAGCAATATGCCCTATTTATAGTCAAATGAGCTTATGTGAAGTTGTCTCAACTACTAAGACGGGTTTTTGAATGTATAAAATAGCCACTGTTTATCTTATAACAGATAAATATCTAAAACCAATCAGCTCAAATTCCACATGCTTCCAATCAACATGGGTGTAAAAGGGTTGGAAAAGAGCTACATGACAGAGTGACAACAAAGACCCCAAATGAAGAAATGATCATCCATATTTCTACTCATGTCAAATCTTGTGGGTATTTAGATGTGGATACCCACTGTGCCCAAATAAAGTAATATGTTTGTGAGTCGTATTTTATGAATTGCATGCCTTCCCAATCCTAACATTGCCTGAGTAAATAAGGTTTTGGGGTGAGGCCAAACTCCAAGCATGCATTGGGAAAATAATTGCACTACTTAATAAAACCATCTTTAAAAGATTATCGGCTCAACAAGTGCCAAGAATAAGTAAAATAACACAATCCTACCAGATGCCTACTGACTGTCAGTAGCATGCTTATTGAAGATTTCAGCATTCTTCAGTTCTGAAATGGCTACAAGTTAAGAGACTATATTAAATGCAGATCACTTCCGAATCCCTAAAGCCAGCACTGCAGCAAGACATTTAAATGATGACACAATGAGTTACAGTCTGCCAGCTTGGCACAGATTCAAAGTGGCAGCAGCTGAGGTGTGCTTTAAAAATAGTTTTTTTTTTAATTGGATTCAAAATCAATTAAAATCCCATTAGAAACATAATCGTAGTGATACAAATCATGAAATAATATCTTTTACAATAAACTATAAAACTGAGGAAGCTTACATAATTAATACCATCTAGTGCACAGATAGACCCATACCTTTCAATCACGTACAGCCTACATGTCAAGAGAATGCCTTTGAAAAGTAGAGAGTGTGTACTCAATAGGAGGTCAACATGTATGGCACAGGATTCAGACTAGGTGTCTTTAGGTAGCTTTGATTTCCCTCCCCTCCTGAAAGCTCCATGTCATACATTGCTTTTGGAGATTAAATGCCAGCAAATCTAGATTGTAAAACAATGAGACATGCAACATGAGGATCAGTCAGTTCAGTAAAGTGGCCATCCATCATGGTTTTGATCCCTGCATGAGAAAATAAACAACAAACTTTTTCCTGGTGTAAAGTCAGCGCATATCTTAGACAATGAAATCATATCTCTTTATATTGAGAAAGAATGTGCTTTAATTGCTTTTTGATGAGACAATAAGGGAGCAGGTAAAAAAAAAAAAAAAAAGCCAAGATCACTTATGCCAAATAGCAAGATTAAATTTTTAGTTTATTTTATCATTAATTCCAGTTTTCCTGAGCTGTCAGCCTTGCTTGATCTCTTCTACTAAAGCCAGCCCCGTAGTTCCAAGTGTTGGCACTCAGTTTTTACAGAGCATGCTCTAGGAAAGGTTGGATTATTATGTTTTTATTCTTGTGGGCTTATAGAGCTTTATGCTGTTGTTTGTACTGTGGTGAGGAAATTAATGACTCAACCAATATCCAAAGAGGTAAAATGAGAAAGACACCTTTAAAAACAACTCTTCAAATTTATAGTAAACTTAGCTTTTCAGTCTCCTCCTCACTAATCTTGTTTTATACGGCATTTTTTCAAACGATGTTGCATTAGTAAAAGCTGCCAGTCATAATAAATTATCAGTTTTTCTTTTTTATTATTTTGCAATGATGGTTTAAATACATATTCCTGTAAAGATTAAGTGTATAATTTAATTGTCCTTGTATCAGATGAAAAAACCCATGATTCCCCACAGCAGCCTATTGACTCCTTCAACCTTGCCTCTTGAAACCTTACTGAACGCAGAAGCTGATGCTGCAGGTTTTATATTTATAATGATTAATTAATTCTGCACTAAGCAATGTTCCTGACTGCAAGAACAAAATCCACTTTAGAAAACATAAATGACAGCTTGCCTAAAATAATTAACACCAATGCTGATAGAAATGGGATGTTCTCCCTCTGCTTTACACTAGCGTATTTGAGAGAATTTAATTACTAATATTTCTGACTAGCAGAAGAATTGCATTAAAGAAGCACTTGATGTGGCAGGATTGAAAATTCATACAAAATATGTTACAGAAATATAATGGGGATGGTATAAACCCTGGTTAAAAATTAAGATATAATTAACCCGCAGTTGAGCATATGAGAGTATTTCCATTTTTTTCAGGGAAACCAGATCACGTTAAAAATAACCTGCATGAAAGTATCATCTCATTCCTCTGCCAGTCAAACAGCCAGGTAGGGTTTGGCAATGCAGCACAGCAACCTTGAACCCTTCCACTTCTGTGAAGAACAAGTCAGATAAGGTCTGTCCTGATAATAGAATGCTTCCACCAGTGAGCAAAGTGTGTGTGGCTTCATAGCCCGGGAAGGGGCTGCAGCAGGAGCTGCAGCCTCCACAGCTGCAGCAGGAGCTCTCTGCTTCTTATTCGGAAGGGATGGAATTTCGCCTTTAGTGTGCTGAATAATGTCAAAGTATGTGTTATTGTACCGTCTACTCTTCTATTTGGGTCTGAATCATGGGTCATTTACCACCACCACCTGCGTCTCTTAGAACGCTTCCATCAACGCTGCCTCCGTACAATCCTAAACATCCACTGGACGGATTATG
>JAWMRA010000130.1:55521902-55532489 GCA_035584735.1 Pseudotriccus pelzelni
GTCTGTCTCGCATTGGCCTTTTTAGCCATCAGCGCGCTTGTAGCAAGCGTGGGTAGAGCCCTTCCCAAATCTTCGTTGGCGAAGCCTAGCCATGGCGGCATCTTATTTTACATGAGGCCTTGAAACAGAACAACACTTCCCTGGAAGGGGACAGTGGGAGTTTTCTGTGGGAGAGATGGCCTTATCTGCCAATTCTAGCATTGTAAAACTGCTTATAGCATTTATTAACTTCAAACTGAAAGCTTAAGTGACTGATTCCTGTGATATAAATAAATGTGGCAAGAACACATAAGATTGCTGTATTTCCCTTTGAATTTCTGGAAAGATTACACAAAATTATGGTGAAAATGCAGACTGTTAGCAGGGGAAATCAACATGGAGCTATTGTCAGGCAGTCTCACTCAAAGTGAGGACTCCGTGGGCTAAAGGATACTATTGTACCATCATGGCTTTCCCCTGCTAATCCTTACCACCCTACAACTTACCCATTTCACATGTGTATGGTTTAAAAATCTGAGGATGGGCCATGAAATTCCTGTGAGCTCATCTTTACCTTTTCATGCAAACCCATATTGGTGATTTTTAAGCATGACTGACATAATTCTGCACATTACCACATGAATACCAAGGAGTACTAATTGTTTCCTGGGTGGAGCTCAGGAACTTCAACATCATTAAGAGGTACAAGTTTATGGACATGTAAATACCTACAGTATGCTGAACTGTTTTTTCCTGAAAGCAGTGTGTCCTTCCTGCAACTGGTAGATTTTCACCACAAACATTATCCTTTCTTTTATTGGTTAGGGCTATCACAGAAAGTCTCAACATTACCAAGGGCCCAATTCTGGAAGGGAGAAAGTCCATAAAGACAGAATGAACAGCCAGCTGTCCCATTTTCCAACATGTTCCATCTCCTCTAGTGGCTTGTAGGCATATGTTTTGCCTACACACTGCCTTGCTTAAAGGTGCAGTTTTGCATTGCCTGTAAACCCATACCTCTCACCTGTGAGAAGAAAAAAGGAGAACCAGAAGACTTGATTTACTGAAACAAATGTAGGTAGATGTAAATTGTCTTCCTAAGCCAGTGCATTCTCTGCACCCCAGGTGGGATTCCTCCTAATAAGTAGTAGGGATTGGAAAGGGCATGAGAAAGCAATCTGTAACCTCTCTTTAGCTATTCCTGCTTAATACTAATTATTACTTAATAATGCAAAGCATTTGTATTTCCTTGTAAATGTTAAAAGTGGTGTAAAAGCATTAACTGGTTAATTCTCAGGACACCCTTAAGAGGTGTGCGTATGAGTATTATCTTCATTCCATACTTCTTTCCATAATAAGGGAACAATTAAAATGAAATTGATTAGCTAACTTTATAGAGTCCCTAATTCCTACAAATAGGAAATAATAGGCCTAAATGAGTATACTTCTGGGTGTTTAAAAGCAGTATTCATCAGATGGATTACAGCTGATTTTTCAATGTAATTAACTTTGTATCCAAAAATCAACTTTATTGGTTCACTTCTAGTATATTAAGCACAATAGGAGGGATGCCCCATTTTCTCTGGCAATAATCAGGTTCCCTTCAGCCTTGTAATTGATTCAAGCAGCAACCATATTATTGTCTAGTAAAACAGAGCATCCCTCCTATTATCCCTTAAGTAGCAGTCAGTCTGGGAAGAAAACAGTTACAATGATATATGAAGCTAAGACAGATGCCAACTAAATAGATATCTGAGTAAGCTAGAAAGAAAGAATTAAATAGTTTGAAGATTCAATAAAAGGTACTACTTCAGCTAACCATTGTGCTTCTCATCAACTAAACTGTCATTATTGTTCATCTCCTGATTGGCCCAATAATATTACACTCTGCACAAACATAGCAAGTCCAATGGCCTCACAACTTAATTTGTCAGCTTTCACTACTTTCCCACTAGTTTTGTATCCTATCTCCTACAGCATTCCAATTCCCCATTTTTTGCAGTCTCCACATTATGATGCTAGTGCACCCCAATGCCAGAGGATCAGGGAAATGAAAAGGCCTGATTCCACTGCACCCTCTGTTACAGAGGGTCAGGCACAGAGTGCCGGCAAAACTAGCTTGGTCAATACAATTTACGTTTAATTTGATTTTTATGAAATTATAAGTGCATGGTGATGGTGAAAAAAATACTGTAGTTGTTGAGAAATTAGCATAAGGAAAACAGTACAATTCTCCCAGATGAAGGGATCTCCGAATGAAGGTGGGTGCTTTGGCTAGCTATCAGCAAGAGGATGAGGTAAATATATCTCTCCTGATAGAGAAGCATGAATCTGGTAAGTGGCTCATTTTCAGTGTCTACCGTGGAGTCTGTGACAACTGAATCCATAGCAGCGAGTGACTGCTGCAAGAACTGCCAAGACTACTCTAGGCTAGCACTGACAAAAGAAAGCAGGAATCTGACAAGTACTGACTTAGCCACAACATAAGGATACCTGTTCCTTAATAGTGGAATGAGCTTTTCTTCATTTTTCCTTTTCTCAGTTCCTGCCTGATCAGGTTTGGACAACATATTCAGAGGAGTGGTAGGTGACCTGGCTGAGTGGCTCAGCAAAGAAATCTGTGCTGCGTACTCTGTGGCTGACCTTGGACCTGAAATTATCACATCTTCACACAAGGGAAATTATAAGCTTAAGTTATGTTTCAACACACATATAGTCTAATTAGACCCCTGTGGCTTATAGGTTAAAGAAATTCCAACTTTCTAGAGAAATCAGAGACTCAGGTCTTTATTGGTGAACAAGTCTCTATGGGATATGGCTAAAAGACTGCACATCCCAGGTGAGATAATGCTGTCTGCAAGAGTAGTTCTCTTATGCTGGGTTCTGGTGAGAAGTAAAACATATGCGCCCCCCCCTCCACAAGCCTTCAGCCAACTCACATCACTGAACATGAACAGAGGGCATCCCCATGAGACCACTCCCTGTTTGCATAACTGCTTCTCCCCTGGCTGGCTCCACCGGACAGAACCTAGGGAAAGTAACTTCCCCACTTCCCTCATTTATCCAAGAGAGTTGGAATATCAAGTCCAATTCCAATTGTCAAAAAGCCTTATTTAGGATAATTTGGCCCTAAAAGTTCATATCAAACAGATGCAGGTAGCAGGAGGATTGCAACCCTAAAGACTATTCTTGAAGGAACATAGGACATTATTATGGTTACTACAGCTAAAATTTCCTTGTTCCTTTACAATATTAAGCATAACAAATGCTCCCCAGAGGGTTTATTGAGCAGGGAAGAGCATCAAGAACAATATCCTAGTCTTGCACCACAATTTAAGAATAAAGAATGATATTTTCATGGGTCACAGAATATGCTGAGTTGCAAGGGGCCCACGAGGATCACTGAGTCCAACCCTTAGCCCTGCACAGAACTATCCCCAAGAGTCACACCATGTGCCTAAGAGTATATTTTATTTTACTTTTCATCTTCTCTGTGAAACAGAAGGCCAGTTTCTTTCCCATTTTATTTCAGAAGAAGGAATTCCTTTTGACGCTTTGTCTGAGGTTCTTCTTAAAACCTTGATTATTATTCTAAGCAACACCCTTTCATGCTGGTTTTAAGGCATTATCTTATTGATTGTACCAAATCCTTTCATGGATTTTGCTCTTGAAAGGTTTGGCGTAGTGGTGTAACTCCTAATAAAGCTGGATGTAAATAAAATATATATATAAATAACCCCTTAATGTTTTGATTTTATTATTAAAAAGCTGCATTTTATACACATCTTTTTTTTGTTCTGCACTGCCTACATTTTTCCAAATTAGTGATTAGTGTTAATTCAAACATGGAATATCTACTTGGTTAACAAAGTCAAACCCTTTGCATAGTTCCCCTAGACAGGTCTGTGAAGTGACTAACTGCATCAACTGTTACAAGGAGGACAAGAATTGCTGTTTCTTCATTTCATCTGTACAAAAGGCTCAGGCAAGAAATCAGACCAAAAAGGCAATTAATATCAATGAGGCATCTTCTTTCCAAAAAACTGATAGTTTTCTCTGTCAATGAGAATGATGCAGGCATTTATTAAATATCATTATCTGCATCTCCCAGAGCATTTTTGTAAGAAATGAATGAAGCAGTTGTATTACAAGCAGGGTTTATATTGTTACCTCATTAAGTGCTTTGTGCAACCATGACCAGTTTATAGTTGTGTTTGAGTTACTGTTAAGTCCGGTTACTGTGTAAAGGCGAACTGGGAAGACTGTGAGACAATAGGGCCAACCAGGGTCCTTTGTCGAGGAGCCATGCGGCCGGGGGAAAGGAAGCAATTTCATAGGGCCATCGGGACAACCAATGGATGGACAGAGATGTGTGAGCTGGCCCTGAGAAGATCCAATCAAACCCAAGAAGAAGGCTATATTACCTTTTAAGGAATAAAAGGGGCAGAGCTGAACATGGGGAGGGATAAAGAAGCGATTATGCAAATTCAAAGGCCTTATAAAAACTGTCCCCTCCCCATATGGGGTGTGCTTTCTGGGTTCTGACATGAGGCAGAACTGATCGCACCCAGCGCGCTGAAATTAAAATTCTTTGTTTCACTGTTTTTAGCCATCTTTGAAATTTTGTTCGGAGATATTTCTCACATTTTGGCATAGAAAAACAGAAAGCTTTCCTGTACTTAGTTTCCCACATTTTCTAGATCCCATTTTAATTTTCAATGTCTAAATGATTAAGAACTCTTTCTTTAGTGTCCAAAAGTGAATGTTGCCTGTTACCATGTTTGTAACATACTACACAACCATTTAAAATACAAGATAATAATTTCAAGTATTCAGGTGCTCTTTACATCTGAAAGATGTCTGGGGATGCCAGATCACATGGGATCATCTACTGAATGTCACTGAAAGACTGCATGGGATTTCTTTTTTTTTTTTTTTTCCTGAAAAACATAGAATTTTCTTCTGGAAGTAAGTTATCTGGATTTTTTTTTTTTTTTAAGGTGTATTTTTCAGCTTCAGTGGATATCAAAAAGGATGCTACTTTGTCACTAAGGAACAATAAATCAACACACCTTTTCCTCATGTAGTTCATCTTTGTTATTTTTAACTGTGACTTCATCAATGACTGTCCTTCTAACCATGGAGAGAGCAATCAACCTGCTTTAAAAAGAAAAGCCTTCGGACTAGTGACTGAAAGTGGTGGGCACCCAAATAGTTCCAATAAACCTGGTTCTGCCCTGGAAGCAAAGGAAGTGACCTGGAAACTAAGTTAAGCCTACTGCAAGTAAAAAACCTAAGGAGAAAAGGTTGTGAATTGGAAGAAAAAAGAGTGAGATTATTGGGTGAAAAGTGATGTGAAGCTTCAAGGATCAAGGAAACTGTTTGTAGTTTCTCTTCGTTCCATCCTTGGAAAACAGTTGAGATGTGCATGGGGCTAAATAAAACAGATTATACAAAGAATATATTTGAGTTTTAGCATTGATTTCTTAGCTCAGCAAAAATAAACCAGAAAATCACAAATCCACAAGACCCTGGAGACTGGTAGAAGAGAGCAAAACTACTGCAACTTATAATACTGTTTGCCCTCTTTTCACCAACGTAGCCAGGACCTATCAAGGCTCAGACTCCATTTTGCTAAAAGCCTCACTAGAGATGTAGAAGTGCAAAAAAAAAATTTAATGCAGAGTAAAATTCAGTACGGCAAGACCATTGTAGCTTGTTTGCCATTGGTACATAATGATCTTAATGTAAAAGACCAAAGTTTTGTGAGAGTTGACAGAATAAGTAGATTTGTATCAGAGGATACCTCTCCCTCCTTCCCTCTGAGTCTCAGAATTAATAGTGAAGGTGGTTTAATGCAGAGGATCTCATTAATCTGTCTGTGTCTGGAGCGTCTTACACAGATACCATGCAAATCAATGCCTACAAGGTAGTTAGCATTGTGCATATGTAAGCAGCATTATACAGGCACAAAACCTACCGTTCTTCTTTAGTTGCACAGTGTTCGAACTAATATTTATTTTATTTTGTTTAATGGTGTCAGTAGGCAGTATGAAACTGTCAGCCTTTTCCTGCGGGTGGTGAGTGAATTGAAATCATAAAACAGCACTGTTAGTTGAAGACTTCTTTTTTTCTGAAAATTCCTCACTCTGAATGGGGTTTAGATTCTGAAAAACATTTATGCAGAAAATAAATACTGCACTTTTCCCCTATTTCTCCGTGGCTATGTGAAACCTCTGTGAAGGAGGGAAACTCTTACTGTTGCCCTTAGTGTGGTTAAATGTTTTCTAGCTTTCCACTTTACAAGGCAGGAAACCGCCAGTGTGTTTTTGATGGCACCAAATAAATTCTGTACATCTTTAATTAGCAACGTCTATCAGTGTTGAGACTAATACAGACATAAATAAAAGCTATGAATGCTGCTACACATTCAGTATAAAGCAGAGCATAGATATAAAGATTAATAAACTAAAGGAAATCTAAAAGTTGCTGTTGAGTGTCACAAACAGATGAGCTGAGAACAGCTATTCTTTCACTGAGGCATTAAGCTCAAAGCATTACAAACATGTCAAAACATGAAAGATTTTTATACAGAACTAAATATTGTTCAGTGATAAAAATAGCTTTCTTCATTCTTGGTTAAACAGAAGAGAAGAATCCTAACTGTAGTAAAGGTCCTTATCAACAGAGAATAATAAAAAACTGATGGAGGGAAGTAATCTTTCTCATCTCAGAGGGACTACTACAGTTGTTATATTACACTTGTTGCAGGTTATCTATATGCAAGACTCTACAGTATCTTTCAGACTAATTTAGCATCTTAGGAATTCATTATACCTTTTGGGGAAGTGACTCAATTTGGAGATTCCTAGTGGGTGTAAATGAAGGCAGTAGCTTTTGTCTCAGAACAGCCTGCACACAGTAAATGTTTGAATGACGTGATGCAGTTGTGAGGTTTTTATAAATATTCAACAGTAGCAGTTATATAAACCTTCAATATGATTTTGATACAAAAAATTAATAACATAAAAGGGTGGAAAATCATATTTGGGGAAGTGAAGGACTGAGAACATCTCTCTGTTTACTGCAAGCTGTTACATGGCTCCTATCGCCACAGACCCAGGCACAGGGACTCCGCTTTCCACCTCAGAGGAGGTTCTGTCCCATTACTTTGAAGTCCATGGCACAGGCTACACTGACTGCATTGCATCAGGGTGAGCCAGCAGCTCCTGAGAGACTGAGCAAGAAAGGCTTTTCTGCTCCAAACAAAATCGGGCTCCTCTGTGTCAGAGCCCTTGGCAAATTTCTGAAGAGAATCGTATATGTTCATCTTACACATGGCTGTCATTGCTTCCACTGTCTAACTCAGAATAAGTCCTCTTAAGGCAACATGTGCCACTTTGGGTTGCTTGTCAAACACCACAGTTCAGCTGAAGCACAGAAGTCCAGCTGTTTATACGTCTCACTAATAAATTTTTTATATTAACTTTACCATGTTTGCTCTTAGCCCAAAACTTGTTGTCCCTAAAAGTTTAAATGAAATCCATTCATCAGGTGGGAGATCAGAGATGGTGAGAATAACATACTTACTGTGCTGTAGGCAGATTTTAGGACACACCTTTGCCATATATATTCCAAAAGGAAAGGTACATGACATTTATAAATGTTATCTCTCCCAGTAGACGAATCTCGCTGAGGAGCAAATCTGACCTAAATGTGTTATGATGATTATTAATACAATTGTTATCACAATGATTATGAAATGGAGAGTTGGTTTGAGTATGTGGAGGATGAACTTTCTGTCAAACTAATGTAGAAGTAACTATCTAAGGAGATAATACAAATGCTTTAATTGTAGAGTGCATGATGTTTTGCCTAAGGTTTAGCCCTACAGTCATATATCAGACTGATTAGCAATATTTAAATACAGAAACCAGATACTAGCTTGAGAGAAATACTTCCCTAAGTAAAGGAAGAGAGGCATTCAGGGAGCCAAAGATATCAGTCATAAACAGGCAGCCAAATTATGACACTTCCCCGGTAATAATAAAAGAACTTACCTCTGTTTCAACTACATGTAGTTCTCTTTGCTCTGGACCTATTAATACTTTTCAGGAGAGAATAAATTCACGTGTAATGTATCACTGGTTTTCAGTTTCACTGTGATGAACCCACAGAGTGGATTACATAGTTCATCCCGTGTTTTACAGAAAAGCTGTACACTGTGCTCTCTATGTGGTCCGGGTGATATTGATTATAGCACTTCAGAGTTCGAGGAAGAAAAAAATAATGTACTGAATTTCCTCATCTACATATTTTCTTCTCATCTTCCCATTTTCTGGCAATAATTAGTTTGCAGAAGTCAACAAGACTTACTTATTTTCTTTCTTGAAATACCACACTTGTAATTTTATAAGAAACTTCAGGAGATCTGGGAGTGTATTCTTCACATGGAAACTTAAGAGAATGTCTTTGGGAATTCTTGTTCCTTATTCTTTTCTTAGCTCGTATAACAGACATCATCTTAATGCCTGTTTGCTTGCAACTTGCATGCACACAGTTATGTGAAAAAAGAAAGCCCACACAGCTATTCCAATACCGCAGGGTAAGCTGAAGTGAGAAATACTTAATGTCATTCCAGAGATTCACTGGCAAAAAGCTGCAAATTAAAATTATTACAATAAGTATAAAATTATTATAAAACTGTCACATTTCTAATATTTCATATCACTTCTAATCATAAGCTTCACAGCTCTAAAAGCAGTATCTTTTGGTCTTCCATATGCACAGATGATGATTTGCATTCTTCAGGGCTCTATCGTGTTAAAATGCCTTTAATTGTGTCCCAGATATCTGTTCAGAAAGCACCCTTAAACCTCTTGAAGGTCGAAACCTTACTTCTTGCTGATCTGCAGATCATCATTCTGTGGTTTCACTCACATAATATCTCTATTATTCTTGGAAATCACTATATAGCTCCATAGGCCACACCAGTATATGACTTCATCAACCACCCCTAAAGGTTCAGATGCTGTTTGCTGAGGTCTGTTTCTCCTTTACTAATCCTTAGAAGTCAGATAGATTGAAAACTAATGCATGTTCTTATTTCATATTTGGAAAAGGTAGTAATATTGCTAAGTTACCCTTTCTCTACCCTCCTCCCTCCCTGATGCTGGGGACATGAATATTAAGCGTATGGTAAACAGAAGAAGCACCTTACAAACTTATGTTTCTGATGACATATTGTAATGAAAATGAGAAAGAAATGATTGGTTGCCAATCACAACCGTAACCAGGCACCCTGAGAACCCCAGCCTGTGTGTGGTTTGTGTTGAATTTAAGGGATTGCTTGCTATATAGCACACAGTAATAGACTCTTACTCCCAAACCATTAATTTAAACTCAGACACAAAAACTCAAAGAATCTTCTTCATGGATCACTGCACGTTTTAACAAGTATCAAATAGGATAAATTGTATATTATAGCACTGTCCACTAGCTCTGCTATATTTAGATCTTTCAGTGTTTCTATTATAACATCCCTTTCTAAGGGAATGATAATATCCATCAGTTAAAAGAAAACTGACATAAATTGAAATTTTGCCTTTTAGTCCATAGGTGTTTCTCAAAATATTCTGACCAGTGCATATGCTAAGAACTTTAAAGAAGCAAAGTTGCAGCCATCTGAAGCAATTCCAAACTTCCTCAATCTTTATGACCTCTCATGATGTCCTTCTCAAATTCATGCCTGTTGTGAATAAATTACTGCAAATATGCTTTAGTTCATTAAATGAATCCATAATACAAGGTACTTCTTAAAATGTGCAACCTACCATACACAGTAGGATAAACAAATATATTAACTGTGATAAATATAAAATTAAGGACTGTCTTCAAACTGAATGTACGTCTATATTTCATTCACATAACTATGAGTCAGAAAAGGAACTGTGCCTTTGAAATTAATAAAAATTAGCATAACAATTAAATAAAATACAGTCATTTGAAAAAAATTACCTTAACTTTCATTTAAGACAATAGCTAAGTATAACAAACTTCCCAGTCCAAACAAACTTTCCAGTATGGATATCTTATTCAAACAAATAACAAGTCAAGTTTCATTAAAGCAATATTATACAGGCTTTATGATATTATTCAAAAAGAAAATTAATATTTTATTCTTCTGATTGCTTAATGGACATTTTTCCTTACCAGAAAATTAAACAAACCAGTTATTCTTAGTAAGATACTGGCAGAAAATAATAAAATATATTCTTCTTGTCTTTAGATAATGGAATTTAAAAACTTCCTTTCTTTATAATAGAGTTATATTCTTAATTCTCTGTCTATTCTACTAAAAATTTAGTGCTCAGTAAAATACAATGTCAGTTCAAGTATTACCTTCAGGAGATAGTTCTCGTGCAGAAAGAAAAATATAAACAGTTTGTAAGTTGCAATGTCAAGAAGAAAGCATAGTGGGTCACAGTAGATAGGTTAATAAGTAATTGTTTAACTTATTCACCACGGACTCGGATGAAGGGGTTGATGCCTCCTCAGCAAGTTCACTGATGACACAAAGCTGGGGGAGCGGCTGATCCCCCACAGAGC